>MU393995.1:0-1200000 GCA_022578575.1 Hypoxylon sp. FL0543
TATTATTATTATTATTATTATTATTATTATTATTATTATTATTATTATTATTATTATTATTATTATTATTATTATTATTATTATTATTATTATTAATCTTACACTAATTACCTTTATTACTTATTCTTAAAAGATAAAGTATATAAAGCTATTATTTAGTAAATATTTAAGTAAAAACTATAATTTAAAAAAAACTATACCACTTTAATAATATTTTATTTATATTATATAACTATATTATTTATAGCTTTTAATTTATAAAAGCTTACCCTTTTAATAGAAATAAGTAAAAAAAAGAAAATTAATATATTATATTAGCATAAATAAACCCTTTTTCTTTATAAGTTTTAAAACTTATTATCCCTTTTATAATATTATAATAGTTTATTTTTTATTTATTAATATAATAATATAAGGCTAAGTAACTAATAATTGCCTTAACACTTAATTACCTAAAGGCTACCTATAATAGCTTATACTTAATGCTTAATAAAACTATACCTTTTATATATTAAGGCATATATATTTATTACAGATTTTTTCCCTTTCCTTTTTAGCTTAAAATAACTTTATTTACCCTAATAATTAATATAAAGCTATTATAACCTTAATAAATATATAATATTATTTTAAGCTTATTTTTTATTAGTTTAAGAAAACATAATTAATATTTTATTTTTTATAAATAAACCTTTAATTTAATTAAACCTTAATAAGATTAAGATTTAAGATCTTAACATTAACACTAATAATTAATAATGCTTAAACATATAATTAACCTATTAGTATACTATAAATACCTTTAATTACTATAAAAATATAAAAAAAGGTAAAAAAGGAAATATAATTTAAGCATACACCTTTTAATAAATATTTTATATCTATTAAAAAGCATTTATAATACTTTATTAACTAATAATCCAATATTATTAATATAGATAAGATTTTTAACGCTAAATATTAAATAGAAATAACAATATTAAAAGGTGCTTTATATTTATATTAAATACCTTTTAATAGTTTAAAGCCTAGTTTTTAGTAAAAGCTTATAATAATTTAAATATTTAAATCCTTAAGATAAATAATAAAGTAATTTTACTATAAAAGTTAAGGAATTTATAATAAAGTATAAAAGAAAAAAAATAACCCTATATTTTTATTTTATCCTATAATATTTATACTTAAAATTATATATAGTAAAATATACAAACCTAATAAAGTTTAAAAATATAATAAAGAATAACCCTTAAGCTATTTTTACTAAGTTTAAGTTTTAAACCTTTATAATAATAACTTTCTTAAAGTAGTTTAAAATTATTATTAAAAACTTAAAAGTAGGAAATAATAATATAAAATTCTTATTTAAATATATATATATATATATATAATAAATAAGTAGTAAAATTTAAAAAGACTAATATAAAATTATATATAATAAATAATATATTTTATAAAGAAAATAAAAGCTTAAAATAAGATTTAGTATTAAAATAAAAGTAAGTTGCTATTAATAAAACTAATAATATTATATATTAAATTAAGATAAAGGTATAACTAAAAGCTATTAAGAAATAAAAAAATATATTAAAAAGCTAAAAGCAAAAGTAAAGAAAAAATAAATTATTATTATTTCTAGTAAAGCTTATAATATAAAACTAATAGTTTTAAATTTTTATATAAATAAAAATAAAAATATAATAATATTTAAGAACTGATATTAACAAATAAAGAATAAATTAAAGGTAAATATTAACCACTTCTTTATTAAAAAAACTAAAATAATATATATTATATTTTAATTAAAAGAAAATATATTATATAACATTTTATTATATCTTTAAAATAATTATCCTAAATAACTAATAATAATAAAAATAATAATAAATTATTTTTATTAAGAATATTTTAACCTTAATATTAAAAAACTTATTAAAAAAAGTTTAAAAATCTTATAATAAAACTTAGTAATAATTTATATATATTTAAAAATACTTTTATTTAACTTATAAAAGAATATTATAAACCTAAAAACTTTTAAAAATGAAAATTCTAAAGATACCTACTTTTAAGTTTTTAAATAATAACAATTATATAATTTATTAATAAAACTATAAACTTTAATATATATATTAAACTTATAATAAAAATATTATTTATTTTAAAAAAAGCTTATTAAGCTAAGGATAAAGCTTAAAATAGTAAAAGCTAAAAAAATAAGCCTAAAGGCAACCAAGTTATTAATTAAAAAATAATAAAAAAAATTATTAAAATTAAACTTAAGTTTATAAACTAATAATTTAAAGCTTTTATTAAAAAAGGTTAAACGATTTATAAAAAAAGGCTAATACTTTAAGTATAAGGAATAGGAATATAAATTAAATAAATATTTTTAAAAATAAAGTAAAAAAGCATAAAGGTATTTTTAAAAAAGGATATAAAAATAACTATTATAATAAAAAAATATATAATAAGAAAGCTTAAATTAAATCTAATTAAAATCATTAAACTTAATAATAATTATTTTTAACTTAAATTTATATAAGGTAAAAGATTAATTTTAAGAAATAAAAAGCCTTTTTTAAAAATAATGTTATTAAATAAATTATATATAAAAAACATTTTATATAACTTCTTAAATAAAATATTAAAAAAGACCTTTATTATTTATTAATATAATAATTAATAATAAACTCTTTTTTATATAAAACTTTTTAAATAATATTAAGATTAAGGTTATAATTTAGTCCTTTAGTTTTTAGTTTTTTTTAGTTACTAACTAACTAACTAAATCACATAATTAGTTAATTAGTTTTTCCTTAGTTTTAATTAAGGCCCAAACTAACTAAGCTTAGTTTTAGTTAGGCCTTAAACTAACTAACTAATTGCTTAGTTAGTTAGTTAATAACTAAAAAAAAACTAAAAACTAACCCCACTTAATTTTTAAATTAAATAAAATCCTTAAGATTAATCAAAGTTATAAACAATAAATTTAAAGGTTTTAGTTATATAAAACAGGTTTTAGTTTATTTATATTTATTTTATTTAATTAGATATTAAATTTTGAAATTTAACTTATTTTATATAACTAAGAAAAAAAATTATTTTTTAACATTCAACTACCCTATAAAAAGGTTCCTCAATTTAAAAAATTAATAACTAATTAAATAAAATAGCTAAAAATAAAATAAAACCTATTTTATTTAAATAAAACCTTTCAAATAATAAATTATAAGTTTATTTAATTTTAGCATTTTTATTTAAAAAGTTATAAATTTTTAAAAAAGTAAAATTAATTTTTAGTTTTTTCTTAATTACTAACTAACTAAGCTTAATTAGTTTTAATTAAAGCCTAGACTAACTAACTAATTACATAAAAAAACTAAGGCTTAGTTAGTTAGTTTTAGTTAGCCTTTAAACTAACTAAAACTAACTAAATTATAACCTTATTTAAGATAAACAATTACTTATTTATAAATATTTATTTTATATATAAGGCTTTAAAGCTACTTTAATTAACTTTAATTATTAAATTTAAACCTTATTATATTAAAGGTTTTAACTTATAAATAATATAAGTAATTAATATACTATTATTAATAAACTTTTAAATATAAGGCAAGATTATATTTCATATTTTATTAATAATAATTAATATAAAATAAGATATTATTATTAAAAGAAAATAATTTAAAAACTATAATATTAACCTTAATATAAAATATTATAAGTTGATTTTTCCTTTAAACTAGGAAAAATAATACATAAATAACCTATAAATAAATAAGGTTGGTAACCTTATATTAAATAAAGAAAAGAGATTTTAAAAAAAGATATAAAAAAGATATAATAATAAAACATAAAAATAAATACTAAATAATAAGATAAATTAAACCTATAAGTAATAATACATTATAAGCAATATTGAAAATTGTTAAAAAATGAGGAAAAGTATTAATAAGTTTAATTTATAATTAACTAATTTAAATAATTAAAACTTTAGCCTAAACCTTTTAATAAAGCTTTTATTTAATATAAAAAACACTACATTTAAACACCCATAATATTATTAATATAATAAGGGAAAAAAGCCTTAAAAATATAAGAAAAATAAAATAAGTATTATTTAATAATAGTAATAATAATAATAAAAATAATAAATAAAGCCATAAATTAAAGAAAAAGATATTAACCACAGGATTATATTTATTAAAAGATTAATAAGGCAAGTATTATTTAAAAAAAAATACCTTAGGTTAATATAAAAACAACCATTAAATATGGCATTTATTAGCATAGCCTTATTTTTATATATAACAAAAAAGTATAAAATTAACATATAAATAATAAATCTAGCTAAGATAAATAAGCTTATTAAAGAAAAAAAAGTAAGATAAGTATTTTTATAAAAAAGCTTTATAAAATAAAAAAAGTAATAAAAGTTAATAATAATTATAATATTAAAAATATATTATAACTTTTTAAACATGTTTAATAAAATAGCTTTTAATAATTTACTACTTTTAAAACTTAAAGTTAATTATAAAATTAATATTAAGAAATATCCAAAGGATTTAAGCTATTTTTTATATATAAAATATTAATAAATAAATTAAAAACATATTAATAATGTATTATTAAACACTTATAAAAAGATTTATTAAATTAAATAAAGTATTATAAAAAGTGTTAGTTTTATTTATTACTAAAACTAATAATAGATTATATTTTTATATTAATTATAAAAAACTAAACGCTATTATTTATAAAAATTAATACTTATTATTTTAAATTAATAAAACTATAAATAAAATCTTATAGGTAAAGATTTTTATTAAAATAAATATTAAATAAGCTGTTTATAAGATTTAGCTTAATTTAAAGATAGCTAAATTAATAATTTTCTAAACATATTATGGATTATATAAATATAAAATACTACTTTTTAAATTTAGTAATAAACTTATAAGCTTTCAAAAATTTATTAATAAAATATTAATAAAATACCTTAATAACATTTATAGCATTTATATTAATAATATATTAATTATTTTATAAAATAAATAAAAGCATATTAAATATATTAATTTAATCCTAGCTTAATTATAAAATATTAGCTTATAAGCTAATATAATTAAGTATAAATTTTATACTAAAAAATAAAATTTCTAAAATATATTATTAAAATAAATGATATTAAAGTTAATTTTTTTAAGATTAAGGTTAGAATAAAAAACTTTCAAAAAATATAACTGTTTTTAAGGTTTATAACTTTTATTAAAGATTTATATAAAATTATATAAAGATAATAAAGCTATTAATAAACCTTATAAAAACAAAGCTTTTAATTAAATAAATAAATATTAATAAGCCTTTAATAAACTTAAATATTAAATAATTTATATATTAATACTTTAATATTTTATTTATAGTTAAAAAATAAAAGTAAAAATAAACACATTTAATAAAGTAATAGCTAAAACATTATTTTAAAAAAACCTTAATAAAATTTTTATACCTTTTTAAAAAGAATTAAAGAATTATTTAACAAAAGAAAAGAAAAGGTTAATTAAATAAGTTAAGTAAAAAAAGCAATATCCCATCCAGCTATAAACAATAGCTTTATTGCCATAAACAATAAGCTTATTATATTACCGATAAGCTTTTTGGAACAATTGTTAAAGAAAATAAGCTTATTAATTTCCTTATTAATTTCCTTTATTATTTTTAAAAGTTTTAAAGTCAAATATCCTTTAAACAAGATAAATAAATACCACTTAATTATATACTATTTAAAGATTATATAAAAAGTTAAATATAACTATAATATTTATAATAAAGAACTTTTAATTATTATTTAAGCATTAATAACATAAAAAGCAAAATTAATTAAATTAATTAAAACCCCATTTTTAATAACTATAAACTATTAAGCCTTAAAATACTTTAAAATAAAGAAATTACTAAATTAAAAATAAGTAAAATAAATAAACCTTTTAATATAATATAACTTTATTATTACTTATTATTTAGTGACTTAGCATAATGGTTTAACGCC
This sequence comes from Hypoxylon sp. FL0543, assembly GCA_022578575.1. Taxonomy (NCBI): domain Eukaryota; kingdom Fungi; phylum Ascomycota; class Sordariomycetes; order Xylariales; family Hypoxylaceae; genus Hypoxylon; species Hypoxylon sp. FL0543. Next base: position 6,056 of record MU393995.1, read on the forward strand.
TGGTTTGCTTTTGTCGCGATGGCCTTTTATTGGTAGGAAGGAGGTTTAAATCCCTTAGTCACTATAAATTCTATTTTTTAATAAAATTAAACCCTAACATTTAATAATAAAAAAAGAGCATTATTATTATGCTATTAGCCTAAATCTATAATAAAGGCTAAGCATTTTAAAGCTATATAGCTAAAAAGTTGCTAAAAATACTAACGCTAGCCTAAAGAGGCTAAGGAATAAACCAATCGCATAAAACTAATAGGTAAGGAACCTTATCCATCCTAAAAAACCTAAGCTAATAATATAAAGGATATACCTTTATCCTATATTTACCTTTCCTTAAACGACCTGCAACTAGCATGTAAGTAGAACTGCTAAGTAAGCAAAAAAAAAAACCGATATTGCAAACAAGAATAAAAGCATAATTAGGATATGCTCCACCACTAACCCACTACCGAATTAAAACCAGAACGCCTTTTAATTAACAGCTTTAAATGCTATATAATAAGGTACAAAACACACGCTTAAAGACAAAAAAAGATAAAAAATAAAGATAAAGAAAACAATTAAGCACCCTATAGAGGGGATTTTTCAGGCCAAAAGGCCTTTTCCCCCGCCCAAAAACAAATATTTAAATACAAACCTTAAACACAGCCACTAACATTTAATAAAATGCTACTAAATCACAAATAAAACACTATTAGGTAAAGGATATAATAAAAAAGTTACCTTACAGCAGTTTCACACACCTCGCCTATAATTAAAAATAAAGAAATAAGTACTTAGCATATAAATAATAATAATATTACTTACTATTTAAAAAAAGAAAATATTATAGCTTATATACTTTTTAAAAATAAAATAACCTAAAAATTTAATTAGTAAAAAGAAAAGCTACTTAAATTATAATAATATTTTAACCTATATTTTTAAGCATTATTATTTACACCACCTATTTTTATTATTAAGCTTTATTTATATACTTAATATAAAGCTAAAGGTTTAACCCACCTTATATACTTTTTACCTATTTAATATAAACTATTTTCTTTTATAATATAACTGCTTTTTTAATTAAAATCATTAAATTATTACACTTATATTTAAAAAATCACCTTTTTAAGCCTTATTAAATAGTTTTAGTTACAGGTTAATAAGACCTTTTAATTTAATTAAATTTATTATTAAAAGTAATAATTTATAAGTTAATAACTTCATAAAAGATAATTATATAACCCCTTTACACCTATTAAACCCCTTTTTTATAACATAATTAAACCTTTTCTTTTTATAATAAAACTATATACTTAATTTAAATTGTTAAATTATAAAATTTATAATATTAAAAATAACTTTTTAAGGGCTTTTAAATAATATAGGTTGTAACTACAGGCTTATATAAGTTTTAAATTTAATTAAAATTAGCATTAAAAGTAATAGTTTTAGCTTATAATTAAAGGTTATAATTAAGGAAGGTTATATAACCACTTTTTATAACCTTTAATTATAAGCTAAAACTATTACTTTTAATAGCAAATTAAATTAAACTTAAAGGGGCTATAAATATATAGCCTAGATTATTTAAAAGCGCTTAAAAAAGCAATTTCTTTAATTTAAATGCAATATTTTAATGATTTTAGTTAAATAAGTAATTACGTTATAAAAAGAGAGGGTCTTAATGGATGTGAAAGGGTGGTAAAATAGTAAGACCTTTAGCTTTATATTAAGTATATAAATAAAGCTTAATAATAAAAATAAGTAATGTAAATAATAATGCTTATATTTTTAATAAAGTTAAATAATCTTAACATAATCTTAATAAATATTAAAGTAATATACTTAAATAATAAAAACACTTACTTATTTATATTAAATAAAAAAATATAAACTTTTTATTAGTTTAAAATTAAACTAACTAATAAATTACTTAAAGCAAATATAATATACTTAAACTTTTAAAGCTATAAAAGAAAAATAAATAAGGATATATTTAACTAAATAACTTAGCATAATGGTTTTATGCTTAGTTTACTTTTACCATAGTAGCCTTTTACTAGTAAAGAGAAGGTTTAAATCTCTTAATTATTATAAATTTTATTTCCTAATAAAATTAAACCTTAATATTTAATAGTAAAAAAGAAAGCATTACTATTATGCTATCGGCCTAAATCTGTAATAAAGGCTAAATATTTTAAAGCTATATAGCTAAAAAGTTATTAAAGGTGCTAATGCTAGCTTAAAAAAGCTAAGGAATAAACTAATTATATAAAGTTAATAGGTAAGAAACCTTATTTATCCTAAAAAACTTAAGCTAATAATATAAGGGGTGTGCTTTTACTTTATATTTACTTTTCCTTAAATAACCTATAATTAAGATATAAGTAAAACTGCTAAGCAAGTAAAAAAAGACTAATATTATAAACAAGAATAAAAGCATAATTAAAATATGCTTTATCGCTAACCTATTACTAAATTAAAACTAAAATATCTTTTAATTATCAGCTTTAAATACTATACAATAAAATACAAAAGAAAATATGCTTAAAAGCAAAAAGAGGTGAAAATAAAAATAAAGAAAATAATTAAGCACCTTATAAAAAGGGTTTTTTAGGCTAAAAGGCCTTTTCCCTTACTTAAGAATAAATATTTAAATTTAAACCTTAAACGTAGCTATTAATATTTAGTAAAACACTATTAAATTATAAATAAAACACCATTAGGTAAAAGATATAATAGAAAAGTTACCCTATAGTAGTTTTATATACCTTGCCTATAATTAAAAATAAAGAAATAAATACTTAGCATAAAGATAATAATAATAATAATATATTCAACTATAAATTTATATAAATAAAATATTTTATAATTAAATAAAAAAGATTTATTATATTAAATAATAATAACTTATATATTAAAATATTAATAAAAGTATATTTACGCTTAATTATTAGCGACTTTAAAACAAAAAAAATATAAAATAATAACTACATATTATTAAAAGCTAGGATAATTTAATAATATAAATTGCTTTATTAATAATAATTATTATAAAGCATTAAAGGTTTTATAAGATAAAACGTTTAAACTTTTATACCTTTTACTTATATTATTTTATATTTAATAAAACATAGTAATAAACTTTAAAGAAAATTATAAAATAAATATAAATATAATAATATTTTCATTATAATAAATTACTTAAATAAGTAAGCATAAAGTATACTATATTAAAAAAGCGTTATTATTAAAAATACTATACTTATATATTATAAAAAACTTTATTAAGTTTTTAAACTGTTAATAATAATAGTTAGTAATTAAAAACTATAATTTATTACTAAGTTTATAAATAAAATATTAAAAATACTTAATGTTATTTAAAAACACTTATTATTAAAATATTCTTAAACAATAAAACAATTTAAAATTATAAATAAATATATAAACTAAAAAGTATAGCTTTTTATTAATTATTATTAAAATAATTAGTTTAAAGTAATGCTACCTTATAAGTTTATAAATATATTTCCTTATAAGGCTAAATAAGGATTTTTTTATAAATCTTTTATTTAATTAAAAAGTATGTACTTAATAACTATTAAAGTTACCTAAAAAAGCGTTTAAATTAAGAAAAGGCATAAAAGATTGTATAAACTGTATAAAAGTAATAAAATATAGCTTAAAAATAATAAAGCAAAGTTAAAAGCATATAACAAAATAAATAAACTAAACTTTAATATAAGCAATAAGGCATATATTATTAAAAAAAGATATAAAAACAAACTAACTAAGCAATAAGTTTAACTATTTAAGAATAAAAAACTACTATTAAATCTTAAAAATAAAGTATTATTTATATAAGGTAAATATACTAAAAAATAAAGGATTAACCATTTTTTTAGCTAATTAATTACGGAAATATTTAAATAACTTATTGTTTAGTTAAAAAGCACTTAACCCTAAGGGAAAAAAGGTAAAACTAAACAGAAAACTAAATAAAGAGTAAAAAAATTATGTCTTTATAACTATATTATGGTAAATTATAATATTAAGTATAATAGCTAAGATAAAACCTTAATCTTAAATAATATAACGTGGGAAAATTTAAAAATAGCATAAAGAAACTATAATAATATTATTAAAAGTATCCTAAAAAACTAAAACTATTACTACGATTATAAAAATAACTTTAGTAAGTTAAAGTAAACACGTTTAAAAATAACTATAAAAATAACAATAAGCTAATGCTAATATTAACTAAGAAAAAAGATAAAATAATAGTTTAAGTAAAAAACTTTACGAATAAAATATTTATTAAAAAAAGGGTGGTATAATGTTTTAGTTTATATACTATAGCTATAAGGTTAAGGCTAAGTGGCTAATGGTTGCTTTAACGCCTAATTACTTAAAGGCTACTTATAGTAACTTATACTTAATGCTTAATAAAACTATACCTTTTATATACTAAGGTATATATATTTATTATAATTTTCTTTCTTTTTTCTTTAGCTTAAAATAGCCTTATTTACCTTAATAATTAATGTAAAGCTATTATAACCTTAATAAGTGCATAATAATAATTAGATTTTTTTAAAACCATAATATTACTTATGTTTTAAAATAAATAATATATCTATTAACTTAAAAGCTAAAATTTCCTAAAAAAATTATAATATATTTTATAGCTAAAGTATTAACGTTTTTTAATCTAATAAATAAACTAATATCACTTAATATAACTAATAATAACTTATTTAATCTATAAAGATAAAATCTTATTAATTTTAAATATATTATATATAAAACTAAGGCTAACCTTTTTAACTTTTATTATTTAACTTTTAAATATGCTTATTTAAAGCTATAAAACTTTTTTTTCCTTTTATAATTAATTTTTACTTATAAGATTTTACAATAATTACTTTATAGTAATGTTATTTAATGTTAATACTATAACTTTTTAAACTAACTTATTTAAGTTTTTATGCTATATAAAATTAATTAACTATATTTATCCTTATATAGCTTATTTAAAAATGCTATATATATATATAACTTTATATAATTATCCTTTTATAATTATTAAAGCAAATTTTGCTTTTAGTTTTTTTAATATACTAGCTTAATTTAATTAATAGCTTATATATTTTAACTTTATAATTTTCTTTTTAGCTTCTTAAATAAGGTATAAGCATTTTATAGCTTATTTACCTTAAAACTTTTAACTATTGTTATAAAAATATATTTTAAGCTAATTATTTAGGAGTTAAAAACCTTTTATACCTATCTTTAATTTATTTTATATTTAGTTATATCTTATTAAAATATTATTATTATATTATTGCTTTATAGCTATTAAGCTATTATTATTTTATTTTTAAAGGTTATATTAATTACTTTTATTATTACTTTTTATATTATAAGTTACTAATTTAAGGTTTATTTATTCTTTTTTATTATAAGCTTTTTAAGCTTTCTTAATAAAATTATTAGGGTAGGTGTTTAGTTTATATTTATATTTATAATAGCTATATTTACTTATGTTTATTTTACTAACTAATTAATATTATTTTATTTTAAGTTTATTATTAACATTTTATTTCTAAGTGTTTTTAAAATATTAGTTTTTATTATATTAAATAATAATTTAATATTTATATTTATAATAGTTTTAATACACTATTATTTTTCTTTTAGTTTATTATTACTTTATTTTAATTAAATCTATTTTATTATTTCTTTTTACACTTTTTTACCTCTTTTTTAAATTCTTTTTTACTATTTTTATTAGTTTATTAAATAATGTGGTGACTTAGCATAATGGTTTAATGCCTGGTTCACTTCTGCCACGGTGACCTTCCACTAACAAAAAAGGGGTTTAAATCCCTTAGTCACTATAAATTCTGTTTCCTAATAGAATTAAACCCTGACACCTAATAGTAAAAAAAAAGCATTATTGTTATGTTACTAGCCTAGATTTGTAACAAAGGCTAAGCATTTTAAAGCTATATAGCTAAGAAATTACTAAAAGTACTAATGCTAGCCTAAAAAGGCTAAAGAATAAACCAATCGTATAAAGCTAATAGGTAAAAAACCTTATCTATCCTAAAAGACCTAAGCTAATAATATAAGGGGTATACCTTTACCCTATATTTACCCTTCCTTAAATAACCTATAACTAGCACATAAGCAAAACCATTAAGCAAATAAAAAAAACCAATATCATAAACAAAAATAAAAACATAATTAGGATATACTTTACCATTAACCCACTATTAAACCATAACTAAAACGCCTTTTAGTTAGTAGCTTTAAATACTATATAGTGAGGTATAGGAGAATATGCTTAAAGGCAAAAAGAGGTAAAAATAAAGATGGAAAAAATAATCAAGCACCTTATAGAAGGGGTTTTTTAGGCTAAAAGGCCTTTTCCCTTGCTTAGGAATAAATATTTAAATATAAACCTTAAACGTAGCTATTAATATTTAATAGGACGCTATTGGATTATAAATAGGATGTTATTGGGTAAAAGATATAGTGGAAGAGTTACCCTATAGCAGCTCTGCATACCTTGTTTATAATCAAAGACAAGGAAATAGGTACTTAGTGTATAGATAATAATAATAATATTAAATAATGCTTTAATTATATTAATTTAGCTTTTATTATATAATTATTTTTACTTGTTTTAATTTAGAGCAATGCTATTTGCATTATTTATTTTTGCTATTAGGCCTTATTTACACACTTAGTATAAAGCCGAAGGTTTCATTATCTCTTTATACCTATTAAACCTTTTTTTATATCCATTAAAACCGTCTCTTTTGTAATGTAATAGGTAATTTATTTTAAATTATTAAATCATTAAATTTATATTAAAAGAATTACTTTTTAAAGCACTTTTAAATAGTTTTAGTTATAGGTTTATAGGACCTTTGAATTTAATTAAAAGGTGGTAGTTTTAGCTTGCAATTAAGGGTTATAACTAAGAGAGGTTATATAACCACCTTTTATAAAACCATTAACTTTTAAACCACCACTTTTAATAGCAAATTTAATTGGATTAAAAGGCTATATAAGCCTATAACTAAAACTATTTAAAAGCGCTTTAAAAGGCAATTCTTTTAATATAAATTTAATAATTTAATAATTTAAGATAAATTACCTATTGCGTTACAAAAGAAACAGTTTTAGTAGGTATAAAGGGATGGCGTGACTGCTAGGGGGTTATATGACCTCCTTTATTAAAACCACTAAAGAGACCTATCTTTAATATCCATTTAAATTAAATCTAAAGAAGCTATAGCTATACAACCTAGATCATTCGAAAGCGCTTAAAGAGGCAATTCTTTTAATATAAGTATGATAATTTAACAATTTTAATTTAAAGAGTAATTACGTTACAAAAGGAGATGGGTTAAATAAGTAAAAAAGTGTATATGGCAGGCCAAACCTTTAGCTTTATACTAGGTGTGCAAATAAGGCTTAATAGTAAAAATAAGTGGTGCAAATAACACTGCTTTTAATTTATATTAATAATGTATTAATAATTAACATATATTTTGCTTACTTTATAAATATTTTTTATTTATAGGCTTTTTATAATAGCATTTTATGCCTATATGCCGGCGGTAATGCACGTGTATAACGTTGTTTTTATGTTTATAATTAAGGTTGTAATTTTAGTTATTAGTTATTAGTTTTTTTTAATAACTAATTAATTAGGCTAGTTATAACTAGTAAATAATTAACTAGTTTTAATTTTAGTTAAGCTATTAACTAATTAGTTTTAGTTTTAGTTAAGGCATTAATTAACTAAAATTAAGATTAGTTAATTAGTTAATTACTTATAAAAAACTAATAATTAATTTCACTTTTAATAATTATTTAAATAAAATATATAAAATTAAACTACTAAAGAAATAAATTATTTAAGTATGTTAAATTAATGAGCATTATTATTTACATTACTTATTTTTGCTATTAGGCTTTATTTGCACACTTAGTATAAAGCCGAAGGTTTAACCTACCTTACACACCTCTTATTTATTTAAACCATCTTCTTTCGTAACGTAACTGCTCTTTAAATTAAAATCGTTAAATTATTACATTTGTATTAAAAGAATTGCCTTTTTAAGCGCTTTTAAACGGTTTAGGTTGCAGGTTAATAAATCCTTTAGGTTTAATTAAATTTGCAGTAAAAGGTAATAGTTTTAACTTATTACAACTAGGAGAGAGGGATTACATAACCTTTTTTATTAAAACTACTTAAAGGACTTATCTTTAATAGCGAATTAAATTAGATCTAAAAAAGCTATAGCTATGTAACCTAAACCATTTAAAAGCGCTTAAAAAGGCGATTCTTTTAATTTAAGTTTTATATTTTAATGATTTTAATTGAGTGAACAATGTTGTTGCGAAAAGAGAGGGTTTTAGTGGGTATAAAGGGGTAACGCGACCGTCGGGCCGAACCTTTAGCTTTATACTAGGTGTGCGAATAAGGCTCGATAGTAAAAATAAGTGGTGCGAATAGCAACGCTTAAATTAATAAAATAGGTTTTAGTTTATTTATAGCTATTTTATTTAATTAGTTATGAATTTTTGAAGTTGCACTAATTTTGAAGAATCTTAAAAAAGGTGGAGAAGTTCGGGTCGACCTACCCTGTAGCAGAAATACACCTTTTTCAAAAATTCATAACTAATTAAATAAAATAGCTATTAATAAACTAAAATATGTTTTGTTAATTTAAAGTATTTAAATTAATAGAATATAAGAGTTTCCATTTTTAGCATTTTTATTTAAAAAGTTATAAATTTCTGAAAAAGTGAGGCTAGTTTTTAGTTTTTTACTAGTCACTAACTAACTTACCCTAGTTAGTCTTAGTTAGGCCAGTAACTAACTAACCTATTACGTAATAAATACTAGGATAAGTTAGTTAGTTTTAGTCACTTAAGTGATTAACTTTTAGTAATTAAATCATAACCTTATTTATAATTAATTATTTAGCTTGGGTTTTGAATAAATTAATGAGCTTTTCGGCTTGTTAATTTAATTTAAAGTTGTTTTTAATTTTTTTTTAAATAAATTATAAATATAATTATATCGTTTATATAAAGCAATAAAAAATCTTTATTATAATTTAAAAATTCATTTATAAAAAAGTTTATAAATAAAGTTTTTACCCTTATTAACTATTATAACTATTAAGTGAATTTTTAAAAAAGCTTTAGAATTATAAAGGGTTTAAACTAGATAATATATAAAGGTTAAATAAATAGGTATTAATATAAAACTAAAGCTTAAAAAGAAAAGAAAAAAAGAAAAGCCTTTTTTTTAAAAAAATCTTTTTTTATATTAACCTAAGCTATTTAATCTCTTTAATTACTTACAGCTGTAAGCAATTAAAAATACTTATCACAATGCATTTAAAAATGCATTTTTAGGTATATTTTTTCTTTAATCTTTAACTTAGCCTTAATAAGGTTAAAGCCTTATAATTATTAATTTATAAATTATTATTTTTCATAACGAATTTAATTAAATTAAAAGGCTATATAAACTTATTATTATTATTATTATTATTATTATTATTATTATTATTATTACGCTAAGTATTTATTTTTTTGTTTTTTATTATAGGTAAGATGTATAAAACTGTTATAAGGTAACTTTTTTATTATATCCTTTTACTTAATAGCGTTTTATTTATAATTTAGTAGCGTTTTATTAAATATTAATAGCTGCGTTTAAGGTTTATATTTAAAAATTTGTTTTTAAGCGAAGGAAAAGGCCTTTCGGCCTAAAAAACCCCCTTTATAAAGTGCTTAATTTTTTTTTTATTTTTATCTTTACCTTTTTTTGCCTTTAAGCGTATGTTTTATACCTTATTATATAACACTTAAAGCCACTAACTAGAAGGCATTTTGGTTTTAATTTAGTAACGGGTTAATAATAAAGCATATCTTAATTATGTTTTTATTTTTTATTTACGATATCGGTTATTTTTTACTTATTTAGTGGTTTTATTTATATGCTAGTTATAAGTTATTTAAGAAAAAGTAAATATAAGGTAAAGGTATACCCTTTATATTATTAGCTTAGGTTTTTTAAAATAAATAAGGTTTTTTACTTATTAACTTTATATAATTAGTTTATTCTTTAGCCTTTTTAAGCTAACATTAACATTTTTAGTAACTTTTTAGCTATATAGCTTTAAAATGTTTAACCTTTATTACAAATCTAAGCTAATAGTATAATAATAATGCTTTTTTTTACTATTAAATATTAAGGTTTAATTCTATTAGGAAATAAAATTTATAGTAATTAAAGGATTTAAACCCCCTTTTTACTAATGAAAAGCCATTACAGTAAAAGCAAACTAAGCATGAAACCACTGTAATAAATCACCTTTTAAAATATTATACTTTTATATAAAAGCTATTAGCTTTAAAAGTATATACTTTTACTTTTTTATTTTTACTTTTATTACTTTTAAATATTTTTTACTTAAGCTTTTTATTTAAATAAATACTAAGGAATTATATACTTTTTACTAATATTATAACTATATTATTAAATATAACTATTTTAGTTTTAGGTTTATAAGCTTTAATAAAATATATTAATTTACTTTTTCTTAGGGTAAAGGTTATATTATATTAGGCTATTTAATTTTTATAAGTTTTATATGCTTTTTTTATTTTTTTTATTTTTTATATCTTTTAATATTATAAGTAGGTTAATATTATTTATAAATCTAACTATTAATTTTTTTTCTTTTTTTAACTTTTTATAAACGGTTATAATATATAGGATAAAAATAATAAAAAATAACAAAAAGCTTTATAAAATACTAGCTAATAGTTATTATTTTATTAATATATTTTTATTTAAAACTAACTTTATTACCCTTTTTATAAAGCTTTAAATTTATTTAATTAGCTATAATAGGTATCCTTTAATATAAAGCATATATATTATTTTTTAAGATAATATTATTAAAAGCTTCTAATATATTTAGTTATTATAGTAATATAATTGCTTTATATTTTTATACTAAATATACCCTTTTAATAATTATATATATTATTACCTTTATTAACTTATATGCCTTATTTTTTATTTATTTATTAAGAAGTAAATGGTTCACTTTTATTATATTAATAATATACTATATAATTGCTTTTTTAATTATTTTACCTATTATGCTTAGTAAAGTTATTAATTTATATATATTAAGAAGTATTTCTTCTTTATAAACTTTCTTAGTTTAGGAAGTATTATAGCTATTACATTTTTAAAAACTTTTAAGTAATATTTAAATATAAAGCTTTAAGTTATTATAATAATAAAGGCTTAAAACATTAGCTTTTTATAAGCTTTTAAAAACCTTATCGGTAATAGGTTTTTTTAAGTGCTTTTTATTATTTTATTTTCTTAATAATGCTTTTTATTTCCTTTTATTTTATTTTTCTAGGATAATAAAGCTATACTTTTTATATAGTTTATTATATATTTAGCCTATTAATATATTTATTAAGTTTATTTATAGTTTTAAGAACAATTATTTTAATAGTAGCTTACTTTTTTTATGGTGTATATTTACTTATAGTTTTTTAATTAGGTTTTTTAAAGGTATAATAGTTAGGTATTTTATTTTAGTTTTTAGCTTTTAAGCTTTGCTTATTTTTTTAAGTTTTATAAAAGCTTATTATTTTTAAAAGCCTTTATTAGTGTTTTTAAAGCATTTTATTAATGTTTTATTTACTTTATGTTTTATTTTTATTATTATTTTATTATTTTTTCTTAGCCTTATTAACTTCTTTATATTATTATTAAGCTATTTAATTGCTAGTGATGTTTCTTTTTAATGCTGTTATGTTAGTAATATATTAGAGTTTTATTATTAGGTATTATATATATTTATTTATCTTTTTTTAAAGTATTAAAATTCTTTAAGATTTATAGCTTTTTAACCTTTATTATTATTATATTATTATTTAGTTGTTTTATATTTTTAATAAGAAGTTATTTTTTTATTATTAATGCTTTATTAAGATAAATTTTAATTTTTTATATAATATTGTTTAAATAATTTTTTTTAAAAGCTTATGAATTGAATTGATGAGCCGAAAAGCTTATTAATTTATTTAAAACTTAAGCTAAATAATTAATTATAGACATAAGAATAGTGTTATGTACACGCATTGCTGCCGGCATGTAGGCATAAAGCGCTGTTATAGAAGATTTATAAATAGGAGGTATTTATAAAGATAGTGGAATATGTGCTAATTATTAATGCATTATTAATATAAATTAAAATAAATAAAAGCAGCTATATAATAAAAGCTAAATTAATATGATTAAAGCATTATTTAATAAACTAATAGGAATAGTAAAAGAGAATATGGAAGGAGAGGTAAAAGAGGTGTAGAAAGAAATAATGAAATAGATTTAATTAAAATAAAGTAATAATAAATTAAAAGGAAAACGGTAATGTATTAAGACTATTATAAATATAGATATTAAATTATTATTTAATATAATAAAGATTAATATCTTAAAGATACTTAAAAATGAAATATTTATAATAAATTTAAAGCAAAATAATGCTAATTAGCTGGCGGAATAGATATAAGTAAATATAGTTACTATAAATATAAATATGAACTAGGCATTTATTTTAATAGTTTTATTAAAGAGGCTTAAAAAGCTTATAATAAAAAAAGAATAAGTAAACCTTAAACTAGTAATTTATAATATAGAAAAAGTAATAAAAATAATTAATATAGCTTTTAGAAAAGACGAAGCAATAGTAGCTTAATGGCTATAAAGTAATAATATAATAATAATGTTTTAATAAGATATAATTAAGTATAAAATAAATTAAAGATAGGTATAAAAGGCTTTTAGCTTTTAAATAGTTAGCTTAGGATGTATTTTTATAATAGTAATAAAAAATCTTAGGGTAAATAGGCTATAGGATATTTATACCTTATTTAAGAAGTTAAAAAAGGAATTGTAAAGGTAAAATATATAAGCTATTAATTAGATTAAGCTAATATATTAAAAAAACTTAAAAGTAAAATTTGCTTTAATAATTATAAGAGTTATAGATTTTATAGTGGCTTAATAGCTTTATACTAATAGGATAATATAGAAAGTAAAGATTTTTTAGTATGAATTTTTTATAAGGAAAGTAAGGGCTAAATAGTATTTTAAATACTATAAATTTAGATATATAACAAAATATTATAAAAAAAAAGCTAAGTATAATAGATATATTAGCCTAGTATATAAAGAAAGAGATAAGAGCTATAAAGGATTACTAAAGTACTAAAACTATAAAGGAAAATATATAGCTTAGGAATTTAGATATAAATATATATAAGAAGTAAGGGAAAAAGCTAAAAAGGTATATACTTAGTAATTAAGATAATTTAAAAAGTAAAATACTAATTTAGTAAAGCTAAAGGAACTATAAATATAATATATATTTAAAGGTATATAGCTTAATAAAATTAACCTACTAGTAAAATAGGGGCAGAAAATTAATACTATATAAATAAGATAAATAAACCTAACTATAAATTTAATAGGAATAATAAGCTAAAAATAATAATAAATACTAAGGAAAGGGAAACCTAGATTAAGATTTAGAGTTAGGATAAATAATAATTTAGAGAAAATTTAAACATATTTCTTTAGCCTTTTAATATTAATAGTAAAACCTTTTAGAACTAGCTTTAAACCACTAAAACTATAATAATAAATATAGTTAGGATTATTCCTTAGCACTTAATAAAAAAACTTAAAATAATATATTAAAATATAGTATAAAAATAATATATTATAGATTAAGCGTTTTATAGCTAATATAATAGTAATATAATTGCAATATAAGAACTATAGTTTTTAAATAATAGACTATTTTGCCTTAAAATAGGCAATTATTAAATAGTTTAAGGAGGTTTAAGTAAAATAGTTATATATATAAATAATAGGATTAAAAGAAAAAGCTAAGAAAAGGAAATTAGCTATAATTAAGTATTAATATAACTTTAATATAGTAATAAAATACTAATAATATAGTTAATATATATAAAGCTAGTAGGCTAGTTCTAGTAAAGCTTAATTTTAAAACTACTTTAGAAAAAAACATAAGAAAAAAACATAGTAATAAAAGACTTTAATATATATTATCTCTTATAAAATAAAAAAAAATAAAATTCAGGATAACCTAAAGAAGCCTTAATATTAGCAATATAATAGTGGCTAACCTTTGCTACTAAGAAAGGAACTATAATAAAATAATAATAAAAATAGCAAGATTTTATTATAAACCTAGCATAAATAAATAAAAGGCTAAAGTATAATAAGCTTAAGCTATTAAACTAGGGAGGTTTAAACTATATTATATAAGAGATTAAAGTTCTCCTTAATAAGGCATTAATAGCAAAAAAATAACTTCTTACTAGAAAAGTATAGAAAGAATTAGATAAGGATATAATAGTAATAAAGGCTAAAAAGCTATAAATCTTAAAGGGTTTTAATATTAAAAAAGATATAAATAAGTATATAAAGTATTTAACAATAAAACTTTAATAAATCACTAATATAGTAGCATTAAAGAAAAAAGTTGTTAATAATTAAATAGCTTAATAATAATATAAGGAAGTTAATAAGGCTAGGAAAGGAATAATAAAATAACAATAAAGATGAAATATATAGCAGATAAAACATTAGTAAAATGCTTTAAAAAATACTAATAAGAAGTATAAAAGGATAATAGCTATATTAAAAAGAAATTATTAGAGGAAAATATTAGTAAAAGCTTTTAAAGATAATAAGCTACTATAGGACCTAGAAAGATAAGTAAGGCTTAAAAGTTAAAAACTAAAATAAGATACTTAAATACTATACCTTTAAAGAAATTTAGCTAAAGAACTATAGGTGGATATATACTATAAAAAAAGCAAGCTATTATTAAAATAGTTTTTTTTAAAGCTATAAGTAAACCTAATAAATATATTAATAGGTTAAATATATAATAAACCATATAGGAAATATAGCTTTATTATCTTAAAAAAGATAAAATAAAAGAAGGTAAAGAGTATTATTAAAGAGATAAAATAATAAAAAGCATCTAGAGAAGATTTATTGCTAATAAGGTTTTTAAAAGCCTATAAAAAGCCAATATTTTAAGCTATTATTATTATAATAACTTAAAGCTTTATGTTTAAATGTTATTTAAAAGCCTTTAAAAAAGTAATAACTATAGTGCTTCCTAAATTAGGGAAGTTTATAAAGAAGAAAATATTTCTTAATATATATAAATTAATAGCTTTATTAAGCATAATAAGTAAAGTGATTAAGAAAGTAATTATATGGCATATTATTAGCATAGCAAAGGTAAATTACTTATTTTTTAATAAATAGATAGGAAATAAGGCTTATAGGTTAATAAAAGTAATAATATATATAATTATTAAGGAGGTATATTTAATATAGAGATATAGGGTAATAGTGTTACTATTATAACTAAATATATTAAAAGCTTTTAATAATATTATCTTAGAGAGGATAATATATATACTTTATACTAAAGGATATTTACTATAGCTAATTAAATAGATCTAAAGCTTTATAAGGAAAAGGGTAATAAAGTTAGTCTTTAATAAAGATATGTTAACGAAATAATAGTTATTAGCTGGCATTTTATAAGGCTTTTTATTATCCTTTATTCTTTTTATTTTATATATTATAACCTTTTATAAGAAGTTAGAAAAAGAAGGGATCTTAATAATTAAATTTATAAATAATATTAACCTATTTATAGCATTAAAAAATACAAAAAAGAATTATAAAAAATTAGAAGAAGTATATAAAACCTATAAAAAGTAGGCGGCCTAGTATAGTATAACCTTTACTTTAAGAAAAAATAAATTAATGCACTTTATTAAAGCTTATAAACCTAAAACTAGAATAATTATATTTAGCAATATTATTATGGTATTAGTGGAGAGCGTATAGTTTTTTGGCGTTTATTTAGATAGGAAGCTTAGGTGGAAAAAATATTTAAAAGCAATAAAAGTAAAAATAAAAAGGCAAAAATATGCACTTTTAAAGCTAATAGCCTTTATATAAGGGTATAGTATCTTAAGGGTTAAGGAAATATATATTAAGGTAATTAGAAGCATTATAGTATATAGAGTAATAGTATAGTATACCTTTAGCTTTAAAGGAAAAGTAAAAGGGATTATTATAAAACTTAAAGCTATATAGTTAAAATGCCTATAAGAAGTAAGTAAAGTATATAAAGTTATATTAATATTAAAGCTAAAAAGTAAAATACGATATTTATTAATTAATTTATATTTTAATATAAGGATAGCTAAATTTAAGAATAAAGTGGAGTTTATTAGCTTTAATTAGGTAATAAAGGATACTAGATATAAGATAGTTAGGTGGGTAATTAGAGTAAGGAATAATAGAAATAAAAAAAGAAGAAGGAATAATAGCTGTATAAATAGAGTGCTATTAAAATAGTATAAATATAATAGCAAAATATGGAGTAGTTGGCTTAAAGGTTAAACCAGGAATGATAGCTTTTAAGATATTATGTTGAAAGAATGGCAAAAGGCTTAAAAAAGAGTGGAATATTAATGTAATATCTTTGTAATAATGGAGCCTTTAGGTGGAATTAATATTAAGAAATAGTATTATAGACTTAGGAAATATAAAATGTTAGTATTAATATAAGTATATATTAAAAAGATAGGATTAAAAGCCTTTCTTTTTAAAAGAGAGGTTTTAAAAGTTATAACCCCTAAGTATGGGTGTAAAAATAAAAAGACTATTTATTATATTATAGTGAAATATTATTAATATAATATTATATAAATAATATTATATTATTATTTAGCCTTAAATGCTTTAATAATATAGAGAAATTATATAAAAGTAATAATAAACCTAAATAAAGCTAAGATAATTATAAGATAGTTTTTGAGATAAAAACTATTGCTTATATATAAAGTGGCACTAAAGCTAGCATATAAAGAAGCAATATAATAAGTATAACAGAAAAATAGTAATATATTAATATATAAATAGCAAGAAATAGGATTAAATAAATATATTATTATAACGGTTAAACTATAATAAAGACACTATAAAGGTATTAAAATATTTACAATTCTTCCTTAAAAAGGAAAAGATAGTTAGTTATAAAGATATAGCCCTTCTAAAAGCCTAACTTAGCAAACATAATAAGATTAATCTTTGCCTAAAAAGACTTTTTAGTATGCCTTTAATAATTAAACCTAATATCCTTAGGTAATAAATAATATATTATTGCCTTCTTAAAATAATGTTGTTTTAAATTAGTTTATATCTGTTAGTAGGAAGGCAATAAAAAATAATGAAATATTTATATTTGGATATATATTTTTAGAATAAAAGGATAGTAAATATTCCTTTTAATGTTAAAGCTACCAAAAGTAATTAGTAAAGGAGATTATAATATTAGCAATAATAAGATAAAAGAAAAACTAATATAGACCCTTAATAATAAGAAAACTGAAAAGTAGGTTATTCATTACTTAAGCAACCTTGATTTAAAACTTCTCTTAAAAATGGTAAAAGTTAACTAAAGGTAAATAAAGGTAATTATTATTATCTTTATTAACAAGGAGAATAGCAAAAAAGGGTTTTACCTATTTAAGAAGAGTAAATAAAGCAAAAATATTATTACTTATACTAAGGATAAGCTAGAATAGAATTGTTAACCTAAACTTTAGTGCAAAGATAATAAAGTAATGTTAAAATATTTATAAAATTATATAGCTTTTTATAATAAATGTATAAAGAATATATAAAAACTAATAGGTAAAGGAAAATATAATTAAAGCTAAGCTTATTACTAAAGAAAGCATTAAAGTTTTTATAATAGCTTTTTAGATAAGTTATATAAAAAACCTTTAAATAATAAGAATTAATCTATAATAAAGAGGTATAATTTATAGTAAACTAGTATATTAATAGATTAGTAATATAATAATAATAAAATAGTTAAAAAGGCTAAGCAAATAAAAATAAGATAATAAAAGCTATATAGCCTAAAAAAGATAAGGCAATATAAAAAACTTAAATATAAATACTTAAAAAAAAAATAAGATGCCTGTTAAATAAATATAATATAATATAATATAATTATAGATAAAGTAATATAACATTATTAAAATAATATAGCCTTATTTATAGCTTATTACTTAGGAGGAAAGGAAAATTAGCTATAAAAATAATCCTTTTTTAATAGCCTAAATAAGCCATAATAGCTTGCTTTATCTCCGCCTTATAAATAGTTTTAGTAACTATTTAGTAATTAAACCTAATATTATTAGATAAAAGATAATAATATTATGCCTTTATAAAGAATTGTTGTCCTTTAAAAGTTTATAAAATATTAATAAAAAGCTATTAGAAAATAAGTAAAGCATTTATATTAGGATAAATATTCTAAGGATATTAGACCTATAAATAGTTTTATTATTATTATATTTAAGTAGTATAAGTAGTAAAGTTTATAGCTTTAGTGATAAAAAAGGAGTAAAAGAAGGAGTAATATTGCCCCTTTATTGCTTTAAAGCTAAAACATAAACGATTTACTGTGCTAGCTATTTTTACTTTTAATTCCCTTAGGAATTAATAGGTATCTATAAGAAATGGCTTATTGTTTATAAAATTAGTATTAGTAAAAAAAGGTATGGTTTAATTAAGGAGAGTAGATAGGGTAAGGAAGTTACTATATATCCTAAAAGTAACCTAAGGAGAATTAAGTTAGCAAGGATAAAAAGGTAGTAAAAAGTAGCTAGATTATTTATGGTATAATAGGTTATCTTATAACCTTTATAAAGCTTATAAATAATTATATTAAGTAAAATAAAACAATAAAAAAACTTAATTAAAAGCCTATTCTTTATATTAAACTTACCGATAGCATATTAAAAGCACTTTATATATAAGATATTAATAAAATATAGCTTTTTTAAAAAAAATATAGTATATTTAATATTAAATATAATAATAATAATAAGGTTATAAAATAGTTATAAGAAGAGGTTAAAAAGGTTATAAGGAGGAGATTATTAATTTATTAAGATTTATAGTAATAGTAAATAAATATTAATAGCGAAGGCCTTAGGTAGCATTTTAAAAAGTGTATTTTTAAACATGTTATTAATAAATATCTAAGCTAATACTAAATAGAGATATTAAAGCTATTACTAAGAATAGTTATTGCTATATTAACGAATAGGAAATAAATTGCTATAATATTATAAAAAGGGTAATAGGCCTTAAAACCTATAAGAAAAAAAGGCCTATTTGCACTAATATATTGCATTAATTTTCTTTTCTTTTTTACTTATTTTTATTAAAAGGGTAAGTTTTTATAAATAAAGAGCTATAAATAATATAGTTGTGTAATGTAAACAAAATACTATTAAAGCGGTATAGGTTTTCTTCGGATTATAGTTTTTACCTAAATATTTATTAAGTAGTAGCTTTATATACCTTGCCTTTTAGAACAAGCAATAAAGGTAATTAGTATAAGATTAATAATAATAATATAATATAGTTTAAACTTTCTTAATTTAATGGTTTAAGCTTATTATATTTAACCTTTTTATTTATTTATGTTAAGTTTATAATAAAGTTTTAATATCTTTATTATTATTTTATTATTATTTTTTAATAATAAGTATTAGTTATTAATATATTGCTAATATTAAGGCTTTTTTAAGTTATTCTTAATTTTTATTTTATTTTATAAGGGGTGGTGTATATTAAAGTTCGTTACTATTATGTTTTTTATGTTTTTTTAAAAAAGTTTTAAAATTAAGCTTTTATTAAAACTAACTTATTAGCTTTATATAAATTAACTATATTATTAGTATTTTATTATTATAATAAAGTTATATTAATGTTTAATTATAGCTTACTTTTCTTTTAGTTTTTTTAAATTTTATTATTTATATATAAAACTGCTTTACTTAAACTTTCTTAAACTATTTAATAGTTACCTGCTTTAAGGTAAAATAGTTTATTATTTAAGAACTATAGTTTTTATATTATAATTATATTATTATTATAATAATTATAAAGTGCTTAGTTTATAATATTTTATCTTTATATTATATTTTAGTATGTTATTTTAAGTTTTTTTATTAAGTGTTAAGAAATGGTTTTAGGTATATTTACTATTATAGTTTAAGTGGTTTAAAGTTTGTTTTAAAGGGTTTTATTATTAATATTAAAAGGCTAAGAAAATATATTTAAATCTTTTTTAAATTGTTATTTATTTTAACTTTAGATTTTAACTTAGGTTTTTCTTTCTTTAGTATTTATTATTATTTTTAGCTTATTATTTTTATTAAGTTTATAGTTAGGTTTATTTAGTTTATTTATATAGCGTTAGCCTTTTGTTTTTATTTTATTAATAAGTTAACTTTATTAAGCTATATGCCTTTAAATATGTATTATATTTACTATCTTTTTAATTTTACTAAATTAATGTTTTATTTTTTAAATTATTTTAATCTTTAAGCATATACTTTTTTAGCTTTTTTTTGCTTTTTATATATGTTTATATTTAAGCTATATGCTTTTCTTTATAGTTTTAATACCTTAATAATCCCTTATAGCTTTTATTTCTTTCTTTATATATTAGGCTAATATACTTATTATATTTAGCTTTTTTATAATATTTTACTATATGTTTAAATTTATAACACTTAAAGCATTATTTAGCCTTTATTTCCTTTATTAATAATTTATATTAAAAAATTTTTACTTTTTATATTAACCTATTAGTATAAAGCTATTAAGCTATTAAAAAATTTATAACTTTTATAATTATTAAAGTAAATTTTACTTTTAAGGCTTTTTATATATTAGCTTAATTTAATTAATAGCTTATATATTTTACTTTTATAATTTTCTTTTTATCTTTTTAAATAAGTTATAAGCGTTTTATAACCTATTTATTTTAAGACTTTTAATTATTATTATAAAGGTATATTTTAAGCTAATTATTTAAAAGCTAAAGGCTTTTTATACCTATTTTTAGTTTATTTTATACTTAGTTATATTTTGTTAAAATGTTATTATTATATTGCTGCTTTATAATTATTAAGTTATTATTACTTTTTTTAAAGGCTATATTAATTACTTTTATTACTTTTTTTATATTATAAGTTACTAGTTTAAGGTTTACTTAGGGTTATAATTTAGTCACTAAAAGTTAATCACTTAAGTAACTAAAACTAACTAACTTATCCTAGTCATTATTACGTAATAAGTTAGTCTTAGTTAGTCTTTATTACGTAATAAGTTAGTTAGTCACTGGCCTAACTAAGACTAACTAGGGCAAGTTAGTTAGTGACTAGTAAAAAACTAAAAACTAGTCCCACTTTTTCAGAAATTTATAACTTTTTAAATAAAAATGCTAAAAATGGAAACTCTTATATTCTATTAATTTGAATACTTTAAATTAACAAAACATATTTTAGTTTATTAATAGCTATTTTATTTAATTAGTTATGAATTTTTGAAAAAGGTGTATTTCTGCTACAGGGTAGGTCGACCCGAACTTCTCCACCTTTTTCAAGATTCTCCAAAATTAATGGAACTTTAAAAATTTATAACTAATTAAATAAAATAGATATAAATAAACTAAAACCTGTTCTATAAATATAAATCACTTAAATCTATGAAACATTAAATAGCTTAATTTTATGATTTTTATTTAAATAATTATTAAAAGTGGAACTAGTTTTTAGTTTTTTTTAAGTGACTAACTAACTAACTAGTCCTAGTTTTAGTTAGTTAGTGCCTTAATTATAACTAGGACTAGTTAGTTAGTAGCTTAACTAAAATTAATCCTAATTAGTTATTTATTAGTTATAACTAGCCTAATTAGTTGGTTATTAAAAAAAACTAATAACTAATAAGTAAAATTATAACCCTAGGTTTACTTATTTGTTTTTTATTATAAGCTGTTTAAGCTTTTTAATAAAACTATTAAGGTAAGTATTTAGTTTATATTTATGTTTATAATAGTTATACTTACATATATTCGTTTCGTTATTTAGTTAATATTATTTTATTTTAAGTTCATTATTAATATTTTATTTTTAAGCATTTTTAAAATATTAATTTTTATTATATTAAATAATATTTTAATATTTATATTTATAATAGTTCTAATACACTATTGTTTCTTTTAAATTTATTAATACTTTTGTAAGGCCTTGGCCTCGCCAGGGCCCTGCTAGGGCCAGGTCAAAGAGGGTAAAGATAAGATAAAGAGAGATGCACCTAAAGATGCATCTCTAGATGCATCACAATGCATCGCGATGAGTATCTTTAATTGCTTGCAGCTGCAAGCAGTTAAAGAGATCAGATAGCTTAGATCGATATAGGAGGAGCTCCTTCTCTAGAGGAGGCTCTCCTCTCCCTCTTCTCTTTTTAAGCTTTAGTCTTGTCTTAATACACACTCATTCAACCATCGCTTGTCACCTGGTTTAACCCCCTTACAACTTTATTTTAATTAAATTTATTTTATAAGTAATGCTATTTGCATTATTTATTTTTGTTATTAGGCTTTATTTACATACCTAGTATAAAGCTAAAGGTTTTACTACCCTTTTATATTTATAGCTTTTTTTCATAAACCCGTTTTTTTATAACGTAACTGCTTTTTAAATTAAAATCTTTAAATTATTACACTTTTATGAAAAAAATTGCCGTTTAAAGCGCTTTCGAATGGTTTTAGTTATAAGCCTTTAGGACCTTTTAATTTAATTAAATTTATTGTTAAAAGTAGTGGTTTAAATGGTTTTATAAAAAGTGGTTATATGATTTTTTTACACTTATTAAGACTTTTTTCTTTTGTAACGTAATAGGTAATTTATTTTAAATTGTTAAATTATTTTACCTATATTAAAAGAATTACCTTTTAAAAAGCTTTCGAATGATTTAGGTTATAGGTTTATAAAACTTTTAGGTTTAATAAAATTTACAGTAAAAAGTAATGGTTTATAAGTTAATGGTTTTATAAAAAGTAGTTATGTAATTTTCTTAATTATAACCCTTAACTATAAGCTAAAACTACCACCTTTAACAGCGAATTAAATTAAATTTAAAGAAGCTATAAATATATAACCTGGTTTATTTAAAAGCACTTAAAAAGGCGATTTATTTAATTTAAGTGTAATATTTTAACGGGTTTAATTAAGTGGGTAATGTTATTATAAAAGGAAAAGGTTTATAAGGTAAAGCTTTTAATGTAATGGGTTAAACCTTTAGCTTTATATTAAGTGTGCGAATAAGGCTTAATAGCAAAAATAAGTGGTGCGAATAGCATTGCTTTATTTTATTATTTCTTTTTATATTTTTTTAATCTTTTTTTAATTTCTTTTTACTATTTTTATTAATTTATTAAATAATGCTTTAATTATATCAATTTAGCTTTTATTATATAGCTGCTTTTATTTATTTTAATTTGCATTAATAATATATTAATAATTAATATATATTTTATTAGCTTTATAAATACCTTTTATTTATAAGTTTTTCGTAATAACACTTTATGCTTATATGTTAACGGTAATATATATATATATATAATGTTATTTTTATTTTTATAATTAATTGTTTAGCTTAAGTTTTAAATAAATTAATAAGCTTTTTAGCTTATTAATTTAATGTTATAAGGTATATATACGTTATTTAGCTACTCGTAAATAGTAATATTACTTTTGCAATAGTTATAAGCTTAGTTTATATAGTAAAGCCGTTTTAGCTTTACATTTTACTTGCATTAGCGCATAACCTAGTTAAGCCTTTAATTAAAGGTTTAATTCGCATTAAAAGCAACTAGTTAAGCGTTAAGCAATTAACAACGCATCGGGCAGCCCTAAAAAGTATAGGCTCTTAAGCTAAAAACCTTTTTATTAAAAACCAAAGACCCTTAAAAAAGGCACCTAAAGGCCCTTAAAGAAAGCGTTTCAGCTATAAGTATGCAGCTTTTAAGCCATTATTTTTAAAAGCTAAGGAATGTGTCATAAGGTATATATGCGCTATTTAGCTGCTCGCAGATAGTAATGTTACTTTTACGACATTTAATGTAAAAAAATTACGATTTAAACTTAAATAAAAAAGCTTTTAAAACTTTAAATTAAATTAACAAGCTAAAAAGCTTATTAATTCATTTAAAACTTAAGCTAAATAATTAATTATAAACATAAAAACAACGTTACACGCATATATTACTGCTAGTATATAAGCATAAAGCATTATTATAAATAACCTATAAATAAAAAATATTTATAAAGCTAATAAAACGCATATTAATTATTAACGTATTATTAACATAAATTAAAACAAATAAAAGCAGTTATATAATAAAAGCTAAATCGATATAATTAAAACATTATTTAATAAATTAATAGAAATAATAAAAAAGAATTTAGAAGAAAAGGCAAAAAAGGTATAGAAAAAAATAATAAAGCAAATTTAACTGAAACAAAGCAGTAATAAACTAAAAAAAACGATAATATATTAAAACTATTATAAATATAAACATTAAATCATTATTTAATATTATAATAACTAATATCTTAAAAACGCTTAAAAATAAAATATTAACAATAAACTTAAAATAAAATAATACTAATTAACTAATGAAATAAACATAGGTAAATATAGCCGCTATAAACATAAATATAAACTAAGCATTTACCTTAATAATTTTATTAAGAAAGCTTAAAAAGCTTATAAAAAATAAACCTTAAATTAATAACCTAAAATGTAAAAAAGGTAGTAAAAGCAATTAATATAACCTTTAAAAAACAAAGTAATAATAGCTTAATAGCTATAAAGTAATTATATAATAATAATATTTTAATAAGATATAATTAAGTATAAAATAAACTAAAAATAAGTATAAAAGGCTTTTAGCTTTTAAGTAATTAGCTTAAAATATACCTTTATAATAATAGTTAAAAGTTTTAAAATAAATAAGTTATAAAACGCTTATACTTTACTTAAAAAGTTAAAAAGAAAACTATAAAGGTAAAATATATAAGCTATTAACTAAATAAAGCTAATATATTAAAAAAAACCTAAAAGCAAAATTTACTTTAATAATTATAAAAGTTATAAATCTTATAATAGCCTAATAGTTTTACATTAATAAAATAATATAAAAAGTAAAAATCTTTTAATATAATTTTTTATAAAGAAAATAAGGGCTAAATAATACTTTAAATATTATAAATTTAAACATATAATAAAATATTATAAAAAAAAGCTAAGTGTAATAAATATATCGGCTTAGTATATAAAAAAAATAAAAGCTATAAAAGATTATTAAAATGCTAAAATTATAAAAGAAAACATATAGCTTAAAAGTTTAAATATAAATATATATAAAAAGCAAAGAAAAAAGCTAAAAAGGTATACACTTAATAACTAAAATAATTTAAAAAATAAAACGTTAGTTTAACGAAACTAAAAAAAACTATAAATATAATATATATTTAAAAATATATAGCTTAATAATAATAACTTATTAATAACATAAAAATAAAAAGCTAGCACTATATAAATAAGTTAAATAAACTTAACTATAAACTTAATAAAAACAATAGGCTAAAATAATAATAAACGCTAAAAAAAAGAAAACCTTAAATTAAAATTTAAAGTTAAAATAAATAATAATTTAAAAAAGATTTAAATATATTTTTTTTAGCCTTTTAGCATTAATAATAAAACCCTTTAAAATAAGCTTTAAACTACTTAAACTATAATAATAAATATAGCTAAAACTATTGCTTAGCACTTAATAAAAAAACTTAAAATAATATATTAAAATATAATATAAAAATAAAATATTATAAACTAAATATTTTATAATTATTATAATAGCAATATAATTATAAAATAAAAACTATAGTTTTTAAATAATAAATTACTTTACCTTAAAGTAAATAATTACTAAATAGTTTAAGAAGGTTTAAATAAAGTAATTTTATATATAAATAATAAGATTAAAAGAAAAAGCTAAAAAAAAAGTAAGCTATAATTAAGTATTAATATAGCTTTAATATAATAATAAAACACTAATAGTATAGTTAATATATATAAAGTTAATAAGTTAGTTTTAATAAAACTTAATTTTAAAACCTTTTTAAAAAAATATAAAGAAAAAATATAGTAATAAAAAACTTTAATATATACTATTTTTTATAAAATAAAGAAAAATAAAATTAAAAATAACTTAAAAAAGCCTTAATATTAATAATATATTAATAGCTAACTTTTATTATTAAAAGAAAAACTATAATAAAATAATAATAAAAATATTAAAACTTTATTATAAACCTAATATAAATAAATAAAAGGCTAAAATATAATAAGCTTAAACTATTAAACTAAAAAGGTTTAAACTATATTATATAAAAGATTAAAGTTTTTCTTAATAAGGTATTAATAATAAAAAAATAGTTTTTTATTAAAAAAGTATGGAAAAAATTAAATAAAAATATAATAATAATAAAGGCTAAAAAGCTATAAATTTTAAAAGGTTTTAATATTAAAAACATAAATAAGTATATATAATACTTAATAATAAAACTTTAATATATCGTTGATAAAATAATATTAGAAAAAAAGCTATTAGTAATTAAATAGCTTAATAATAATATAAGAAAATTAATAAGGCTAAAAAAGAAATAATAAAATAATAATAAAGATAAAATATAAAGTAAATAAAACATTAATAAAATGCTTTAAAAAATGCTAATAAAAATATAAAAAAATAATAGCTATATTAAAAAAACTACTAAAGAAAAATATTAATAAAGGCTTTTAAAAATAATAAACTTTTATAAAACTTAAAAAGATAAGTAAAGCTTAAAAGCTAAAAATTAAAATAAAATATTTAATTATTATACCTTTAAAAAAACCTAGCTAAAAAACTATAAGTAAATATATATTATAAAAAAAGCAAGCTATTATTAAAATAATTTTTCCTAAAGCTATAAGTAAACTTAATAAATATATTAATAAGTTAAATATATAATAAACTATATAAAAAGTATAGCTTTATTATTTAAAAAAAATAAAATAAAAAGAAATAAAAAGCATTATTAAAAAATAAAATAATAAAAAGCATTTAAAAAAACTTATTATTAATAAGGTTTTTAAAAGCTTACGAAAAGTTAATATTTTAAGTTATTATTATTATAATAACTTAAAGCTTTATATTTAAATATTATTTAAAAGCTTTTAAAAAAGTAATAACTATAATGCTTTTTAAATTAAAGAAATTTATAAAAAAAATACTTTTTAATATATATAAACTAATAGTTTTATTAAGTATAATACATAAAGTAATTAAAAAATAATTATATAATATATTATTAATATAATGTTTTAATTTATATATTATAATTATAAGGTTAAAGTTAAGTAAATAATAGTTACTTTAACGCTTAATTACTTAAAAGCTACTTAAAGTAACTTATACTTAATGCTTAATAAAATTATACTTTTTATATATTAAGGTATTTATATTTATTATAATTTTTTTTAGCTTAAAATAACCTTACTTACCTTAATAATTAATATAAAGCCGTTATAACCTTAATAAATGCATAATAATAATTTATTTTTTATTTATGTTTAAATATTTATAACTTATTAAATAATTATTTTAAAAAAAGAAAAAAAATATTTTTTAAATAAATTTTTTTATTTAAATTAAGATTAAAATTTTTAAAATAAATATTAATATTTTACCTTTTATAAAAAAAAGTTTATTTTTTAATAAACTTTTTTATTAGAGTTTTGCTATTCGTACTACCTATTTTTGCTATTAGGCCTTATTCGTACTGCCAGTATAAAGCTAAAGGTTTAGGCCGCCCGCGCTATACTTACCACTTATTTAAACTGGCTACTTTTACAACATAACTGTTCACTTAATTTAAATCATTAAATTACTGGATTTATAGTAAAAAAATCGCCTTTTTAAGCGCTTTTAAATAGTTTAGGTTATAGGTTTATAAAACCTTTAAGTTTAATTAAATTCGCAGTAAAAGGTAATAGTTTTAACTCGTAATTAAGGGTTATAATTAAGGGAGGTTATATAACCACTTTTTATAACTAAAAAGGTTATATAACCTTTTAAAACCACTTTAAAAACCTATCTTTAATAGTAAATTAAATTAAATGCAAAGAACATATAGTTATGCAACTTAAACCATTTAAAAGCACTTAAAAAGGCGATTTTTTTAATATAGGTGCGATATTTTTACGATCTAAATTAAGTGAGCGGTTATATTGTAAAAAAAGGCAGTTCAATTTAAGTAGGTGAAAGGTATAGCATAACCGGTAGCCTAAACCTTTAGCTTTATACTAATAGTATAAATAAAGCCTAATAGCAAAAATAGGTAATATAAATAGCAATACTTTTTTATTAAAGTAATTTATAAGTTTAAAAATAATAAGGTTAAATTAAACTACTTAAAACCTTTTAATAAAAAAATCTTATAACATAATAACCCTCGTAAACTTAAGCATAAAAATAATTTCTAATCTAAACCTACTAAGATAAAACGTTTAACGCATAGATCTACTTTGCATACACGAGATCTGTTCTAAGTGGCCGGTTCGCTTCAGCTCTCCGCGGTATTAGCCTATCACAACTCCGCAAGAGTGCCCGATCTGCACCGAACGATCCATGTCAATGACGTTACGCCGTCCTTCCCGGCTCCCCGCATATTTACTGTGACCGGGCAACAACAGCCTGCTGTGCATTAGCTTGAACTTGCTCGAGCAAGCTTAACTACCTAATCGGGTAGTTGCACTGGGTTGCAACCTCGAAAGCGTAATGATAGGCATGTTTGGAGCCGAAGGGGCCCAAATCTTTATAAATCTCGCTTCTTCCCACTCGCGAGCCAATTCAATCGCCCTGTTCACCAACAGCACCTGCATCTGCCTTCCACCTCTACGTCCGTACACTGCGATTCCTTTTGACGCGGCGTTGAGATCCTCTTCGAGAGCGTCGAGAAGACCATCCAAGATGCAGCTTCGATTCACTGTCCTGGCCGCCTTGGTCACAGCGGCGGCAGCCTCAAACGCCACTGGGCCCTTCGCCCTGCATATCACTGGCAAGACGAATACCTCAATTGACGGTACGTTGCCTTCCATGTATGCCGTATAGACATGAGCAGAATAGTCACTGAACTCGGACCATAGGATATGCCGCCGCCTGCCATGCTGGAGCAGCTATAGAAGGCCTCTGCTACTCGTCTGGGTCCGACCCTACTGTCCCGGGGAGCGTGACGCAATTCTACTACAACTATACGTCTTACAACTCGGACACCGGCGAGCCATCCCAGCCCGGCTGGCTCACCTACCTGTTAACCGCAGGCAGCAACAACGGCACTATAACCGTACCGTCCGCAGTTCAGCTAATCCCCAACTTCGCGAGCAACGTATTCACTGCTCTCATTTATCCGAGCGTCGAGGACGGCACTGCAGTTTATTACCATCCCGAGAATGGGACCATCTATCTTAATGGAGGCTATGACGATTCGTCCTTTAACGCCACGTACCCTTCACCGGGTCAAACATTGGGCAACCTGACCAACTTCCATCTCTGTTACCAGTTCACCGGCGGATACTATTATCAAAGCATCGCCTGGGTATCAACGTCGCCACCGCACAACCCGTCGTGTCAACCCGTCGACCTGAGCATCAAGCAAATCTCGTAGAGTCTCTGTATTATGTATCTAATGGGGGCTGGGGGGAGTAATGGCCGCGTGAGGCGGTTCCCTCGTAATATCTCTGGGGCTTTTCTTGTAGACGAGTACACGCGAGTGACCAAAATAGGCCTACACTCGACCCAGTAATACGATAATTGTCGACTTTTCACCAGATGGGCGATTCCCACGAATAGTGTGTAACTGAGCTTTGTGAACGCTGATTCTGCTTGGCGTTTGCGTTGTGAGTTGCCCGCCCTAAACGATTCGCATCGTACCACCTATCGCTACGAGAATAGTGCTAAATGGGCGCCAAGAGGGAGTCTGTAGGGCAACCGGTTTGTCACAAGGCGACGACTGCTTGACGGCAAGGAACAGCAGCTACGACAACCTACACCAAATCGCATCCCTCTCCATATCAAATGTGACATACGCCCAGCACCATCAATTATGCTTTTCATCTCGTTAATGAAGAATGTGGCACCAGAATCTTGTTCGAAAATTGTATAAAGAGGTGTGTCAGATAAGCCGAGCCGAGCATCTCTAAGATCCGAAGAGAAGGGATGGCCGGATAATAGTTTTCCTCGAGTTATATCGCTCCAACTTGGTTCCTGGCTATTGACCCTTGTACCATGATCTCACCACGAGTGTCGAAAAGAAGACGGTAATAATGGAATCTCATAGCCTGTGCTGCGCCTGGACGTCTATGCAGCTGCCCCTTCAGTGGACCGTTGCTTCGGCCTGTACCAGAGATTGATAGAGGAGAGAACTGAAAAGTGAATGTTCTTGGAATACGTAGTTATGAGGCAAACACAATGGCGAGCTGGCTGTTTGACGTCGTAGGTGCGTTGTCTCATTCAGCTCATCTCGCAAATGGCTACTCATTTAGGTTAGGTACCTGGTCTATCAGCAAAGCACGAGCGTCTCCCATCTCTGATCACACTCCTTCCATTTACAAATTGCCGCAGTTTATACTGCAGCCCTTCTGGTGACAAAGGGGTTGCAAGGTAGCCTCTCGACAAGCAAGATATCGTGAAGCCACATTTTATTCCACTGCTCCAAGAACCTAGGAGGTTTTCCGATAGAGTACTTCTCCAACCTCCTAACAGTACGATAAAGTCGAAGAGCTTCCTATTACCTTCGATCTTGCGGCATGCTTCAATCCGGCTGAATTGTATCGGGCAGACGCTACCTATGAGCCCACCCCTGTTACAATAAGGGAGCCATTGTATGCTTCGTATCGTATGGGTTTGTGTCGATAAATTATGCGTGGTGGTGGCCTATTGCTAGAGAGGCGACAGGCGTATCGAAGATGAGGGAGCCAAGAAGGAGTAGAAGATACCTTGCAAGCATCTATGTCTAGAGCCTGCCGCTCGAAGGGTTGCCGCGGGTTCTGAGGAATCCCTCGAATCCCTATTAGTCTTCCATTCCCCAGGTATTCCCTTGCCCCTGGGCGCGGGAGACTCTTCTAGCCTTGAAACGTCTTGAAATGATATTCCATTCTGAATCGTCTCTCCATAACATCGAGCTTCCTGTGCCTTTCGTCGGCATCCTGGTAATGGAAGTAGGCCAGACTGGCGGTATTGAAGAAGTATTCATTGAGACCAATGGGTTTCCGGTCATAAGGACACCATCCAGAGACGAGTCATAGCCCAGCTTGATATAACGGTAGGTCGCCTCGGGGATGCGTCGCCTCAGGCGTTGCCGATCCCGATAAAAGCGTTTAATACGACACTTGGAAATGACGGCTGGCGGGCAGCGTAGTCCTTTACCCAAGTAAAATAGTCTTCTATCGAAGCCGTCTTGACTGTGTAGGTGCTGCCAGTGTCATTTTGGTCTTTAGTATAGAAGCCAAGTACTCCATCATTGCTCTAAGGCTCAGATGCATATGGTTGGATTCTACTACATAACAGTCCATATGTCAAGGAAACGAACCTTATCTAGGATTCTCATGCCGCACAGGACCAGTATGTCTTTACCTCAATACTTCATGATAAATTGCGGAGTGACAATAAACTGAATGGGTGCACTGCGATGTTCCTCAATAGGATCGATGGTTTGGGTCATCTTTCTCTTGTATAATTATTCGCCTACATCCTCTTCCGGGCTTCGCCACGATAGAATTCTTAGTTCCAGCCTTAGATATGTCTTCATAATTATGTAGTCTGGATTCGAGAGGTCAGTCACGCGAGGCAGCTGACCGTCATGACCATATGCCGTATCTAGATAAAAGGGGCCGAAAGATTTCGGCGACAATGCGTTGGGCAGGCGATGGTTGTAGGTGTGGGACTACCTCACTGCGCATAAAATACGCGATGAAAGCAGAAGTGCATATGGCGTAATGGCGGTTTTGTGCCAACTGTTGAACACTAACACAATCTCTGTTGGTAGTGTTACTCCTAGTTCACTATGCCTTCGTACCTCATCCGTGAATGCCGATTTGGCCCCAGCCATGATTCCGCTAGCAGAGGGAAGCATGGATGAACCTGAATGGCGTACTGTCTCGGTGAGGCGACTTGGAGTTTAGCCCGGGTTGTAGGCAAGTATTGCCCCTGCTTCCATGGTACGAATGTATAAACGTGGTTCGGATTACTCCTCAGAATCTAAGCTTCTGTCTTCATGAACGAGACTTCCTATTAGCAATATCGTTTCAAGTGTGGTGGTGTCTGTGAGGCCACAGGTCCTTTCAGTATGTTGAACTTAGCATAGCCCCCTTTTACTTCGTCAGGGACAGTGAGGCGTGCGAAGCCACAATGTGGCTAACTTGTAAGTATTGTGATGGCCTAGTCGATTGCAGGGACGGCAGCACTCAACCCAGGTGGAAAAGTATAGTGGGGCTCCGCAATGTACCTGACTCTCCTGATAGGTTGTGACGTCAGTTAGGGGTAAAAAAGGGCAAATCCCAATTATGAACGCGCAGAAGCGCGACACGCCCTGTCCAATCTCGCGGTTCCATCTCCGTTTTTATGAATATTATCTATACATGCCCAAATACCTACCTACCTACATACCTACCTACCTTAGTGTATATGTACATTCGTCATCGTAACTTGGTATTCCTACCCCCTCAGTACTAGAAGTCATTCATCTGAACATACAATTTCGGGTAGATAGATTTACCTAGTGATACTTCTTATTGCTAGAATGCCTCCTAAACGTGCCGCATCCGGTTCGGGCACCTCTTCCAGGAAGAGAACCAAGACCCCGACTGACGAGCCCGACGAGCCGCCGAGAAGCAAACGATGGTCCGCCGTCTCTGCCTCAGCCAATGCCGATGCTGACTACAAAATGACCTGGAAGAATCCTGACAAATGGTACTCGTTCATAACCATCTGCTCACCGATACAGGGCGAAGAGGACGAGGATGAGGACGAGGACGATGAAGACGGTGAAGACGAAGAGGACGACAATGACAACGATGTCGATGAGACCGATGATGATGCACGTGGCGGCCCCAAATGCGGCAAGAAAGACTGCATATGCTTCAAGCCGGTTAGGGAAAATCCGGATCATCCGTGGATCATCAGCCAGGCCGGTTACCGAAAGTATTACACTCAGCACATCCATCTGTCACTCCGCGACCCTGATAGCTTTGGTATGTACACGTACAATGACCATGCTGGTCGCGGATGTCTGGAGATGGTCCAAAACTTGTTCCTAGACTACGTCGAAGCAGCAGAACGTGGTTGGAGAGAACAATGGGCTGTTTGCGAGGGCCTTGCGCTCTGGTTGCTACACCCAGCTAGCGGTGTCATGATGATGTGAGGATCTTACTCATGTTCCTTACTTCATTCCTGGTTAGATACGTATCTATTGACACTTTCTTGCTCCTAGGATTGATGATAGTGAATGTGTCGAAGCTACCATTCGCCTCGTCGGCCGCATGTTCCTCGACATGCTTGCCCAGCTTGATAATCAGGGTCTTGTCGGCGACGCTACTGAGGTGAGAAGCCTTGGAACCGTCATGGCTATGTACCTGAAAATTGCTCCGTCGATGCGCGAAATGGGCATCATGGAGGGTGACAGAGGCAACGAGAAGAAATTTCAAGCCGACCACTTCGACGATGCCATTCTTTCGTATGCAAACCAGCGGGGTGTCACATTACAGGGCCCTGATGATATAGATGAACTCACTGCGGAGCTCGATGGAGAAGTGGAATTGCCTAAAAAAGGCGCAAAGGATCCGTGGCGTGTGAGTAACATGGAGAGAAACTTCCTAATCGAGTTTAACTGGGAATTGTTGTACCTGAGACATGCTTTAACCTCTTACACCC
This sequence comes from Hypoxylon sp. FL0543, assembly GCA_022578575.1. Classification (NCBI taxonomy): domain Eukaryota; kingdom Fungi; phylum Ascomycota; class Sordariomycetes; order Xylariales; family Hypoxylaceae; genus Hypoxylon; species Hypoxylon sp. FL0543. Next base: position 40,153 of record MU393995.1, read on the forward strand.
CTGCTCCCACGCAAGTATTTACTGACCCTCGATGTTGTAGTGGACGGCCGAATTGAAGAAATATGAGAAAGACCATGGTCATTCCACAGGCTCCAAGTCACAGAAGAAAACTAGTATCGGCGGTGATGCTCTTGATATCACAACAGTATGTAGCATCGAGAACCTCTGCCGCCTCTCTAAAGTCGGGATTTCTTAGTCAAGTTGACTGGGAAGTCACTGCTGTCGAGACACGTCTGAAACCCTCATGAGCAATATTTAAGGGACCTACTGACTGACTGCTACTTGTAACCTAGTGGACTAGCGCTGAACGCAAAGAGGCGAGTTTTGATCACAAAGACCCGCTGGGCAAGCGGGAGATAGATGCGATCAAGAAGGGGATGGTCATGCAATTGGGATGACTTGGATCTCGTACTCCGGAGCGGGAAGTTTCATTGTCCGGTTTTATGGCATGCCCGCACCTGTCAGGCGTTGATGCCGCTATCACGCTTTCAAAAAGCTGTGCAATACACCCCCAAGTAGCGAGGAAGGATGCTATGAGGTATTTGGCTGAAGTAATATTTGCTGACCGAAGAGGTCGTGTAACGTACGCGTCAGTGAGTAATACGTGACAAACGCTACGACGAGCCAGCCTGGAGACAGGGAATCCTGAACCCGTGGCTTGGCGGTGCCCGTTCTAAGGCGAAGAGGATTAGGGTAACACTAGTTTGTTCTTTGTAATTGAGATTAGTTAGATGGTTAGCGGGTGCGAAACCAAGCAGATGGGAGAACTCACTTGCCGCCTGTTCGGAGAGTGTCGGCCATCAAAAGGTGTCTGAAGTAGTAGTAATGTGAAGTTGATTGAAATCAAAAAATATCATATCATGTTAAACCAGGCTGTGACACAAGGATAATACTCTTATGCAGGTAGCAAGGGTGCGAATAAGGCGATCGGTTCTTTATTTGACATTTTGTGTAACTTGACCTCCTTAATCCTCGCATACAGGTGCATCCACGTAGCACACGCTGTACAAAGGTGCCCATGTGGCTTGCTGCTCCGATTGGCTGGACGGCAGCTCCCGTTATTGCAGCGCTAGTTCTGTTATCCGTCAGCGCCCGCCCCAAAGTGCTAAAATAAACCACAGCCGCCCTTATCGATAGAGACCGGCCAATCATTCTACATGCGACTCCAAGTGTTCTTTTTTGCCTTCCATTGTCAAGCAGAAACGGGAGGGTTGCATTTACAAGAATTGGAGGTAGAGACAGCCTGACAGCCTGCTTCGGCACATGTTCGCGGTAGCTAAGCCATGACTCTTCTACGACGATGCTTGCTGCAAGGACCGTTGAATGGCATTGCTCGTGTTACAGCCAGGTATATCTCTGTATATCCATGAAACGCCACGCGAGAGGTGGTATATTATCACATTGACACCCAAAAGTATCATGATAACCACGATGTAACGGCAATCTTGCCGGGAGAATCTTTCCCATGCAAGCTCCATTCGCGTATAATGGGGTTGGGTCATGAGCTTTATCTTCTAGTACACCAGGCGGATGGATAGCTGATTAGTAGTATTACTATTCCCAAATTGTGCCTCTGCGGAACTTACTGTCGCTCCCTGTCCTCCACGCCTTGTAGCCCTGATGATAGGTATAGTCTACATAGTGGGACGGCGGCTACGTGGAGTGTTTGTCTCGGTTCTTTAGTCCTTAGAACAGCAAGCTAGTCGCTCGCGTGGTAGAGGTCGAAGAACATTGGGTTTCATTCCCAGCCATGCTTTGCAGCCGCGCCGCTGCTTGCCAGAAACTTTGCGTCTTGGGAGATCAGTTTGGAGGATCGAATTTACCATGCCAGTTTACTTAGGATTGCAATCCATGCTTTGTGTGACGTTTTATTCGTACACCACTAAATAACTTTCATCGACGACGATCCAAACTCGTAGGTACTCGGCTTCTACTTTCCGCCCGAACGGATATGAACCCCAACTTCCCGTTCTGTTGGGTCCTAGGGATTTCTAGATTTCTAGTTTGGCAGTTTCTTTCTCCCCGCGGCCGGTAACTCGCACCGCATCCCCAGACCCGATGGCGAACACGGGACCTGGATTAGTGAACGACACTCACACTCCTAGTGCTGGCCACTGGGTAAACGCCGTTATATGGGTTCTTATCAGCCTTGCAACTGCTTTCCTGGGACTCCGAGTGTTCTGCAAGTACAAGAGAGGTCGAGGACTCTGGTGGGACGACTGGATTTTGATAGCATCATGGGTTAGTGGTTGATACTGTCGACGCCAGGGAAGGCTCCCGTACTTACGCGATATTACAACCCTTCCAGCTCATTCTCCTCGCTTCCGGCATAATCTCGAGTATCAGTGTGGCTGTAGTCTTCTTTGAACACGATCAGGACGACCGGATGGGTGGCCACGATGTCGGTCTCCTTACCACCATTGTCAGTAGCTTTCGAAATTAGCAGTCCTGCACCTTTTCTCTCTTCTCCGACGACATATCGTGGATTCCCTGATACGAACCTCGAGAAGGCATAAATGGCCAGGCGCTAACAAAGGGGCCCGTAGACAGGAACCTTGTTTTTCATATCGGCGATATGGAGCAAGACTTCCTTTGCGCTTACTCTTACCAAAATCGCAGGACCTCGATTGAAAATACTGCTTCGTATTATAATGATTTCCATGAACGGTATCACCTGCGTCAGTGTGATACTTAGATGGTTGCAATGTCGGCCAATAAGACTAGTATGGGACTCTGATGCCAATGGGACGTGTTGGAATAGGAACCTTATCCTCGGGGTAGGCTATCACTTATACAACCAGCATTGGCGGCGAGGGGGCAAAATGCTAACAGGATTAGGTCACTATCTTTGCTGCCTGTATGCCCATCACTCTATCAACACCATGGAGATACTATCAACTAACCGAACAGCGTATTCCGCATTCATGGATTTCGTTCTAGCTGCACTTCCATGGCCCATTATAATAAAGTTACAGATGAAAACTAGCGAGAAGATTGGCATCTCCGTCGCTATGAGCATGGGTGTTTGGTGAGTTCAGCCAGCCCGGAGCCAATGACGTATCGTTCAACGACCAGCTCACATCCCCTAACAGTGCTGGAATAACTGCGATCGTTAAGTGCACCAAGTTTTCAGTCCTCAGGAGCGACAAGTTTGCTGGTAAGCAGAATGATGGATACAATTCGCGTCCCACGGTTGGTATCACTTGTCACTAAAGCCTACTATCCTTCAGATGACGTCTTCGAACTTTCTATATGGTCTATCGCAGAGATTGCTACGACAATAATGGCCGCGTCGATCCCCGTGCTCCGCGCATTGGTACGTGAAGCTACGGGCACCAGTGGTCGTCTTGGGTGTCCGATCACGTACATCAGGCATCGATCTCGAAAGGTAGCGAGTAGAGTACGGAGTGACCATGCCTTACTGGCAGCATCTAGGCGCTCAAAGGCGTTGAAGCCATGCGTTGACACCGCGAGCGACGACAAAGCTGAGCTCAATAAAACCAACACGAACGGCCAAATATTAAAAATGGAGGAGGTCCACGTCCAATTTGCCGATAGGGGAGTTGAGGATGATTTGGACCTCGAGTTTCAAAGGGGCCCCCGAACCTATTCTCCCTGGATATGACGGGAGTTCCTAGTAATGGTGTTATAGGCCTCACAATCTAATCCAAATATCACGTAGCTTAACCTACCTATAGGATCCTGGGATCGGCAGGGATACAGCTCTTAGACCATGGGTCGGCTTGGTAGAGATAACATCTCTTCATTGTACACATTTGCCTTGCATACTAATGATCGGTCTCTGTACCTTAATGAAGAGGGCTTCAATTCCGATGCACATTTGCCTGGGAATCCTGTGTAGCACAAAATGATTCCTGCCGCGGCGATGGGTGCCATCAAATACAATCTCTGTAACGCAAACAGGTTCTCCAGGGTCGCGCCTTATTGATTCATATAACACCAGCTAGCCAGGTAACCGGTATTGCCATCCCGCTTTAGTGAACAAAGCAGTAAGTCAAGTGACTACCTAGGGTCCCTATTGTTATAGGAGGAGATATTTGGGGCTATGGACGAATATTTGTCTGCCCAGAGGCCTCCTGCCAGCATCCGAAGCGGGCTTCATAACAGAGACCGCTTCGGGATCTGACCACGCCAAACAAACTGGCTTTATATGGACGGATGGAGAACGCCGCAGCCGGAGGGAATTGCTTCTGCAAAGCCTTGGATTTTAGACGCGCTTCGTGTGAACAAGACGAGCTATGGGCTACCCATTGGTTTTCTGGCTGATTGAATGAAGCCACCCGCGGCATTAAAATGTATGATATCTGTACAGTCTAACTCTAGTCGGAGCAACGCCGCCCAATGCATGTCAATGGTATCTTGATCCATCATCGCTTGATGTCTGGTATTTACACCATGAACGATTCGCCGCACCCGCATTCCTCTTCTGTACGTGGGTTAGCAAACCAAGACGGGAATAGTAAAACGAACGCCTAGGGGAAAGGCACTTACTTATATTCGGATTGTGAAACACAAATCTCTGGCTCAGCTTGTCCTCGACCCAATCCATTTCGCTCCCTATTATGCTGAATAGCGCCTTGCTATCTATCAATACCTTGACCCCATCTTGCTCGACCTCTTCGTCAAAGGGGCCCGGTTTGTCGACATAATCCAAGTGATACGATAGGCCGCTGCAGCCCCTATTGCGCACGCCGACTTTGATCAACTTTGGTTCAGGCTGGTCTAACAAGCTGCGAAGGTGTTCTACCGCTGATGGGGTGAGCTTCAATGCAGCCTTGCGCGGTCTGAGCTTGCGCCTAGGGGGGGCTGGTTTAGGCTTCTGCGCTTCCTGTTCTGTGATCGCGCTATTAGGTTGCGCAGCCTCTGTTGGTTGACGTGGTGGTCGGGTGTCGTGAATTTCTGGTATGGGGCTGGCGATAGAGGTCTCTGGGATAGGTTCGTTGCGCGGTTGCGAAGACGGGCTTGGATTTAAAGGATAGGGCTGGTACGAAGGTATCGTCTGGACCTTCTCTGACGAATACCAGGGCTGGTAGTGCGAGAACTGTCGCAGTAGGCTCTCGCAAGGTCGTGCCCGTGGGGCGGACGTGGTAATGCGACGGCCTAGCAAGCCTGTCGAAGCTCGCGACAAAACTATGCGCGGCGAACTCATGACGCTGCGGGGTTCGGCGATGTGAGATGGACGTTTTACGCGTTGAATTCCAGAGCTGTCTGAATTATCTCGATTGAAGCTTCGGGTCCGAAGTCGTCGATTAAGTGGAATAAGGTCCTGAATTGGCCAAGTTTGTAGGGATAGATGTAGATGTAGATGTAGATGTAGATGTTCGGTTCCCGTTGTGACTAACGGCGAAATTCACCAAACTGCTTTGAAAGCAGAGCCGACATCTGACGACATCGGTCAGTTGCGACCCCGGTTCTGACCGGACCAATCAAGAGGCTTTAATTGGTCAACAATTCTGCCGGGTGAATGGACTAACGGGACACGGCTTATACTTACTGGAGGCCACCCCAGCGGGGCTGGCAAAATCCTTAAGTTTTCTTTTCTAAGAAAAATTAGCAGTGATCCATGCTTCTAGTTATATCATAACCTACCTAATTATAAGTTATTTGTTTATAGCTAATTACATTATTTAAATAGTATTATTAATTTATGGAACATTTATAATTTAATTCTTTTGTTAACTTTATTGTTTTAACTTTAAGTCACCCATTATTTATTAATATAAACCTTACCTATTAATTTAATTATTTAATCTTATTAGATATTAATATTAACAATTTATTTTTATTATAAAAATAATGCTTAAAAATCCTTTTTATTATATTTAACTTTTTAATGTTGTTTAGTAATAATATCTTTTATTTTTAATTAAGATTTATTATTTTAATTATAGTTTATTATTTACATTTCTTATTTTATAAGCCTTTAATAATAATACACTTTTGTATAGTTTAATGTATATTATTTATAATATAGTTTTTAGTAATATATTTTATAATAATAAAAGCCTTAACCTTTAAAATAAAAAAGGTTTATTTTTATTAAGGTTTAATAAGTAAAAAAACAAACGTTTTATTCCTATAAATGAAATAATGCCGGTTAAGGTTTATTATTTATATTATTTAGGCTATAAGAAAAGTTAAACCTAAAGTTATAATTTACTATTATACTGCTTACTTTTTTTTATAAGGAAGCTATATTTTATTATCCCTTATTTTAATTATTAGGTATTTCTAAAAGCCTTTCTTAAATCCTAAAACAATCTTTATTTTACTTTCCTTACACCTGCCATCTTTACGTTTATTACTAACAACTCTTTATTTAATAATGGCTTATTTACGTTTATTACTAGCGTATTTACACCTTTTACTAGTTAATTAATTTTTATAATCTTATTAATGCATAACTTTAACCGTACTTTATATTCTTTCTTTAATTAAGTAAGTATTTTCAAGTTAAGTTATATCCTTCCTTAAACAATAAAAACTTTTATTAAAAAAAATAACATATAAAGGTTTTTTACTTTAAATAAAAGCTTACTTATACACTTAAATCTTAAAAATAAAATTTACTTTTAAGTAAATATTTATATATTTTAGGATTTAAATATTATTATATTTGTTTTAAAACTTAACTTAAATAGGTTTCCTAAACTAATTTATTATATATTAAATCCCTTAGGGAAGTTTATTAATTCCGATATGGAAATCTATATGTTATATTATAATATATTTATTTTATAGATTTATAACCCCCTTAAACTTTTTTTTATTTATTTTAAGTGGTCGTTATTTACTAGTTTTATTATTATGCTTTTTATAAATAATAATAAAAAGTTAAAATATATTGTGCTTTTTTATAACGCGAAGAAAACGAATAAGGTAGTTAAAAAAATACTTTTAGTTGCCTTTTTTTTTTAACTTATATTTAAAGCCATTAGCATTAATATTAAAAATGTCATTAGTAAAAAGCGTGGGCTTTTAAAAAATAATAATGTTCTTAATTAAGTTTGTAATAATAATAGTAATACTCCTAATATTAATAATCTTAATATTAGTAATAGTAATATTAATATTACTAATATAGGTGAGAATAATATTAATAACCTTGTTTATTTGGTTTATATAAGATAAATAAAACGGTTAAATAATAATATAAAATTTAGGGATTATAGTTTTAATTAATATTCCTTATATAACCCCTTTAATGACCTTTTTAATAACTTAAAACCTTTTTATAAAAGGTTTTAATCTTTATCCGCTAATAAAAAAGTTACTGTAAAAGATTATCCTTTAAATTCCTTATTTAAGTTTAAAAAGAAGTTACTTTTTGCTAAGGACTAATCTTTCTTTAAATAAAATAATTAATTAAAGTTTAAGTTTATAGTTCCTAACGCTTTTATTTTAAATCGAAAAAAGGTTAATATTACTTTTTTTAATAAAATATTTAGGCAGAAGCATAAATAACTTAATCTTAATAGTTCTATTAATAAGTTTAAAAGAGGTAAGAGTTTAAAAGCACATAATAAAGGAGGGATTCTTTTTTTTATTAAAAGCTAAGCAATTTATAAATTAACATATTATTTTTTACATTAAAAATATTAATTAAGGCTTTATTACTTTTTCTGCCTTCTCATTAACTTAATAACTTATTATAAAAGCTTTTTTATTTAATTTAGTAAGGTATAACTTTTCTATCCGCTTTATATTTCTTTAATAATATTTTTTTTTAAAGGAGGCTAATTTTATTACTTATAACCTAAATAAGCATAATTAATAAAGGTTAAAAAAAGCTTAAAGTAGCCTTAGCCGCTACATTATATGCTTTATATTATATTCTTTCTTAAATGTCTTTATAAAAGTTAAAAGCAATTATTATAAGCTAAAATATGCTAAGAACTAATCCTTATAGGCCTTATTATCCACTAATACCTAAGTAAAAAGTTTATGCTAAAACGATGATAAATATAAGAAAGAAATAGGTAAGAGTTTTAAGTTTATATTTTGCTTTTATAATAAAGCTTTTATATAATTAACTAATAATATATCCTACGTAATAAATATATTAGTTATCCTTTAGTTTAATATTACCATTTTTATATACCTATATATAACATTTTATAGCTAACTTATTAAACATTAAAAAAATATAAAATAAGTAGGCTTACTTTTAAAGAGTATTTTTAACGCTATATTTTAGGTTAAGGTTAAAATAATATTAAAGCTTAATAAATCTTCTATACTTAAGCAATAATATAATTACTATAATATTAATAATAATAATATTTTTATTAAGTATTTTATAAATATATTTAAAGAATATATAGTTTATTATTTACTTTTAAAGGAAAGGTTTATAATCTTTAATAACTTTAACGTTTAAAACCTTATTTATATTAACTATTAGTATATTAATTGTTTTATTTTAATAAGTTAAATATAATACTTATTTTTAGATATTTTTTACTAAATTTAAAAGTAATATATTATAGGTTAAATTAACTTTAAAATTGTTTTTTTCGGCTATATAAACAGCATATAGCCATAGGTTTTTTAAGATTATAATAATCTTACCTTAGCTAATTATAAAATCCTTAAGGCAAAAAATATACATTAAAATCATTAGTTAACACTACTTAAAATAAACCTAAAAGTTAATAATAATATCCATATTAGGTATAATAATTAAAACGCTAAGTATAATAATATAAGATTTAAATTTAATTAATAAGTTACCTTTTTTTTATTATTTAATTATCTTAATAATTAAAATAAATATCACATTAAGCCTAAAACTTATAAAGCTTTATAAGATTTAATTAACTTATATAAAGGTTTTAAGTTAAGCTAACAAAGCTATTTTTAAATATTATTAATAATAAGTTAACTACTTTAGCTAATAAAAGCTTTTTTAGTATAAAAAAAAGTAGGTGGTTTTATAAGGTAAGATAAAAGGTTAAGTATAAAATATTTTAATATAAAGTATATAATATTTTCTTAGGTAAGTTAAAGTTTACTTAAACAAGCTGCTAGGTAAATTTTAAACCTTTATAGCTTCTTTTTTATAAAGGCAGCTTTATGTTTATAATTATTACTATCATAGGTTACTAATATTTACATAAATATCTATATAATATATTTCATTACTATAAAATATATAATATTTATATTTTTATAAGTTAATATAATTTATAATAATAATATAATTGCTTTAAACCAAATTACTTATTATATTTGCTTAAATTAACTTAGCTATTTTACTTTTATATAACTATATTTTTATTTATTAAATTATATTTATTATTATGTTTAAGCCGAATACTTTTTTAATTAATAGTTTTCTATTAAATACTTTAGGTTAGGGTACTTATACTTTAAAAATCCCTAGCAGTAATAAACTTTAGTTTTAGCTAATTTTTCCTTAACCTTTTCCCTTACTAATTCCTTTAAGCTTTCCTAACTTATTAACTTTTCCTAACCTTACTTCTTAGCTAGGTATGGTTTTACCTAACATTTTTATTCGGTATTATTTTGTTTTAGCAACGCTTAATAATATTTATTTCGTTCCTTAAATGGGGTTGTTTATGCTAGGGAATTTTAGTCTCTTTTTATTTAGCCGGATTTATCCTTGTAATATTAATTTTAAGCCTGCTTTTAAAAGTCCTAGGAAATGAAGACGGTAAAATGCGGCTGATTTTTTTACTAATCCTATTCTTTAACGACGTTTTATTAAGACTATAATGAATAGTTTTAATGCCGAATATAAGGAAAAAGTGTTTAAATTTTTAGCTAAGTTATTTATTAATCTTATTTTTAATTAGCGGAAGGCTAAGTGTATTTTAAATTTTTAGCGAAAAACCTAAACCTTAAAAGATTTTTTCTTTAACTAGTGTTGGTTATATTTGGTTTAATATTTTAAGAGTTAATTGTCCTTAAAGCTATTTAACTTATTTTCCTTTTATTTAAAGAATAGTTTATAAACGTTGTTTTAAAAGGTTTCCTTGTTGTATTTTTTTGTTAAGAAAAACCTATTATATTGTTTTAATTACTTAAAGTATTTTCTTTATAATATTAAAGCTATAAAGACCTATAAAGAGTGCTTATTAGCCCTTAAAGCGAAGCAGTTCTTTAAAAAGTGTAAATTAAGCATACTTTTAATGCTTTATGTTTATTTTTATCCCCTTACCTTAAAGGATTTACGTCCCTTAAAAGAAAGGTTTATTTTGTTAAAATGTGCGTTTAGTTTTATTATAAAAGTTACCTTAGATTTTTTATTAAACTAGCTAAGTAGTTAGGACTATTAAAAGGTGATAGGTTATATTATTATTATTACTAATGATATCTTTTTTATTATTAAGATATTGCCGTGGAAAATTAAAAATATTGCTAGTAATTTTTATATTATATAGTGTAGCCTTAATAAGCTTAATAAGAATGTTTTAAAGTTTTTCCTAAGGCTGTGTAAGTTGGTTATAATAAAAGCTTTACTTTAGTTAAAAAAGAATAATTATTTATATTATAATATTTTACTTAATAACAATTTTTAAAAGGAATAGGGTGATAAAGATAAATTTATTCTATTTTGCTTAATAAAAAGTTTAACTTATATTAAAAATATGGATATAAAATCTATTAAATAGTTTTTATATGTTTTAAACTAAAAATATTTAAACTTAATATATAATAATGCTAATTTAACGGCTAGTTTTATTAAATATGCTGCTGAGGTTATAGATTTAAACTTACTTAATGTTGAGTTTAGGTTTAAATTAAATCCTGGATTAAACTATAAAAATATCTTAAGGTAAAAGCTAACTAAGGTATATTATAAAATGAAGGGGTTAACTTTAAATTGTAAAATTAATTTATTAGTACCTTATAATATTTCTTTAAATAAGAATAATAATAGTAGGTTATTTTATAAGCTGGTAACTATGTTAACCTTGTTAATAATTATATCTTTAGCTAAGAAAAAGCTAAATAATATATATACGGTAAATTTTATTCAGCAGTTTCTTAAGCAAAAGTTTTATAAAAAAGAAAACAATAATAATAATAATAATAGTAAAAATATCACGAAGCATAAAACTCCTAATGGGTAAGCGTTTATTTATGTTTTATTAGGTTAGTAGTTTTTAAATATTTATAACCTAAAGTATTTTTTATTTATATTTATTACTATCCTATCTTATAAATATAATAAGCCTATGCTTATGGATAATAAAGAAAAGTTAGCCTTAGCTAAAAATAAGAAGAAGAATTTTTTGTATAAAAAGTATAATGAAACCTTATTTTTTTTTTGTTTATTTATTTACTAACTATTACTATTTTTTTAAGTAGGCTTTTATAAAATTACTTTAATATAAGGCCATAATAATTATATATTTAGTCTTTCTGTTTTTAATTTTTAACCAAATTATAAAGGATAATAGCGCTAAGATTTTTTAAGTTTTATTTAAAAGTTTTAAGTTTAATGAAGTTTAAGCTATTTACGAGTTAATTTTTATTGTAAAGCTTTATAAAGTAAAGAAAGAATTATAAAAGTATTAGCTAGTTAGTAATCTTTATATAAAAAAACTAATAAAGAAAATATTAATATATAAGTAGTAATAACCTTTATTTAATAAAGAAAAGCATAATTAGTAAGATTAGTTATATAATCTTATTATTAGGAATGGTCCTTTTATGATTTAATTTATAGTAAACCTTAATAACTTAATTAATTCTATATATATTAAAATGAGATAAAGGTTTTACGGTAATAAATATATATAATATATTAAGGAAAAGCTAAAGAATTACTTTTTTAATAATTATTAACTTATAATTAAAGAAATAAACTAAGATTTTATTATAGCTATTGTATAGTTTTATTAATATATAAAAGCGTTTTTTAAAAAGATTGTTTAAATAAAAAGCAAGAATAGGGTATTTAGCCTTATTAATATATATTTTGGATATATTAAAACAAATGGCTGCGGTTTTTTTCATTTTTATGGCTTCTTTTAATACTTTGGTAATATTTATTTAAAAACATATATTGATAAGCTAATCTTTTTAGTAACTTTTAGTGTAAATATAGCCTGGTTTTTAAGATAAATTAATAAATATTTCTAAGAAAGTTATAACGAGGAAGTGTTAAGGTATAAGGCGTGTTATGGAGATTAGCTTAATTTTTTTAAAGACTTAAAAACTAACCTGGTAAAGTTGGAAAAAGAATAAAAGGATGAAGCTTATTTTATTACTATGGCGGCTTAAACTTATCGATATATTTATACTTATTATAAGTATTAGAATAATAAAAAAGGTAAAATATAAAAGGTAAAAACTGGTAAGAGATATTGGTTTGGTTAATTATAAAGGTTAATTATAAAGATAATTTTGAATAAGTTTAGTGTTTTAAGTATTAAATGTATATTTATGAGTTATGTTTAATGGAATAAGGTTATAGCTGCAGTATTAAGGCATAATTATAATTTTATTTTTATTTTTATTTAAAGCTAAATACTTTTATTAATTTATTATGTTAGTGATTATGTTATAAAACTTAAGTAGCCTTTTTATTAATAAATAGCTTTAGCTTAGTTTATTTTAAAGGTTAAGATTAAATTAGCTGATTTTGTTAATCCTAACGATCTTAAAAAGGTGGCTTAAAGCTTAATGTTAAGGATTGGAAATAAGATTTTTTTCGATTGAAAGTTATTATCTTTAAATGTTTATAATTATATCTTTAGTTTTAGTATATATTATTTATTGGTTAATAAGTGAAGCTGGTTAAATATGGATATTATGTATTAAGCTATTTATTAAAAATAGCTGTATTTAAGAAAGCTAGCTTTTAAGGCGTTTAACGGTGATAAATTACTTAATTATAAGGCAAAAACGTTTTTTTTTAGTATAGGTGTACGGTTAAGTATTTATGATACTTATTTAGCTTATAGTTTTTTACTTTATTATATATGTTTATATAATTATATTTTAATTGTTAGCATATAATTAAGGCTTAAAAAATGAAGCGATAAATATGTTAAGTTTAATAAAAAGCTAAAAAAGTTTAAATTTTATTAGTGTATTTTATTGTAAAGTAATATTTGCACACTTATATTAACTAAGTCTTATTTATGAGTTTTTAAAGATAAGATGACGTATTTTTAAAACCTTATTTTTTGCTTTTTCCTATTTATTCCTTAGGAAAACTTTCTTGGTTTAAATTTTAATTTTTATAAAGATATTTAAAAGCGTTTAAGCGTTAAAGTTCCTTATTAGGTTATGTTTTATAATAATAACTTAAATTTACTTAATAAGAGTAAAAAAAATGTCCTTAAAAATAAAAAGTATTAAAAAGCTTAATTTAACGGCGATAGGTTTAATAATGATGTGAACCTTAAATATAACGGCAATAAAGACGATATTTTAAAGGAATAATCGAATAACGATAATAATTTTAAGGTTTGTTAACTTAAATATTTAAGGTGTTTTGTAAAGGGTTTTTATAGTTATTTTATAAACTTTTATATATAAGGGAACCTTGTGTTTAAAAACGTTGTAAATTTTTTAGCGATAGATGGGTAAATTAATGCCTTTACAAAGCTTTCTTTTTTATTATTAGCCCTTAAGCTTAAAGTTTTTAAAGACTTAGTTTAAAGTTTAAGTGGCGTTGTTGGATTATTTTTTATTAGGGGAGGGAATATTTAATAAGTAGTGTTAAAAAGTGTAAGGTAGTGAAAAATAAAGCTTAATAAAACGAATAGTTATAAGCTAAGGGAGATTATTAATGAAATTAATGAATTAAACTTTGTTAACGAAGATATGCCTAGTTATTTATTATTTAATATTTTAAATAAGGATATAATAGGGATGAATTATAACTTTAATGCTTATAATGTTTTAGCCTTAAATTAAGTAAATTATATACCATGTTTTATAATTTTAACTATTAAGTATAACCTTAGTTAGATTTAAGTTAATGCTATGTTAGTTTTATGCGAGCGGGAGTATTTAAATAAGAAATAATTTATGTTATTAAATATTATCCTATATTATTTAAATAAGGTTAATATTAGTTAATTTGTTAAAAGGAATTATTAATTTATAGTTAATAATAATTGTTATTAATTATTGTATTATTTAGGCGGTAAAGGTGGTATTAGGAAGAGTGTAATTATTAAAACCTTAGTTATGGCGTTAAATGGAAAGTAAGCTAAAAAGAAAATAATGGTAACTGCTATGTTTAATTATGCTGGCACCTATTTAAATGGCATTATTATTTATTTAATAGTAGGGATATTTAATATGGATAAATCGTGTAAGGTTTAACCTAAAAAAGCTGTTATTTTTAAGGAAGTTAATATTTTTGTTATTAATGAATGTAGTATAATAAATGGGACGAATTTTTTAAAAATTAGTAATTAGCTTTAGTAAGCGTGTAATTAGCTAGATAAAGATTTTAGTGGTATGCTTATTGTTATTTTATGTGGTGATTTTTACTAGTTTAAGCTTATTTTAAGCTTATTGTTACTATATTTATGTAGGCTTATAAGCGTAATAAAGTTTAAGTTAATAAGTTAACTTTTTAAGCATTTATTTTAAGATAATATTTATTATTTTAGTTATTAGCTATGGTTAAAGTTTATTTTTATTGTTTTTTTTAATTAGTAAATAAGGATTATTAATATTATTCTTAGGCTATTATTAAAATAACTTAGGAACGATATGTAAACTAAAAAAGATGTATATATTTTAAATTTAAGGATTATAAAAAAGAAAGAAATATTATTAAACTATAATGTAAGGGCTATTGTTTTTATAAATTAGGTATGTTATGTAATGAATTTTTAAGCTATTATTACTTTTGTAAAAGCTTATAATTAAAAGGCGTATATTTTCCTATTTATATATAATCTTAAGCTTTTTAATAAAGCTGTTATATTAAAAGTTACCTTTATTAGGATGGATAATTCTTTACTAAAGGTTTTAACGTATTTATTATTTATTAAAGAAATGCTTATTAGCGTAATAAAAAATGCCTATTAGGGTTTAAAGATTGTTAATAACGCTTAGTATATTACGGAGGGCTTTATTTTAAACATTAATGCGGTAGTGTATGTGCTTAATTTAACGATGTTAGTTTACACTATGTTGCTTAAGGCTATTTTGTTATTTTTTAAAAGTACGAAAGGGTTAAATTTAAGTGGTTTATGCGTTAAACTTTTCTTTATAACACTAAAAAAGATAGCGGCTATTAAAATGGTTAGCTTATTGTTTTTAAGGCCTTTTAATAGAATTAAGTTTATTTTAACACCTATGTTTACGGTTATTAATTATAAGGTATAAAGTTAAACTTATAAATAAGGTTATATTTACTTTAACTTATGTTTTATAAATTAAAAAGGCGCTAATTTTATAACTATGTATGTATAGTTATTTTAAGTGGTAAGTTTTAAAGGTTTTTTTTTATTATTAAAGATTAATGCTAATTACTTTATGTTATTATAATTGCCTAAGCATATAAAGCTTAATATTTATTAAATAAAAAGCCTTACGAAATAAACGTTATAAAAGTATAAAAATGTATAATTTAAATAGTAAAAAATAAAAAAAAGGTAATATATATATAAAACGAGGGCTTATCTTATAAATCACGTGAGTTGTAAATAAAATGCAAGTCAGCTGATTTCAGAGGGATCGGTGAGGCAGTGCTGTGGCGCCACCCCTCATTTATGCTAAACAAGCCGCAATCACTGAGAGCCAATCAATCCCCAATCCTGCAGCCAATCAGAAGCTGTCGTTAGGTCCCTTATTTTTTTTGACACAAACCCTTAAGAAAACTTAAGGCATTCCGCAATGGTAACTAATACAGAAATAGGCTAGCCTGCGAAATACCCATTGACGGGTACATAAGGTACTAAGCTGACAGGCTGAGTACCTAAACAAACAGTGCGCAGTATTGCATGGGGCATCCATGTGATTTTTGCAACTAACGCAGCTGCGCAGCAAGGTACTAACCTGCCTAGTGTACTACTATGTACATGCACAGATCACCCCTGTCGACTCCATGTGGTGTCGCATGCCTCGAGTTTCATTTCATTTCGCGATTTTGCAGATGCTAGATCAACAACATACACTACCATAGTAGAGGTGGGCACACAAGGAAGACCCTCAGCCTCGTCCACCCCTCCAGGATACCATTCTCTATACTACTGAAATAACACTGCCTTACTGCCTGGGTACATTAGGAATTAGTAGTATCCATATTTCAGGTTGCGTTCTATGCGCCCATCCATGCATCGCCATCCTCGGTCATGGAAGCCTCTCCCTTGACCCAACAGGCTCGACCTGAGATCTTCCAGCCGAAGATCGTCCAGCTGTACGAGGCGCTATTCAAGGTTCGGGAGCATCGGATTTCCCTATAGTTCCCTTTTTATAGAAACTGGCCAGAAGCTGACAATGGGAATCCAAGGTATGTCGAGCCATGCTGGAGTAACACCCGTAGTGTTGGGTCGCTGACCGTCCATCGCCCGAGTAGGATGATGTCGACCCAGTCGGAGACAAGCCCGAGGGCTTCTGGAGAGAGTTCTTTCTTCTAAAGCCGGATCGACTTGCCTTACATAGGATCCTATCCCGCTTAGGACCCGACGACCTCATAAGCCTCCAGTCGCAAACCCAGCATCTTTTCTTCCGAGCCGTAGAGTGCCTAAAGAAGGGTGGTGGTGTGGCGGACTTGCATGCTCTTGAGGTAAGCCTATCACAACTCAAAGCAGCTTCGCAGGCGACGTCCTTCTAACTCTTCCCACAATAGACCTTGACGACCTTCTTCTCCGCGATACTCCCCAAAAAGTATACGAACCCGAGCTCGGATATCATAGCCGTGCTGGCAGGACTGGATCAGGTTGACGCCGTCTTCACTGATTTCGTAGGGGCTTTGGACGGGATCATCCGCAATGGAACATCGAGTAGGTTGGCCGTAGCACTCACGAGTCGGATGAAGGGGCTAATCATAGCGACGTAGTGGAGATGCGGCAGAAAGCTGTCGAGGTCGTGCTATCCATTACCTCCGGCGCATACCAGACGAGTCTGTTAACATATTTCATACAACGGGATCTCTTCCCCGCCATCATGAAGGTTAGCCTCTTCAAGGTCTCGTGTCCCGTCTGAAGTTGACGTGGCCCAGTTCATTCAGGAATCGGACGCGCCTTATCGGGTTCTTGAACCTTTCACGTTATTAGGCCTATTGGCAAATTACAACAAATTCGAGTTCCAGAACCCCTATCAACTGCGGCTGAATGATTTCGTCAACGAGGCGACCATACAAAAGATCGTTAGGTGTGTCGGACACACCTGCCGAAATCTGAGAGGCCAGTATGTCGATATTTTACAGGACTTACCTGAAGGATGGTCCATCAGTACTACGCTGAATATGATCGGACTTGGGGCCATTGCTCCTGGTGCAAAGGCCAACCAGAAGCCATCGTACGACCCGGAGGTGGCTAAGCAGATGTTCGCAACACTGTGAGTCACCATTCTGCTAGCATCCGTTTGGACTCTCGTTAATCTAATTAGACCCGGTGAGGACGCTGCCGTGCTACTTGGGGCATACGATTTTAGCCATGCCAACAAGCTTTTCTGCTTCAACCTTGTCGCTTTGCCCGCGGAAAAGGGGGAAGAGCAGCCGATTTCTAGCTTCCTGTCGTTGACTTCTTACCTCCTACAACATGCATTCCTCTCTAGCCGAGCTACCAACTATGCGCATCTCAGTTTGATGGTTTTCCGACTGCTCATCGAAGACCAACTGTTATGTAAACGGATATGTAGCGATGAGAGTAAAGTCGCCGTCAGACTCTGCCGTCAACGGCAACCATTTCTACCAGCCGTCCGAGGGGAACGCATCCTCGCAACGAGCGTATTAGACACTATGGTTGATGGTGTCAACCACAACCTACGCCGCAGATTAGATGTCAGTCTGTACACACTATGCGTCGGTATCATGCTGCGCATCATTTCGTACCTCTCGCGGTCAAGAACAAGATTGCAGTACCATTGGGCTGAGTTGTTTCGCTCCCTGTTATCCCTTATCCGCTTTCTGACAACTTACGCCGCCGATCTCAAGGGGCTTCCCCACTTCGATTCTCTCCTTGATCTTGTGGTGAATCTCTTAGCCCTCTCCCTTTCCGCGGGCGAGGCATTCCTTCCCACGCCCGCTGCCTACGACGACCTCTTCTACAAAGTTGTAGAAAGCGGCGAGATTCTAGTCAAGTTTCGCGACACCTATGCCCTTTCAGATCGGCCGTCTAATTCAATAGGCACCCTCATCAGCGTGAGCATGCACTACAAGACGATGCTCGACTCTGGCAGTTCTAAGAGGAACCTCACCAGTACCGAGGTAGCAGAGGTGATAAAGCAAGGGTACGAGACGTTGAGTATACAGGCAAAAGAAGGACTCGATGGTTGGGAAAGGTATCGTGAAGCAGACGAAAGAACGCTGTTGAAGAAGATGGCACGAGCGGCCGTCGCAGACGTCCAGGTTATTGTCCAAGCTTAGGTGGTATGGAAAGTAAGACAGACCATGATGTGAATTAGAGCCGCTGTCGTCTAAGATTCGGAGCGAAACATCTACTGGCGCGAGATCTCGCGGCTTCGAACGAATCTGCTGCCCATGAGGACCATGAGAAGGAGGAATACTACTTCATGTGAACTTGCCGTACCTGAAGGTGGTCCATAACTTCAACCCGATGTTAGCAGTGAAGTTTGACTTGCTATAAATGCCTATCACGTCGAAGCGCTTGGCCCTAAGTGTGACGACCGAGGGCTACACGGCTGAGGATTCCACCACAGCCCGCGTCAAGTAGAGACGGCCCAACTACCTACGCAAGCAGCCATGTAGAAACTCCCTAGCCACCAAGATAGGTCTAAATATTACTAAGTACGTCTCGTTTCAGACTCGAATTTACTGTGAACAAAATTTTCTCTTCCGTGACACTGAGCTTCACTCTAAGCAAGGCTTCTAGGACAACTGTAGAGACTTGTGCCACATCGCAGGCTGTACCTTTGTGACGTCGACAGTTATGACTGTAGAGGCAGATGCGCTGTTCAATTAATCGTATACAATGGGTAGAAGAATAGTACCCCCCTCTCCCCAACCAACCAACCAACCAACCAACAAAAAAAAAAAAAAAAAAAAAAAAAAAAAAAAAAAAAAAAAAAGACCAATAGACCAATAGACCAAAAAACCCGCCAAAGCTGATGATAGGATTAAGGATAGGATCAATGTAATCGATACATGTATACTGAATGCCTGATGATATTACACTTCACCTCTTCTCGACAACCCTCCGCCTTACCCCAGCGTCCCTCGCAGAAAAGCCGGCCCCGGTCCCCGTCTCTTGGACGTAGCCTGGGTAGTATGATAACGAACGATCGGCTTGATGATGATGTGAATGTGTGGATAGAAGAGCCAAGTTCAAAATCATGGCCGACCTGGGGGCTATATATGCGTCTCTTTTTCTAGATCCAACGATCTACAGCTTCCGTATAGGTTTCCTAAGTCGTCGTAGGGTAGGTCGTTCAGAAGTAGCTATAATGAAGGTTAGCTTAACACTACTAAATCGACATCCTAGCGTAAGTACCTTTATTAAATAACCCTTTCCTTAGTATTTATATAAAATTTTTTAGTAATAAATGTGTAAATAAAAGCACTTATAGTAAAAGGTTTATTAAAATAAAAAGTGTAAAGCATTAAGGTTTTATATATAAGCTTAAAATAATATAAAATGTTTTAAAAAACTTTTAATTTAAAAACTTTACTTATTATATAGTTAAATACTTTTTTTATTTTTAGCATAAAGTAAAATACTTACGTAATTATAATTATATGCCGCTTTTTTTTAAAAAACCGTTACATTAAACTTTATATATATAAATGTTATTATTATTTTTAAAAAGCTTAATTTAAAATAACAAACTAAGAAATTATTTTAGTTATAAATATTATTGCTTTAAACATTTTAAAAATTTTAAAAAGCTTTAAAGTGGTTGTAAAAACCTAATTAATTAGGTGTAATAATGTATAAACTTATGCGTATAAACTATATAACATATATATTATGTATAAACCATATATTAGCATAGCTTTACATATAGTATAGCTTATTAAGCTTAGTTTATAGCTATTCTTAATATAATTATTATTTTATATATTTAAAAACCTTATAATTAATAGCTTTGTTTTGCTTATTAAAAGGTGCTTAATTTAATACCTTTTTTAAGGAAATGGCATTTTATACTGTTTTTTTAAATTAATTTAATAAAGCTTGTTTAAATGTATTTATATGCGTTTAGTTAAGGCTGCTTAATGCTTAAGTATAATAAATAATTTAGTGTAAAGTTTTTACTTATTAAATTAGTTATTTATATATATAAGTTTTATAGTTTTATAGTTTTTTTTATAGTCCTAATTAAAATATTACTTATTTTAGTCTTTATTAAACTTATTTTTAAACCTATTAAAGCAATTTTTAATTTATAAACCTTAGTGGAAAATTTTCTTATAAATTTAATGGAAGGCAATTACCTTAGTATTTAAAGTTTAATTAAAACTTTAACCCTTTTTAATAACCTAATAAAATAAATAAATAAGGAAGTTATATTTATTTATTTTCCCTTTAATATTTTCTTTAAGTTAATTTTTAATATTTTTTTAAGTTAAAAGCTATTAAGGTTTTATATTTATTAAAGGCAAAGGCTATTATTATTAATAATTATTTAACCTAACCCTATATTATTAGAAGAAAAAGTTATAACATAAATAGTAATATTTATAAAAGCATATAATAATATAAAATATGTTTAAAAGTTAAGAAAGACTAATGTTAAGTGTTTTTTAACTTATATATTAACCTTATTTAGTTAAACTATTTTAAGTTTTAATTAAAAAATGTGAAATTTAATAAAAATAGCCTTTAAATATAATCTTAAGTAGGTTATTAATAGAATAAAGTTCCAGTATAAGGTTATAAGTTTAATTTGTTTTATTAACTTAACTGGCTTATTTTTAAAACTATTATAAAATTTTCTGCTGGTATTAATAATAATAAGTGTTTAAATACTAAGAGTTTAAGATAATGCTTTAATTATGGGATTAATTTAATTAAACCTTAAAAAGTTTTTATAGTTTTTAGCCTAATTAGTTAACTTATTAATAGTTAATATAAATAAGTAACCCTTTATTAACACATTATTGGTATGTTTTTTATTAGTAAATTTACCAATAAGTTTACTCGTTAATTCACTTATTAATTCACTTATTAATTCACTTATTAATTTACTTGTTAATTTACCTATTAATTCACTTATTAAGTTACCTATTAAGGTAAGTTAACTAAAAAAACTAAGATAAACATTAAAGGTAAAAAAGATACTAAAAGCCTTATAAACGTTAAAGGCTATAATAACATAAACTTTAAGGCTACTTAGAATAGCTTTTAAGATAGCATTAATATTAAAGTTATAGGTAATACTAAAGCTACTAGTAATAATATTAAAGCTATAAGCCTTAACGTTAAAGTTATTATAAAAGCTAATAATATGGATATTAAAGCTAAAGGTTTTAACACTAAGGCTAGCACTAAAGCTAATGGTTTTAACATTAAAACTAATAGATTTAATATTAAAGGCACCTTAACTATAAGTTTTTTATAAAAAGG
Organism: Hypoxylon sp. FL0543; assembly: GCA_022578575.1. Classification (NCBI taxonomy): domain Eukaryota; kingdom Fungi; phylum Ascomycota; class Sordariomycetes; order Xylariales; family Hypoxylaceae; genus Hypoxylon; species Hypoxylon sp. FL0543. Next base: position 61,869 of record MU393995.1, read on the forward strand.
CATAATTAATAAATACATTAAAATTAATAATATCGTTAAAAGTAAGATTTTAAAGGCCTTTATTATTTAATATAAATCCTTTTTAAAAGCTACCATATTTTAGGTATTAACCATTAATATTATTATTTTTATATCCGCTATAAATAAAGACCCCGTCATCACCACAGCCACCACCATAACCACCGCCATAACCACCGCCATAACCGCCGCCATAACCGCCACCGATAACACCGCCACCACCGCCACGAAAATTACCACCGCCATTTCCATCAACATTAACATCAACATCAACATAGTTACCCTCACCGCCGCCTTCACCACCATAGGTAAAAATAACAAAAAAGAAGATTTAAACATTATTAACACACATTATAAAGCTTAAAACATAAATTAAAAAGCTATATAAAAGTAACGCTTAAACTTCTTATAATTAAATTACTAATTATATAATAGTAGTAAACTTAATTATTAATTTTACTATAAACTTTAATCCTAGTAAAAAGGTTATTAAAGTTATTAATATATAGATAAATAATACTAAAGCATAAAAGCATGCTATAAAAAGGCAAGCAGCTTTTAAAAAATAAAAGCTAAAAAATGTTAGCTTATTTAATCTTAATAAAATAAAGATTAATAATATTATAAAGCATAATATATATAATGCTATTATAGTTTAAAAAAATGTTTATATATTTATTAATATTATTAAAAACATTATATTAAATAATGCATGCTATAATATTATTTAAAGGGAACTATATAGCCTTTATTAAGGAAATATAAATATATAGTATACCATTTAATCCATTAATAAAAAGAAGTAAATAAAAGAAAGCTTTAAATACTATTTAAGTAAGCTTTTTATATGGTTTAAAATTCCTAAAACTAAGGCTATTAAGAACTTTAATTGCTTTAAATAAATAAAGAAAGAATTATTAAAGAAAATAAACTTTTAGGCTTAAGCGATAAATATAGTATATAATTATTAATTTTTATGGATAAACCTTACTATTTAGTATATAAATTAAATCTATAATAAGCTAGATCTAAATTTATAAATAATAATAATATTATTAAAAGTCTATATAAACCTTAATTAATATATTAGTTATTTTAATAAGCAAAATACTATATAATGAAACTTATTAATTGCTAATAAGGCAAAGGATTTAGCCTAAGCTTTTAAAACAATTAATAAATAAATTATTAAGGGTTTATTATAAAGCTATTAGCTAAAACTATTAATATTCTTTAAAAACCCCTTAGGTTAAGTTAAAAGTTCTAGTAAGATGAATGATTACTAGGGTAAGTTTTAATAGCAAATAGCTAATAATTATAACTAAAATTATGATATTAATAATTAAGCTGCTTATAAAAATATCTTTAATAAAGGAGACTATTATTATTTATACAATAATAACTATTATCTATAATATAATAATAATAAAAGCTGTTATAATAAGTAATATAAAGGTAAATATAAGGCATAAAATTATTAAGGCAAAGATTGTAGTTAATAAGGCTAACCTTTTATTTAATGTTATTAGTAATATTAGGTTAAAGAAGGTAATTATAGAAGTGGTTATTTAGATAAAAAAATATAATTTAAATAGGATAATAAAAATTAAAAGATGGAAAAAATAAAATTAGCTAAGCAAGGTTACTTTTTAGTAGATGATTATTTTTTAAAGTTAAAAGCAAAGGAATTAAAGCATAATAATAATTATCTTAAGTTTTCCTTAAAATATAATAAAATAGATAAAAGCCTAAAGATTAAAGCTAATAAAAACCTAAAGCTTAATATTAATAAAAGAATATATTAAAAGTGTAGTAAAATCTTTAACATTTGCTTTAACTGCTTTAAATATATATATATAAATAATTATATTAAATTAAAAAAACTAGGTATAGGCTTAGTTAAGGAAGCTTAACCTGGTAAAACTTTAATTAAAAAGAAGGTTTATTTTACAATTAATAATAATATATTAAACTTAATAAAGTCTTACCATATAGTAATTAAGGAAGCTTAAGATAAATACTTCTTATAAATAGTATTTAAAGATAATATTACTAATAATGATATTAGTAAAGATAATAAGTAAGAGGCATATAGCATAAATAATTATAAAATTATTAATGCTAAGCTAAAGAAGAAACTTAAAAAGCATAGGTTAAAGAGATATTTATACTTAAAAGTTAATGTTATTAATGAAAAAGGTAATAAATTTATAGTGTGTATTAATACCGAAGTATTAAACTAAATGGTTGATAAAATATAGCTTAAGGAGTTTATATAAGATTATAAAATCTTTAAAATAAAGAGGCTAATGATTATAGGAGGTATAGCAAAAGAAATTATTATAAAAGAAAAGGTAAAATTCTATGTTAATATGTTTATAAAGAAATATAGTTTAAAGATTATAGTGTAAATTAAAGTTAAAGCTTAAATTCATAAAAGAAGTTTAAAGCTAAACTTATTATTTAGTAGTAAGTTTTATAAAAAATATAGAGTTATATTAAATTACTTAAAGATATTAATAATAATAGTTTTATATTTTAAGGCAAAGATAAAGATTAAGTTTATAAAGGCTAAAGGATTAATAAAACAAAAAGTATTATGCATAAATTATATAATGATTTTACCTTATTCTATGTTAATAATCCTAGTTAAATATTAGGACTTATTAATTAGAAAAGATTTTAAATTTAAAGCAAGTTATAAAAAAGTAATAAATAATATTTATAATATGAATATATTAAAAGGCATAATATTTCTAAATAATATAAAAAAGGAGATTATTATTTATTAAAAGACTAGGCTAGGTTATATTAAGGAAATTAAAGCTTAAGAATATTTTGTAATAACCTAAGAGAAGGTAAATATAGCCTAGGTAGTAAGGATAATTAATATTAATAATAATATTAGCTATAGTGAATTCCTAATAAGAAAGTTTGAAATAAATGATGTAATTAAAGAGGCATTATAATCTAAAGATGACATTTTTAAAGATATTTAAAAAATATTCTAAAGCAAAAGAGGCTTTAATGATATGTTTGCCTTATTATTAAATGCATTAAAACCTAATAAAATACTTAAAATATGGATAAAAAACGAAGTTTATTATTATAGTATTAATAAAAGTTTTATAAGGAGCCTAGTTAAACTAGCAAAAAGATATAATATATAAAGAGATAAAGATATTATTAAGATATTAAAGAAAGAAAAAATAATAATTAATTTAATTAATAACTGGTAAAAATAATATAAGATAAGGTAAGTTTACCTCTTTGGTATATAGGATAAAAAGTTCCTAAACAAAATATTTAATGGTATATATAATTAAGGGAAAATAAACTGAATAAAATAGCTTATTCCTTTTAGATACCTTTATTTTATTATTTGAAGGATAGTAAATAGAAAGTAAAAAAGATAAGTTATAATTAATTTATAACCTTTAAATAAGTATGCTTTAGTAAATAATTATCTATTATTTTATTAAGAGGAAATAATATCTTATATAAAAGGCAGAAAGTTCTTTAATATTATTAATGGATTGGTATTTTTTTATTAACTGCTAATAGTAATAAAACACTATAACTAAATAATAGTTATATTGTTAAAAAAACTTAAAGTTTTTAATGTTATTTTAATGGAATTTAAGAACTTATTAGTATATACTTAAAGGTTTATGGATTAATAATTAAAGCTATTTAAAGAGTTTATAAAAGCTTATATTAATAATATTATAATATATAATAATATAACGAAAAATTATAAGTAATATCTTAATAAAGTATTTAAAATATGCAATAAGGTTAATATTTTATTGTTATTAAAAAAGTTATTTATTAGGTATAACTTAATTAAATTGTTAGGTTTTACTGTTAATAGAAATGAAGTGTTAGTTATAAAAGAGAAAATTAAAGCCTTAAAAAAAATCAAGATGCTAAAAACACTAGTAAATCTTAAAATATATATAGGTATAATAATATTCCTTCGTAAGCATATATTATAATACTAATAAAAAGTCTAGTTATTATAAAAGAGAAAGATGGTAATGCTGGTAGTAGTATAATAAAAAAACGAAATATTGTTAACTATTTTAGGTTAAAAAAAGTATATAAGTAAAAGTCATTTCAAGCTAATAAAAAAAGAAATAAACTTATTTATAATCTTATAAAAGGAGTTAATAAATCTACTTAATTTTTTATATTAGGATTATAATAATATTATATATTTAAAGATTAATGTATTAAAGTAGTAAGGATTTAAAGTTATGATTTTTTACCTTAACGCTAAATAAAATAGCAAATATATCCTTACTAATAAAATCTGCCTAATCTCCTTCTTGTTAAAAGTAGTAATAAAAGCGGAAACAAAATATACATTAACGAAGCTTAAAGTTATATATTTTGTTTAAATATATCGATAATACTAAGTATAACTTTAATTATGTTTAAAACTAATTGTAGTTTTAACGAACTATAATGTAACTAAAGGAATAATGAATTATATATCCTTAAGGATAGCAAATATTAATAAAATGAATAATAAGTTAATAATTATATTAACTTATTTATTGTAATTTAATTTTAATATCTATTATATACTAAAAAAAATAAACCTAGTACTAGATGCTTTATTATAACTACCTATAAAAGACTTAACTAATAATATTATAAAGAGAAATAATATATAAAAATTAATATTAAAAAATATAGTCGAAGATTTTAAATATATTGTTATAAAAGTTGTTATGAATAATGATTTTAAAGTAAGAGTGATTAAAGGATATAATAAGGATAAAAGATTATATAGGTTATGCGAAATCTTAAAAGCAGCTAAGGATGAGAAAAAAGATATAGTAAAGTGGTATTAATATAAGTTAAAAAAGAACCTTATGTATTATATTATTAATATAGGTTAATAATGATTAATGATTTTATTAAGTTGTATATAAGAATTATTACAACTAGCGTATAATAAAAAACACTACTTTAGGCTAAAGTAAATGGCTTAAAAGTTGGAAAATATCTCGATATAAAACTTATTATAAAAAATTTATTAATATATAAAGTGGTGTTTATATTGCTAAAAGAATAAAAATGATTAGTTAAAACCGGTAAAAAAGTTAATACCTATTAACTTAATGTTAATGCTATATTATATAATGGCATAAAACTTTATTATTAATTTATTATTAATTTTATTTAAAAACACCCCTTAAGCAATAAAAGGCTTTTTTATATATAATACCTTAATAGTAATAATGTGTAAGTTTAGTAAAAAAGTTTTACTAATACTAAGACATATATAATATAAGGTATTACATTAAGTAAAACTAATGCTTTAAGCGTTAACCTTATATAACTAAGGCTTACTAATAAAGGCTATATTTAATAAAGATTTAAAATTTATATTAAAATTATAGCAAACATTATTTATAAGATTAGGAATAAAGTTAGTAATATTAATAAGTTATTACCTTTAAATAAACGAATAAACGAAAAGAAAAAATTAAAATATTAAAATAGCAATATAATATTACTATTTAGCGTTAAATTAGCTATAGGTTAATATTATTTTAACATTACAACACAATTTAAACAACGTAAAGTTATTAGTTTTAAACAAGTTATTAAATAAAATTATGTATGGTTTTAAACCATAATTAGTTTTATTTACACTTAACATACTAGTAAATATAGTTAATTTTAAAACGTTATAAAAGCTTTATTAAAAGAAAGCTAAAGTTATAATTAATTACGTAATAATAGATTTAAAGGCAAAATATAATGCGAAGCATAAACCAGTTTTATTTAAGGTTAATAAATTAATTTATCTTAAATTACATAAAGGTTACACCCTTTTCGGCAAACCATTAAAGAAATGGTTAATTTAAAAAGTTAAATTATTATTAATCGTTTAACGAATCGGTGACCTTATATATAAACTAAATATACCATTAAACTGGTAAATTTATAAAGTTATCTTAGTTATGCATTTATATAAGATTTCATAAAGCGTAAACCCTTATGGTTAACGAAAACTATAAGCTAAATAAATCATTGTTTAAGGAAATAATAACGAATGGATATTATATAAAATTAAGAAATTAACAAGTAAGAAAATTAATAACGCAAAAAAAATACCTATCTTAAAGTACCTCGTATAATGGAAAAATTACTCACTAGCTTACAACCAATGGTACTTAAAAAAGTTATTAACGCAAAACGCAATGAAATTGTTGGATAAATACGATAAAGCTAATCCCATAAAAGCTAACGAGTTAAAAATTAAGGCAACCAAAAAGGTTAACGACGAAAAGGTTAGCAACAATAAAGTTAAAGATAAAAATAAAAACACGAAAAATACCCTTAAAGGAAAACTCGTTAACGTTATTCTTAAAATAAACATTAAAGTTATTTTGCCAAAAAAACCGAAAAATTAAAAGCTAAAGAATTTAAAATTAACCGGTAAAACTTCGGGAAAACCTAAAGCATAATTAGACGGCGCTAGCGAAAGCTTAGCGCGACGCGTTTTGCAACGCGCTATTAGATTTAAAAAAAAAAAAAAAAAAAAAAAAAAAAGCTAACCATATTTACAATTTAAAATCTATTTTTAAAACAATAATTTTGAAACCTTATATTTATACAGCGTTTATTTTTTTAACCGTGTAAGCATTTTAGTAATTCGAAAAGCATATAGGTATATATAGTAAGTATTATATTATTATTAGCTTTTTTTTTGCATTAAAAAATAATACACGCAACATTCGCTTAAGCTAAGTAAAGTTTACATATTTATTATAAATATGCATTATATTTTGCAATTACGTTTTATATTTTACGCTATAATAAGCGTTACTTTTAGTTTTATTTATATATTTTATTTATGTATACTTTCCTTAATTATAATTATTTAAATTAAAAAGTAAAAAAAACCACTGTTAATTTCTAACATTACCACACCCGTGATAATGTCGTTTATGTTAGATTATAATGACACTTAAAGCGAGGCGTTTTTTCATAATGTTTATAAAGTAAAAAAGATAATAAAAGTATATAAAAGCAATAATAATAATGCACCCACACCTATAACATTTATAAAGCTATTTAATAAGTTTAATTATAAAGAGTATAAAGTTAATCTAATAATTAATTAGTTAAAGATAATTTTAAAAAAGGAGTATTATAAAATTATAAATGCCGCCATACTTATAAAAAATAATTAAAAGCTAATAAAGCTTATAAAATAAGCGCGTAGCTATGTTAAAAAAAGTAAACTTAATAATAATAACTATACCTTTATTACTAACATTTTAAATATAAAAAAGTACTAGGTAATAGTTATTAGCATGGTTATAATTTAACCATGGTTTAAAGTAAATAAAGTTGTTTTATATTTAATAAAAATTTCACCTTAAGTATAACCATTAATCGTTTATATATATTGTAACATAAAAAAAATGCTTAATAAAATCAATAAAGCTAGCAACAAAATTAATTAAGATTTAACTTATATAAATAAGTTATAGTTAAAATTACTTAAGCTTAAATAGTTAAAGGCTATTTGTATTAATAATAATATAAAGAAAGGTTTTAACATTATATATAAACTTATAAATATTATGCTACATAAAATAAGTTTAATTTAGCTATTATAGCTATTAAAGCATAAAAAAGTTTTACCATTTTAAAAAGCTTAACTTAACATTTAAAAAAACAATAATAAAAATGCTAACACTAAGGATAATAAAAATGCTAACATTATTAATATTAATAATACAATAAAATTAAATTTACAATTAATATTTAACAAACTAAATAACTTATAGCAAGTTATTTAAAATAATATAGCAATTATTAAACATTATAAAAAAATTATAATAAAGGTTTAAAGTTAATTCATCTTAAATTAGAAAAAATTAACAACGCTTATTAAATGTTTAAGGCATAACTTAACAATATTAAAGCCATTATTAATTAAGTTAAAAATGGTTTTAATAAAATCACTACTAACTAAACTTAAATTATAAAAAGCTAACAATAAATCCTTAATAACTAAAATTAATACTGGCAAATATTACAGTTAATAATTATAAACTAACTATTAATAAAGCTAAAATTAAAGATAAAGTAACAGCCCGCATTATTACCATTAACCTTATTTAAGCTAAAGTAGGCAGCTAAGGAGCCCATTATACTAATAAACCCCACATTAAAGCCAAGGAAAAAGCAATTAACTTCTTTAATATTAAAGTAGCCGCTAAAGCAAGCAAAAAGCATTTCAATACCATAAAAGCTTATCCTTTAACGAAAATTTTCCAAGTAAATTAATTTTCTTTTATTAATTAGAAAAATAATAAGATTAATTTAATTTAAAAAGGGTTAATAAAAACGTTAACTTTTTTCCTAATAAAAAAAAAGGTGTAAAAACCTAATTAATTAAATGCAATAATGCATAAACTTATACGCATAAATTATGTGGCATATGCGTTACGTATAAACTATGCGCTAGCATAGCTTTACATATAGCATAGCTTATTAAGCTCGGTCCATAGCTATTTTTAATACAATTATTATTTTATATATCTAAAAACCTTACAGTGGTTTTTTTTTTTCGTAAGCTTTTTTTTTATTTATTTATAACGTTTATTATGTTTATAATTTATAATAATAAAACTTTTTCGTTTAAGTATAAACTTTATGTTTTAACTTAAGGTTTAAATAATTAGTTTTTATTATAATAAAGTTTTTTTAAAATATATTTATTATAATAAAAAAGCAGGTATAAACTTATACTTTTCGTTAATAACTTCGTTATAATTATTATACCTTTTTAGTAAAATTAACGCATTATAATTGTATTATAGTAATTATGGTTTTTTAATAATAAAATGTCGCAACTTAAGGAAATAACTTAATTTAAAATTAAACTAAAAAAGGCCGTTTTTATTAATAATAAATGCAGCACCTTTTATATATAATAGTTTTATAGCGGCTTATTAATATTATTACGCTTACTTAGCGTAATAATTAAACGCTTAAAAAGCTTTTTTTAGTTTTTTAAAAAAAGCTAACTAGTTTAAATTTAATAGTAAATAAAACCTTAAGGCTTTTTAAAGCTTTAAAAAAGTTAATTACTTTATTTTATTTTTATACTTAATATAAAAAGTATTAATTAATAAATATATAATTTATTTAAACTATTAATATTAATAATATACTTAATAATATTAAGTAAATATAAAAGGTATTTTAATTAGGTTTAATAAAAAAATAACATAAAAGTAAAAATATTAAAGGTATAGTTTAAAAAAATAAAGGTAAAAAAAATCTATAATTAATAATAATAAACTTTTATAAATAAAGCTTAATAATAATAAAAAATATAATAATAATATATATTATTTATAAACTTTTAATATAATTAAATAATATAAGTTATTAAATAAATTAATTATATATAACTATAAATTATATACCTTAGCTTAATATACCTTTAATATTTTAAAATTTTTATAGCTTTTTTAAAAAATTTAAAAAATTATTTAATAAAAGGAAAAAAAAGTTAATAAATTAAATAAAAAAAATAATATCTCGTTTAGCTGTAAATAATAGCTTTATTGCCGTAAATAATAAGCTTATTACATTATTAATAAGCTTTTTAAACTAATCGTAAAAAAATAAGCTTATTTATTTTTTAATTAAATTTTTTTATTATTTTTAAAAGTTTTAAAGTAAAATACCCTTTAAATAAAATAAAAAGTTTAAAAATAACTACTTAAATAATAATTTTTTAAGCGTTAATATTAATAATAATAATAATAATAATAATAATAATAATAATTAATATTATTATTAATAATAAGTAAGTAATTTTTATTTTAATAAGCTTAAACTTAAACTTTTTAAGTAACGTAAGCTTTATTTACTTTAGCTATAACGTATAACTTATGCTTAATGTATTTATAAAGTGTATATTTATTACTTAAAAAGTTTTAGTTTAAGTTTAAATAATATAAAAAAAGGTTAAATAAGTTATATTTTAATTAATATTTAACCGTTATAAGCTATAACTTTATAATAATATATTAAATTATTTTAAAAAAACATTTTAAAGCTAAATATATAGCTTATAAAACTTTTTATTTTTTTAAACTATTTAAAAAGGTTAATACGGGTATATTTTAGCTAAAAAGGTAATAAAATTAAGCAAGCTAAAACTATTTTTAAATTATCTTTAAAACTTTTTAAAACTTTTTTTTAAACCTATTAAAACTTAATAACTATATATTAAATAATATTAGAAAAATATCTTAAAAATAAATAAAAGGCTTATAAAACCCCTTATTTATTTAAATAATTAATTAAAAATAATAGGTGGTAATGGTTAATAAATGGTTTAAATAGGTAATATTTTAATCTTAACGTTAAAACTTTTTTTTAAACTTTTCTTTAAACTTTTCCTTAAACCTGTTAAAACTTAACAACTATATATTAAAAAATTGTTTAAAAAAATCTTAAAAATAAGTAATCGGCTTATAAAATGTTTTATTAATTTCAATAATTAATTAAAAGTAATAATAAGTAATAGTTAATATAATAATTAATATTTTAATTAATTATAATATATAAGTGCTTATTACCTTATAAGCAAATAATATAAAACGTATGCAACGTATGTAAATAGTTTTAAATTAATTATTAGTTATTTTAATTTAATATTATAATTAATTAACTTATTTTAATTAATTATATAATGTATTAAACGCATTAAACACATTAAATTCATTAAATTCGTTAAATTTATTAATTTTATTGTTTTATAAAAGGTAAATTTATGTTATTTAGCCTTAAACTAAAGTTTCGAAAATCTTTTTAACCTATAAAGCAGGGGTCTAATTAGTTAAAAAGTGATATAGCTAAAGAGGTACATTTTCGAAACCCCTGGTCTGAGCTCGCTGAGATAAAGTAGTCCCACTTCAAAAACCAAGCAAAAGAAACCATAAAGATAGATCTATGCTCTAGTCGTACTACTAAACCTAAAGGTGCGCGGGCGCTAACTTGATTCGCTCGACTCCTTTTCAAATGTGAAAAGGTTATGCGTAAAGGTCTCTATTGGTCGTTGGATAACGTTCAATGGGAGGGACGGTTACTTCTCTGAAGGCTTCCCCAAGCCTAGAAATGCGCATGACGAGACCATTAATCAGTATTGCCTTGGCGGAAACTTGACTTTTACCCGGCAACGCTTTTTTTACGCAATCTTCAAACGCCACCACAATGGGCCGCTCACTTCCAGATTCACGCCACGACTTATCCAGGTCATACGTGACATGCGGCTTGAGAACTTCTCCATGGAGCATGTATATGACGCGTGCACCTGGAGTGTTGGTAGACGGACACTCATCTACGCATATCCACGTTTGCACCCGGAGGACTGTTTTAATGCTATCTATGACGATATGCCCGTGAGAGGTTTGTGCCCATGGCCAAAGAAGGAAGGTAACAATTAAAGAGGCAGATTGTTTACGAGGTTCTAGGGGTAGCCCACAGAACTATGAGCTTCGCGATATTTCCTCCCGTTGGACCCGGACAAGCTTCACAGTGTCGATGTCTTGGTTGCATTCGGAGCTAAGACATCTTATTGTTATATCACTTTGGTCCCCAACAACACCCCTCCTCCAACACTGTCATGTTATTACCAGAGGACAGTCCACAAATCAGGTTACATAGGTCTCCAACCTATATAGTTAACCCAGTCCAACACGTTGAGGCGGCATTACAGATTGCGTGTAAGCTTCGAGATACGACACCAACAGCATGAAATTTACCTCTGAACATTCCAACTCATTGTCTCATCCGTAAAACTTCCGCGGCCAGATATTCATCGCGGTTTTCAACCCATCGTCCAACGGTAATCCAGCGTGGTTGGTTCGCTCATCTCCTGTGCCGTTTGCGAATAGGTTGACCCACTGCAATAGAAGGTTAACGATACCTCCAACCAAGAATCTAGGGAAGAATTTCAGAGATGCAGCTCAAAATCCCAAGGCATCTGTTGGATCAGAGAGCGACGATTCCTAACTAGAGAAAAGAGAGGGGAAAAGGGGAAAGGGGGTAGAGGTGTAGAGTTACCACTTACGAAGAGCGCATTGCCAGCAACAGGCCTGAACGCCAAGCCGCCTTCGTCATGCTTCCTCCAGAGTTGCCGCCGATTCTTGTCCGTCTTTGAGGGCACAGTCGTATTCACAAAGGGGAACCACGTTTCGCCGCCTGTGCACTGATCCTGCAGGATAGCGAAGAAGCTGGCAATGCGGTTCCAGGTCTTCCCACGGCCCAGCATGCCTCTTCGTACTGGCTGTGGGGTTTTGTACCAATCATGATGCCTGTTAAAGCGTTGACCTGCCGTATAGCGCACCAGCTGGGGTGGGCCGATGTCGTCCCGGGAATGGTCCAGCATCGTTCCGAGGAAGCTCTCGGCCCGAGCTAGCACGCACTGCACGGCCGGGTTATCGCGCGGTAGGCCGGCGGATGAAGAGGTGCGGTCGGAGGATCCTTGGTTCAGACCGCGCTTGTAGACTCTAGACGGAGTGAACTCGGGCTCGCCGGCTTCAATAAGCGCCGTAATCTCGGCTGGGGCGAGAAAAGAGTCAATGTATATGAGAAGGGGGTCGAGCGAGATGATCTCGGTTTTGTAGGTATGGGGAAGGCAAGTGAACGGCGAGGGCGAGTTGTCAATAACGTTACGGGATATCCTCATGATGGAGGGCGATAGTGAAGAGAGATGCGGTAGTAGGTTTATTAGATATGGAAGTACAAACTGATACAGAATAGGAGCTGTTATGGCGACGATGGTGACAACGAGAGCCGCGGCGCCCTTCGGTCGACTTATTGGAGCCATGAGAAGTTACTACTAGTGCGATCTCTTCTGAGTAGTCGGCGCTGCGGCGATGCGATTTGCATTGACGCAGAGGTCAAAACATAGATCGGATTATTCAAGTTAGGTTGAAAATCATAGTCGAGCATGAGCTAAGATCTCTAATAATGCTTCAAGGCTTTCGAGGTAGGTAGTTCGATAATATCTGATCCCCTCGACACCGTTCGGAGAACCTCCTTCCGAGCGGACCCTCTTACATAGCTGTGAGCTCATTGATGCTGGTCAGTGCCGGTGGCATGAGTGGTGACACCGCATTGCAGGCTGAAAAGCCTGGACTCTGAGTGCAACTATTTGGGGAATGCCATGAAATGCCATGTACGAAATCGGTTACTCGATGTGACATATCGTTCCATGCCCGTGCCAGAATGAAACATCTCTGGACACCAACCTATAAGATTGAATCTTCGGTGTCAATTTTTGAACGACTAAATATTCCAAGCTATAATAGGATCGGTTATTCCTAGCTAAGATACTTCTAAGTAGACAGACTACCGCCCTAAGGTATTGTACTTTGCTTGCACTTATAAAGAGCTGTCTGATATACTAAGGATGGTAATAATGCGTGAGGAGGTTATAACCTCAACGAGTCGATATATATTCTCTTTTCATCTTTAATCACTTTCTTCTCTCATTGATAAATCAATGATTACTCTGAATTAGTTACGTACTTACATTGAGTGATAGCATTGTTCCTAAGGAAATACCGACAGGAAGTCAACTACCTTAAAAAAAATAATGCCCAAGCATCTTCAGTCTATGATTTTGCTTAGGATAATCTTCAAAATAATAATATGAGCTGACATGTTTCTCTCGATCGGGGAATTGAACCCCGGCTACCTGCGGGCTTCATCTTTCTGGAGACTATACAGTCGACCAGAGAAACGATGACAAGCAGGTATCCTAAACACTAGACAAATCGAGATCTCTAGCTTCCCTATCACAGGACATTAGTTCTTGCGGTGCAATGGACCCATGATGAAAATAATATCTCTAGAGAAACATTCATCAAGTTTTAGTGTTAGACGCCGTGTGTAGGCTTAGCGGCGGGTTTACTAGCCCTATAAGCCGAAGTCATCGCCACATGCGTCCTAAAGAACATACGACGGGAACTAGAAGTGCAGTGCTCTAATAAGTTTACCAGAATTCGCAGGCTCCTCGATACCCCCTCTCCTGATTGACCTGGCGATACGGAGGCGTGCTGTCTCGAAATCCTACAATTCTAATACACCTATGTATCCCAATCTAAGCCAGTACTAAGGTTGCTCCCTTCAACAATGAGGGCCATTGGATTCGAAAGATTGGCACTCTCACAACGATATCATCAAGATCACATATCAACCCAACTCTCAACGAAGCAAACTTAAGTGAAAAGGGTGGAAGGATGAAAAGGTGTAATATCATTGAAGTTCGAATCAGAACTTCGAGTGCCTCCACACCCACTCTTTAGGTACCTACAACTGAAAATCGTCCTCCTTACCCCTTACTAAGCCCCTTATTGAGCCGGCGATTTCTTCTGTCTAGGATAGGGGTATTATCGATATGCGAATCATTTATCAAGTTGCATGCAAACATGGACGAAAGGGGTTAGTTTGTGGAAGTTAATGGCGCCTTTTATGGGCCTTCGTCCTTCTGTCCTTTGGCTCGGCTGAGAAGAGGCCCTTTGCCTTTAACCAACTTCAACTAAACGTTACCAAGTGCACCCACAGCCCTCCTCAGCATGTTGAATCGTGACGTGGACCCTCAATTGCTTTTACTGCGCCGGCAGTATATGCAGTTTTTCGAACCTGATTTTCTCGCGTGGCCCTCACCCAACTTCCTGAAGAACATAGACGTACAAAAGTGGCTCTACAGGCATATGTTCGACACAAGTCGAAATCCGAGGCTACCGCCTGAAAAGTATCAGATGCGCGTCCTGAAGAAGCTCATCGCCAAAATTAAGAAGGCAACAGAACATCCAGAAGGCGTAGGTTCGGTATATGGAATTTCCCACAATCTTAATTCCATCTAAAAATATCAGGTCTCGAGCGAGCTTGCGGAACACCTTGCGTTTCTTACGAGTGGTGAAGTGTCATCCGAGTTTCGGGCGACACAGGAGAAGGCATACGTCACTTTCACCTGCATACCAGAGAAGCAGAACCTAGTTGGAGCCGACGACGATGGGTTAGAGCCTACAATAACACTGCTCGAGCAGCGGCACTTGGTATCGGGCTCTCGGATAACGGGGTTTCGCACATGGGAAGCGTCTATTCACCTGGGTTCATATTTGCTAACTGATGCTGGCTCGCGTCTCGTAAGGGGCAAAAACGTGTTGGAGCTGGGCGCTGGCACTGGATTTCTCACTATACTTTCAACAAAACATCTGAGTGCAAAACACGTCACCGCGACAGATGGAGACGAAGGGGTTATTAGAGCATTGAAGGAGAACGTTACGTTAAATAATCTTGACGGCCAGCACAAAGTCAGAACAGAAAGTCTGATGTGGGGTACTGACTTGAAAGAGACTTGGGTCGCAGACGACTGCACCGCTCATCCGTATGATGTCGTGATTGGAGCCGATATTGTAAGTTTACAGTATCTACCTAGTCATTGAGAGGGGAGAACTTTGTCTAACCCGTACCATAGACATACGATAAGGTCGCCATCACATCCCTCGTATCAACGCTACAGAGTCTCCTTGATATGAGACCAACACTCAAGATCATAATAGCGGGCGTCGTCAGAAATGCCGAGACTTTCCAGGTGTTTCGAGATGAATGCGGTATGCATTTGCACAACCACACGCATCAAATAGCCGGAATCACTGACATGTTTTCTCAACGCTCATAGCTTCCCACCACTTCGCTGTTCAAGACATTCAGTTCGAACCGAAACCAATGCGCCAACAAGAGTCGCTCTTCTACGCAACCGCCATGCCTATAAGAATATCATCCATCACTCGTTCTTGAGATATATTCCTGGCGTGGACCATGGAAAGGGGCGCTTGGTAGAACTGTCTCTGTCATGAGGCTTTGGTTTAGGTCTGGAGACAGCATATAGAAGAGATAATGGACTCAGCCTTGGTGCCCCTTCCTGAGGTACTGGGGGATAGGGACGTCGTGTTAGGCATTTCCCCCGGAGCTAGACAGTGAAATACGACCCAAAGCGCGCCTGCCCACTAGTACAACAGGCAGAAAAGCTCAAACAGTTAGGCGCGTTATGAGCGTGATAGAAAAAAGAGGGTTGAGTTCGGGGTCGGGGTTGTGGACTACCATTGATAAGAGTCCAGCAACCAAGGGACGTCTAGATGCTGTGAATTTCCGTAGATGAGGAGAAGCGGCCCTGAACTCAAACCCATAGTCTGCCTCACACATAGACTCGTAGACAGACTTATTGACTACGGAGTACTACCAAATACGCGGATATAATTAGCCCTATATCCCATTAGATCCAAAGATTTGGAGCGCCAAGTTGTATAGGTCTGCATGGCACCTATCAGAATTGCGCCAAAAAAGCATGAACTAGCACCGAAGCCAGAGACCAAAAACCAACACTCTGTACGTAAATGCCTCTTCCGCCAAATCGAGCTGCAGCACTACTTCCACTTGCCGAAGAGCTTCCTCCAGTAGCCGTCGATGACGCGGCCGGCGCACCTGACAACGAACTTGCAGGGTTACCGCTCCCGCTGCCGTTGCTGCCAAAGAACTCCGGGAATAACTGCGTGGAGTTCTTGTCCTTGATAATTCCATGGATAATGACAGCAGTGCCGTTCAGCACGCTTTCGATCTGCTCCTCAGTGCACGTAGATGTGTCATAGATGTAACAAAAATGCAGCAAGTCTGGCGGGTCCTCGTTCTTGATTGCCCACGTGTCGGCCGGGCCGTTAGTGAAATATCCCGGATTTTCGATGAGGTCGACGGTGCCTGTCGCGATATCCTTGTTGAATAGGGCACGATGGAACAGCTTATATGCCGTTTCTGGCTGGTACGCAGGGACTTCGTGACCGGCTTCGTACACGCGCGAGAAGGAGAAGTTGCCGAATTGCCTCACTTGTCCCCCAACATATGTGTCGTTGATCACGATATCGGTGTACCCGGCGGCGTGGAACTTTTCGGTGTTAGAATAATTGACGGCCAGGCTGACAGCCTCGCCTCCGATCCAGTTGCAGGCGTAGTCGCGGTCGCCGTAGATCATGTGAACCTTGATCCCGTTTTCGAGCAGGAATGCGAGGTCCTCTACCCATCCCGGTCGATTGTAGTCACCTATGGCTCGGAAAGCGTAGGCGACGGCGCTCGAGGACTGGGTGAAATTGATGGCGACGCCGAGAGCGGTTTGAACATGAGGCTGGTTGAGATATTGATTATAGAACGGGGCCGGAAAGGGGTTGGGGTCGATGGACGCGTAGTCGTAATAATTGCGACCAGAATAATCAAGGTACGGATCCCTAACGTAGTTGGAGCAGAACGTTTCCGCATCCGAGCATACCTTGTTGACGGTGGCGTTTACTCCGACGTTGTCTGGATCGTACAACACCGACAGGGCGCGGCAATCGTTGATTTTATCACGGCAGCCGCCAGGTCGCTCCAGAGCATCGACCATCTCCTGGTAGATGGTCTGGTTGACCGTTTCTAGCCCGTACGTATTATTGTATGCAATGTGGGGGTATGCTGGCCATTGGATTTGGCGATCTATACATGAGTTGATCAGGATGAGTGTATCGAGGTTGAGGATGTAGTTTTCGCCATCCGCATCGTTCCAAGTACCGTTCTCAATCTTTAAGTTCTGCTCTTCGAAAAAGGCTGCGAACTCCGGACCATACCTGCCGCCATAAGACTCTGTAGCGATGCTAATCCTGGAGTCATTGGGGTGATAGCCCGGGAACTCCTGGAACCAGGTCTGCGCAAAGTGCCATATGGCAATAGCGGCATTGCGGGTACCTCTGGCGGTTTGGTTCCTGTCTTGGCTGGGGTAGGTGCCTACCAAGAGCGTGGTATTTTGTTCCGGGATAGGATCAGACTCGTTGAGCTTAATGACTCGGCCAGTCACGAGGTCCAGAGTCACGTTTTGTAAAACGTCGTATGAAAAGCCTACCTGAGTTGGCTGGTCGAGGAATAGCATATTGACTTGGGCGAATTAGCGGGTGTACCTTTAGCATTGGCTGTCTTCTCGAGACGATAGGTTCATGTATCTCACCGTCCGTATTCCAGGCCCATTGGCTCAATCTGGTTGAGTTGGAATCGGAATTCACATAGCAAGGCCCATTTTCAGTGAAGAGACCATATAAGGAGCTGCTTCCGGGACCGCCGTTTAGCCATATCGACAATGGCGCGTGCTCGGGGTTATTTCGAGCCTCGAAGAACCAGAAGAAGGTATTGATGGGATATTCCTGGTCCTCTCCTAGGTCGGCAAGGGAATCAGGCGGCAAATGGACATAGCCCGCGTAGGACTTGACACCTGGTGTCGTCTCACAGATGCCCGGCTTTGGAAAATGTTAGGCTTGGGACACAAAATTGGCAGTCGTTACGTCCAGGTTACTCTGTGCTCACCTCCTTATAGCTAATCGTAACTCCATCCCCGAATTTGGATTCAAGAACGGTGACATTTTCTGGCGTCGGCGGGAATTGGGCTCGAGTAAATGAAAGAAGCACTGAGATGCCGAGGGCCGTATGAAAGCCAGCCGATAACATGGTGGGAAGGGTCTGGAGTAGACACTTTGAGGCAGGCGGCGCAGTGAGAGCGTAGCCTTCTCACATCTCGACATGATAAAGCGGCCAGGCGCCGGACTTGTCATTATATATTCAACTTTCAACCTCCATAGGACTTGGCGTACCGGCATTTCCCCCGCATTTTCGTCTTCCCCAGGCGATCGCATCATTTACAGCGTTACCAGTTGGATGCAAGGTAGGTATATAGGGCCATAGGATAGTGACCAAGTATCAGACCTAAATTTCTAGGCAAGGAATTAGAGAACCAATGAAGCTGAAGGATTTCTTGGTTTACGTGCATATTGTGTGGGCGAGAGGAGCACGGTTGAGGAAGGTAACAATAGAACGTGATTCTGGCGTGGGCTCAAAAGAATTACCCCGCCCGTCGATGAAATCTAGATGGTTAGAGATGGTAGGGGGTCAAAGGGACTGAGGTTGTATTCGAGATAGTTACAGGGTTCCTAGTTGAATAATAGAATATCTTCTTTTCCTTGCTCGTCTCTAGACCGGTCGAGCTTCTTTAAACGGTATTGCGCAGCTCTTCTAGTAATATTCCCTCTATCAGCCGACGTCTGTATCTTGCTGTCCGTTTCTTCTCTTTCCGCTATAAAAACATCTCAAATAACGCCAGCCCAATGATATTAGGAAGCCTCAGTAGGCCGCAGGCTATTCGAATAAACCATGAACAGTATACCGTGAGCAAGGCACTCTTAGACACCTGATAACCCTCATGAAATGGCAGCTGGGTTCCAACCCATCCTATGCAATGCCAGCCTCATAACAAAAACGATGCCTCTTCTACGTTCCCATGTTGTCAGGCACCAAATTGTCAAAACGCTTCCCGCTATGCAGAAACCAAAACTGTGCCATGTCGCTTCATCCTTAAATAGCCCAACTTCCTCTCCTGGCCCTAACGCCCCAAGCCATCTCGCCGGTCCCAGCGTCGTTTAGACTCGGGTGCTGGCGCGCCCATTCCCGTATATACAGCTTGAGCGCGATCCAGCGCGGGGGCTTCGGTTTTCTCCTACGCGGCCTTCTCTCGTCCTGTTCGGGTGTGCGGAACCGCATATCCTCGCCGCTATCGGAATCCGAAATTGAAGGACTATGGTGAATACTCATCTCCATGTGCAACATGAAGCCCTTCTCAACCTTGAGGTTGTCGTCCTTACGCAGCTCCTCGATGTCGATACCGCTAATCTTGCTCAGTTCTTCATCATAGGCACGTGCAGTAGCGGGATACCCTAGGCTGATGTAGTTGTAGACCTGAGTGACGAAGGCGTCGTCGAATTCGGCTGCGATACGTTCCTCGCGCTCCTTGCGGGCCTTTTCCTTCTTTAGCCGTTCATCCAGCCCCGTGAGTAGATGAAGGCCCCTCTGTTGGCTGTGGCGATTATTTGGAGATTGAGTTCCAGATGATTGCGCCCCGCTCATGACACCGCTTATGCTCATAGAGGCCGTGAATGCGGCCGAGAACGGGTCTCCTGGCGAGTTTGGTTCCTGAGGCGTCATGAGAAGGTTAGGGCCTGGGTTTGTGGCCTCCACGGTGACGTTGGCTTTAGCGGAGCAATATCCGCGCCATAGGCCCGTGGTTCCCGTAACATCCCGATGATGCTCCTCGGGCTTATCACCCAAGCGGTACCGTTGACTTGGTTCCATACGAGTTGACTTCGGGCTGGGACACAGGCGGAACTTTAGGTCCCCGCCCAGCATCGGTGGAGAAGCCGCCATGCGCATCTTCCGCATTTGGGGGTCTTCTGGTTCATTGTTGCGAAATCCGAAAGGGATTCCAAATGGGCTCGCGCGAAAGCCAGTTTCTGGTACGATGTGGGGCGAGGGCGCGCGAGGGTGCGAGTCCATCCTAGCCAGCAAGGCCGGCGACGATGTGCTTACCACTGGGCTTGGTGCATCCCTCATGTTCTCGTCAACGGATGTTCGAAACGCAGATGTTGTCCAAAGCGGATCTGCCGGCGGAGGTGCGATGTCGACATGGTCAATATCTTCGTCGACGCTCATCTTCTCCTGTCTTGCTCGAGCCAGCTTCTCGGCATGTGCTCGCATTTCCTTAACAGCCCAGCCCGGATCCGATTCCTTTCGGCGAAGAAGTTGTGAGGTTCCGTGTCTCAACCGTTCGTCTAGGGGATCGTCGTCCTCCGAATTGTCTCTTACGAGGAAATGCTCAACTCCTTCGGGTCGTACACCGTTGGGGAATGCTGCCATGGCCGACTCCAGCTCACGCTGCCTCTGTGCCTCCCTAGCGGCCACGGCCAGTAGATACCCCGAAAATTCCTCGTCGCACGACTCCCTTCTATCGCGCGACTGGTAGTGCCTACTACTCCACGTGTCTCCAATGCTGCCGTCATCTTGTTCTGGAATCCCCGTAGACAGAGCTGGGGCACCGATGTTGATATCAGGTGCCTCCCCGTTGTCATCATTCTCCTCCGAAGACTTTTCCGATTCAGATGACAATATAGTGTCAAGTTCTGGCGTATACGACTGTCGTGTGCCCCTCCGGGTGTTTGGATGTGGCTTCAGGGATTGCTGTCGGCGCGGCGTTAATAAGCCGTCACTCTCACTGCTCGCATTTGGCACGCCGGCCACGGCAGGCCGAGGAGCCGCTCTTCGCTTCGGCTTGGGAGCGTAAATGTGATTCGTGCCTGGTGTGATATCCGTCTTGTCTATGGGTTTGGTAGCCGGCCCCGGCTGGTCAGCCTTCTTTGATCTCCGAGTAGTCTCAATCAATTGCGGTGCGAATTTCCTCCTCGACTTGTTCTGTGGCTGTTCGGATTGCTTTGGCTCCCTTTGCTTTTCATCTCCAAAGGAGTAGGCCGGATGTGGGGTTGTCGGTGAAGGGTCTGGTGTCAATTCGGCGGTCGGGCCTAGAGGATTCTTCCTGTTGTTGCCTACTCTATATGAATCGAACGTGGTCTCAATTGGCACAGGGGCAAAGCGCCGTGTAGGTTTGGAAGGCCCCGGTAGCGGCGGTGCATCCGGCATTTCGGTGTCATCTACTTGAACCGAAGCATCCCGCGTGGGCCTCCTAGTTGAGTTGACTGTGGAATCCGGGGGAGTCAATTCTGGAGGCTTGTGGCTTAGTTGCTGCCTTTTACTTGATGACGACTTCACAGACTCCTCAACGAGCTGTGGAGCGAATCGACGGCGCGGTTTCGCTGCAGGCGCAGGCTGAGATTCTACGGGGCGAGAAGAAACGGAAGTTGAAGCGTCACGCATTGGTTCGTCTTCACCGGACGCCATCTTGAGCTGTCTGGGGGCGGTTGGCGACCACACGACGCAAATGGCAAGGTGGGATAAACGACGATGTAAAGGCGCTCGAAGTCATGTATCGATGGTGCGTTGCAGAAGGGAAGATAACGAATGCTGGGTCAAATGAGTTCGAATTCCTGACGTTACCGACTAAAAGAAGGGAAAACAACGCAAAGGAGAACAATGTTGGCCCCGATCGAGAATCAGCAATAGTCAAAAACCCCCCAGCTACTTTTTAGCCCCGTGACGAAAGAAGCCATGGATCAAGACCACGAACGATGCACCGCTAGTTTGCATTGAAGACTCCGCGGTCTTCTCCGGGCGGTGGGGGAAGTGGATCGTTTGGTGGAGTTATTAGAAGAGAAAACAGCGGCCTGGAGTGCAGAAGTGGCTTCGTATTGCAGATTTGCAAGCTCACGGCAAGAAACGATGGCATCTGAGTGGGCGGTGCTGGCAGCGACCCAGACCGTTCTTAGCTTACCATTTGGGGCCTGGTGCGGCTAGAAGGTGCATTGAGATACCGATTGGAACATGGTAAGAGGGAAAGAACAGGTCCGGCTTCGCAGCTGAGCAAAATTCGAATTTGGCAAGAAGAGAACCATGTCTCGTCAGAGGTCGGGTCGCGAAATAAGCTTAAGGCTTGACCACATGCGCGTCGAAGCCCGAACCTGATCTTGTCAACGCAAGGGATCGGCTTGGAGTCCTTCCCTTCTGCACTTGGATCTAAAAGAGTCAAATCACCATCGCTTGACTACATGTAGTGTATGGTGCCGTCGTGAGTGTTGCTACGCATCGAATGCTACTTACTATGCAGTGCATTCCTCTGCATATGTATGTGTACCTACCTACAGTACCTTACACACGAAACGAGTTGTGGGATGATCTACACGGGTACATAGATAGGTACTGCACGACTGCAGATTGGCAGGTATCGTAGCTCCTCAGCAAAACTCGAAATGTGCTCATTTCTACAACACACAAAAGGAGCACTCGACCTTGCTGACCGACATCTTTAAAGACGTTCCCTAACGACGCTGTAATTGCTACAACATCCTTAAAGCGCCCTTATTAACTTTAGAAGAGCGTCTTACTTGCGAAACACTTTGTGCACAGTTGCACCTTAAATAACTTTGGTAAGTTACCCCAGATTTTACTATTGATGGATATATGTACCTACTTAAGGTTGGATAGTGAAATAGGGGCGTCCGTAAATCGGAATACGGATTGGAGATACCTGCATACGTACCTATGTACCTCCTACTTATGCAGCAAAAGTCCTGACATCATAGTATGTAGCCGGAGGTTTATCCCGGCATCTCATTCGGATTTGCAGCGGGGGGCGATAAAGGCTAGACGACTTCAATCCTTTACTCTAGCTTGGCTGGAATAGAAAATTGCTTACTTATCCAAGTATCAAGACTGGAATTCTAAAAGATGTGGGTGCCAGTTGGCAGCCTTGATATCAATCTGGTATTAGGGGGATCTCTGGGGAAGTCCAGATGCTAAACCGTACATAATTGGCACCTCTCAGATCCGGCACTTTATCTAAGGTTATCCATCAGCTCATCCCAAGACTAACCTAGTGGGCCAGGTTCTTATAAAAATACTATTCTTATTAGCAGCTTGTCTAACACATCCCGTCGTAACCCGTCTTTTGCCTTCAGTTCAATGTTCGTATGGAGCATGCGGCTCCACCACGGTCCGTACCTCCGAATCTCGATTTCATTCTGTACCTAAGCCAGCTAAGCTTCACACAACTCATCCTTCACAGGTAGATACCACAAAACAGCGTAGATAGCCGTCGGTTAGGCCTTCTTTTCAAGACAGCCCTCAATAATCCGTTCTTCTATTATTAATTTTATCTGTGGATGGGACATCGTGTTATCCCTTCTTCGTCGCCCGAAGGCTATCATTCACCATTTATTAATGACGGCAAATTATGTAACAACTAATGCAGCCGAGCCGCTTTCTTGCCTGCAAATACGCAGCAGTCATTCTACTAAGAACATGCGATACCCGATTCTTCATCGGGCTTATGACCTCCTACTGACACGGAGTTGGCCAACCACCTTTCTCACTTAGTACTCGTACATTCCCGCTTAAGGAGAAACCTCAGCTGATTCTATAATGATCATTGGTCTCGTATGATTCTCAAACTGGCTTTGTATTGAAATGAACAGGGTCACATACTTCGTTGCTCTCGTTACTAACAATACATTTGTAAGTAGAAAGCCGAGCGTTCGTCTTTAGCTATTGGCTCCTTTAAACCCAATGTTACAGTATGGTCGGGTCTCGAAGCATTCACCGACTATTCGGGACCGTCCTCAATGCAGCTCCGGGGTACGTAGCTCGGTGACCCGCATTGGCCACGTCTGCCCGGCCCTGGTAAGCTACATAATCAAACAAGTAGGTCACTAAGAACTTCGAGTCTCAAAAATTCCATCGCTGCTCATAGTTCGCGGATTGTCAGTTTTCATGCTTCGATTGTATTCGAAGTCGGCCTGTCTAGAATCTTGTACGCGTAGGACAGTTCTTCTCGTGCAGGATGAGACCTTGTGGGTGTGATATGTATACGAATCTGCATGCACATGACAATGGCACCAATTCGTCAAAAGGTTCGATCTATTCTACCGACCTAGAATCACCAAGGAAGCAGTAGCATTGAAACTACACACGCGTTCACACTACGGCTCGCTAAGTATGTAGCCAAGATCTGCTCTTCCTAAATGGGGATACAGTGTCACGCGAGCAGATGCAGTGATCCAAAGGAAGCGGCTATCATGCTTGCTGACAAGACGCAGGCACGCGAGATGCAGTGCTTGAGATGACAGCTTGTTTGGGGGAGATGAAGGTGGAGGAATACCGCATGATCATGTGTAAGGAATGCGTTGCGATAGGATTTGTGCAATGAGCTTTCACTGTTGGGGATCTAAGCTAATTTGGAACTAGGTAACCTATTCCGTAGTGGACATTCTAATTTTATAGCGTAGGACAGGCTCCATTGACATTGACATTGACATTGACATGGATAGGGCAGTTTGTCTTTGACGAGCCTGTCTTTCCCATTTTTGAATCGCTCTCATTGTAAGCTCAAGTCCGGATTTAGTATTTCCAGTATCCATTATGTAGGTCCTACATCTATCCGTACCTAAAGTATTGAAGAACCATGCTCCATTGCGGACCCGGATATTGCCCAACGGCACTAGAACGCTCCCGCGATGCTGCCCCGCCACGCAATCTTGGCTAATTGGGAGACGGCGACGGAACCGTTGCCTGGATGCTACGGTGCCGCTGATAAGCTAATGGACCAGCTTTTTGTCGGTAACTGGTCTATCAAGCTCGTTACGCCAAGAGATATCAAGCCCGGTACTGCCTATCTCATAAAATAAAAGCATTACCAACGTCGCAATCCGCAATCCGCAATCCTAAAAATTCGGGTGCCAATCTTGTCAGTAGGTGTCTTCTCACTAGGAATATATCTAGGTAGCCCAGCTGTGATGCTGCGCAACCATCTGATAACCACTGACGAGAGTTGCCGAGGAGGCTTAAGAGTAATCCCTAGGAATGAGTGGAAGACATAGACAAAGGTTTAGAGCAATCGCGACGAGACGACTTAATGGCTCACGTTGAATCCTAATAGCTTACTTGGGGACATTTCTAGGTTTGAAAACGCCCGGCGGCTTTCCGTGATCTCCTGCGCCTAACCATGCAACTCGTTTGGGCCTCAGACTCGACAAGAGACTCTGGAGTAAACTCCGACTTGTGGTAGGCGGGCAAGGCGTCGGCGCGATCGCAATTCAATGAGGTATTAACTTTGTATGATACCGGTCCCACCAACGCTTGGTTGTTGTCCCAATGGGCCATCCCGCCGCCGCCGCCGCCGCCGCCGTCACATGTCACATGCAGGTCTCGAGTTGGGCTGCCCCTTTTCGTCAAAGTTAGCGGACAGCGGTGCTATTAGGCTGTAACACAATGGCTCACGTCAATTCCTTAGCCCGACTCTCCAGGTCGATTCACTGCAGGTGGCTAGTGGGTGAGCTGTAGTTACCTACTTTTTAACCTCTGCTTGGAAGTTATGTGATTACGTACCTAGGTAGAGAAAGGCAACTTGGAAGATATTCAAAGATCGCCATGGGGATAAATAGTGGGAGAGACCTATCCTGGAAGTGAGATACTCGAGTGATGCGGAGGTAATGCCAGGCTGCGTGCTAGTGTTTACAGCTATACATAGGTGCATATAGGTAGCGATGTCTTCTTACTGTCTGCATCTACATTTATTGTGCAGGCATTACATTACTACCTAGCCTATCTAATCCATACTTCACATCCATCCATAGTAGTAGAGAAGCACATCGACTTAAATCGGGGAGCTCCACCACTATCCACCTTGCACAGACGTCGAGGGTGTTGAACCATGACGTATCTCTCGTCGCTTTGCATCTTTATAACCTCGTCGAGCTCGCGTTTCATGGTAGGCTGTCACAAAGATTAGATATGTATCTTGGCTAAGAAATCTTGCCAGAACTAACATCGTGGCGGTAAAAGCCTTTGAAGCGCTCGCCCTCGAAAGATAACATCAGCGCTCTTAGAGACAAGCAGGCCTACCCTGGATGAATTTAGGAAAATGTAGACTTTGTACTAAGTAACACCAGGCGCATAGGCCGAGTTGGCGAGTGAAGCATCCAATGGATGGCCAAACAGCTAACGAAAGTCTCAAGTCTTACAAACTGGAGGATTACTAGTCGTCCTTTATCGTGTCCTGAATGTGTGCACTGGTGACGTCTCAGAACACTGGTCAGAGGTCCTATACACTACTGGATCGCTTCTCATGATACTTGACACTAAAGTTCGAAAGGTATAAGCTGGTGTTGGTAGCAACAAAGGAAGCCAGAATACCTAGCGTAGCGGTCGAGTTCCCCAAGAGCAACTGGGAGATAAGCAGCACTGGCTGTCTGCGTGTGGGCATCTTTGTCCTGCCCCTTGTCCGCCGATTATCTGCAGGCGCAACGGACCCCCCTGTAACAATCCCTGGGCAATATCCGAGCTACTAAGCCTGTTACATCCAAAGTAGGCCAGGCCAGCAACTGCTCAAAAAGCCACTGGATACAAGCCACATGGACCTGTGAATTGGCAAGCACGAGGACAAACATTGTCTTACCCGATGGACCTATTAGAACCTCTGGAACCCCTCAAAATCTTTATTCATCCAGGCACAATCAATCAGACATTTCTCCATTCCTCCCAGCTTCAGGTCCTTGATCCCTGCGCTCTGTGCGGCATACCTACTGTTTTCTGTACCTATTCCGTACATACTGGAGCCCATCTGCCGTCTTGTCCCGTTCGATCAGTGGAACCGTCTCTCGCTCTCCCTTCACAGCGGACCCCCAGCAGCCCAGCACCAGCCTGCCAGCCTGCAGAAGTGCAACCGGATCTTCCAGACAAGGATCATGGCCCGGTCTTGATCCCAGTTATCATGGAAATTTAGTTGATTGATTCAAAGATCATCGACTGCTGCAGTGGGCTGGGTTTTGATTCGATCTTAGCTTTTTTTTTCTTCGCCTATTTTTTGTCACCTCTTTTTCCTTTGCTGTCTTGCTGTTGCTGCAGCTTATCGCGTCCATCTGCTTATTTCGCCTGCTCACTCTTCTCCATGGTCTCCTTCTATTCGCTGTCTTTATTTGTTCTGTTGTAACCGTGGTCTTGTCAGCTCCGTGTCCTGTCGTCCTGCTCCGGCCTGCTTGTCCCAGTCGCTTTCTTGATCTTCCATATCCGAATCAAAGCTACATCTCTATACCTACCTATCTACTCTACATTCTGCTTGAGCTACCTATCTCATATTGGAAGACGCACATGCACGACGTGTTACCACGTCCCGCGCTCCACCTTGTCTGGTCAATCCTCCACATTAGCGGCCGTAATTGAGCGATAGTCTGCCTCTACTTGGACCCTAAAAAACGAAGTAATAGACCTAATCGCCTTCTCTCGAATATGGCTGTAATGTATGGTGAGCTTTCCCAGCACGAAAACGATGACGATGATCGAAACGACGGTTCATCGCCTCCAGCGTCGCTTTCCCCTGCGCCCTCGTCGTCACCCATGCCTTTTCTCCCAGCTGTCGAGACGACCTTTACGCCGTTATCAATGGACAGCGACTTTTATTCAGGAATAGGAGTAGGGCCAGGTGCTGGTGGAAGCAAGAACCGCGAGGCAGGCGATGGTGGAAATGATTCTCGAGGGATAGAGGGCCACAAAAATGTTAGCAGCACGGCCACAATCAAAGCCAGGGCCGTTACCGTTGGCATCGGCAATATGGTCCAGTCGTTATCTCCAGCACGAGCCACACGTAACAATCGTAACGAATACGGACTCATATCTCCTGATACTGCTCCATCTTCCCCTTCGTCTAGTCCAAACCCGGACAACACAGCTCCGAGTCCAGATCCCAACCCGGCCGCACAGAAGAACCTCGAGTCTAGGCCTTTTGAGACTCCTCACTTCAATTCGGAAGCAACAGGTGGCTCTTCGACAGGAGAGCCGCAGGTAAAGGAGGAGTCACGCCGACATCAGCAAGACCGTCCACAACCTATCATCGTCAAGCCGAAGCCCATTGTCCGCACCGCGTCTACGAAAAGCGTCTCTCTGCGTCATCCCGTACCTGAGCCGAATACCAGGTCCTCCTCTTATGCAACTAGTATCGCCCAGCTAGAAGCTACGGCTGAGAAGCTGTCAATGACTTCGTCCATTGAGGACGCCATCCGGGATTTACATGACGAACAGAAACGCAACGACAGCCGAAGATCGTCGATATTAGCTGCAAGCATAGGTTCGATTCCCGAAAATAACGAGCCAGTATCCTTCCCTGCTACGAAGCCGCTTTCGACTGCGAGCTCGATACTTGAGACCAACAGTGCTGCCCGTTACGGTGGTTACTCTCCCGCTGGTTTCGTCTTGTCGCCGAACCCTTCTTTACTATCCAACCCAACACGGTTAAGATCCGGCTCCAACCCGCTCTCTAAGCCTGAACCCGAGGTCGTTAGTGTGATGTCACGACACGGCCCTGGAAAGAGTTCTGTGCGAAGCGTCAAGTCTGCTACTAAGCCAACTTTGACGGATATCGCCGAAATTGAACCTACCACGCTTACACCAGCGGCCATGGACGAAGCAGACAGATTGGCTGAGGAACCAGAAGGAGATGAGTCATTGCAGATTCCACAGATGGAGGATATCGATCTCACACCAAACGCAGAGCAGTATGGAACTGTTAGCCGCTATGACTATTGGGATAAAGCCGTTGCCGAGGCGCACCGTGACCATGGACAACATGACAATGATAACAGGTCTCCCACTGCTGGATCTACTGGGACTTACGAGCAAGCAGAAAGGGCATTCGCAGATTTTGATGGAGCTCACTGCCCGTCCGACGTTGATCTAGAGGAGTCACTCTTTATGCCTTCGTTTAACGAGCCATCAACGGATACCCCATTCCTACGGCCTTTTGACCCAGCTCTGTCAAAGGATGAAGAGGAGTCGGATAAGTCAAGGCCTGTCATATCAAGGCCAATCGGTCCACCGACCGTTAGGCCAAAATCATACATGGATCCCGAAACCGGTCAAACCATGCTCTACTACCCGGCGCGCGTACCGTTGATGCTCAACTTACCGCAGAAACTGTCCAAGAAGCCAAAGGCTGAAGCAAGGGACGCACGGAGATCGCAGATCTTGGACAAGACGTTTGAACCAGATCGTAAATCGGGTGCCACCTGGTTACCAGAGTACTTGCCGGAGCCCACATTCGAACCTCTAGGACCCCATCCTGACACTCTCCATCCAGTGCCGCCTACTGGCCTCGATGTAGAGCCGCATATACCGTGTACCTCGGACCACCGACCCGAATCCCAAGCTCAAACTGAGCCCGGTCTTAGGCCAGCGGAGGACGATGTGCGTAAATCTCGCATGTCTGTTCTTGATTCAGACAAGCGAAAGTCTAAGGCTCCCAATCTAGCCGGTTTACCGCCTCAACTGCGTGCCAGTGCCTTCTTCGACCTGCCGTCTGAGCTGCCCACCATCCAGCTTAAAGATGGATCTGCGATGGCCACTTTGGATAGTATCCTAGATGCATCCGCGAAGGCGCCGGTCTCCGCTTTCACGGACCACGCCTTTGCGGGTACGCTTGGATCAGAAGTTTACGGAGTTGAGAAGAAACGCAAATCACACATGAAGCGTGCTAGTGCTGCTGACTTGGTAGAGCCTAAGAAACGAAGCTCTTTCTTACATCTTCGGAAGCCAAGTGCTCTTAGTCGACATTCGGAGTCGCAAGAGGAGCGGCGGAACACCATTGCTGGGGGTTCGAGATTAAGTGAAGCGCATGATAGGGATGAACAAGAGGAAGAGAAGCAGCGGTTATCCAGGTCTATTGACGGCCAGACTGTCGAAGACGCCGAAGACGCCGAAGGCGAAGGAGGCGAAAGAAGCGAAGAAGAGCTAGTCTACAATGGACCACCGACTACCTTGTTAGCCGAATTACAAATTCGAAAGCAGCAACAGAAACTCCGCACCCGACCTGTTACTACCGCTTTTCCTAATGGCCTGCACTCTACTCTCCTTGAAATGGACACCGTTGCTCAAATTGAGCGCGAAGCCCGCAAAGGCAAAAAGGTGAATCTCGCCTGGGAGGATCCAAGCATGGATCCAACCGACAATTCGGAAGATGAGGATACGCCGTTAGGATTACTTATGGCTGCAAAGGGGCAGGGCAATGACATGACTGCGGCTATCGCCGAGATAAATCGACCACTTGGTCTGATGGAACGACGTGACATGGAAGATAACGAACCCCTGAGTCGACGACGTGACCGGCTTCAAGGAAGGGAAGTCGGACCCCTGAAACGGCAGAGCATGATGACACTTGGTCAGGGTCTTCACAATCGGAGCGGTAGTCTAAGAGCTCCAAGCCCACTACTCCGCGTCCATACTCCAGAAGAAGAGGAGGCTGAAGGTGAAACCCTCGGGGAACGCATGCGCCGTCTGAAGGCTCGCGAGCAATCCGACAGTCTTCTCCCCCAAGCCAGACCCGTCAGCTCTGCATTCTCGGCCGAACTTCTAAGCCAATTAGGCGACACATTCAAGGAAGATGAAAGTGACAGCAAGAGTCAAGGCAAGGATAAGGCTCAAGCAAAAGACGAAGAAGAGACATTGGGCCAACGCCGCCGCCGTTTGCAGGCGGAACGCGCAGCCCGTGAGCGCGGACTGACCAGTGCGATACTCAGTGGCGGAGTTGGCGGTGATACGGCCAAACTCACAAAGCGGCATTCGCTTGCCGATGTGCTTGGTACGCGAAGTCCAAAAACCCTCTTGAGTGATCCTAGAGCCGAAGCGGAGAAAGCAAGGCAAGAAGAAGCCGCCCGGTATAGATCAAGTCAGGATCAGAAACTAGCGGCACTTCGTAGCCAAATGCCTTCCACTCTTAGCACACCGAATTTAAACCAACCCGGAGGCTACATGGCTGGCCGCTTCAATGACGGCAATGGCGGCGGAGTAGGCCATCCTCGGACAACCACGGCTCTGAGTGGATATTCTAATCAAGGCATGGGGGCGAGTACTGGCATGGTGAATCATGCTAGGATGAGCAGTGGACTTATGGGGAATCGCTACTCTGTGGGGGTTCCAGTGTCT
This sequence comes from Hypoxylon sp. FL0543, assembly GCA_022578575.1. Taxonomy (NCBI): domain Eukaryota; kingdom Fungi; phylum Ascomycota; class Sordariomycetes; order Xylariales; family Hypoxylaceae; genus Hypoxylon; species Hypoxylon sp. FL0543. The sequence goes on from MU393995.1 coordinate 93,423, forward strand.
CCCTACGGCAATCCAGGCCCAATTGGTGCGCAGATGAACACCCCTTACGGTATGCAAATGCAGCCACCTGCTCAAATGGACAGAGTGGAACGTTGGAGGCAGAGCGTTCAGCCTTGAGGACTTGGTCCGGTTCCAAAGCCACACGCATTCACGCTCGCAAGTAGCAGAGGATGGATATGAAGCAAGCAACAAACGGATCATGCGTACTGTATTCTCCAAGCATGGCGTCGGCGTTTTACCACTGGGTTGGGGAAGAAGGTTATTTTGGATCTTGCATGGTGGGTATTAGGAAGAGCAGCATTGGAGTTTTGATATAAGTGTGCACGGAGTGAAGAGCTGTCTACCTGGTTATATACAACGCCATATAAACTTGTAATTAGTAGGATGTGGTAAAGAAAAGGTAAATTCGGAGCAATGGTGGACAGCAACGCATTTGACGCATATTATATACAGCCACTCTTATAGACGCAAGAGGATACGGTACTAATCGACTTGACCTTTGGTAATCCTGAGGACTCAAAGTACGTATGCAATCTGTATCGGGGTCTCGATCCATCTAGTTACTAGATGGTTGACAGCCCTTAGCCCGTTCGAAAAGAAAAAAAACTTTTCTTTTTGGCTACTAGCCCTACAACGGGTTTGAGCCGTGCGTGGTGGCGGCAGTTCCGGTATACCCCGCGAATTTCATTACGATACCGACAGTTATGTACTTGGTAGAAGTGGAGGATTATAGAAAGTCTGGCGTTAAGGGTTGCAAATATTTTCACTCTTCTAGAAAACGCGATGGTCTGGTGGTAGTGTCGATATGAAGCAGCGGATTCAGACTAGTTCAGCCTCGTAGCTAGCCGAGACGAGTCAAGTCCAGGAACATGACATACAACTACAGTACACTAACAGGGAAGCTTCTCCACCATCTCCACCATCCAGGCCATCTCAACCACAACCGCTAGCGTCCTATCGGAGGAGAAAGGCCGTGGCGCGAGTCATGTCTGCTTGATATATGTTCCTAGTTGTCGCCGTTGTTCCTAACGACATGAATAAAGTTTACCCACCACGTGCTCTTTCGCCCTCCGCAGTACGTAGGGTCCTGAAGGTTTCGCCTGTCGTAGCGGCCCGTAACCTTAAGGACTTCTTGGCTCCTTGCCTCGTGATCGTTCATTGTCAGTTGATGTAAGTGTTTCTATTTTTTTCCACTTTTTTAAAAGAAAAAAATAAGCCAACTGCACACCTCCTCGTACGTAACAGATACATCGGCCAAGTCCGGTGGATATCGGTATCCCGGTTTGCGTTGTTGAGAAGAAACAGCCGGTCGAGCCGGTTGCCACACACGATTCAATCATAACTACCCAAATCCACTTGGGCTCCCTTAAATTCGCATCCTCCAAGCCATGTGGCTTATGTACTCTAGTATCCCTATGCAGAGTCTTGAAGAATGGCCCGTCTCTAGCCTGAAGCTTTGACAATGTCTTAGTCAGTATGCGCCACAAGAAGCTAAGACAAGGTCGAGAATATACTCCACGACAATGATCGCTTCCGTCGCCTGACATGCACCCTCACTACACTAACAGACCGGACCAGGAACATATGTCAAGTATGGGGTATCCCGCCATGGCATGTTCGTTCCTGGCGCTAGTCAGCGTGAACATGTAGCCCCACGAGTCAAAAGGATGACATCGCAACTTTCTCCAGTCTTGCACGCCGCTACCCCGTACCTGACTAATGTCTTCCCCTGTCGTCCCGACGGTGCCTGAATCGATGCAACACTGATGACCCCGGTAAAATGGAGTCTGCATCAAAATTTGTGAGTTCTGTGATGTGAGATGGGGAAGTGAAGACATCTCGGGGGCACACGAGTCGTTCTCGGCGATATGGCGAGTCGGAGACAGCTAGCCGTCGTCTGGAATGCTTCCTGCACCACCAAGGGGAACTTTTCTCCCTGCGACTACCACGAGTAAGCATTTGTCTGGCATAGCCTGAACTGGAGCTTCCGCAAACACTTCGATGCTCCCATCCGTGTATTTAAGGGCTGGGACTCTCCCGGTTGCTGGACCTGATCACTTCCATAACCATACACGCCAACAACATTCCTTACTTACTTCTTCTTCTTCTCATAGTCTTGATTCCAGTAGAAGACTATCTTTTCTCTTTCACTTCGTCCAACATATCCCACAGCGGCTGAGCCGATAGAAGCATTGAACTGCACTTAGAAATCAAAACTTCATCTTCAACAATTCCAATTGCCTCGTCTACTTCATCGGAAGTCAAGATGATTTCATACTCCATCCTCGCTGCTGGCCTCCTATGGGCCCCCAAAGCCCTTGCCGGTTTCGATCCCGGGTCCTCGGACAATATCGCAATTTATTGGGGACAGAACTCAGCCGGTGTTTCCAATACGGGCCAGTCGCAGAAGAGCCTTGGAGATTACTGCAAAAACACTGACGTTGACATCATTCCCATCGCCTTCCTGTCCAGTCTAGACCCGGTCACGCTGGACATGACCAACATGGACAGTGACAAGAACATTGGCCAAGAGATCTCCCAGTGCCAGGCCGCTGGCAAGACCATCCTGCTTTCAATCGGCGGGGCAACGTTCACCACAGGGCCCTCCAGCCCTGAGCAGGCTCAACAGCTCGCCGACCAGGTCTGGAGCATGTACGGCCCTGGAAATGGTGACAACCGCCCGTTTGGCGAAGCTGTTGTCGATGGGTTCGACTTGGACATTGAGGCTCCTCTGCAAAACATAGCGCCCTTCGCAGCGCGCCTGCGCGAGAACATGGACAAAGCCAACAGCGGGGGCAGCAAGCAGAAGTTCTACCTGTCGGCGGCCCCGCAGTGCCCGTTCCCGGATCAGAACAACCAGGCCATGCTGCAGGGCGACAGCGCCATAGCATTCGACTTCCTCATGGTTCAGTTCTACAACAACCCCAAGTGCGACGTCCGAACCTTCGATGCCTCTTCGTCGTCCTCCGCTTCGAAGCGGGACTCTAACGGCTTCAACATGGACCAGTGGGACCAGTGGGCGCACTCGAGCAAGAACCCCAATGTTAAGGTGTTCCTCGGCATCCCTGGTGGTCCAACAGCCGTCACGTCCTCGCAGAAGGAATCGTACCAGACGCCCGACAAGCTTGCGCCTATCCTCGCGTACAGCAAGAAATTCTCAAGCTTCGGGGGCGTCATGGTCTGGGACATGTCGCAGGTCTTTGCCAACGAGGGCTTCCTAGACAAAGTAGCTAGCGGTCTCAAGGGCTCTCCGGCCGCGAACGCGAAGACCGTCGTAAGCAGGAACGCGTCTGCGCCGCGAATCAACGGCACGGTGATCTCGCCGAAGCCACGCGCTCACCAGCGCGATTGGAATTTGTAAAAGGGTCTGGATACCTGCCTTTTTTTTTTTTTTTTTTTCTTCCTCTGCTTTATTTTCAGCTTAACGGGTGTGAAGAATTGGGCCGTTGGTGTGGAAGAGAATGGGAGGAATGCATTCGATGACGACCTCAGCCGTTGGCGAGGCGATTGCTCATACATGGAATACCCCGGCAGTTCCCGGCGAACTTGCTTCGGAGCATGATTCCAACTTGAATATCTTGATGATACTGGATGGCTGGGATGTGCCCATAGAATATACCCGACTCGCTGACAAAAGGCGGATCAGATCTCATAGATTTTGATTGTTAACATAGACATTCTTACCGTGTCCACAATAGATTTTGTATCCCATCGCATGGATGAAGAGCATGTAAAGATGAGATGATGGTGCTTTCGAAGGGTGAAGAATATGTACCTAGGTATCTTTGAAAGCTTTGCAGATGTGCTTTCTTGTACTACCTTTCGATAAAGTTGAAGCCGTGACCGTCGGTTTGTCATCCAGCGTCGCTTCCCCGCCCCCTGAGACTGTTCTTGCTTTTTCTGAGACTTCAAGTAGGTAATCACGCCGCTTCATCCCCTGTTAGCAAGCAGCCAGAGCTCCCTGAACCTAGAACCGTCCACCTCAGCCAGAGTCTGCGGGCAGCCTGTTTCTACAATGCTCCCCTTGTCCATGACTACGACGGTGTCAAACCCAAGCACCATATCCAACCGATGGCTGACCATGATGATTGTATACTTCTTGAACTCCTCCCGGATTATGCTTTGCATTACCCTGTCTGTGTCTCGGTCCACACTCGAGCTGACCTCGTCTAAAAGTAGGATACCGCCAATCGCTACAGGTTCCACTCCGAAATCCGACTGCAATTGCCTCGACCTAACCCTTCGTCTCAGAATCGCACGCGCAAGATTGAACAGCTGCCTCTGGCCTCCCGAGAGGGTATCTGCGTACATCCCAGCCGCAAGCCCGCCGCGTTCCTCGACAAAGTCCCAAAGACTCACAGTCTGGAGGACCGTACGACACTCGTCTTCGGTGGAAGCGCTAAAGGGATCTAAATTCATCTGAAAAGAAGTGCCGTCGGGCAAGAACACGGGCTCCTGAGGAACAGCAATAACACGTTGACGCAGAGTGGCTCGGTCAATCTTGTGGAGAGGGATCCCGTCAATCGTGATCTTATCAGCGCACGAGGCGACAGGGTCGAGCAGACGGAGAAGGAGGAGAATAGTGGAAGACTTTCCACTATGACAAAGAAGCTCAATGTCAGTACTATTGGGTGTGGAGCATGGTGGGAAGCAAATTACCTTCCGCTCCGACCACAGATAGCGACTTTCTCGCCGGGAGCTATGGTCAGATCTAGGTCTTTCAAGGCGAGATGCTGAAGAGTGTCGTCATCCATATCATTGCTATCACTTGGATTCGCAAAAGGCTCGCAGCGGTGCTCCCTTTACGATAGTCAGCGCACTTCTCCAGCTAAGCGACATCAAGACTTACACGTAAGATGCTGAAACACCATTTATACGGACACTTCCCCTCATAGGCCACTCCGGTGGAGGCACTATATCCTCTCCTTCCAGGCTCTCCGACCGAACTCTTTCGCTAAAGCTCTTCAGCCGGCTGATAGCTCCAATAGAGGTCTCAAGTCCAGTATAAGTGCTGACTATGTAGGAAAGATGAGTGCCAAAACTCATTAAAGTGACCAAACTGGCACCTGTGAAGGCCCTGTTGGAATGCAGCTGCGTGGCTAGGGTGACTACGACGATGGCAAGCATCGCTACCACCATCGAAAGGGTGAAGCCAAGCCAGCGTTGTATCATAGCAAGCAGATATGCAGGCCTCTGCGACAAGTCAAGATGTTTGTTATTAAGTTCAATGCCGTCTTGGACCCAGCCAAATGCGCGGAAAGTTGCGATACCTTTGATGGTATCAATGAAATGCGAGCTGCGATCTGTTAGCATGGTCCACATGGAAGAGCATATGATCCGAGCCTACTAGAGGGGGCTCTTGGCTTCAAGGTCCAGCAGTCGAATCTGGCGGGACGTTCGAAGATAGAATTTTGTTATGCCGTAAATAACCACAGCCAGAAAGGGGTAGGCAATCGCGAGAAACGGCGAAGATGTAGCTATGACTGCGGCCATCCCGAGACAAATAAAGCCTTCGAGCACAACATTCAGGAACGATTGAGGGAGTTCTCCATCAATAAGTGTCATGTCTTGCGAGAAGAGGTTGGTTATAACGCCGGTATCAGTTGTGGTGAAGAAGCTTAGAGGTGCGCTGATAACTGTCCTGAGAGCTTCTTTATGCAGCCTGGCGCCAGAGACGGAAATCATGGTTCTAAAGCAAACCAAGCAGACGAATAAAAGCGAAGCGAGTGTCATTATCTGCAAGAGCCCATACAACCCAATGTAGAACGCATTTGAGCGGCTAGGGTGGCTGGACGTTACGGCTTCAGACCAGAACTTCAGCCAGATGGTAGTGAAATTGGAGAAGAAGCCCCAGCCAAACCCGAAGAAGAGAATGGCAAAAATTGTGATCTTGTCAATGCGCGAGAAGTAATGACGGTACACCGCGGTATCACCCATCATGCGTCCCTGCTCCTCGGCGGCGCTGAGCACCTTAGGCTTCATGATTGGTGCCGATGGCGATTCTCCTTTTGCGCTGGACGGTGAGGCATCTGTGGGTTGGATATCATCAACCAAATCCAAAGCTTCAACTTCTTTAACTCCTAGGTTTTGAACGTACGACTTATTTGTCATTAGGACGGAGAAGGAGCCTTGCTCTACTAAGCGTCCATCTGATCCAAGAGCAATGATGTGGTCTGCGGACGGTAGGTGCTTGACGGAGTGAGTACAGAGCACGACTGTCGCATTCCTCCGACGGAGAAGCCCGTCGGGGGAGAAAACCATGCGATAAACTTGCTCTTCGGTGTTGGCATCAAGGCCACTCAATATATCATCAAATACGAGGAACTCCGAGTCGAGATACAGGGCTCTTGCGATTGATACCCGTTGCTTCTGACCACCGCTCAGCGCCACGCCGTTACTACCAACCTTGGTCTCGTCGCCACGTGGTAGAACAGCAAGGTCAGGACCTAGCACGGTAGCCTCAATGACCTCATCATACCGGGAGCGGTCGAACTTTGCAAAGCCGACGATATTCTCTCGTATCGTGGCATTCGACAAATAGGGGGCTTGGTCACAGTAACCGATCTTCCCTGAGAATGAGCCCATGGTGACCTGCCCATGCGAAACCACAGGAGTCTCACCCAGTAGAACTTTACATAACGTTGACTTGCCTGATCCGATAGGGCCAACGACGATCGTAAGTCGTGAACTTGGAATGTGGATATCAATGTTTCTAAGGCACGGCTTGCCCGCTTCCCAGCCAAAGCTCCCCTCCGAGATTCTCATGAGTGATGAGGGCTCAGGCCTCTCGCCTCCTTTCTCGGTCTCATGTCCCATCATGTCGTCCGCCAGTGGGCTCAGCGTTGGCGTACGGAAGTCAAAACGACCATCCTGTTCCAGAAATGCTTGAATTCTGCGCAAGCAGGTCAAGGCAACAAGCAGAGCCGGGTATAGTTGGAAGAGTGTGGCAAGAGGATTTGCTAATAGAAGGATGTACGAGACCGACGTGAAGATGGTAGTCACGTCGAGAGTCCGAGCTGAGAAAGCGAACGTCGCAACGGGTGAGATGCAGAGCGGTATGTAAGCGATAAGAGCAGAAAAGATTGTGACCATTCGATACTTGGCCGCCATTCTGAGCTCATCGACACGCATGCTCTGGATTGACTGCTCTACCGGGGAAGCTAGCCCAGAGATCTTGAGGTGCTTCATTTGCCCGATGACACTGGCTGTCAACCCCACCCTTCTCTGAATCTTCTCCATCCACGCTTTCTGCCGTGGCCCGGTGAACTTCCCGAGGATGGCTGAGAAGACGACGCAGGAGCCAACGACGATCACAGGAGCTACGGAGGCAACACCGATTTGGAGCGAAAGTAGCCAACAGGCCAAGCCAACTTCAATCACATTAGCCCAGAATTCGTGGATATTTACACAGCCTCTAACGATTCGCTCGACGTCTGCGCTCATAAGAGTCAGGGCGGCCGAGTCATCTGCAGCGCTGATCTTAGCTTCTGTCGTCTTCAGGTACACGGAACTAGCGAGTGCGCCACGAGCCATATACATAGCACGTTCTTGAAGATACCAATACATAGCTTGAGACGCTGCGATTCCGATGTAGATCAAGATCGTTGCGCCGATGAGTCCGTAACCGACGTTTTGCGAAGTTTTTACCGGCGCCTGCTGAAGATATTTCAAGAGCGCGTTAATAAGAAACGGCTGGCAGAACTGAAAGGCAACCATAGCAATGCGCGGGCCAACTGGGAGTAAGAGCGGGACTGCTAGAGCCTTTGCCAGAGCTCTGGCGAGGCCATTGTGCTGGCCAGGACGGCGTATGGCTTCCATATGCTTGGCAAGTTTAGCCTGCACACGTTCCGAAGCCATATTTTGGTCGAGGGGGTACAGGTCACCGAGAGTCAAGACCTTTTTATACCCAGCCAAGAACAAGCCGTTGAGCCAAATGAAGGCCCCGATGTCTAAGAAGCCACTGGTCTCCTCAGGGCTGTGCTCTTTTGCGTCCCATCGAACCCATTTCGACTTGTGTTGTGACTCGAGAACAAGCAGAAGAGCTTTGATGGACACTGCGGCCGTGAATAAGCGAGAGAATGTCAACTCATCGTAGTTGGTCGATGCTAACCAAAGAGTGCGAGCGTGAGCAACATCGAGAAGGACGGTGATGAGAAGATAAGCGTTGAGTAGATGCGAAGGCCGTGGAGATCGCGAATGCTCCAGGTGGGATACCACAATCATACAAATAGCAGATGCAAACGTCAATGCCGAGGAAGAAGCAAAAAGAGCCTTAAAGTTCCGAGATCTCAGAACACTCAAGACTAATAATGATAGCTGCAGGCCGCCATATATGCCAATGGTAATCTATCGACCTCATTAGTTTATTATGTATTGAGAAGAACGATATTCCGTACAGACTTCAGGCTTCGCAAGAAAGCGCCGCCTGCAACAACTGGCCTGCGAGCGAGAAGTACAATCCGAGGAAGACAGAAAGGGATGAAGATGGCGGCTGGTACGAGGGAGAAGAATATCTTCTCAAAAACGATAGTAAAGTCAAAGTCGCCTCTGCATCCCTGGACCGTAGGTCCAAATGCCTTATCGCTGAGACAGCCCGAGAAGTCCATCATCGCCACGAGAACTAATTGGGTCTCGCGTTACTTGGGGATTCCAGACAAGAAAGACGAAGTCTACACCTGTACCCATAAAGCCGAGCTGCAACTCGAGCTCGAGCGCAGACTTGATTATCCATGTCGATCGCAGTGTGAGTCATTGTCGGGTTGATACGCAATAGCGACATTATAATGTTGCATGTGTCATCGACCAACAATCGCATATAATATGCAGAGACTAACCCCTCCAATGCCTTCGTACCCTCGAGCCCCTAAACCCCTGTCTTTTCCCGGCCTAAGCAGCTGCCTGTTGTGACGCTAGTTCACTTGCTGGCTAAGGAGAGCAACGATATGTGGTGAAATTTGGCTTTATTTTGCGTACTTACAGCAAAAACTGACTATGTACTTATCTTTGGATCGCCTTTATCAGCTTCAGAACTCTCCAAATCGTGGTATAAAGGCATTTGTAGTGCTCAAAACATACCTGTCAACCACTGCCAAGCCTTCAAGCTAGCCTCACGCATTGAATGCGGACACCCTGAACCAAGCTGGGAGCACAGCTGAATCCCAAGTCTCCATGACAATTATCCAGTACCTGGGCTCATCGGTTCTCATGTGCGATACATGTGGGCTGCGTTCAAATATTTCTCTTCGTACTGGCAGTCCTTTAGCCGCAGCTTGCTCTGCGTGCCTCTGTACATGCCTCCAGCCAACCATAGCATCAGTTTTGCTATAGATATACGTGCGGTTCGTCTGCTTGACTACATCTGGGTCGTTGTGGATCCTCCAGTTCTTTGTGAAGAGGTCCTCGTCAGATATCATCCTCAAAGGGTTATGCAGAATCCAGAGACAAGCGATGAATGCGGCGACGAATGGAGTCGCGATTAGACGAAGAAGACCCCGTGGAAAGTTGACCATGAGTACGTTGTACAGCGAGTGAAAGGTAAATAATCCCGGGGAGGAATCATACACCGCTGAATGAAGAGGAAAGGGTTGGCCAGTCTGAGCCCGGAACATCTGGTACAGCATTTGCATAGTAGTTGAGCCACCGTTCGAGAATGTGTGCTACATCCAGGTTAGAATTTATGCGAAGACCGAGTTCTGGGACACTACTTTCCACAATCGAAAGAGCAGAGAGGAACAGGGGAAGGACAATGCAGGGTCTGTATACCCAACGTACCACAAGAATTTCAGGTTCTGTAGGCGACACGGACAACACCCTCGATTCGATCAGAGCTCGAAGGTATGCGAATGCCGGCGCAACGACCCTGCGTGCAAAGGATGCAAATATGGACTCCTTGAATACGAACTTGACAAGCAAGATTCTTGACGTGGGATATATTTCTAGATACCGCGCCACGTACTTGGCAAGATGTAAGTCTCGCGCATCCATCCATGCCGCAATAAGGACGAGCTTCGGCGGTCTTGGGTGTGTAGAATGCGGTGTAACAGCTTTCTTCGGCTCGTAGAAGTAGACGAAAGGAGATAATCTCTTCATCATGGGTAGTGGTTCCACCGCAATGGTGGCAGGTCGGTCTGACGACATTTCTTCGTATCGTAGAAGAGAGATACATGTAGGTTTGTCACACGAAGATGAAGAGTTGAGAAGTACATGTGTACCAAAGGTTTGCTTGGTTGCCAGTTTCGAACAAAAGCAACAGTGGCATCGTGTTCCCTTCGTGGTAGTACCTACCTACCTTGGGCCCATGCACTTACTTAGGTACCTAAGGTTAGGTAGTTTTGAAAACGTCTAGGAAGGAATTGCACCGTGACACAAGTTTCCTCACTGCCTGCGATTGCCTCGGCTTGAATCTTATGCCCGAATCCATGAATCAATTCTGAATGGATATGGCATGAACAATCAAGTAGCGAGGTCTAGTACGGAGGGTGCGTGGTTGCCAACCTTACCTTGTTTCGGCGTAACGTTCGCTCCGCCGGGTACCCTCAACGGAGCTTTCAGTTGCCGACCAGCGGTAATTTCCACTGAACGCATCCACTACGGTTAACCTATTACTATGGTCTGGAACTCTAACGCCATGTCTCTCATGGAGAACACCATCTTTATAACACGTACAGTTCTTCTCGTAGATGCCGGCTTCTGCCACTCACGGATTCGCATATAAGCAAGGTCGTCTTTTGTAGAGGTTGAGTATTCCTTTTTGGGGCGAATCTTGGACAACCCAGGCACAATATGCAACGCACTTCATCTTGCAGGTTACCTAAATCGATCATGCAGTAACATCGGACAGCGAGGCGAGCTGCATCTCGCATGCAGGTACGATGACGATTCGGAGAGGACGTAAAGCGTGTGTTCCCCGATCAGCCGAACGTCTAGATATGTAGCTGACATTTGATTATTACATGCATGCAGAATTAGACGACGATCAGAGCAAGTTCCCTCCTTATGCGTGAGAGAACATTGAAGGAGGCCGCTTCAATGGGCCTTCCTCGTCAATTGAAATTACCCACGTTCGGAAAAGGGGCATCGACAGCGTGTAATCTTGTCCACCCTCAATACACCGTGTCTAAGCCGTTCCTTTTCTTCTCATTGCATATCCTCTTCCAAATACACGTAGTTTCACCACCGCGCTACATTCACCTCGATATCGTGAGGGGTTCCTATTTGGTACGTAGAAAACTCGGTACCTGTTATTCAAAGCCTCTGCTGTCGTGACCACCCCACTCTCTTGAGGTATATGAAGGGTTTATTCTTAAACACTTTCACCACTTGTCTCATTATGTGTCTCAGTTTCTTGTTTGACCTCTGCACACCGTAAAAATCTCCCGAGCGAATAGTCGATCTCACATGCTCTATTCGCGATGATGTTCCTGAAGTTCCTCAGCTTCCTTGGGTTGGCAACTCTCTCCTTGGCCACCCCTGTTCCTTCGCGAGTCACTAATACCACCGTTCCCATTTCTGGGGATATTATCGACTCACTTTCCCTTCCAGGATTTCGATTCCGCCATGTTCGGCCCCTTCAATCGGCTGATACGGAGAAAAAAGTACAAAATTACCTGGGCCTGAGACGCCTCCCTCGTAGTAACGTTCGAAAGCCACAACGATCGGCCGCCGCACTTTTTGGTCAAGTTCAGCGTTACAATGGGGGCAACGGATATGAGAATGTCACGTCAGTCAATCATTACGCCGCTGAGTACGCGGTACAAGCCGTCTTCAACGGAATATCGGTGAACTTGATCATCGATTCAGGGTCTGCCGATACCTGTATGTATCAATCTAGCTTGGGTCCCAAATCTCACATATACTTTTCGCGTGATGCTCATGTTCTTTAGGGATTAGGGGACCAAACTTTAGCTGTAGAGGGCATCTCAATCAGACTGTATCCGAAGAATCTTGTGCTCTTGGTCCTTCCTTCACAGGAAACTTCACAGGAAAGCCCATATATGGTCAACACTTTGCCATAAGATATGGAGATGGCGAGAATGTGCAGGGTCGTAAGTTGAATCTCAGCTCCTAGGAGATACTGTAGTCCAATTTAGGACTCCAGTGTCCAGCAATACTAACCCTTCGAATAGTATTAGGATACATGGTAAGTGATAAGTCGTCTAGTCAAAGCCCACCGGTGTATCGAGCATACCGCACATCATATTGAGCAACCTGTTAGACCTGTCTGACATACTCTCTATAGGATGTCGAGTTCGCCGGCGTAACTGTCCTCGACCAGGAGGTAGCTGTCGCAAGTCAGGGCACATGGCGTGGTCAGTCCTGCCTCTGATCTCTGGATGAGACTCTTTTCACCCCGGGTTTTATCGTGTTCTAATCGTATTTGCTGTCACGTAAACCCTCCTGACACTCTGAATTCCGAGTGATTGCTAAAGCTTTACACCTTTAGGGAATAATGTCACGTCAGGCGTTCTTGGGCTCGCCTATCCCTCCCTAACTAGCGCTTACTGGGGTAATGATCTCAACGACGATAGTCAATATCTCTCCGTTACTTATTCTCCCCTTTTCACGTCAATGGTTACTAATGGGTTGGTTGCCCCATACTGGGTCATTGCTAGTATGTCATTCTAATATTCGTATATTCCTTTTGCCTCCACCAAGCGCACCACCTCTTCACTTATGCTTCTGAGAAGAATAATGCATTCCGTACTTCCATTTTACAATGCGAAAAATCGCTAATATAGTTTACAGTGGCCAGAAATTCTTCGCTGGGCTCAATAAGCGTTGGCGGGATGCCACCAGTTGATGTCAGCAAGAGCAGTTATGACTTAACCCCTATTCTAATTGTAAGCCGACCCGTTAAATACGCTTATGTCCATGCACATATTGAACTATCAGGCGGAAATCATCAATAAGGATGCTACTTCTTGGCAGCCATCATTCTATACCATCGTCCCAAAAGGATTCCAATTCGAGCAGATGACAACGAGCGCGCAGTACCCCTTTATTCTGGATACGGCTACAACCCTAATCTACTTACCGCCAGGTCAGACCTCCATTGCCGAGAGACTGGTGACGTGACTAAGCCACATTCATAGACCTGGCCGACGCGGTAAATAAGAAATTTAACCCCTCAGCAACATATCTCTGGTATTACGATTCTTACTTTACAAGCTGCGACGCCGTGCCCCCGACTTTCGGAGTGCAAATCGGAGAAACCACATTTTGGGTCAACCCTAAAGATCTACTGAACAAAGAGGAACAAGACCCACAAACTGGTCTATGCCAAACTGGAATCGCCAGCGGGGGCACAGGGCCTTATATACTGGGGGTAGCGTTTCTGACTAACGTCGTGGTATCGATGAATGTTGGGTCCGGTCATGTTGAGCTCTGGAGTCATGAATTATATTAAGCTCTAGCAACATGTATACCTTGACTATTTCTAATGGAAAATGTGACAGGATAGCAGAAGTCAACGGCCTCCCTGAAAAAGAACATGAGGCTTGATGTGTATTAATATGACCTGGGAATATGACCATATTATACTTTTGACAACGACCTCGCGTCTCAGGAGCCATGCATTGACTTCACTCGCTAATGTTTCGGCTAATAGAAGCTTTCTAGGCCATGATAGATGGCTGAGAACGAGCTTTGGTATTCGGAACCTTTTTGTTAGAGCTAATATTCAAATGCATTCGCTGATTGTCAACATCGGAAATTGTTGTCCAAGATATTGGAGAAGAGCCCCATTGTTATCTGCGGTTTCAGCACGGACTTACGTGGGCCATCCATATTATTCAAACCAAGGAGGAGCTACTAGCTTTGTACTGCAATCCTCGTACAAGGAGCTCGTACTGATTCGAGCAATCTTGCTGTAGTTTTTAGGAGGGAAGTGGATGAGTCTCGATGTAGTCGGAGATGTGATTATCAGGGATAACCATCTTAAAGAGGGTGGCTATCTCAAACGAGTAACCCGTAGGTAGAGCCCGGGGTGCCGGTACAAAGATCTCTTGGCATCCTTGCGAGCCGTCTGGTATTGGGATTCGCCGTTCCCGCGCCGCACGTGCTGTAAATTCGGTGCATCATTCTAAGAGGCAGGGACCGAACTCGCTTTATCTACCTACCTAGGTAGATAAGATATTCTACCTTCATTGATTTATTTTGGGTGGTCATCGTACTCTGTCGCTCTCTCGTCTTCGTCGGATGCCTCATCGTTTCTGATAAGACGATTCTTTCTAGTCGTTCCAAGCACGAGATCAAACCCCTCCGATAACACCTCGCGTAAATCCCGCACAGCGAGTAAATTTAGCGACGGCCAAACAGACCTGACGCTGTCGAGCGGGACGACCGCTGAGGAGGGATCGGGCGCGGGACTCCCAAGATCAGGACCGGAAGACTCTCTTCATCGTGATTAATCTAACGACGAGGACCTGAAATTCCCAAGTAGCCATGATGAGGGGTGTTATCGCAGGCGGCCGACCGCATCGGGGTCATGCGTGGAGCTTTTCCAAGGTCGGTCATGAGTTCTTATTTCTTGATGTGAAAGTCCGCTTCTCCAGTCACCGCCACGGTGAGATACAAATCATCGTGGACGATCAAGCTTCTTACACTACGGAACGGTGAGCCGGGTGCATGACTACCTGCGTCAGCTGATGCCGTTCCAAGGGTCGGTAAGGGGAGAGGACATTTATGCAGCAAGTAGTCTAGGTACTAGACTACGGGTAAGCAGGTCAAGTTGACTTATGCTTACTTTGAGAATTCATTTGGCCGTCCCGCCGAAAGCAAGCCGAAGAGAAGTGGCGGCGAAATATATTCACCGCCTTGACACCTTGACACGCATGGGACTCGCCGGCGGTTTCACAACCCTTCACTCCATATTACGTTATTCCACATCTGATCCGAACAGACCTTGATGGCTGAATTGGTAGCCTGGCCATGCTGCGTTCGTGGCACCAACCATTCCGTTTCATTTATTTCGGCAGTAGTTGTGACCGCTGGAGGTGTCGGCAGAGTTCCCAAGCGGGAAATGAAGAAAAACACTTCGGGAGGAGTCGGTTGCGGGTAGGCGGGTTCTTGTAGCCACTGAGCGGATATGCACTTGGCCTTTGCGGAAGGATACCGAGTAGTTCATCTATTGATTCCGATGGTCAAGTTGATATAGGAATCCTTGTTGGAGCTTGCTCGTGACCATGCACTTCATCTATTAGGCGTTGAATGAGACACTAACAGATGCTCCCCTCTTCTTTCTGTTGGAGTAGCTGTTTTATGTTGTATATTTGCGACATGGAGATGACAGCGGACGGACAGCAACTGACGCAGTCGAAGAAACCATCCATGAAGCTTTTGCGTTGGTGCATGGCAGACTTGCAGATTTTCTGCTCATCAGACTATGCAGCTGGCGTCAGGTTTATACCAGAGTTGGTTACCCAATAGTTGCACAGGTACAAGCTGAAGGTCCAGGAGTTCTTGGTCCCTCCTTTGGCTGCTTCGGCCGCTGCTAGGCTGCTGCCAGGCTGCTGCCTTAGCTTGCTGCTTAACAGGTCCTCCCCTACCCGGCTCCCTTTGCCCCGCTGCTCCGACACAAAGCGAGTCTGCCATTGTCGAATGAGATGTCTCGCTCGGGTTTAGAGTTGTCTCTCTTTTTTGCCTTAGAGGGGCTGTCCCTGTCAATGCGGGGAGTTGCCGGCTTCCAGATTTTCGTCGATTTTTCTAAGCTACCCCGGTTTTACCTTGGTTACTGCTGTGAAGGCCCTGTCACTGGTTCCTGAGAATCCCGGTGGTGTGGCCCAATGGCAATCTCGACGGTGACGGAATCTCCTGCATCACCGCAACTTTCCTTTTGATCTTCCCCCTTCTGCATGCAACACTGCAGCAACCTTTTTTTTTTATTTTCCCTTACTACTGCCACGCTGAAAGGACCTGCACAATAATCTTCCTATCGGCTGTTTCTGGCACCTGACCCGACTTGGTCCCAATATCCAATCCCTTTTCCCCGGCACCTCATCCCATCGTGTACTTGGCCTGGATTTTCCATATTCGACTTTTCTACTCCTATACTACCCACTTCCTCACATGCTTCCACTGCGCACACTTACGGTCTCGTAGTATTGGAAAGTAGTTGGGAAAACATGGCACCAAGCACTAACGGCCGTGCCGTCCAGGTCGAGGACACTAAGATCTGCGTGGTCATGGTCGGCTTGCCTGCACGTGGGAAGAGCTACATAGCACAAAAAGGTACCACCTTCAACTCGACAATGAAGAGACTTCCCTGTTTTTGTGAGACGACCTAGAACTGACCTGTCTTGCTTCCTTGCAGCCCAACGCTACCTCCAATGGCTCTCGATCGATGCCAAGACCTTCAATGTCGGCAACTATCGGCGTCACGATGCTCCTCAACCGTCAGCCGATTTTTTCGACATAAGCAATGCTGAGGGCGAAAGGAGACGGAAAGCCGCCGCCGAGGCTGCCATCGCCGACATGCTGGGTTGGTTTCGTCAAGGCGGTGTGATTGGGATCCTCGATGCCACCAATTCGACCAAGGACCGGCGGAAGTGGGTCTACGATGTGTGCACGGCCGAAGGTATCGAAGTCCTATTTGTCGAGTCCAAGTGCGATGACGAGAACCTCATTATGGCCAATATTCGAGACGTCAAGACCACCAGCCCCGACTACGTAGGTCAAGACCCAGAGAAAGCTGCTCTAGACTTCCGCAACCGGATAAAGAACTACGAGAAGGTGTACAAGACCATCGACGCGGACGGCGATGAGAGTCAATATACGTATTTGAAGATTATGAATATTGGTGCTCAGGTTATTATCAATCGTATACAAGACTACCTGCAGAGCCGCGTTGTCTACTACCTGATGAACCTGCACATTCGACCGAGGTCAGTGTGGCTCTCGAGGCATGGCGAATCACTGTATAACCTCTACGGGCGAATTGGAGGTGATGCGGACTTATCTCCGCGAGGGCATCAGTACGCGAAGAAGTTGCCTGAATTAGTTCGCCAATCTGTCGGTGTAAGTGGAATATCACCCAGTCTCGCATCTCAGCGTTCAACGAACTCATTTCGTGCCAATTTTACGGCAAAGAGTCTAACGTACTTCGGCAGGATGACCGACCTCTTACGGTATGGACCTCGACCCTAAAGCGTACAATACAGACAGCCCGCTTCCTACCCGACAATTACAATCAGTTACAGTGGAAAGCGCTCGATGAACTGGACGCGGGCGTCTGCGACGGTATGACCTACCAAGAAATCAAGGACGTGTATCCAGAAGACTTCGTGGCCCGTGACGAAGACAAGTACAACTACCGGTACCGGGGGGGCGAGTCGTACCGGGACGTCGTCATCCGTCTCGAACCGATTATCATGGAGCTTGAGAGGTCTGAGGATATCTTAATCGTTACCCATCAAGCCATCCTTCGATGTATATACGCCTACTTCATGAAGAAGGACCAGTCTCGCAGCCCCTGGATGAACGTTCCCCTTCACTGCCTCATCAAGCTTACCCCCCGCGCCTATGGTACTGAAGAGGAGAGGTACCAGGCCGATATTCCCGCGGTCAGCACGTGGCGAGGCAAGGGCAGCACCGCCAAGCATGAGGACCCTGTGCCGGAGGCGAACTTAGGGTATGCTCCCACCCCGGCAGCTGTTCATTAGTGCTGCTGCTCATTGCTGCTGCTGCATAAGAAAGAACTAAAACCCTTGGGTATTATGACTATGACTATGATGATACAACGTAACATACCGATATGCATGAGCGGGGTGTGGATTCGGGGAAGGTACATGACAACGACTGTTATTCAAGCACTTAGACGAACGATCCGGCGGGCTGGCTCTGATGAAGGCGCATTAACGGAGGGATCATACACGCAATGGTTATGTTTTGGCAGCCGGCTCATGGATAAAAGGAGAACCTTACATGCTGCATACTATATAGAGTGGGGTGGGCTGCTTGCATGGGAGGCGGGACGTTGCCGAGTCTTATGTATATCTATCTATCCTGTGGAACACTCGGATTTGATTTATGGTGGCGGTCAAAAGAACAAGTCAGCAATGATTATTATTCTTTTCTCCTCTCTTCTCTTACAGGCGTATGTCATTCAAGTGCTAAATTAGGTACCTTGAATGAGGTATAAGGCAAGTCTGAGATTTTAAGCAAGACATGGTGGACATTGACTATTGCAGATTTTACATAGACAAACACTGAAACGTCAGAGTTGAAGTAAAATGCGACTGCTCGAGCAGATCGGACACGAAGCTACCAAGCGCCACGGCGGCCTCCTTTCTTGTCTACTTCAATGCTCTTTTATTCATACACACCATACCGCAAACGCCTTATGATGTGAAGATATTATGAACTATACATCAGATATATGAAACCTGAATAACGACTCACGCCTCACTCAAAACACCTAAATCGCCAAGCGCGCATCAACGATTTGGTCACACGGGTGGAGGCTAGCAGACGTCGTAGTCCGGCAAGCCGGCGCCTTCGTAGACGAAGCCCGCCTGCCACTGGGGCGCGTCGTTGCCGACGATTGTACCGATCTGGCCGTTGGCGACGCACAGAGCCTCGGCCGAGATGAGCTGGTTGCCGATGAAGCTGGTATCGGTCGATAGGGTTTCGCACAAAGAGCAGAAGAAGCCCCAGCACGTGCCGTACTGGAAGGTCAAGCAGGCGTTCGAGGCGATCGTGATGGGCTGGTCCAATGCGATGACATTGTCGATTATAGTATTGCAGTCGCTATCGCTGGGTGCGGGCCTCTAGCAACGGGGTATTAGCTAAAGCGCGAACCAGAGGGAGATAGGATCGGTGGATGATTTGATCTATGAGCTGCGACGGGCTTAAGGTTGGTTTGGGAGATGATGTGATCATAAAGGGGTAGGGAAGATGACTATAAGAGAAAGGGAAAACAAGCAGAAGGGAGACAAACCGCGTTTGCGCACTCGTAGAAGTCGTTGGCGGCGCGCGGTGATAGGGCAGGAGCTCCGGCGAGCTGCTTCAAGTTCACCTTATCCAGCTTCACGGACGGTTGAATAATTTCAGCCTCGAACTCGATGGCGGGCTGCGGTCGTCGCGCCGGCCTGTATGTATGGCCTGATCCCTCCACTACGGTGGCCGCGAGGCTAGAGATCAGAGTCAGGAAGAAGATTGGCTTCATGGTGGTAGGAAGTCGAATTGCGTGATAAGAAATGATCGACAATGGCTAGGATCTCCCGAGAACTGGTACGACAACTGTCCTAGCTGGGAGAAAAGATGCATACTTTTATATTGGTCCCCCACGACATACGATGTGCTTGGCCTGCAGGTCGACAAAGAGCAAGTGGGAATATGCTCCGACGGAGGTGGTAACCTCAAGCCCCAGGACCTGCCGGATGGGGGACTAGATTTCCTCGCCCTGGTGGGCAGATGATAGTTCGCGGTCGAGACCTGACCATAGCTCAGCTCGTGGTCGATCTGACGACAGGCCATGATGCTCATACCCATGTTCTCTTCAAGAGATGGATGTGCCGGCCTTACCAGTCTGATCCTGTTATGGCCTAAGCCTTGCAACCCCCGGCGTTATCCAATCAGCACCAGCTTTCTCAGCAGCTTGTAAGGCGCCGAGATCCACCTCAGCCGTTGCTATCACATCTCCATACCACACCATTGCAGAGGTTTTCCAGAGAATGCTCCAGAAGGCCGAGCAGGCCCCGGCATGGTGGCCGTGATACGACATGGTCCAACCGATAGCTCGAGCTCGCCGCTGACGCCTCACAGCTACCTTTTTGAGAGTTATCTTCACGAGAGTGTCACATCACGTTGCAACGTGGTACCAATATCCAAGTCCAATAATACTAGGACACGGGAATGGACACGGGTGGAAGAGGGGGTGTAGTTCGACCGATGACGGTGAGCCCAGTCCATTGCCGCTAGAAGGGCTGGTCGAGTGAGTCCCATGAAGACAGCGAATAGGGGTAAGACAACTCTTCCAAATGGTGGCTTATCAGTGCCAGTGAGGATGCAAATCCATACCTGCATAAGCATGCTGGACGGCAGCATGAATACATTCGAAAGCTATGACGAAGAGTTAATTTGGTACTGACTGGAGGCGACCTGGATATCGGATACGCTTCTCTGCGTCAGGGTCTCTCGCAATTTAGCTGACAGAGATTATTGGGCGCAAGACTGCTAAACATCAATCTATCTCAGGCCGGTCCGTGAGATAGATTTACAAGGAGAATCGGTACCGAGTCTAATTTTAAACGAACCGACGATGCCGCGGCTGACACCTCGAGGGGTGTATATTAAAGATCCAACACGAGAGGGCGCGTGAGCAACCCATAAAGGGGCTCAGTCGTGAGCCAGAACGACAGAGAACGACGTCGACTTTAGCCGCGGATTTATCCAGTGCAACGGTATGCAGCTTGCTGCAGCTCAACCACGACCTCGCATTCGAGAAAGTTTCCGGCAATTTACGAATGCGTGGAGCGAGTATCCGGGAGCCTGGAAGGATTTAGTAGGTAATAAGATCAAGAACGATGTCCGGTATTGCTTTAATTTAGAAGTTGCTTGTAATATCAGCAGCTAGAAGGTGTCCATATCGCCCAGACCTCGCCTGATGAAACCGGTCTGTGATACGAGGAACGGTTTTCATATAGAGAGTATGAGTGAATTTCGATTTATACTAAGCTGAAGTGACGGTAGCCGAGACGATCACTTGTTGAGATCCTAAGCAAAAGTTTGGCGAGCGATACATATGTACCTCCTGCGAAGACACTCTGGAGCGGTTCCAGGTGATGATAAATTTGCCCTTTATGGAAATCATAGGGCCGGCCAGCCAATCAGGCTCAATCAATTATAGTATGCTCTGGAAGTATGCTCGCTCTTGGTGAGGTGGGAGGGAATAGCTTTATGATAGCTTTATGACAATGGTAGAATTACTAAAGATCGTTCATCAGGTATACATGATAGTAGAAGCATATGGAGAAATTATACAAAGTCAATTTGAGTTGGACGATCCACTCATCCGAGATATATGTATTTAACAGTGAGGCCTTGAAGAAGCATAAGACAGTAAATTTCAATCTACGGAATCAGTGTTTCGTGGGATAAGCCCATTTATGCACAGACCACCTTGCACCTTGGTTGGGCGGGAGTAAGGGTGATCCACTTCCGCTTATCAGAACTTTTCGTTCGTATCGATCGATAAAAAATTCCCCAAGGACTTTTGAAGCATTGAAGTCTGCCGAACCAGCCCACTTCAAAAAAGTGAACTGCGACAATCCCAACCTCGCCTATCCGCAATCCCTTCTAGACAAGATGGAGTCCGCCAAGTATAGCAAGAAGAGGAAATTCAAGGACGGAAATGGCCTTAAGAGCGCTGAGAAGAAGTCAAAGGCACTCCCTACCAAGGCGCACAAGGCAAAGAAGCTGAAGCGAGCCGACCCCGAGATTGCTGCGGAATCCTCGAGCGACGACTCCGACGCGGAAGATGGCGTTGAAGAACAGAAATCCAGCGACGAGGCAGAACAAGACGAAAAGGACAACGACAGTCTGGACGAGGACGCTGAAGAGACGTCAGAGTTGAACAAGAGAGTAGATGCAGCGAACGCCGAAGACGAAGACGCTGGTCAAAACAAGCAAAGCACCGACCTGCCTACCGACAATGCCATCTCTGCCCTACAGAATGCCATTGGATCCGATGCGCAGAATTTCGCCGACTTGAAGCTATCCGAGAAGACTATGAAGGCTATCAAGGAGGACATGGGCTTCGAGAAGATGACCACGATACAACGGAGAGCCATCCCACCCTTACTCGCCGGTCGCGACGTGCTCGGGGCGGCAAAGACGGGAAGCGGAAAGACGCTGGCTTTTCTGATTCCCGCTGTCGAGATGCTGAGCGCGCTCCGTTTCAAACCGCGAAACGGAACTGGCGTTATCGTAGTCTCTCCCACTAGAGAGTTGGCGCTGCAGATTTTCGGCGTTGCGCGCGAGTTGATGGCACATCACTCTCAGACCTATGGCATAGTCATTGGAGGCGCAAACCGCAGAGCCGAGGCCGATAAGTTGTCTAAAGGAGTGAACCTCCTCATTGCGACACCGGGAAGACTCCTGGATCACCTACAAAACACTCCCTTCGTCTTCAAGAACCTGAAGTCTCTGATCATTGACGAGGCCGATCGAATTTTGGAGATTGGTTTCGAAGATGAGATGCGTCAGATCATCAAGATCCTACCGAACGAAGGGAGACAGACTATGCTCTTCTCGGCGACGCAGACGACCAAGGTTGAAGACCTCGCGAGAATCTCCCTTCGGCCGGGCCCTCTATACATAAACGTCGATGAAGAGAGTACGAGCTCTACCGTTGCAGGATTGGAGCAAGGCTACGTGGTCTGCGACGCTGACAAGCGATTCCTTCTTCTGTTTTCGTTCTTGAAGAGAAACCTCAAGAAGAAAGTGATTGTGTTCTTCTCCAGTTGTGCAAGCGTCAACTATTACGCTGAACTCCTGAATTACATCGACTTGTAAGTCACAAATGCAGATATCTCGATTCGACTGCAGATTACTAACATCCTCTAGGCCTTGTCTGTCTCTTCATGGGAAGCAAAAGCAACAAAAGCGGACCAATACCTTCTTCGAGTTCTGCAATGCGAAAACTGGTATTCTTCTGTGCACGGATGTTGCCGCTCGTGGTCTAGATGTAAGCGACTATATCATAAACCTCTAGCAATATCTCTCTAACCATTAAAATAGATCCCCGCTGTTGACTATATCGTGCAATTCGATCCTCCCGATGACCCGCGCGACTATATCCACCGAGTTGGTCGAACAGCGCGTGGCGCAAATTCCAAGGGCCGCAGCCTTCTCTTCTTGCAGCCCCACGAGCTCGGCTTCTTGTCACACCTGAAGGAAGCCAAAGTGCCTGTGCTCGAGTACGATTTCCCGGCGAAGAAGATTCTGAACGTCTCTTCGCAACTTGAGAAGCTCATCTCGCAGAATTACTATCTCAACCAGAGCGCCAAAGATGGTTATCGCTCATATCTGCACGCCTACGCGAGCCATAGCTTGCGTTCCGTATTCGATATTCACAAGTTGGACTTGGCAAAGGTGGCCAAGAGCTTCGGATTCTCTACTCCTCCTCGTGTTGATATTACGTTGGGGGCCAGCATGAGCAGAGATAAAAAGACGCAAGGGAGGAGGGCGTACGGAAGTCAGCCACGGCAAGCTCAGAAGTTCAAGAAGAGGTAGTGCTGGAAGGGGATCAGTCGTTTGCGGCGTTTCGGTTGCGCTTATCATGATATCCTTCATGTTGCTTTAATCCGTTCAATTGAAATAGATGCACACAGAGATTATGCGGAGCAGTTCCTGGAATGAAAAGACCTGATGATTAATTAATTGTGTATCCGCCGTCGACAACCAACGCATGGCCTTGGATAAAGGAAGCTTGGCTTGAACATAGAAACAAGACGGCATCAGCCACTTCTTCTGGTGTCCCCATCCTCCGCATAGGCGCAATGTCTACCGCGGGTCGTAGTCTTTCCGTAACCTCTGGCGATCCCGTCGTCATGGGCGTCTCTATCACCCCCGGGCATACACAGTTGACCCTGATCCCGTCCCGCGAGTAGTCTATCGCATCGGACCGCGTCATGTTAATGATGGCAGCCTTCGAGCCGCAGTAGGGTGCTATCAAAGTTAGCGAGACTCTATGCGCTCACCATCTGCGTTCTACCAAGGCTTAATCGTACCTGCGGTCGGTCGTCCTACAATACCCAGCTGGCTCGCAATGTTCACAACGGCTCCCCTCTGGCCACGGTGCTCCTCGAGCGGCTCCTGCTCAACCATCTGCGCCAGCGCGGCCCGCGACGCGAGCCACGTGCCCTTCCAGTTCACACTGGCGACGCGCTCGAACTCGGCCAGCGGCGTCTCGTGCGTGCGCAGCGAAGCCCCCAAAATACCCGCGCAATTGACGGCGTAATCTACGCGCGAGAACTTCTTCACAACTTCTGCCGCAAACGAGGTCACGAACGCCTCGGAGGTGACGTCGCCCTCGCGCGCTAGGACTTGGGCGTCGGGGTTAATGGAGAGGATGGCGTCGCGGGTTTGGGCGAGCTGCTTGGCCTGGATGTCGGTGATGGCCAGCTTGGCGCACCCGGATCGGGCGAAGCCCCGGGCCACGGCGGCGCCGATGCCTGTGCCGGCTGCCCCTGTGATGAAGGCTACGCCGGGGAGCTTGAAGATTCCTGATGCCATTTGCTATGCCTTTGCGTCGGATATGGTACGACACTTGCACTTCGGGGCCAGCTCTATTCATCCATCTCCTCAGACCCCACCCTGTACGGTGGGCTTATCGTCGAAATTCCAGACCTGTTCTAACCGGGTAGCATCGCATCCTAGTGCTTCTTATCGTCTCCGAATATAACCAGACCCGGAATTCGGATGGCTTATGCATATGCAGTGATAAGGAAATGGGAAAGCCTGGTTAGGATCCATGTCATGATAGCGATCAGTTGGAGATCTCCAGCCTGTGCACATCCCTGCCACTCCAAGCCCGAAATTCGAAAGTGTTAGGTACAGTATGGTGTCAATGGAGAATAGTCTTGTGTATCCTTCACAAGGCCGGCGCACGCTATCAGCATCTCTGGTGTTCATGTCAGGGTTTTGCAATTCAGCTCTTGCCTCGAGATCCGCCCGACTACTGTTAATACTCTCTCTTTGCGCTTCTGACATGGAATTTTACGACTCGACCCTTGTTAAGCCCTCCGTTGCTAGGGACGAAGCCGTTTGCGCAATTTAGAATGATAAAGCCTCAACGTGGAATGCGTTATACGTCTCATGTTAAAGGATTCTTAACTGACTTTTCATACTTCCCCTATTTGTCTCGGGGACACTTACAAAGGAATCGAAGGTGAGCCCTCGGAAAGTTATTGTAGTCCTAGGCCTTCCCATCATTGCCCCCTCACTGACGAACTAAATCTGCGCGCCGCCGACTAGGTGTACAAGGGAACCCCATTTCCCGATACAAACAATATAAGGATGATATTACAAAATAAGAGAGGCAGTGTAGAATTCATACCGATAAACAAGAAGTTGCCGTTCAATAATCCTCGATAGTCTTGGGACCGAAAGAAAGCCTGAAAAAATAATGGGAGTGTCTGTCCGTGGCGCCTGGATTACAATCGCAGGCCGCGCAGTACCCGTATCAGACCATAGCCTTCACACCAAGCGCCAAGGTTCCTTCAAGTCGCAAGCCCCAGCCACTTAAGCGCCTTCCGGCTACTCCCTTTTCTAGGGCCGCTCGTCCTGCCGTACAAGGGCATGTACTTGCGCTCCTCGTCAGCGAAGCCGTAGTCGTCGTCGTCCCAGCACTCTTGGTACGCCGAAGCCGAATCCACCCGGGCAGTGGTGCTGTCAGCGTCCGTCTCCTTTCCGAGCATATTCCGCAGCTTATTGCGCTGGCTTCGCATCGTCTTGGCCGTGCGGCTGCTCCTTATGGTCTCCGATATGGATCCCCTGGCGGACTTGAGCGCTTCTAGTCGTGCTGGTTCCCTATCTCGGCTTTTAGGGGGAGGCGGGGGCGGGCTGGCTTCGGTGTACGTTTCGCTTTCGCTTGCCCTTTTCTGAAAGCCCATTATGTCGGCCGCGCTGGTGAGTGGCGCGTATTGCTGTGCTGAGTTGATCAGGGGTGTCTGTGTCAATGGTCTCCCATGTGAGTCGCGCTTGGAGAATCCCTTCAGCTCTCCATCGACCTGTGCCGAGGCCTTGGGCACCATCCCTTCTGGGATATAGAAGGTCGAGACATCGATCAGGATTTTCCATATCGTGGAGATCAGAGTCGCAATTTCAGATTCGTTAGCGGACGATGTGATAAGGAAGTTCGCTTTAGAGAACGAGGGTGTCTCCGTCTGCTTTGCCCCGGTCGGCGTAAGAAGAGTTGCGTTCGACCTTGTACTAATCCTCGAAATCCCGGAATTTGATTTCATGTGTACCTGTGTGTTCCGCCGCGGCGGGATCTTGACTCCCGGATGCCTCTTCGATTCGATGTCTCCGGAATATAAGATTCCTGCAATCTTCAGGAGGTCTACGCCTACCAACCGTTGCAATGCTAGGACGGTCGTCAGATGTTCCGGAGGGTACTCGAGCAGAAGGAACCGGGTCGCGGAATGAGCGGCCATGTACGTTTCTAAGTGAGGTATAATCAACGTCGCTAAGAGCAGTGGATTGGAAAAGGGGTTGTCTTGGGTTTGATTGGCTAAGGGCTGTGCAGTGAAAGCCTGCATTGCATTTGCGATGAGAAACCTTTACGATATAGTGAGTTGCACGACCTGTAAAAGGTTTACCAGCCTACTAACCTCAGATCCAACCTTCCACTCCGAGTTACACCACTCGGCTTTGTACCGAGCTTTTCTAGGGAGCCACTGATTGCAGCAAGGAAGTCTTTCTCAACGCCTCGCTGGGCTCCAATAGCGAGAATAAGATCGACTTTCCGCTTTCGGTGCTGAACTGTACCAGAGTCCGATTCCCGGAATACGGGCTTCCAGAGACTGCTGAGCTCGGGGAGTAAAGGAAAGTTAAATTGATGATAGCCCGCATCCTCTGGTGGAAAGTAGATGTTCAGAATGGACCGCAAGGAATTCTGCATACAAACTGCCGTTCTACAGTTTGTCGTCGTGAAATCATGGAAACACGTCTTCGGCTTTGCTGTAGTTAATGGCGGTGTTTGGGCCGGGGTCGGTGGTGTAGAAGGCCTGTGGCCAGGGGGTAAGTATTTTCCGTACGCAAATGGATCATACTCGTCTGAATCTCCGTGATAAACCGGGCTCGCTTCTGGGTGTTGTGTATAGCTTGTTGGTCTTTTGCTACTGAGTGGCATGCCCCTTTGTTTCCGTGAGCTCGGATAAATTGAGCCATTAGGATCTCCTTCTGCTTCGGTTCCCGAGGACGACATAGGCACAGGATACTTGCCCTCTCGAAAGGCTTGAATCGTCGCTTCCAGTCGCCTATCCGGCTTTTCCCCTTTAAAGAGTATCACCAGGTTTTCGACCATAGG
The DNA here is from genome assembly GCA_022578575.1 of Hypoxylon sp. FL0543. Classification (NCBI taxonomy): domain Eukaryota; kingdom Fungi; phylum Ascomycota; class Sordariomycetes; order Xylariales; family Hypoxylaceae; genus Hypoxylon; species Hypoxylon sp. FL0543. The sequence continues at coordinate 120,454 of MU393995.1, forward strand.
CAGGATTGTCTCATGCGGCTCATCTGGGCTACATTCAAAACTATCTTCCAAATCGAAACACATAGTGTCATCTGTGTTGCCTTCCTGGACTGAAAGCATAGGCTCGGGTTCGGGTTCAGTACTAACGCTTCGGTCCATGTAAGTATTCACCGGATTTGTACCACGATCGACATAAGTTGCCGGTCGCCACTGTGGTTTATGCAGCTTGAGCGGTGACGGAGGACTACGTCTAACCATAGACCTACCCGGCGTGCTAAATGTTGGCCTTGGAATATCGCATGCGAGCTTGGATAGGAGTGGTGACTTGTGCTGATGAGGTACTGGGCTATTTACTGTGCTTTGCGATCGCGAGCGGGGCGGTTCTGGAAAGCTACATAGTAAAATGTCTTGATTTCGTATCTCGCTGGAGTAGATTCGATCAACCGACTTGATCTTCTTATGAGACGCGGTCGAGGCCGAGTGTCGGATGTCCACAGCAAAAGCTTCACATATCGCCGGTGTATTAGGGGTCGACTTGAACTCAAAAGTACGCGGGCTTGGCGAGTCAGAACTTGCGGGGGATGGCTGTTTTCTAGGCTTCTCTCTCTCGTGCCTTACGGGACTCATGAGATCATCCAGCTCGTTTACTCGAGATCCCGCCGGATTCAGGGCTGGCCGAGGAGACTTTCGCGACTCATGAGTGGTGTAGCTGCGACGAGGACTCCCAGGTACCTCTAGGACGTGAACACTTCTCCTCTCCCATTTCCGAGCACCGAAGATATAAAAAGGGGCCGCGTTCTGGATGTCATCAACCACTCGATAAATTGGCACGCTCGTACTCCGGCGTCGAGTTGTAGTAGTAAGGTCAATCTCATTATTTGTCTGCAGAAAAGCAGTTTTAAGGTCGAGAGCATCGGCAGCTCTCATGGCATCAGATACAGGATCGCCGGCTGTGTCTCCAGCATGTTCGTTTGGTTGTTGGTCGGCGGTATCTCTCTGCAACGGCTTAGAGTCCGTACCTGTCTTAGGCCGACAGCGCAATCCGGCGACGCCATTACGAAGGAGTCTGCTAAAGATGCGTTCGGCTCTCACCAAGTCTCCACCTGTCATGTATTTGCTGATGTTAGATACGCAATCCATGTGGGCACTTGCTGCACCTCCATTCATGAAAACGAGTCGTTTGTTGTCTGGGGTCGAATCTCGTAAGAATATTCGCGCTATCTCAGCTCTGTCGCTATATGCTTTATGTATAGCCAGAATATAGGACTGAGCGTTCAACGATGGCGACCCTGAGTCCGACTTCTTCAAGAAGTTCTGAATAGGCGGGATAATCAAGATGTTAGGCGAGTTCGGAAGTAGTCGGAGCTGGGTCGAGATGGTATCTCGAGGCCCTTCAAAGGCGATTAAGCTTCCGTGATACTGAGACATTGTATCCATCATGACACCCAAGATGTCCCACTAGTTCCACAACACAGTCTATTATAAGCTCAGACTTATGAGAATAATTACTTGAAAGAAAATTTGTAGATGATGAATACTAATAGGACGGATGACACTAGTTGTGAAAATTTGACCGTATTCGTATATTACCGACGTTGCCGATGTTAGACTCCTGTCAGTTTGGTCAGGCTATAGGTTGACTCGTCCCTGGTTCGTTTGACCGAAGGTCTAGCAGTGACTGATAAGGATAGGACATTGCCCGTGGTTGATCATTCCAACCGAGTCGAGGCTAGGCGTGACTGAAACGACTTATATAACCTGAGATATCAACCTGGACTGCTCGTAAATCGGGGTTGAAGAATCTCGGTGAGGCACAGACAGAGTGACTTCCTACTTAAACAGATCGTGGGGGATGTTGACGCTGGTACGGCCGAGAAGACACATAGATCCAAAACAGAAAGAGCTTATTGAAGAGAAGGGGTACAGGAGAAACAGGAGTAAAGTCAAATGAGGCGAGGGGAGAAGAGTCCTGTAGATGCTTACTTCTTACTTGACAAGGCATTCCTCAGAAGACACCACACAGCACATGGCCTTCGGCCTATGTATATGGTACATAGCAGTATATAGTGTCTAAGAGCTTAGACGCTGTGGCTTGCGCAGTTACCTAGTCGACACCCTGCTTCTTTCCTAGGTACACACCCATACCCATGGGGAGGGGCTTTCGCGGATAGCGACATGGAGAGTAATGTCGACACGGCATGACTGACAGGGCTAGAATCCTCAAGGTTGATAGCAGGTCTAAGGGCGAAACGTAACTAGAAGTCTTCCTAATATGGAAAACCGATGAAGACCACTGTAGGTCCTTTTATTGGAGCAGCAATTACCGACAGCGAGGTTCAGATATCTGCAGTCGGTATTGGTTTACGGAATAAACCTGGGCCTTTTGGAGTCAATATAATAGATAGGGGTCCAGGGTATAAAGAATGAAATAACGGGAACGTGAGTGGTGTATAAAGCAAGTTGCCGTCCATGGGTGGGTTCCAAGGTTGGCTGAGGAAGGGAAAGCAAACGCAACTTGACGTTTGTCGACGCGAATAAGGATCTGCAGATGAATTGAATTTATGGAATATTATGCAAGAAAGAAGAAGCGACAACTCCTCTAGAAGGATGAACACGTACTTCTGTGATGCCGAGTCCAACGTTAAATTGAACTTCATCAATTCCGTCTGAACATAGTCATCCAACTTCTTGCTATAGGTGGTATTCGTGTAACAGTTTTTTGTCGCTGTCCAAGTTCAGATAGTATAAGTATAGGTACCTCCGTGTAACTTCAGATGTCTTAACGTGGACTCGACTTTCATCGCTGCCACTCTGCACCCTCAGCAACAATTCATAAGCTAGGCTAATCGTCTAGGCGGATGTATTCTACTACCATGTTATATTACTGATGCGAGAATGGAGCGAACGCTTGCACATCAAGATACAGACGAACCGCAAAGTTTGAGCTTGTTTTCGTCGGACGTCGGGCGGATTCAGAAGGTGGTGGCTGGAAGATGGGGGAGGAAAAGCAATTCAGAACGTCACAATCCATTGGGATTTGACTTCCTCGGACGCCGATATTCGCCTCATATCCGAATAGGTGCTAGTGTGAGTAAGCAAGGGGTGATGACTTGACGTGAAAGCCAATCTTACTGCTCATTCATCACAAAGTCAAGTTATACTGGTTCAGGTGAGCGGCTCTCCGCATACAACTAATGTGGCTGCCCAGTGAGGACGACAAACCGACCATATTGTTCACCAAATTCCCGGCGTAGATCGTAACAAGGTGGCAGCCTTACGCTGTGCTTCGTTTAATTTGGACTTTGGGGGTTTTGCTTTTTCTCGGCTGCTTTTGCAGTACGCCTTACCAACGGCCGAAAACTTATATTGCGCGAAACGTATTCAAGAAGACGCCGTAGATTCTTCTCAGAGATTGGCTTGGTTAGCATCAGGGTTACCCTTGACCGGTACTTAAACCCATCATGTAAGTGTCCAGAATGGCGTCGGCGCCACTCAGCACGTACGGTCCGGGGTGGCATTAGCTAGGTGTAGATGCCAAAAATCAAGTAGTAGAGTTCGTCTGAAAAAGCAAAGGGGAAAGAGGAAAAAAACAAGCTCGGCTGCTCAGTCGTGGAGGAATTTCCAACGTGCCAACCAACAACGTACTTACTATGATCCACTTAAGTTCTCGTATTGCTCTGGTTCACTAAATCATTTGGGTTTTAACCTGAAAACTTTCAAAAGGCAAAGTAGGATTTCGGAACTCCTCTCAGGCCAATTTCTATATTGCTCAATCCACACTGGGTTATCCAAACCATGGCTAGCGACAGATTGACGGTCATCTGCGGGCAATCGCTGGGGCTCGTGTGGAACGTGTTGTCTCACTGGAATTCATGCTTCAGAAGAACAACCTGATGATTATACTTGGTCGTTGAAATAGTCTACCGTTCATGTTTGGGGGTTAAAAATGCAAGAAGACAAAAAAGGAGGGCTGGCCGTCAGTTTGGATCCTCCGCCCCCTACGGCAAGAGCGCTTTGGCAACTCGGTGTAGTCAATACCCAGCCAGGTAAATCTGCTACTCGCTTCGGTTTCCGTGTGGTTTTCTTGGCCGTTGTACTCTTTGGACGCTAGATCCGGATCGCGCGACGGAGCTCCAATATGCTGCACGAGATTAAGGTTTCAGGAGGCATTCACCGAGTGTGGCGTGGTCACCCTATAGACACGTGCATCCATTCCTCCCAGGTGAGACAAGTTTATCCTCCCGTTGGTTCGGCCGACAGCCGCGTGTTTCGACAATATTCGTAAAGAGATACCTAGGCAGGCTCCATGAGGTATACTTGCACACTGGTCGTTTATGTATGGCTGAGGCTATGATGCTGTCGTCTGGAATAAGCCTCTCTAATATGGCAAGGGAGTTTTAGATAAAGCAAAGTGTCCGTTACTGAATTGGCTGATGGGCAAGGGTCAGTTAATCGTCGTCTTCCATCAGCGCAGCAAGTTCAGCCTCTTCCTCTGCCGTCATGAGCCCCTTTGCCGGCTCTGCTGGAGTTTCCTCCTCAACCCCCTTAGCTTTGTCCTCTTTCTCCTTGTTGATCTTGTCAAGTTCGGTCTGATCGAGCGGCCAAGTCCGTACGGTTCCGTCAATGGACACAGAAACGACTCGTTTGCCTCCATCGAGAACAATCAGGTCGGTTACCTCGTCGTAGTGACCCTCGAGGATACAGTACAATTTGCCTGATGTTCGATTCCAAACCTTCACATCCTCATCTCTCCCAGCAGTTATCACCCATTGGTCTGTCACAGCAACAGCTCGCACATGATCGCCGTGTTGGATGGAATCGTCAGCGGCAAACCCCTTCAGTCTTGCTAAGCATTTGGCTGTTCCATCGCCACTTGATGTCCATAGGTCGACCTCTTCACCCTCCTTATCAAATACAACTTTATACACGGTAGTGTCATGCTCCAAGATCGAGTGGCGCGTAGCACCAGGCTCGTCCGGCGAGGTCTCCTTAATCTGCTCGAAGCCGTCAAGTCTAATGTGCCACCGACGTATATGCGGGTCGCTACTGGCGCTGACCAGAGTAACCTCGTCGGGTCTTGACTGTATTGGATCAATGGCAAGGTCTTGAATGGCCATCATCGACACAGTCTGATCTTGCAACACATAAAGCCGAGACCCCGTCTCAATGTCCCAGACCATGATCTTCTTGTCTGCACCGCCGCTAATCAGAATGTCCTTTCCGCTAAGTTTCGTAGTGAACACAGCCTTTACAAAGTCGGTATGTCCACTGTACTTGCGGCCTGGAGTTTTAGATGCTAAGTCCCAGGACCATATATCCTTATCCCAAGAACCGGCAAAGAGTATCTGGTTCCCAGGCCCGCCGACCGCAACACAGGTTACCGGTGCTGATGGGCCTCGGTACACCTGTTTGGTGTCTCCCGTCTAGAGTAGGTGAGCCGAATATGTTCAGTAGAATCGGACGCCAGCCTGCCAACTTACATCGACGTTCACTCTGCGAACCGAGCCGGCGGACTCGGCAACGAGCACAGATGACGGGCTAGTTGGATCCGGTATAGCAGCTAACAGCTTTGACTTCAAGGCGATGGGGTTGCCATTTTTGTTGCCAGCTTTCGCCGCCCGCCTTTCTCTCTTGGCCTGTTCGGCACTGTTTGGTCCTTGTTAGAACACATTCCCGGAGTTCGAAATTTAGCCTACAAGATATCCTACTCGGTTTGGAAGAAATGATCTGCGGATGTTCCTTTATTCATGGCGAAGACGGTGGAGTGGGATGAAGCTCAGGGGTGGTTGAAATTTGTAGTGATAATTCTGAAGTTTCGGTCTTCTATACTGGCGCAAACATCCGTTTTATTTCTTATGTACAGCGATGTGGCGATATTCAAGCTGTTGCCTACGTAGGCAGCCGAATTTTCTACTCGTTGGTCTCTCGATGAGAACTTGGTCTCGAAATGTGAGTTGAGCGTTAGGAAGAACCCCGATATTGCATTATCACACCTGTGACCATAATTGGAGATTTGGAGTAGGTGGGCAGGGTGGGGTAAAACGCGGACGCATGGGCCAATGGAGGAGGGGGATATCCTTGTCCGACCTAAAACGCGGTCTCGTTAATTAATTGATCTATCGATCGACGCGCGACGCGTTCCTCTTAGAAATTATTACCTGGACTATACCAAGTTTCTCAACATACCGCTTCCACCACCCTTCGATTGCTAATGACCTCATGACCTCTGTCCAATTTGAGGGACAGATATCAAAATGACATCGACAGAACCTCCTCGTCCTCGAGCAAGACCAGCTCATACTCAGGGCCCAACACACTGTGCCTATACCCCTGACGGTTCTAGGCTGGTGACCGTAGGCTCGAATAATACGATTCGACTGTACAAGACGGGGTTCGACGGCGAGCCCGTCAACATCGATGATTGTCAAGAGCAGAACGTGAGCGTAGACGCCTCCGACGAATTCTTCGTTGTCGGCTCTGAGGATGGTACCGTCAGTCTCTACTCAATTCCCGACGCCGCATTCGACAAGTTTCTCCTTCGATGCTCCCTCCCGATTCGTGATATTGCCCTCTCGCCAGACTCAAAATGGTGCGCCGTAGCCAGCGACGAATTGACTGTAAAGCTCGTCCGAACAGATGACAATACCAAGATCCGCCATCTTAAGGAGCACAATAAGCCTACGAAGCACCTCGCCTTCGACACGAAAGGATCAATTGTCACGCTTGCCTGCACGGACGGAATTGTATATGTGTATTCTTTGACCTCTGAGGAGCCGGAACTTATAAGAAAAGTTGACGGCGTCATTGGTGCCTTGGATACCGAATCGGATGTCAGTTCCAGCATTGCGTGGCACCCTGACGGACGCGCTTTTGCTGTCCCGACCCCAACAAGAGATATTCAGGTTGTCTCCAAGAACGACTGGGAGAAGCAACGAGCGTTTGCGGATGGCCATAATGGAGATATAACTGCTTTGGCTTGGTCTCCAAACGGAGCCATATTAGCCTCCGCCGGCAAGGACAAGAAGATCCTGCTTTGGGAAACCAAGACCCTCAGCGTCATTGCTGAGCTCGATTACGCCAATGTCATGGATATAGCGTGGCACCCGAAGGACAACCTAGTGTCTTTCACAAACTCAGATGGTGAAGTCTACATCCACCCAGGCTTCGTTCCGGAACAGTTCGAGCCCTTATTAAAGCTCGAGAAAGAACCCGCGCCCTTCATTCATGACCCCTTATCAGAGGTTCCAGCGAATTTAAGAAGGCCCTTGGAGACGAGGCCACCACCCAGGGAAGAGCTCGCAAGGCGGGTCAGGGACGGCAGCTATGATTCTCTTATGGATGGTCCTCTGCCTGAGGACGAAGACTTCGTCGTCGACGATGACGGAGCCGGCTATGTGATCAATGGGAATGGCAAGCGTGTGCATGATGACTACGATGTATTTGGCGAGCCAGTCAGCAAAAGACCCCACATCGAGCCGGAGTACCACGAAGCTTTCCAACCTGGATCAACGCCGTGGCGAGGTAACCGTAAATACCTCTGCCTGAACTTGATTGGTTTCGTCTGGACGGTAGACCAGGATGGACATAATACAGTCACGGTAGAGTTCTATGATCACGAATTCCACAGAGACTTTCATTTTACGGATACCTTTCTGTACGACAAAGCTTGCTTGACGGAGAACGGCACTCTCTTCTCCTGCCCGCCTAGAGATGACGCGCCGGCGACTATCTTCTACAGGCCGCACGAGACTTGGACTAACCGCACTGACTGGAGGACGCAGCTACCAAAAGGGGAGGCTGTCCTTGCCATGTCTCTCAGTGAGTCCTTCATCACAGTCACGACTACCGCGAATTATGTCAGAGTCTATACGCTTTTCGGCATCCCGTACAGAGTCTACCGACCGAAGAGCACCCCAATGGTCACCTGCGTAAGTTGGAGAGACTATGTTATGACAATTGGTAACGGACCGGTGGGCGCGGACGGTCATACCAGACTTCTATACACAATCGAGAACGTAAAGAGGGATGAAATCTGCCAGAACGAAGACACAGTGGCGCTCCCAGAGGGCGCAACACTGAAGAGCGTCTTCTTCTCTGATAGTGGCGTAAGTTAGATGTGTCCGTTCCGTCAGCCCCAGATTTGACTAATTAGTAATAGGATCCATGCATTTATGACTCTACAGGGACACTCTTAACCTTGCTGCACTGGCGCCAACCGTCAAGAGCGTGTTGGATACCTCTCCTGGACACGAAACTTCTTCCACGTCTCGCGTCCGGCCGCAAGACGGAAACGTACTTCCCCATCGCAGTGGCAGACAATAAGTTCCACTGCATCATTCTCAAAGGCGGGGACCAGTACCCATACTTCCCACGGCCCCTACTCTCCGAATTCGACTTCTCCGTACCGCTCACCTCAGAACCGCCCAAGCCCAAGCGCGCGAACCCGGACGCTATGGATGAAGATGACGCGCCCGAGGACGACGACGAGTCTGAGACGAGGAAGCTGGAGCAACAATTTCTGCTCAAAGGCATCGCGGCGGCGCAGCTTCAAGACCTCGTGGATTCAACGAGTGGCAGCCATAGTAAGCGATCCAGCTTAGCGAGACTCGAGATCGAGATCGACAAGACGCTGCTACAGTTCCTGGCGGTGGAGTGCCGAGAGGGCGAGGACCGTGGTATGAGGGCGCTCGAGCTAGTAGAGCTCATGCGCGACCGCACGGGTCGCATGGTAGAGGCCGCGGGCAAGGTGGCAGAGAGGTACGGGCGGACTATACTGGGCGAGAAGATTCGCGAGATTGGCGAGAGGAGGGCGAACGCTATGGATGATGATGATTATTAGACTGGCGTTTTCTAGGTGCGACCTGGGAAATTCCGTGAATACGCATATTGCGCGGTAGTTTAGGATGGAGCTGAGACTGCATTCTTGTTGTGGCGTTAAGGCTTTCCCCCCATGCTTGGAGTTGGAGGATTTCTGATGACTATGACATCCTCTACCTTAGGTACGCATACTACTTAATATCCAGACTCATGGCGATTGAGCAGCCCAGAAAATAGCGTGGCTATCCGAATTTACGCACTTCGAGCACGCTTTTCATTTATACAATGTGTGCAATCGTCCACCTCCTGATGGCATAGCTCGTCTCCGAATTTGTACAGCATCCATGGAAACAACGAACTAGTTCAGGTAGGTATTAGTCAGGGGTTTCTAACATAATTCTTTGAAGCCTCGAATTTCCCATCTCACGCCCAACCCTGATTACCACATATGTTAAACATCATTTCACCGGCCGTATGTACTTTACAGCAGGCCACTGAACGAGTTCACGCGTTTACCGCTCATCGTGTCCATCTGGTGGTTAGGTTGGTTGTGAAAGCCCCAATCGGCCATGATCACCGTGTTTTAACTGCACGGACTTAATAGCGAGATTATGCATCTCAGAGATGACTAGCTGCAACCAACCTCCGTCACAGGCATTCGAAACAGATTCACGACTTTTAGAGTTAGTCCCACTCCTATTCCCCGAGATCTGGGTCTGTGCTGCGCTCCTCCTGTCGGTAGTGTCCTCTCGTCACTCGGAAATTTCTCTTGGGGGGGTTTACCATCGGCCTGGAATGGTATAGGAATGGATGCCTGATCCGAGGCCTAGGCCGATCGAGGTCCTTTCGTCATTTGCTTATACAATCCATTGCTGAGTAAGTTGCGGTCTGGCCATGGCTACCACGATGCCTAATAAGCTAATCTATCTAGTCTTGAAAGAGGCATCATAACCCGACGAGCTCATGGCTTCGAATCCTTCGCTGCTAGGTGACGGCATCTGGGGAGAGCATTATTAACCCTCCACGTGGGTGCCGGTCAGGGGTGGGACAAGGGTCCGAAATGGACAACGCCCACGAGGTCTTCCTGACCCCCGCCCTTGGGGGCCTCGATATCCCGTTTGGGGGGATTTCGTCTGAAGCTAGATATACGGATAGACGGCTCCTCTCCAAATACATTCTAGTGATGTTCCATAGCTCGAGCCTTCCATCACTATCGAGTTGATTGCACTCGGAACTTACCTTAATATAACGTTTTGCGTCCGTTAAGGGTGTGATGGGAGGATTGTACTAAGGGAATGAGAAGGCTGGATGCGGAATAGATAGGCCACATCACAGAGTTTTGGCGCGAACAAGCTAGAAAGCTGGTAGCACTCCTACACAACTGGGTAGTATTATGCACACGCGACGTGGGATGGCGTACACCTTATGCGAGGCTGTGGCTATCATCATGGTTCTGCTGCAGAGACATCACAATGTAAATGCCTTACGGACTGAGATTCTACATAGATAATTCTGCGTCCACGTTGAGCGAAAGAGTCTATAAGGCAAAGTAGGTAGCTATTACAAAAACGGCAATACCCGATGCTCTACATCTCAATTGTGTTGGCATCATGCGCTACCTTGTTATTGCCCCTGAGGCGATATATGGGGATAAACAGCTCCCGATATGCAAAATGTCACCGTCCTCAACACACCATAGTAATGAACGCAACCCAAGTGAGGCACTCAACTAGTAATGTTATAAACTTGTTCCGGTTCACACTCGTCCAAGACAACACAGCTAGTATTGTAGTGAGAAAACTAACATCGAGCTCTGCGGTAACTTTGGCAGCTGTGCCGCCTCGACTGATGAGTGTTCCCGTATTGCGTAGTTGAGGGCCAATTAATAAATATCGTGAATCCTTTGAGACAAACCCAGGTCTAAGGCAACATGGGTTAGAACGGCAGTCCTATATGTGCCTTGCTATAATATCATAATAACCCCAGAGAGACAGGGATATCCGAAAACTCACCCACAGCTGTGTGTCAACTCCCGGGGATATCGGTGGACCCGGCAGGGAGAATGGAACGTCCGAACCAGAAAGATAGTATGCGTGGATTTCCCTCCCATCCCCTATTTCCCATAGTGCGAACTAAAATTCAATATAGGACTAGGACGCACAAAGAGGAAACTTGGGTATGTTCTTGAGGACGGTGTGGCAATATTCGATCTTAAAGAATGGGTGTCCCCCGGAGATCTGTTAATTGGAGACGAGAGCGCCGAAGCCCGGCGTCTCCATCACAGCTCTCGCACTGCATCGCTACGGACGATGGCGACGAGGTAAACGCATTACACCAAGGCTAGCGGTTTGGGATAAGGTTACAGATGGCCGCCGGTTTGGAATAAGGAGGAAGTCTGCCTAGCGACCCGGTGTCCACGATTGGATTTCTGCTAAGCGACGCCGCAATAATGTCGGCCGGCATCACGGCGGAACTCATCTGTCAGATGACGGCGTACGATAACTCACACGAACCGAGACCAGCTTTCAACTACCCGGCGACCGTGTACGGCTTAGTTATTCCCTTCATGGTGAGCGATGTATTGCGAAGCGTTTCCGGTTTGATCCACAGCTAACCATGTCTCCACAGGTTGTCTCTTATATATGCGTAGCTTTAAGACTCTACACGCGAATCAAGTTACGAGCGCTAGGTTGGGATGATCTGTTTGTGATTCTTTTCAGGGTAAGCTCTTAAGATCCCCATCCCGGCGGGTTATGTTGAACTGACCATCTGCATAGATATCAGCTACAATCGGCTCGATATTTATATGCCTTTGTACGACACTTCGACGAATTTATAGGAAGGGTAGAAAACAGGCTAATAAATGACTATAGCATTGAGAAGCGGATTCGGAGAACACATTCTGACCATTGGGTTACAAAACATAATCGAATTCCAGAAGGCAAGCTGAAGTCCCCCTCTTCATACAGTCGCAGTTACTAACACGCGCTAGAAATTCTACGTATGCCTGGCGACATACACCATCTCAACCACACTCATGAAACTATGTCTACTAACCCAATATCTCCGCATCTTCGAGCACGGGACCCGAGCAAGACTGATCTGCTGGATCGGACTAGTCATCTGCGCTCTCTGGGGCACCGCCTTCTCCTTCTGCGCCCTATTCCCGTGCTTCCCTGTGTCGGGGTTTTGGAACTGGCAATGGCCAGCGCAGTGCTACGGGTTCGGCTCTAAAGTATCCTCGGAGATAGCCGGGACGTTCGCTGCCCATACGGGATCCAATGTGGTATTGGATGCGATGGTGCTCGCTATTGTTGTACCACTATACTTCAGAAAGGACACGGCATGGAAGCAGCGACTAGGGATCGGTCTCCTTCTGCTGTTAGGCGTTGGGTATGTATTGCCCCTGGTGAGCTCCTTTATTCTGCTACTATGCAGCCGCTAACCATTGATAACAGTGTCCTACTATTAAGCATATGGTGTCTCCAAAGCATCGTCGAAAATAAAGCAGGAACTTACCCTGTCCTGGATCCGACCTGGTACGGCCCCAAAAGCATCATCCTCGCCGCGCTCGAGGTAGACCTAGCCAGCATCTGCGCCTCGATCCCGACGTTCTGGCCGCACCTGACGCACGGGCTCCTCGGCAGCATCTTCGTGACGCAGGAAGTGCACATAACGCATCAGCACCGCCGCCTATCCGGGGACTCGGCCTATTCGTCCGGCTCGGTCGCGCAGGGCCGTTTCGAGCTGCAGCCCTCCCACGCTCGGGCGGACAGCGGCACGAGCTTAGGTTTGGGGGGCACAACCATGGCCATAGCGCGCATATCCTCCAACTCCAACTCGTCCGCCATAAAAGCAGGATCGGTGCAACACGACCGACACTACCGCGACGACTTCATACTGAACAGCGTCATCCCGCCGGGCATGCAAGACATGCACGACAAGGAGACGTGCACCGAGTCGCGAGTCGAGTCGGACGGGCGGCGAGGGTTCGAGCGCGAGCAGGAGCGGTTGCGGCTGGCTGCTGTGGAGAGTAATAGTAGTATTAGTAACAACAAAAGGAACAGCAGGGCGGAGAAGGGACGGCCGCAACGAACGGGGTTGATGGGATTATGAGATGGGATGGGAGACGAGGGACGAAGATGAAGATGTAATGCCCATGATAAATCGAAGATACCCCTGATACGTAGCCGGTTTTTGTCAGCTAGATCCTCACTTTTTAACTCGATGTTTCCTCGATGTTTCCGCAATGTTCTAAGACTTGGCTGTGGACTTTGAACCCTTCACAAATCAACTCGGTCTAATCAGTTCATCAGCTTTGAGCTTCTATGTGTGTCCTTATATAGAATACCCCTATCTATTAAGTCTAACCTACAATGTATGCGGACCATCTACCCCGTCCTATTTCAGGCCATCCCCCCGGTAGCCCAGAAGACTATTAGTGAAAATCGTTAATTGGCTCCCAGGCCGAACTTAATACATCAAACTATATCTCTTCCCTTATCTTCATAGCTCCTACTTCGCAGCTCGCTTCTGCTTCAACCTCGTCAGCACTCCGTTGAAGGGATTCTTGCCCCTGAACCGCAAGTATGTCGCGAGATAGACAAAGGCGTAATTAAACGCGATAAACGCCCAAATAATACCGAAGTCGCGCCAGATGTTGCTGTAGTAGACGCTGAATTGTCTCCCGAACTCGTCGCCCGTCGCATACTGGCATATTTCGCAGAGCCCGTCTGACCCAACAGTTAGTCGTCCGCCTGCCTGTGAAACATAGCCCCCGGCGTACTGTTCGCAAGTCTGGCCTGGCGGGGCGGGAAACCGTGCAAGCTCGCTTTCTTTGCAATATACGGGTTGGTCGTGAATAGCGGTTGCCAGGAAAGCTTCCATTAGGTAATGAAAAGGCGTAAGCCAGTACATCCACGAGCGCCAGAAGTAAGGAAGCTGTGCCGCGGGCACGACAACACCGCAGAATGAGACGACGAAGAGGAAGAAAAGAGGTACAAACAAGCTGGCTAGAAGATCGTTGGGGCTGAAGGCTGCGATAGCCTGGCCGAAACCGACATAGAACAGCTCGTAAAGCAGTATACACAAGAAAATGAAGCCAGATGGAAACCCCGTCAATTTCCAACCAGCTATCCCCCACCACCAGCAATTAAAGTAGATAGCGCCCGCGACGATAGCATAAGGTATCTCCACCAGCACTGCGGCCGTGGTCCACGCAAACCAGGAGTAAATCTTGGCGTTGTTCTCGCGGGACTGAAAAATGTTTCGCGAGTTGAGGAAGACCGGTTGAAGCTGCTGTATCAGTGGAGGCGAGATGGTCAAGTTCATGAAGATCGAGAACAAGCGAGACTGCATGTCAATGCTGGCATATCCCAGCCGCCAGAACGTGAAGGTATTGAAGAGACCGGTGAAGATGTGTAAAATCATCTTGCCCATGATGTAATTCGGTGTCCTCCAATAAGCAACGAAGGATCGCTTCACAACCGCTGTCGTTTGGGTCCAGAGAGGCATGGCGTATTCACGATCATCTTGGACGTTCTTTGAATGCTGGACATCCCGGCGCTTCTCGATCATTTGCGACATTTCCCGAGATTGCTCCTGATAATTCTTAGACTGTAGCCAGACGTCACCCCAGTCTTGACCTTTGTAGTCCGGATTGCCCGCTCCGATAACCTCCAACATCCATTCAGCGGGATTTGCATTAGGAGGACATTTCGGGCCGCCGTTGGATTGGAAATAGTTGATCATAGTCTGACTATCCTTTCCAAGCTCGCCAGCGTACACCACACGACCTCCGGATTTGAGCAAGATTAGCTCGTCGAAGATCTCGAAGAGAACTGCGGAAGGCTGGTGAATGGTACATAAGATAGCTTGGCCTGCATCGGCTAGCTTCCGCAGAAATCTGACGATGTTGAATGCTGCTCCCGAGTCGAGGCCGGACGTGGGCTCGTCCAAGAACATGAGCAACTCAGGTTTGGACGCAAGTTCGACGCCAATGGTAAGCCTCTTGCGCTGTTCTGCATTGAGACCCTCTCCAACTCTTCCGATCGTCGCCCCGGCTATGTCTTGCATCTCAAGGAGATCGATGATTGTTTCACAATATTCGTACTTCTCTTTCGTTGGAACCTCCTTTGGTTGACGGAGAAGTGCAGAGAATCGCAAGGCCTCACGCACCGTCGCGGTTGGCTCGTGTATATCAAGTTGCTCAGCGAATCCCGTGGCTCTCTGGAATGACTTGGGAAGAGGTCTTCCGTCTATGAGAAAGTCGCCAGTGACAACGCCGAATTTGACCCTAGGCAATACATTAGTATATATGTTACCCCCAACGGTCATTTTAGTCTCACCTCTGAGCCAAGGCATTTAGCAACGTTGTTTTTCCGGCTCCAGAAGCTCCCATAAGAGCTGTCAGTTTACCAGGTCTAACAAAGCCTTGCACGTTCTGAAGCAGTTTTCTCTCGCCACCTTGGTACGGAATAGTGTAATTCACGTTCTGAAAGGTGAAAATTGTTTCGTTCTTCGCAACGCTCCGCATGGCTTCTTCGTCTCGTTTCTCTTGCGCTTCCGGGGAGTCTTCGGGAACGGCAGCATCCTCGCCACTCCGTCCGGATTCTTCGTCATTTAGGTTGCCCTTGCGACCTCCTGTCTCGATCGATTTCTCTAGGTCTTTGGGTACCTGACCTCGCTTGAATACCGTTACAGCAGCGCCTCCCGCGTTAGGTTTCATCCTCTCCATACCCACCATCGATATCACAAGGAAGAAAGCAAAGAAGGCCCATAAGAACCCGAAATTTCGCCACATGTGACGTCGTGTGTAACTAAAAGATTGCTCAATATACGCGGCACCAGACACAACAGTCGAGCCTGGAGTAGAGCCGGTCAAGGTACATGATTGATAGTCCGGAGAGGCACCGGGTCCCTGAGGAACAAGGTACGGGGGAACACAGGTTAGCTGAAGCCTGTAGAATTCGTTGGCCATGAGACACTCGAACCCGTACTGTAGCCAATTGATCCACCTCAGCCATCCAAACCACGGATGCATCGATGAAGGTGGAATGAGGTATCCAGTGTACACGACGAGAATCTGGATCGCAACACCGGTCACCTTGGTAGCATCATCTAAAGTTTTGAAAACAGCCGAGAGTGCACGGAAGAAGGCATAAGTCGTCATGGTGACCGTCCACAGAATCAGGATCGAGATGAAGAACTGAGATGCAGTAGCAGAGAGTCCAGCCATCCAATATATGATAACATCGAATAAGACTACCTGGATGAGAACCAAGGGTATGTCCACAACGGTTTGCGCTATAGTGAACGCGGCGGGCCGATAGAAGGAAAAGTTTTTATGCTTGAGTAAGATGGGCTTAGACTCGAAGGCGGCAGTCTGCTCTGCGAGAGCCAACAGAGCATTGAACAACAAAATGAAGAATAGGACACCCCCTCGCGTGTAGGCACCTGCTGCTGTATCCGGGAGACTGTAGAACAAGCTTCCAACGATGACGCCCTGGAATACGATCCCGCCCCATTTACCAATTAGAGACGCCTTATCACCGAGCATAACTAGGACCTGGCGTTGGGTGAGAGCCATTACTTGTTGGTGGAACGATATTGTGTAGTTCTTCTTTTCGCTCTTCTTCGATGCGTTGTCGGCTCGTTCACGTCTCTGCTCCTCGAGATGGGCTTCGTAATCTTTGATATCTTCAAGGTTGTGCTGGTACGCCTCGCTCTTCCTGTAAACGTCGGCGAAATCTTGAGCTGACCGCGGAATTCGATTTTCCCAGCCCGGCCTTATGCTACGCTCGTGAGGATCCGTAACCGATGTGAGGAAGTCGGCCGTCGTCCACCGTTCCGGGCAGTCAAACCCGAGGTCGAGGAAATACTGTTTAGCGCGATCCGACGGGCCGTAGTACAGGCACTGGCCATTATCGATCAACAGCACTTTGTCGACGAGGTTGTACAGGGATTCTCCAGCTTGATAAAGTGACACAGCCGTCGAGACTTGGGCCATATTTGTAAGAGCTCGTAATGACTGAACATACTCGACAGCAGTCGATGCATCAAGTCCTTTGCTAGAGTTGTCCCAACCTTGCACGCTGGCCCGAGTAATAAGGGCTTCGGCAATACTGACACGTTTGCGTTCTCCACCAGAAACCCCTCTGACATACTCGTTCCCGACTTTCGTGTCCATGGTGTGCTCAATCCAGAGTAACTTGGCTGCTACTCTTAGGAACTCTCTTACATAATCACTTCTGCTTTCACCATCCATCCGCGACTCCTTTCCGGGAGTTCGAGTCCGCAAAGCGAAGGTCAGAGTGTGCCTGACGGTCAAGGTAGCATAATGTAAGTCGTCTTCCGGATTGTAGATGATCTCGCCCCTGAAACTTTTAGCCATTTGCTTGGCATCAGTACCACCGTAAGTCACATCACCCGAGACGTTCTCAAAACCCGCACGTTGATTGCAGAAGGTTTTCAGGAACGTCGTGCAGCCAGATCCGGGCCGGCCTAGGACAAGTAGTATCTCTCCTGGCCGGACGCAACCATTAAAGTTGCTGATGAGCTCTCTCACGGGCGGCTTGGCGGTGGCGGCCTTGGGCCCTTTCGTTACCAGGTTCTTCAAAAACCTCGGTAGGCCAAGGAAGAGGTCGCCAACCGTAGGTTGCAGACTAGCTCCGAGACCAGCGCCCTTGACTGTGAGATTCTTGAAGACGACGCCCGCGTGCCTCGTTTTTTCTTCTTCACTTTGCTGCTGACGAGCTTGACCAAACATGCGCGACATTAATCGATCAATTTCGTCATGATCCTCCTGGGACTCGGCGCCAGATGCTGTACTTCGGCGCCGAGAAAGGGCCCGAAACATCTCATCTTCACTCCTGGCGGTACTCGGCTTTCGTTCCAAGTTTGGTTGCTCTGCTGTTGACCTAATAGGTTCGAAGCGAGGCTCTACTTCAGTGTGCTCGGACTCATCCGATGACGATTCGCCACGAGTGGGTTGAGCTCGATTCGCAGTAACAGTCTGTCCAGACGAGGAGGGAAGAACTTCACTCGGTCTAGAGCTTTCGACAGCGGAGCCATCTTCAACATGAGCATCATTTGCTCCATACCGAGTCGATGTGAAGGTTCCACCACCAACACTTTGCGAGATCGATCTCGTAACCGACGTAGTCGAGATTTCTCGGTCAGTAGCAAGTGAGAATTGTCTCGTGGCAGCGGACTCATTGATGAAAACGGAGGAAGGCGTCTCAGGGAATCCACCAGGTACATCTGTATCTGCTGGCGTCGGTTTATCACCATCCATATTGGCTTTGACGAAAATACAACAAGCAGACCCGGGTGAGGTGCGTATGTGACTCGACACGCGTAAAGGTGGTTGATTGATGAAATGATTTTATTCAGGCTACATTGTAGGTGGTCTAACGCGTCCTACTATTCCCGGGAGAAAATAAGAATGTAAGATTCATCATCGAAAGGTAGACAGCTGGCGGACATAACAAAGACATGCATGGATGACATGTCGGCATCCGGGTACTCTTCAGATTGCGAGTCGGAGTTCGGGCTCGATGAATCGACGACATCACGCACGTAGTGTAGGTAGTACAAGGAAATATGAGCAATGTCTACATGCACGTATAAAACTAAGCAATTGCGGCTGGATGGTAGCGGTAAGGCGTGCGCGGCGTGTACAGTATTATCGAAAGCGCCAGGGCAGCAGGGGCGGCCGGGAGCAATCAGAGCAATCAGAGCAATCAAGCCTCAAGTGGGTTATTGTGGAGACGGTGATGCCATTGAGTTTGTAGATTTCCCATTCTATTGGGAATTTCGACGTCACCTTTACACGGGCTGACAAACTCAGTTCTGATCGGATAGAAAACCACATGCTAAGATTCGCACTACATAGTACATGCATGCAAGTCAAATCATCGGACTCTATTACCTTCCCGAGCCCATCCTTTGTACTACCCACCTTAGTCTCTCCTTCGCTCTTCTCGACATGAATGCTTTGAATTGGTTGTCGCTACAAAAGTTCACCATCTAAGATTGTCATAATTTTGGACTGAAGCCTTATCTCTGGCTTCTGTACGGGAAATATTCTCACTTGATCGAGCGACTTTAAGAATCAAATGTTTCATACTTGATATATTGGTAAATATGATAGTCCGGTTATGGAAGAATATTCCTCTTTTGGATGCATGTCATTTCGTACATAAGTCAAAATGTGATTACTGTTGAGGACATGTCTGATTGATATGTAAATCTCACCGAAGGATCTCCCGTGTCCAGTAACCTACCTCCTACCTACCTAGTACACAGTCAGCCACAATCTTAGGAAACATTTTGGAAGTATTATGACCTGATTTAGGCGTATCCTATAGCGTCTTACGTGAGCTGTCGGTGCCTGGCAAATCCCGAGAACCAAACGATAGAATTCCCTAGTAAAACAGACCTACCATTCCTTCTGTCTGCTATTACAAGTACCTGTCAAATGGAACGACATATTTCTATACTCAATAGAGGCCTTTAGGTACTTACCTGGATCCCCTTGCCTTCTTACATCTCTGCAGATTAGGGTCTATGCATCGCTTTTTGCTTAGGATGCATGTATGTGGGTAGGAAAAGCTACGAACACAGTGCAACGGTTCGACGTGATTAGCCTTTAAGCCTCACTCCAAACAAAAGCAGATATGATTGGATTGGTGGTTTCAGTTTAATCACCCTTTGCCCACCCATGTACATACATGTATGTAAACAACCCGCCACGAGACAATACATAGCAAATATTCAATGCTTGGGCAGATTCTGCAGCAAATAATAAAAGAAACTGCAATAGCTACTGAAGTAGTATGCGTGTTATCAGCCTTTCTGGTTACGTTTCTCTCAGTACTATCATTCTTGCGAGAATTCTCCGTTTCAGTACTCCCTATGGCTCGAGCCACTCTCTTCAGGCTATATCAATAGAGATGCCTTGATAGTTCATAGATTTCCGTGTTCGGTATCGATATGAGAGACAGATCAGTGGCCATAGTCATTGGGAGGATGACCTCGTGAACTAAATCCCCACGAAAGTACTCAATTTCTTGAAGGAAATGGTGTCTTTCGACCGAGATCCAGTCAGTTGGGCGGTAGCAGGTCAGGGTGGCATTTTTCCATGCCCAGTTCAGGAAAAGTCATAGTTCCTCCGCGGCATCTATCCTTCATGAACGAGCCGCTGCATATTAGAAAACGGGCCCATGGTTAAAGGAGTCTTTGTTAGTCTTGCCCGAAGCACTTTTATATCTATTGGCAGATGAATTCGTACGATGTCTACCTAGGTAGGTAGCCGTGAATCAAGCTACAACTGACATTACAATTAGGGCTCGGCCACGACCAAATCAGCCCCGCGGAGGAGACGTAAGGGATACGAAATAACAATAGTTGTGTCGGTGCCATGGGCAATTGTGAAAACTAAACTCTCTGTGCTCTTAGGTTAGGAGGATCTAGTATTATTTCTCGGTACCAACATTATCTGCTTCTAGACAGCCCGACGTTGGCGTTCCTAGGACTTTTATGTTCCACAAGGCTGGAGCTATGTTGATCACATTGGCACTATAGCAGATGCGTTATCGTTGATTGGATGACAGCATCTGTTGGTCATATTACTCCTACGGAAATTTTATCACGCGAGATGAAAAGTAACGTTCTCGACAGGGAAGAAAGCAGCCGCAAATCCCTGGAGTCTCTTCGCGTTACTTTAGTGGAGCTGCGGTTGGAAAAGGGGTAATATCTTGTCGAAGTCTTTTGCTGTACGGCAAACCTGATTATTGTGGCTTTGGAGTATTCCCAGATAGTGGCAATTAACTAGAGGAGCCTACAAGATGGACGAGGTCTCTTCTCCGGATAAAGATGTGACTATACAATCTCCTGAGATCTGATATGGGTGATACAACCCGGAATGAGAAACTGTGCTACGATATGCAAGAAGTCTGGCCGCTAACTGACCTTCGCCTTACCTGAAACATTCTAAGTCCCCTATGTCACTTCAAGGAACTGCGTTGGTAGAAACAACGTATAACTACTTATAACTCAAGGACATAACAGTCACAGAATCGGAGAGAACGGCGCAGCCATCGAGATCCGCGGCACGGACGCATATTAGGAGTCTTCCAACATCTCGAGAGGGGATGTAGAATCAATGAAAGCGCAAAAGCTGGTTCCAGAAACCACAGTCTAGTAGTCAACGTCGCGTACGACTCGATGCAGGCATCCGAGCTAATGGGACCAATCTATAGTCCCTCCTTGGAGCTCCCCTTAACTGACCTCGATGTCACTCCCTGGAGCCAACACCTCGTCGGTTCCCTATATATAACCCAGGTGTTTCGATCCGGTATGTAGCTCGCCGTGTATGTACGTTGTCACGTAAGCTTAAAATAGCCGCGCCGGACCGTACCGCAGCTTGTACAACTGTATTCTGTGACAAAACCTTACTCAAAGCCAAAAAGAAGGGCGCGAATAACCGCGCCGGTATGATAGATGATTAGCTAGTCAACCAGATCATCGCGCATACTGAAACAAGGGGCGTCCCACGACACCATGCGGCGGATCCGTTGCCGAAAGGCGCCCCGCCTCTCATTCGTACCTTTGCCGTTGGTATGTGCACCAGACTGCATATGCAGGACCACGAAAGTGGTCAATCTGGGAAACGCAAGAGTTACCAACCACTTTAAGCCGCGTTGTATCGACCCAGTGAATTCGTCCTATCCGAAGGGGAGTTGCGTATCGTGGAGCTAGGCAATAGCTGGGGCCAAATAGCATGGCGACGATAGCGATCGTTTATCATCATATCCAGTTCAGTATCGCGAGTTTGTTGGCAACAAGTCGTGTTGAATATTCTTTAACGAGATGAATAAGATGGAGGTCGGGTGCAACGTTAGTTTGAAGCTGAATAGGTACCGAGTCCTATGATCTGCGGCCGATGTCGTGATATCGACGTAGGTGGCAATGGGAGCTGAGTACTAACTCTGATAGTTGTAACCATATGTGCCGTACAGCGTGGAATTTCGCAAAAGCCTGCTGGCTGATAATCCTCTAATCGCATACTAATCTGCTGACAATATCTCGTTCAGTGTATATTACCTATGTTATTGTTAAACCAGTATAGGAGGATGGGCCTAAGTACGGCGTAGCAAATGAGCCGTCCGGGCTTTGAAGTATAGATGCAGAAGTAACAAGGATTTATTGCCCCACCACGTAGGACGACCAACTTGAAGTTGTAGGTATTGTCTGTCTGCAACCCCCAATTCTGAAGCTCGTCCCCATGGTGCTGCTCTCGCCGAATAAGATGAAACATCTAGTACCTGCGTCGAGATCCCTCACGGTACAACACTAATCACTAAACAAGCCGCGCAAACATCTATACCTATGTTCGTATAGATCCTTCTTGCGCTACTTACCCCCCGCAGGGTGACCAGCGATGGAACCGTACGACACATCGATATGGACTCCACAGTCTTGGCTGGATAATTATAGCAGCCGTTGGACAAGATAAAAGCATTTGGGCTATGTTGGGTTGCCATTAGTTGTTGGCAGCTACCCGTGACAGTCAGGGCCTTGGAGAAGAGTATTTGGCGGCGCTCTTAGTAAGCCTCTTTAGTAGCGAGAATGAAGAATGATTCGAGAACTGCAACCACGATGAAGTATCATCGATATGCATGTTGATGTCGGCACATAGCCTCCTATGCACCCAACACCGAGCCGTTATCATTACGGGTGGTTACTTGCAGCTTGACTCCTGAATATACGCTAACGGCAATGTACGTGAACATGCACCCTCGCCCTGTTCTACAACGTAGGTGGGTAGTATGATGGGATCAGGATTCAAGCCCGCATGTCTTGTTTCCCGTAGCGACCAGAACCGCATCATTGACGTAGAGTATAGTAAAGCATCGGCCGGCGAAAGTGCTAAGACGGACACATTGAACCCGCCTCTCCTTAAAATCTATTTGCGTCGGTGAGAATTCATCATTGCTTGATAGCACACCGGTATGCATAATGCGTCCCTAAAACCAAGTCGGCGAACGAGATGGTAGAGACGAAGCTCGGAGAGAATTACTATGTACTATAAATAAGTTACTTACGCCAACTCTGCAGTGTTACAGAACTAGTTAACCGAGATACCCGAATAACGTGCTTGGTAGCTCTAGAAGTTAAGGATTATATGTGTGGCGTGTCAACACAACGCGCCCCCAGGCGGACGGGTTGGGGTCGAACGGAGAAACTGTATAGACAGGGAGTGGGAGTTGAGATTGTCTGATGAGCTGCATGGTTCATCGTCGGGCATGGTGGTTAAGCAATGATAAGGGGTAGAAGCCTCGGAGGAGAGGCAGCGAACATTCTATTGCTGAGTATGCTGAATAAACCGACATCCTACCCAAACTTCAACGGCTTCAGCAGTTCGTGATCCCCGCCGTGCTAAAACTTCCGAACAGCTTTAGAGCGTCGGATCGACGCGTCTCTGTGAATGGCGCCGATTGTCAACGTGTATTATCCAATAAGCTTTTTCAACCAGTACATAGGTAGCGGGTCATCCGCAAAGCCCGTGCAAATACTGCAGTTGAACGGTCAGGACAGCCAGCCACAGGGGTTGCCCAAAAGGGATATGTGAAACATGGGGTCTATGCTTCGATACCTCATCAGCTCGGCCGAGCTGATAGTCGGGATAATCTTGCAAGTCTTTCGATTCAGGTGCACTAGAAAGCTCGCCGAAGCCTGCTATAGGGCTCATCATGTTGTGTTTCGTCCGTATACCTTCAACGACCCTAGACTCTGGAAGTAACCTCGCCCTCTCGGGTTGTAGTGGCCCCCCGTCAAATATGGGGCCGTTCATTGCTGATTGGAAGCCGTAGGTTCATCGTTAATAAATCCTCGACAAAACCCTTTCCGGATACAAGGCAAGTGTAGCTGAAGGAATTAAAAGGCTACCAATCAAAATGGCGAATTGGCGATATGTTCTTCATGGTGGGCTGAAGGAGCTGATGTCTCCAAGTACTTGGTGGCTGCGGTGCCCCCAAGCTGCATCGTTCGGCCCACGTTTCTGAAGGAGCGCGAGATGCTCCGCAGCTGTGCTGATTGGGCAAAGTGCATACACATTTCAGGTACTAAGAGAGTTTGTATTGAAGGCTTTGGTGAAAATGTAAGTGATCCTTAGTTCGTTCTATGCAAGCAGGCTACCTACGTATATGCCTGTAAGGTCAGAAGCATTGCCCAGAATAGGATGATGATGATGAGTAAGGCATGTAATAATCCAAGCCTAGCTGTGATCCATTATTAGCATTGGTCGTTTGGACGAGGCAAATACGGTATACGGGTTGATAATCTCTTCTCGAGCTTCTGTATGCACCTAGACGGCATCTCTTATGTAGAGAGACGACTTACTATGTGGGGTCGCTTCACAAACTGCGTAAATACCTGCGCGGCATGCAAATCATGCTTCTCGATGGCAATGCGAAGCTTCTTTTATCGTTCGATCCCCTTTTCTGTTCAACCTAGTGCACCATCAAATTGGCGGAAGACTTCGAAATAATACTTTCAACGGTTAGCGGAAGAGGAGTGATTCAATTGGATTGAGTTTGAGTTTCTTACTACATGTATGTGCTACCTATGTAAAAGGAGGGGGCCGGGGGATTGCTAGGTACCTAACCGCTAGGTAATTCGCCTAGGCTCTAATCTGATCTGATCTGAGATCTAAAGGAGCCTGATGATAGGTAGCCTGCCTCTACGGCACCTTCCTAGATGCTGTAAGTAATAATTGAGCTTTGAATGCCGTATGTGAGTAATCACGACCGGCTGTGGCTCCTTCCTTGCGGTCCGTGGCCAGATCCCACTTGTCAGGTACATTACATAGGTACCTAGGGATGTGCTTACCCTGGAGGCCCGGTCGTTACCCACATGTTTACATGAACTGTGAAAGTCGACATGTCGAGGAATGTACATACAAACATACATGTATGTAGGTACTTCGACTCAAAGTACATACTCTATGTAGACTGGACTGGACCCCTTTATGTCCTGCCCTCGCAAGAGAGTCGAGACTACTGTATTTTTCTAACCACCTCTTGCCCTAGTGATACTAGTTTCGGGGAGCCTTTAAGCTCAAGTGGATTTTAGGCCAGCAATAGTCTTCCTTAGATGGAAGTAGCGCTCGCAACATACGAGTGCAATTTATTACAAGTTCCATTGGGTTGGAAACCATTCTGCTTCAATTCAGAACCTCTGCCTTACTAAGGACTCTCAACCCCTAATGTCGATGATTTTTCTCTTGGCAGTTCTAGCTAAGCACCATTTGGAAAAGTCACCGTCTTCCTAGAGGAGTACGTAGATGTACCTAACTCAACGTTATATGTGTCGCTTGGATACTGTATGGAGCACACACCCTCCCTTCGTTCTCCGACCACCTGCCATTCCCCTCCTCCTGGTTCACACGTGAACCCTTCTAGAAGTCTAGAAGCCATGCAGAAAGGCGAATACTGTGGAAATACCTACTAGTCGCGAGTCATCCTTTCTGCGATGGTCGGCGAGCAGCTAATACGTGCTCATCACGTTAATGTACTCAGATGCTTCAGATTGAAACCCCGAATTTCCGGATGAGGGATGTCCAGATGAAAAGTCTCCTTCCGGTAGGGTTCCCCCTATCTCCCTACCCAGGTACTACACTACACTAGTCTGGTTCTCTGGTCAAACTACATACATCAATACACTATAGGTAGGCCATGACATGGAACTTGGAAGTATCCTTGGCTCCAGCAGTACCTAACCCCCAAAAGCAGAATCAGGACATGACATGGGTATATTTTCTGCATAGCTTTCGACGTCCAACTGCGCAGAATATACAAGTACATACCCGGCTGGGGGCGGGACATCCTCGTTCGCCATCATCTACCATTGCCATCCGTCTCTTGCATACGATGAGTTCTATTCAAAGACCGAGCTACATGATGATGAGAGACGACTACATGTATGCAATGCACCTCTCTTGCGTCAGCTTCTGCTAGATGGCCATTGGTGAGTTGCGTTGTGCACTACGACGCGTTCCATGGGAATACCAGACCCAGCTACGGCTCACTTCATCTGAAGTCCAATGTTGCTTCCGTTGAAACTCCCGATCCTTCCTTGTCTGCATTCATGTTCAATGTCAGGTTGCTTTGTGGGTACTCTGCTTTTGTACTGTCGTACCCAAGTACCACCACCCCCAACTGCCACACAGACCAAGCCGGGTCTGGGCTGAACCTAGCGCACTGCGTACATTAGTCCCTGTTCCCGAGGTCGCCAAAGGAAGCATCCATGGGGGGGAACCACACCTACCTTCCATTTGCAACTACGTACATACCACCCGAGCCAGCATACAGGCTGTCGTCCATATACGTATCTACATACCATCAGAGGCTCGCACATTGGGAATATCTTACCTACCTCTGTTCTGCACTTTTCCTAGATCCACAAATACTGCCGAGTTTCGAACCAGCACAGAACAGCTCCTAACATCTCGGCCCCAAGCCTCCCCTTCAATCTTGGCCGGAGCACCAAAATACTAGGCTTCATATATCAACCTCCTGCATTGTCAAACCCCCACCATCGATAGAAATAACGGCGGCGACAAGCAGCTGGCTGAATATCCTTCAACCTGTAAGGCTGACTCCCACTCCCGCAACAATTAGGTCGGAGGGACCCCATGCCAGATGTTCGGCAGCCAGCAGCAAGACCTCAACCGCCAGAAACGAATCCTCTCGGAAGACCCCTAAAGCGTGCACAGTTGCGAAATAGAAGCAATGCGGTACGTCCTTCCGAGCTTTCTAGAAAACCCAACCCAGTTCCCCGCGCCGGACTTCTTGGGACCTTCTTTGTCATTTGTCTCGACTATCCGGTTTTGATCCTACTGACGCATTTGCCTTCTATTTAGACCAGATGGACGTTGCGATTGAGAGTGCGTCGCGAAACACACCCGGTTACAAGGCGGACGAGGGCGCAGGCGCACGTACAATTCCAATCATAACCACACCTACGCCAACGCCAACCATAAAGATGTCGGCACCTTCGCCATCTGGCGAGCCTATGGAGATCACCACACCGACCAACTCTTCGGCCCCGCAGAGCGCACGTAAGGGGTCCGACGGGGAAGGGAGCGACTCCAATGATCATCAGAACACTGCGCTCTCGGTAGAACAGAACTCGAACCCCGCCGCAACTACGATGCCTGCGCCTGCCGCTGCGGCTGTTCACCAGCCGAAGATAGTGCAGACGGCATTCATTCATAAACTCTACAAGTGCGTGAAATTTGAAACTTCGGGCGCGTGTGGTCCTGTGACACTAACCACGGTATAGTATGTTGGAAGATCCAAACATACAACACCTAATTAGTTGGTCGAGCTCTGCTGAGAGTTTCGTTATGTCACCTTCGCATGATTTCTCCAAGGTTCTTGCGTACGTTCCCAGCCCTATGGAGCTGGCCAGCGGTACTAATCTGCTGACAGTCAATATTTCAAACACACGAACATATCCTCTTTTGTCAGACAGTTAAATATGTATGGCTTTCATAAAGGTATGCGCAGAGATATCAGCTGTCTCTACTAGGTTTTTCTGGGCTGACTAAGTGGACGCCGTAGTAAGCGACGTATTTCACACAGGCTCACCGGAAACCGCGCTATGGGAATTCAAGCATGGCAACGGGAACTTTAAGAGGGGCGATTTGGTTGGATTGCGCGAGATCAAGCGGCGAGCATCTCGTCACGCGCTGGTACATCGGGAGTACAATAATCAAAAGCCCACTCCTTCTCAGCCTGGCACCCCGGCGGAACCCATGCCGCCCGTTCATGACGGCTCGGACCCGAGACTCGCCAATATTGAGCATTCCTTATATGAGCTGAATTCGAGGCTCCAACGCTATGAAGAGAACTCGAATTACATGAATGTGAGGCAGCAAGCGATGTCAGACGCCATGAATCGACTACTCCAGGTCAACCAGGAATTATCTAGGACGGTTCTGAGCCTCGTTCCTCCCGAAAATCCTGTCCATAGAGATGGTAAGTTGTGTTTTCCGTAGAGTACCTAATCAACGTTTTGCCTGCTAACATGGGTATAGTCCTTGCGCTGCAAGGGGAAATTCAACGCCAAGCTGAGTTCGTTCGATCTATGGATGAGCCTCATGAACAGCCCTTTCCGAATAGCCGTCAGCTCTTTTCGAATCTTGATAACCCCCCTGTATCTCCTCGGCAACTGGCTCAGGATGACCAACGAAGGTTAGGCGTTCATCAGTCTCGCGGGGCAAACCTGTATCGACCGCTAGTATCTTCGGGCCTCTCAATGGCATCCTCCTCGCGTCGATCATTTGGATCGATGAGCGGGAGCACAACTCAATCATCGCCTTCTCCTCTCCGCTCCCAGGCACCGCCGCCACCGGCCGCGCCTCATCCACTTGCGACAGTTGAGCCGCCACCCAGCGGGTTACCTAGGCGGCACACGTCAGCTGACATCCGAGCTCATGGATGGCAGCCCAGTAACCCGCCGCCTTACGTTTCCTCTGGTCCGCCTTCGGCTCACTGGCCATCCTCCCCTAGTCGACTAGCCCAAGAGGAGCACCGGATCCGCGAGCCCCCGCCTCATTATTCGTTGTCACGACCCGCTACTCCCCCGGCCCCCTTTTCAAATGGCAGTATAGGAAATGGATTGGACAGCTTGAATAATTGGTCTTGGAACTCTGCCAACCGAGAAAACAAGAACCTTGCAATCAAAGACATGTCTGCTCCGCCAACTAGACGGGGAAGCATGGCGCATATTCTTAACCCTACAGACACGCTAGAGCGAGACGAGGAGGACGATCCCAGGGGCGATGACGATCGGAAGCGCAAGCGGATCTAATGATTTACATCCCGGGAGTTTCAATACCCTACATTTCACGTCATGTAAGCGTTGTCGCACATTATACCATAAGCGGAGGCCCTTTGTCTTTTGTATAGAACGAATAATGCGGAATACACGAATCTCTTAGGATCCAAAAGACGACACGCCATGGCCGTGCTTACGACATACCCAGTACGCATCTTACGAGTTTCCTTCAGCTCTATCTGCAACACATTCCATTTGATTGTGATATTCTTTATTTGGACATTTCTTTTTGTTGCCAAACTATCAAAAAGCATTGGCTATTTGAATATTACTTGGGGTGGCGGCGGTGCTTGTCGTACTCCTATCTCCACAGACTTAAGAGGTTTCAAATCTCGAGACAGTACCGAATGGATGGTTGGATCAAGCTGTGCGATATTTATGTACAATACGGAACATTGGACTACTGTCGGTTTGTATGGGCACGTCCGGGGGCACAAGTGGGAAAATCATCCAAAGCTTCACGTGCAACTATGCCCGCGGAGCCACTAATCATGTACTCTTACTAGGTGGTTCATATCAGAGCCGAGGCCTCAACGCATAGCTGGGGATGGGGCCGTGATAGCTCCCGAATAAGCTTAATATTTGTACAGTAGCCCGTTCCGAAATGATCGTGGTGTACTCTTGGATAATGCGATAATGTTTTACCTCTGAGGGCTACGGCCTCACGATCTCAATCCTTGTCCGGTGTCTCCTTCGCCCTCTTTTTCCTTTTCTTCCTTCGCTTCTTCTTCGAGTTTCCTTCCGTAAGAGCCTTATTCAACTCGTCTTCTCCCCTGGGCTTGGAGGCCAAGTCTTCCGTCACGTTCCCGGAAGCGTTGGCCTGATGAATTGGGTCTTCGGCACCTTCTGCTGTACGCGAATTGACCTCAGGGGGCGTGTCTACGTGCACGTCACTGCCCCGCTTCGCTCCATCATCAGCTTCCATCTCCGCCCGCGATCGCTTTCCGTTCTTCTTGGCTCTCCCCAATCCGCTCCGCCCGGGTTCCTCGTCGCTGCTCTCATCCTTCCGCACCCACTTCTGCTGCCCGTCGCCATTGGGCCCAAGACTCCCGCGCTTCCCCAGAAGTCGCCCGCGCAGCTTAGCAGTCTCCGGGTCTCTTGCGGCGTCGTTCCCGTTTTTGTTCCCGGCGGGCGCTCGGACGTGGCCGAGGCCCGCGTTCGGGTCTAGCGCCCGCTCCTCTGCGAACTCGGCTTCTTGGGCCGCGCGCCTCGCCGCCGCTGTTGCTGCGGACGTGGCGTCTTGAGCTTTGGGATCGGTGGGGTTTGCGCTTGTGCTGAGAGCGGAGAATGATCTGCTGGTGGCATTGGAATTGGAATTGGCGCTGTTGTTATTGAGGTGGGACCGCGGCGGAAGGAATGAGCGGACGGCTTTTAGGTGCGCTTCGAATTGCGTCTGGATGCGGTTCATGTTGACGGTAAAGTCGGGCGCCGGATTGGCGTTTGCCGTACTCTTCGAGGAAGGGGAGGTAGATTTACTGGTCGGCGCCATCGTCGCCGAATTCTGCTTGCCTTTTATGCACAAGGGAGGGAGAAGGATAGGCTGGCTGGTGATTCTACCGCCCCATCATGGTGTCTGTTAAGTTATCCTGTCGCGCTTTCATGTTGCGGCAGACAAGTAACCTTCAATAAATTCAATGTCAGATGCCATTGGAGAAAAAGAGATGGGCCAAGGTAGATCTTCGATAAGAGATAGGTAGGAATCATGTGGGACCACCTGCAGGGTACATGCAACGGAATAAACTTATTCCATAGCCGGGATGAGGTTTCAAGGTTGCACATGGCATTCAGAGTCATGCTCACACGGGCATCAGCTGCAGTTGTTCACCGGACAAAGTGGGTCCTGCAAGATGACACACCGGATTTTCCCGTTTTCTGCCGGAAAACAGCTCTCGCTAACGCCGGGGCCTGTCGATTTCAACGCTTGACAACAACATTACAGCTACAATTAAACACCTCCTTCTCATTCCGTCTCTCAGGCATATTGTGGTGCTCTATCTTCTTGGCCTACGTTCAGTCAATTGAGGCTTAGACCCAGCCTGACACTATGTTCAACTTCGCTCGCAACAGAGCTGCGGCTACCGCCTTGCGGTCGTCTAAGGCAAGTTAACCAGATAGTCGATAAACACCATAGCAAAACGTATAGCTTTCTAGAAATGGATACTAATATGTTTTCTCTTTGTCATAGACTGCGTTCTCTCCTGCCACCAGATTCCCCGGCCTCGCCCAACAACAGCGAAGAAATCTGAGTATCCACGAATATCTCTCAGCCGACCTCCTGCGAAAGGTACAACATATCTCTCATCGCTAGAAGTGGAATACCTCCTAACACTCTCTTACAGTATGGTATTGGAGTCCCCAAGGGCTACAATGCCAAGTCTGCTGCCGAGGCAGAGAAGGTCGCGAAAGATATTGGTGGTGAAGATATGGTCATCAAGGCCCAGGTGCTGGCTGGTGGACGAGGAAAGGGTACTTTCGACAATGGCCTGAAGGGAGGTGTCCGTGTCATCTACTCGCCCACCGAAGCCAAGATGTTCGCCGAGCAGATGATCGGCCACAAGCTCATTACCAAGCAGACCGGTGCAGCTGGCCGCCTCTGCAACTCTGTCTACATCTGCGAGCGCAAGTTCGCCCGCCGAGAGTTCTACCTCGCCATTCTGATGGACCGAGCCTCTCAAGGCCCCGTCATTGTCTCTTCTTCTCAGGGCGGTATGGATATCGAGACTGTTGCCAAGGAGCACCCCGAGGCTATCAACACTACTTACATCAACATCAAGACCGGTGTAACCGATGAGATTGCACGAGATATTGCGACCAAGCTTGGTTTCAGCGAGCAATGCATCGAAGACGCCAAGGATACCATCCAGAAGCTATACAAGATCTTTGTCGAGAAGGACGCTACCCAGATCGAAATTAACCCTCTCTCCGAGACCTCTGACCACCAGGTCATGTGCATGGACGCTAAGTTCGGATTCGACGACAACGCCGAGTACCGACAGAAGGAGATCTTCTCCTGGCGAGATACGACCCAGGAGGACCCCGAGGAAGTTCGTGCCGCCGAGTCCGGTCTCAACTTCATCAAGCTGGACGGTGACATCGGCTGCCTTGTCAATGGTGCCGGTCTTGCCATGGCCACTATGGACATCATCAAGCTAAACGGTGGCCAGCCTGCCAACTTCCTTGACGTCGGTGGTGGTGCTACCCCTGCTGCCATCAAGGAAGCTTTCGAGCTTATTACCAGCGATCCCAAGGTCACTGCTATCTTCGTCAACATCTTCGGTGGTATTGTGCGCTGCGACGCCATCGCCCACGGTCTCATCAACACCGTCAAGTCCCTAAACCTTAAGGTCCCCATCATCGCCCGTCTGCAAGGAACCAACATGGAGCAGGCTCACCAACTAATCAACGACTCGGGAATGAAGATCTTCTCCATTGACGACCTCCAGAGCGCTGCGGAGAAGTCGGTACAGCTGTCCAAGGTTGTGAAGATGGGTGAGTCAACTGCATAATGATACATTCTAGGTGATGAGTAAATCAAGGCTAACGGGCTTACAGCACGGGATATTGACGTTGGTGTCGAGTTCAGCTTGGGTATTTGAGGACGCTTCGGCATAGACACTGGTGTGGTAGACTGTACTAACTTTTCCATTCCAGGGTAGGAACCCCGGAGTGATTCATAATGGAGGGAGGTGTTGGTAAATAGAGCAAGGGACGGGTTTGCCACTATTGCATGCATCTCATGTTTGTTCCTTACACTCTTGCTTTAAAATGGAATAGCAATTCCTGATTCTGACCAATTAGTCGTATTCTGGTGGTGATGGTTTAGGCTGATTCAAGAATGCTATGCTAACAGGATTGTGTAGTCGTCCATTCGACGTAAATGACCCCTTTGGTAGGTGGTCGGTAAACAGCAACAAGATGGCAGCAGCAACGAGACGTGACGAACTACGACAATGATACCCTCCAACAGCCATCCGGCTCCTCGTATTCCTAGCAATATATCGAAACCCTAATCCTGCCTCCCCTGCTCCCTCTCCGTAATCCTAACCTAATTCTTCATCCGAACGGCGTAAGGCAGCTCACGTCACACGGGCAGTGACACGGCTCACATCGCGGCTTCGACACCGACCACGCCCGGAAGCGCGGGACGAGGACGTATTCGATGTCGCGCGGCTGCGCCGCCTCATCCTCCCACTGCGCCATCTTCAGCTTGGCGGTGTACGCCAGCAGCGCGAGCGCCAGCACGGCCAGCAACAGGTACCAGAGCACGCGCAGCAGGTGAGGCCACTTGCTCTGGCGGTAGGCCGTCATCTTGAGCCAGTAGAGGCGCTGGCAGGCGAAGGCGACCCCCTTGTACTTGTCCGTGCCCACCTTCTTCTTGCCGCCGAGCCAGCGCTTGGCGCCGACGACCTTGGCGTAGGCCGCGCGGCACGCCTTGGCGAACTTGGTCTTGACGTACTCCGGCTTCTCGGTGGTGGTGGTGGTGGTGGTGCTGCTGGGCGCGGGGTCGGGCAGACCGGGCGTGCGCGCCATGTACGACTGGAACTCGTCGAACTCGGCGTCGCGGCGCGCCTGCTCCCGGACCCAGACCTCGTGGGCCGTGAGGGCGGCCGGGATGGGGAAGGGTGAGGGTGAGTACCGCGCCGGTTGGAGGGGGGTGATGTCGCCGTAGGCGCTGGGCTGGCGGCGGTCGTACCACGGGTCGATGGTGCGGAAGGTTGGGGTGACGGGGACCATGTTGTTGGCGTAGTAGGCCATTTCGACTTGTTGAGTGTGTAGGTTGATGATTGCTAATGGGTTGACGGTTGCTAATGGGTTGATGATTGCTAAAGCTGCTGGCTGTTTGGTACCTGCTTGTGGCCGGAGTTGCTGATAGACGTAAGTCCAAATTAGCGGTGTTCTGAATGAATTAAGAGAAGTCGCTAGGTTGTGGTTGTCCGAACTTTCTTCAGGACGTTGTTTGGAAGCCAGCGATGTTCCAGGTCGAAGCCGAAGACAGTGAGAATGGTGGATGGGAATTGAGAACTGAGAACTGGGTGTGCTCGGGCTGGTCCTAAGGAGAATCGGCAGCTGTGTGAACCGCATTTACTCAAAACGAGAAAATGAAAGATGCGCAGTGCTGATTATTGAACGGTGGTCTGAAAAGTTGAAAGTGACCAGGTTGGAAATCAAGAAATCTAAGAATTGGTCTGGGGAGGATTTTGTGCGTGTGGAAATGTGGGAGGCATATACGGAAAAGAGGCAGGCGACGATGAGGACAACTGCCAATGCAGAATTTCAACAGCTGGCCGCCGACCTGAATTGATAAAATTTCTGAACCACTGTAGTAGGTAACTGCATCACCCTCTCATTATTCTACAGCTCAATCCAAAGGGGATATTGCACACGCCATGGAATAGGCAGCAACACTGTACCAAGGTGATTGCAATGGTGCTGCGCTCCGTTGTGTGCCATTCACAAAACTCAATGGCGGTTCGGAAAATCTGTCATCTGTCTTAGCCATCATTATATACCCTACGATTTTCCCTTTCGAACGACGTCTTTCGATAATATTCATCGTATATTCTACATACGAGACATAGTGCCAGCGAGTAGAATGCCTTGAGAAGTTTCCGGTTCAGACCTGTTTCATAACCACTTCGAAGCTCAGCCATGGCCTTCTGAAGCTGAACAGAACACGGGCTCTTTCTTGAAATTCAGCATCCGAAGTAAGAGAAAGATACCTAGAATACTTGCAAAGAAAAGCCTTTGTATAAGATGGACATACACTCCATAGACGGTTTGTCGATTTACTCATGAATGCCACGATTGATATTGTAAACTACCTAGGCACCTAGGCAATTACACTACTACAGAAGTGTTCACTTGGCCTTTAGGCAAGCTGATATAGAATCATCTACTAACATGTCGCATATGCGTAGGCTTTGGAGTCAGAGTTCTAATTCAAGATCCGTTCAACAGCCTATTCGACTTGGTGATATGATTCTACCGAGAAACATGTGCTAGCTATATATGGCGAGTTAGATAACGGGTTACTTTACTAAGGAGAGGTTCATGATGCCTACCTGCCTAGGTACTTTATGAACCGTCTCAACGTTGCCTGCTTTTTCACCTCGATACGTATACCGCGCTTCATGGATTGTCTAGAGAGACATATAAATGATGACTAAGTTGTGCATACCGTGAAAGTTGCACAAGTCACACCTGTACCTAGCCGCTTACATCATAGATGCACAAAAACATTTGAACACAAGCATCCGTACCTGCATACCTTATGAATCCTGTTACCGTGTATATCGGCTTTAATCTGGATGTACTTCGCAGTCGAAACAAACTCGTTAAAGATTGCTGTGCCAGTCGGGATGCTCACAGCAATTTCGTTACCGAAGCCTCTCTTGGACGCTCCATGGCTGGCGAAAGGCCATCCTCAGCATCGCCAGTCAAAAATGGGACAATCCACCACAGCTCTTTCCGCCTAGCTTCGAATGCCGTGCCAACTTGGCGCCCAAAGCGAGTGTAGGAGGTATAACGTTATCCGATGGCATCAGGCTTGTCTGCTTTTGCAAAGCTTCGATAGTTCCTTAGTGTTTCGATATCAAGAGATATGGATACATTATTTCTGTTAAGCCGATAATAGTACAAGTGCCGATGATTACATACTGCACGAAAACCCCCAAATCGTAATCTCGCCAGGGTCAACTGGGGGCCGCAGTGGTGTCGGTGCCGGGTATTTGGATCGCAATGTTGGTTCCCCGCATCATGATAATCCCGACGCAACGGTACTTCTGTAAGGCGAGGGAGCCCGACATCCTTCATGAGCTTCTCCCAGACACTCGTCCGTGGACCTATGATTTTTATCCCCTCTCGGTGGACTGGTGGAATTTAAAAGGAACGTACCAACCTCCCACATAATAATCCCGGGACGAAATGGATAAGCTACGATCACTTGGACGCGGCATCGACGACGTGCTGCTGCCCACATTCGCCGCCTATGCACAGTATATAATTGCGAAAGAGGGCGATATCAGATCGACGCGGCGCGAGACGCACAAGTATGGTCCCACAGAACGGCACCAACTAGATATCTACTATCCTGATAAGCCGCCGACGGAGCCATTTCGTGCCAAGCCCGTGCTCGTCTTCCTGTACGGCGGCGGCTTCGTGGGCGGAAACAAGGTGAATGAGGAGTTTGCCCACGGCTTGGTATTTGGCAACGTCGGGCATTTCTTCGCCTCAAAATATGGGATCACTGTTATCGTCGCGGATTACCGACTCATCTCCCACGGAGCCAAATTCCCGTCGGGCGGCGAGGACGTAAAGCTGGTCGTCGACTGGATCGTCAACGGTCTGTCCAAGAAAGAAGGATATGGCTCCATCGACCTGTTCCTACTGGGGAACTCGGCGGGCGGCATTCATGTCACCACGTACCTTCTAGCTCCCGACTTCAAGGAGGCCAGGGAAAAGGTCCTAGCCGAGGAGCGGAACGGCCCGGGCGTGTTGCTAAGGGGCGTGACCTTGCTCGGCGTGCCATTTCACTGGGGCAAAGACGACAACGCGATTCTGAGGGCATATTTGGGAGAGGGCAAGATCTGGGAGAACTCGTCGCTGGGAATACTTGAAAAAGAAAAGAAGAAGGGCGCCGAGCCGACCTTGCCTGGCGTCAAGATACAGATTCTCGTCAGCGAGCTGGACCCTGAGCTCATGTTCGAGTCGGCCAAGCAGTTCAGAAAGGAGTGGACCAAGGTCGATACCACGTACGAGGTGCTGGAGGGCCACAACCATATCAGCCCGCAGCTAGGACTCAGCACAGGCATTGAAAAGGAAGAGGCTTGGGGCGTGGAGGTGGCCGAGTTCTACAAGTCGCGTGCTACCAAATGAGACGTGGACTAGATGAGCTTCGGTATAATAGCGTGTTCAACGTCAACTCAGAAACGACCCCAATTCAACCCATCCACCCACTCACTTTATGTCTTGCTGGTATCCAAAGACATTGCTCTCTTTTGCGTGAAACAGCTTTGCCCCCTCATTCTTACCTCATGACCCGCTAGCTTTCTTCTCCATAAACCAAACCACGGGATCCTTAGCCGTGAAGTTCTTCATATCCTCCATAACCTTCTGGCTGATTTCTGCCGGTGTCTCTGCCTGTGCCCTCTGAACCGCTTCCATGTCGGGCCATTCTATCTCAACCAGCATCGCATAAGGGCTCTTGGAGTCTGTCGCTGCCATGGCGCGATATGGCCCCATGCCGAATGGCTTCCAAATGGGGGTAACAGTTGGTAAGTGGTGGTTAAGATAGTACTCCATATTGAAATTGGAATCATTGGGGTAGCCGATCATCATTGCTATGGTCATGTTGGGCATGTGGATATAATAGTCGTCACTGAGTTCGAGTGCAATCTTTTTCCGCGCTGATATGCGAGATAGCTTCAAAGGAGAGAGGAAGAGGGGAAGGAGGAAAAGGCAACATCCGGATATTATACGATAAACTATATGTCCTGTAGCTGCTTAAATGAATAACCGCTCCTCCACCTTTTATATACTATATACATCCCACAAGTTTATAAGTAGGTCTCTACTCGGTGGTACATTCAGACCTCGCAGAAATATGCAGATTCCGAGGATCTACACCTACACCTATAAGTAATATCATTTCCCAACCATCCGGTAACCGGCTATTTATTTTGTATCTAGGAAGAATTCATGCCTTAAGTTCGTCCATCGTAATAGGTTACATACCTAGGTACGGGGTGTCGGGTAAGAAGCTGGAGAAGGAGCACAGCGAGATCACCAGACGAGAATCAAACTTAAAACTCGCACGTCTCAGATCGTCTAGAATATCAAATTTAACCAAAGGGCCGTAACTTACCATTTTGAAAACTGTCGACTGGAATTCAATGCTGCCTTCCTTGATTAACCCCTGTTTCGTAGTAGGGTAAAAGCTTCCATCCCCGAAGGCATCATTTATATACAAAATGCCCCACCAGCAATTCCTTATCTCATATCCCACCACTCATCTCACAACTTCAATCACATCGACAACAAACTTTCTAAGAGTATCACCTATTCTGATTCATCGGTTCCTCTAGTATTATAGACGGATGCGAAATCATATAAATTCGAGAGTCTTACATGTGCCTTCTTTTAACCGCCTGCCGTCAATTGAGATACCAGCGGTAGCAGTGGCCCGCGGTCTCATTCTCACCCGCCCCGCCCATTAGCTACATCAACCTTCTACTCCCATATCCTTTACGCCAGATACCACGACTCATACCTACCATGGCAGCAGTACAAAATAACGATACCTCACCACCTCAGCGTCCGCGCTTCCGCCTCGAATTCCGCGTCGTCAGCGACGGTCTCGAGACCGCCAAGGCGCAGGAGCTCAACCAGGCGCGCATCGACGCCCACGGCCATGACTCCGGCGACAAGTTCACCTGCTTCCCTAACTTACCCGCAGAACTGCGTCTCAAGATCTGGGAGTACCTCCTCACGCCGCGTATCGTCGCCATAGCGTGCCTAGACGCGGAGGCGCCGCCGCCGGACGAAGAGCCCGAGGAGCCCTGGACCAGCTTTCCGGAGCTGGAGGTGCCGCGCCCGCCCGCCGTCCCCGTCCTCCTGCTGATAAACCGGGAGACGCGGGCGCTGGCACTGAAACGCTATTCCCCAGCCTTCGCGTGGAAGGTACCCTACGTGCTTCTCCACAACGACAGCCCGTTTTCCTCCTCCTCCTCGCCCCCCTCCGTCTCGGCGTCGACCTGGTCCCGGCCGCGCGCGTGGTTCGACTATGCGCGCGACGCCGTGTACCTGCTGGGCGAGCTGGAGCCGTGCGACAGCTACGGGTTCAATAGCCCGATGGCTTACTTCCTGGACCGCGAGGAGGCGCTGCGGGTGAGGCGGCTGGCCGTCGCGTTCGCGGCGCTGCGGTACGGTGAGAGCGGAAGCCAGCACATCTTCGGCGCGCTGTTCCACGTCGTGGACCGCTTCGCGCGGCTGGACGGGAATGTGCTGGTCGCGGTTGCGCCGCGGGATGAGCTTACGCATGCGCTGATGGGTGGCGAGGCGCCTCTGGTGCCGCCGGGCGATGTGGATGGAGAGGATGGGGAAGAAGGAGAAGGGAGGGGAGAGACGAATATGGGGGACGAGGTCAATTTCGTGCAGAGGATTTGGAGGGATTGGTATCGAGGAACCCTCGTCACGTCGTCATTGGCAAGTGTGCAGTTTGAGTTGGTAAGGGAGTCGGATTTACCGCAGCATATTGCCAAGGCTCCGAGGCCTACTACTGGCAATTCGCGGGAGAGACAGACAGTATAAATCGTAAACCAATCGTCAAATAAACGATTCAGAATGATTACATGATGTATACCCAGCCCTTTCCCCAGGTAGGTTGAGTGGTGAACGACACTTATAGTACATATTGTACATTGTAGGCTATAACACACGAAGGCGGTTTTCATTCCTTTTGAGGATACCAAACTTTGCCCCTATCATTGCCGCCTCTACCGTATGTCTTTCCGTCCCTTGAGAACTCCACATAAAGCAGGTGCGCCGGGATCCGTCCGTCCTTTTATGCCGCCGAGAAGCCAGTCTGTCAACCCCACTACTTTGGCACCTAGTCCCTTCTCCCATTCTCCGTGCTCGTCAACGTGCTCGATCGTATGACTAATAATTCGCCCTTCCTTGTCGAATTCGAAGACGAACAAGCCGGTGAAGGCCTTCTTCTCACCGATGCTCTGAGTGCCCCTAAGCGTGTTGTCGAGCTTTTGCTCTCCCTCCTGCGTTATGGTAGGGCTTGCGTTCTTTCCTTTGCTGTCGGCCGTCCTCCATTTTACTACGAGCTGTTCGCCGAACGCTTCGGATCGCTTGGGCGAGGAGTAGTATGGCTGGCTGACCATTCGTTCCGATAGTATCTCCAGCTTTACGTTGCCGATTATAGGGACTCGGTTCCACGCTAGGGGAGACGTCCACAGCGCTGCTATGTATGCGACTCTGCCCGACACTGTGGGCAAATATGGGTGTGTCGTGGGGAATAGGTGCAAAGAGATGTGAGGAGACAGGATTTCTTGAGGTAGCGGAGATTGTAATAGCGTAGGCAGTCGCTCTTGGAGGATACGTAGGGCTGGAGATTGTTAGTCCTGGTGCACGTATGCCAGAGTTTTGGGAGAGTGACTCACTTTTCCCCAGCTTTACTTTTCGTTCGTCGTCTAGACCCCGCTGATTATCAGCTGGCGATGGGATATCGAACCGAGGAAAAGAAGAATTGAACCATATTGGCGTCAGATTCTGATGCGATGGTACAGGGATCGGAGTAGCAGGCGACTTAGACGCTATCGACGGCGTTGTGGCACGGCGGACTGGCGTGGAGGCGGCATAGGCAACGTTGGGACGAATGCGCAAGCTAGCTTTGGAGCTCGCGGCGTTGGATTGCGCTCGCACGACGCTTGTTGGGAGGGACATGTGTCCAGGGCCTCGATGGCGGCGTCAGCAAGGTGGGAGAGTCATCAATCTCATCCGGGGGGTAGGTCTTGTGATCTGGGAAGAAATTACACAGGTCTGCGTGAATAATAGCGTAGGTAGAAATACATAGCAAGTAGAGAAAGCTTAGTATGATGTAAGTGAAGCTTGAATTCCCAAGTCGAAATTTAAGTAGGCCCTAGCACGGTAACGGGACGCCGAAAATAGCGGGGTCCCACTAAAAGTATGCCGAAGGTGTGGGAAGCAGGGGTGTAAAAGACTGGTTCTCAGCCCGGAACCCACCGAACTGTCACCTAATTCAGCTGATGTCTCTGATCATTATCTCTTCCTTTTCTAGCCTCCCTTCTTTCTCGGCTGACCAGAGTATAGCGTGGTGTATCGCCAGTATTTCTATGGAGCTTGCACAGGAATGCGAGCGTTCTAGAAAATGTTGACCTCAGGATGATCTATGATAGGATTATGTATATTGTGACTTTCATGCTAAACCGGATCTTACCGATATCGCCGCCATCATACGGTAGTTCTGGCGTTTTCTCTTTTTTTATTCTTCTTATCAACCTTTTTTGGTATATTTGTATGCGTTGTCTGAATTATATCTTATACATGTGTGCTCTGGTGGTTGGGTCTCTAGGTCTCTTATGCTAGAAGTTCAAAGATCGCAAAGGACATTGTCATGGATTAAAGTTGAAAGAACCTGGAACATTGGAAAGTTAGGGGCTTGCAGATTGACACTTGCCAATCATCCAGCTGCAGGTGTCGAGTGCATACCTTATCTAATCCTCTTGATATGATGTGTGTGGCTTTCCAATGCTTTTGATGGGAAGTTTAATGCAAGATACCCGCTGTAAATAGCGTATTGTATGGTGGTACAGGTACCTTAGTCAGGGCATGGCTTGCGCCCCTCGTGATTAGATCGGGGTGGCTAGACCGACTTACGTTAGCAGCTGGCACGCCGGACCAGCAGACCAAGACAGCCCCAGCAGCCCACCTGTTCCACCTGTGATCTGTGCACAGGGCAGTTGTACATACGGTGAATGGCCCTTGGACGTTTCCCTGAGTTCCCTGACGCAGCAGCCTGCGGCTTGTCTCAATTCTCTTTCTACATCACCATCGACCTGCCAACGACAGCCCCTTCTTCTTCTTACATCGCCGAAGGTCCTGTCCCATTTCGCAGCTTGCATCCCATCCTCATCCATTCAACCTAAAATCGCCTATTCTGCTTCTCGTCGCTTATCAGCCTATTTGATCCGAGTCCCTTGTTGTCGTGTCTAAGGCAGCGCATTCACTCGCCCGTCAAGATGAATCCTGAGTAGTATGTCATCCCCCTACGGCCGTGTCGCTTGCCCAGCATCAGTAACTTTGACGACAATACTGACTACGTGCCTGCAGTGTTTACCCCTCGCAATCCTCGTTGTTTCCCATCTCCTTTTACTTCAGATGCATCCGCACCATCATCCACCGATTTTCCCGATGCCATCCTCAACACTCTACGCATCATAATCATCTTCGACCATGGCGAATAATCCATCCACCCAGGTTCCTGGTCTTCAGCCGGCAAACCAGGCCAAGCTAGATCAGCTCATGCTCACTGCTGGAACTCAGCTTACACATCGTCCTCACAGATACGATTACCTCTTCAAGCTCCTCCTCATCGGTGACTCCGGTGTTGGAAAGTCTTGCCTTCTGTTGCGATTCGCCGATGATACCTACACCGAGTCGTACATCTCCACCATCGGTGTTGACTTCGTATGTCGATGGTTCTACATGGACACTTGCGATGCATGGTGCTGATTGCTTCCAGAAAATCCGAACTATCGAGCTCGATGGAAAGACCGTGAAGCTGCAGATCGTAAGAACAAGACTCCCACTGACGAGCCCCTTTCCGAATGGTTTCGCTTACTAGAATACAGTGGGATACTGCTGGCCAAGAACGATTCCGTACCATTACTTCATCTTACTACCGAGGCGCCCACGGCATCTGCGTTGTCTACGATGTCACCGACATGGACAGTTTCAACAACGTCAAGCAGTGGCTGCAGGAGATTGACCGTTATGCTACTGAGGGTGTCAACAAGCTGCTCGTAGGCAACAAGAGCGATATGTCGGACAAGAAGGTCGTCGAGTACACAGTCGCAAAGGTACGGAACCTGACATCACAACAATCACGTAGCCTTGCCAAGTGGTCGTCGCCGAGGCTGAGTAATCAAGTATGTACTAACGAAACGTATAGGAGTTCGCCGACAGCCTCGGTATTCCGTTCCTCGAGACCTCGGCCAAGAACGCTTCCAACGTCGAGCAAGCCTTCTTGACCATGGCCCGACAAATCAAGGAGAGGATGGGATCGCAAGCCACCACAAACACCAAGCCGGGTGTTCAAGTCGGACCTGGACACAGCGTGTCCAACTCGTCCAGCGGTGGCTGCTGCTAAAGCTGCGATTTATGATACCCTCGTACGATCAGCATCCTCACATGCATTTTGATTTCCGATTTCCTGGGACGGACTGGCAGTAAAGGCATGCATATGGTCAGGATGGCAAAGGAGGTGGGATGTGTTTACTTTTCTCTTTTGACAAGTGCGGATAGATGAAATGTTCACTTCTACTTGGATCCTACCTTGATCGCCGAACCGTCCATACCGAATACTCATTCTGCGGAGAGACGCACCCAGTTCTGGCATGTGTGAGATGAGCTGGTTCATCTAATGGTCGAGAGAGGCTGCTCTTGCTAGCCTCTGCTCATATCAAGTTACGTACTAATGCGAATTTTTTTCTCATGACCCGGACGAAGCTTGTTTGTACTAGAGTTTGTGCGGTTGCTTCTTAGAATACGTCTGGCATTTCCGTGGACGGAGAGACGAGTTTTCCACATTTGTGTGTATTTTCCATGTCATGACCTCTGGAGGAGGGGGTTCGAGAGAGGAGAAAGAGGACTTTCCAAGGTTTCTCGCCCATCCTGCTCATGGCCACGCTCTCGTTCCTTTTCCCGATGTACCGCATTCTCTCCTTGATTGCAAACCAGGTAGTAATTAGGTAATCATAGAGACTTGTATGCAGAGATTGAACTCTATGTGTGACTTTGCTTGGTCTTTGCGTGATGTCAATGTTGCTTCGACCGCTTGAGTGCTTGCCACCTATCTACCTAGACATGTGGATCCAATAGGCAGCAGACTCCAGACCAGTGCTGGTAGGGTTTTGACGGTAACGTAGTGGTGTTATGCCTGCCCGTCTAGCGATCTTCTCTTCTAACGTTAATCTCCGGCGTTCAGGTCGTCGAGCTCAGGAGCACTTAATGAGTAAACACTAGGTTGTCATAAAATACACATATCCCGACATGCCTACGCTGGAACCAATCGTACACGATAAACTATCGAATGTACCTATTTAGATAAATCTAGGTAACCAAAGTATCGTGTTCCTCGAAAGCATATCAATCATGCCGCAGAAACTTCGCAATAAAATCCAACTAATATAAAGAGGCGCTGGGCCAAGAGTCCAAGAGCGACATGGCTTATCTATACCGCTTACTCATCTAGTAGGCTCTTTAACTATTCTCTTATCCATTTCGATGTCTATGTTCTTTGCTGAGTTGCGGTCTCCTCTGATTAGAGAGATGAGGTAACTCCCATGCGTCAGATGGTGACCAGGTGTTCCATCGTCGGACTCCCCGGCAATAGTGACGTTGCCTAATGAGCCTGCCGCGAGGATACACTGTTTGACGGGTCAGACGTTGCGGCTGATACGGGGTACAGTAACGATGGAACTTACCATAACCATGAAAGGTGTTAATGCAACGAATGCCCAAGTGATACCGTCCTGTACAAATGTTAGTTAGTCTGGGCCATGATCATCTTTGCCGTAAAAGGCGAATAGCAATTCACCTTGGTGCCGTTGATAATCTGGGCTTTGAGATTATCCGGAAGTTGATTTAAGGCGTCTAAGTTGTTTAGGAAAGGAGAATAGCGCGAGATGCCTGAAATATTGTTGAAGACGGCGGACATGATTGTGAGAGCCAGCGTGCCCCCGACCGTCAAAGAGACGGCCAGTAGAGCCATCACGTTAGATTTGTGCTCGGGAGAGAATCCTACGGCATGAAGGCTGCCTGCTATGAGTTAGAAAACGAGCCGACCTGAAGCAAGGAGCGAACACGTACCAGACATAAAGCGGAACCCCGTGCCTGCACCGGTCATCGCCATCATACCGTAGATGGTGGGTGTGTGCTCGAAATACAGAGCCCATGCCAACAAACCGACACCAACAGCTTCAATAACAGAGCCGAGGAAGAGGGGCGGAAACGTCT
This sequence comes from Hypoxylon sp. FL0543, assembly GCA_022578575.1. NCBI lineage: Eukaryota > Fungi > Ascomycota > Sordariomycetes > Xylariales > Hypoxylaceae > Hypoxylon > Hypoxylon sp. FL0543. The sequence continues at coordinate 164,923 of MU393995.1, forward strand.
GACGGGGCCAGATATTACAGAGGAATAGTGAGGAATATGCACCAACTAGATATAGACGTTAGCTGTATACAAATGATAAGGCTTTGCTCCGGCCTACCCCCAAGTCCAGGTGTATAGTATAATAGCTGGACACCAGCGTCGGAGGATTTGGACCCCTAAAAGCTATGTCAGTGACCATCCAGTAAGGCATGCGGCCTTCCCATAGGAGTCACATACTTTAACTATTGTGAAGTAAATGTCAACGAAGTAGAGGACCTAGGCGGATTAGCTAGCCCGGTTTGTCTTGGGATGTCAGAAAACTCACACTGTACATAGCCATTCCAGTAGCAAAGGTGATATAACACATAAGGCTGACATTGCGGTTCTCCATTAAATACCAGTGCAGCATCGGCCTTTGAAAATGTAATTTCTTGGAGAGAATCCTGCCGGGGGCCATCGAATATTCGTAGTACAGCCAGGTACACGATAGCAAGGTACCAATGATGAGAGGCACGAGGATGGCAGGGCTGTTCCAATCGTACGTAGCTCCAGCCCATGTCAGTGCTAGGATCAGAAGTCCAAAACCAAACAGGAACAGGAGTTGTCCGCCGATATCAATGGTCGCAATACGTTTCGCGAATGGTTCACGATGACCGGCCTCCGTCTCGTCCAATTCCGGGATAGACTGGGGCCCAAGAAGGTCTTTCCTGAGGAAGAAAAAGACGGTTAAGATACTGACGAATGCGACGGGGAGGTTAATCCCGAAGCACCATCTCCAGTTAGCAGCAGTAAGGTAACCGCCGATGACCGGGCCTAAACCGTAGCCAAGGCCTCCGGCGAGAGAAGAAAACAGAGACCAATTCGTCGCATTCTCCTCTAACGTCACCTTATCTGCCAGTATAACACGGATGACAGTGCTGATCCCCGCACACCCAACGCCTTGCAGGGCTCGACCGAGGAGAAACGCCCCGAAGGCGTGGGTGGGGGCGCCCATGCAGAGAGCGCTACCAACGAGCATGATGAAAGAGCACATCTGTAGGGCGTAGTGTCTTCCGAATATATCGGCCATTTGTCCCCAGAAGGGGATGAATGCGGCTGAGGTCAAGTTGAAGGCTGAGATAATCCAGTTTAGTTGAGCGATTTCACCTATGGGTCTTGTTAGTTTGTATGGTCAAGGAGACTTGATGGTCGCATAGGGGCTCGTACCGAAGTCGAGGGCAATCCATGGTAGAGCACTCGCGACGCTATAAACAAGTTAGCACCCTTTCACTCAATGGGCCAATGTGTTTAGGTAGCCATACATCGTAATGTCGAGGGCTTGGAGAGCGTAGGGAGGAATGAGACACAAGACAAGCTTCCATCGATATTTCGCGGCTGCTGATGCCTCGGCCTTGCACTGAGTACAGCCATTCTCCTCACGATTCTCTTCTTCGGACGGAGCACTGCTTTCTTGCCGGACTCTCTCCCTTTCGTGTATACATGGCGTTCTTGACTTTTCTTTCCTGTCCCTCCTTGAGCCAAAGGCATGTATTAGGATAGGTATGAACATAGTGATCAAGTATCCCTGTATAGGTAACCAACAGAAAATCTGTATGGTGTGTAGCGAATTGATTTGTATTCGGAGTTATCTAATATATCAGAAAAGCATAGCTAAATGGAGAGACTCCATTGACCTATATATTCGCACTGCCGTCACGGTCCCTTTCGTAGCAGGGCCTCCCGGCGTTGGCGCAGCCCCCCGAGGACAGCTACGCATTGTGGGTATGGTTGAACCAATGCTCCCCATTCCGACATATCTTGAATCAATACGGGGGCAGCGAAGATCGTAAGTATCTTGCGTTATAGAACTTGAGAGTATGAATGCCCTGAGTGGCTGATGCTATTAGTCATCGCATGAAGCTGAAGTGTTAGCGAATGCGAGAGCGAGAGCTAAAAGTCGAAACAGTCAGAGCACGGAAAATAAGCTCACTATCCACTTCAGCTCTATTAGTCATCGTGGCTGATGCAACGGCAGTCTCGACAAGGCGGAATTCGGGAGCGTAGGGCTGCCTCGCTTTCGTTTACACTTCCAGATCCATCTCCAATCCTCGCATCTTCATCAAGGAAGAAACCAATCGTGCATGCAGAGAATCGTCATTGCATTGCGAATACTTAAAAAATCGTGAGTAGAGTGTACGTACGACTCGATTCCCTTGTCGAGTTGGCTTGGCTGCCTCACCCGAAATTGTCCGTCCGAGCAATCAGAGCAAACACAAGACTTAAAACCAAAGGGATTCGAACCACGCTCAATTAACGCCTGAAGCGCAACGGACTTTTTTTTTTTTTTTTTTTTTTTCAAGTCAAAATGAACAACACATCCATCGTCCCAAAGCGATGAGTTATCTGGCAGAACCAACGACTGCTCTTATTACGTCTTTGGAACCGACGGTTCTCAATCTCCTAGCCCAGTTGAGAACCCCTATGCTCGGCGGACCTAAGGTATCGAGGAGGAGCTGCTCCCGGGCGACCAGTTGAGATTCTTCCATCCGACCCAACCCGGCGAGATCTTAGACGATAGATTCAAGACGATCGCCAAGCTCGGTCACGGAACCAGCTCATAGCTAGCGGATTTAATCCAGTTTTCCCAAGACTAGCTGAGGGTAGGTATCACCTCTCTGCAATCCAATCTCACCGCTACCGTGCTCCGGAAGTGATACTCGGTTGCCCGTGGTCGTCTAGCGTCGATATCTATAATCTCGGTCTCCTAGTAAGCCAAATGTGGCTGCTTTTCTGAAAGACAATGTTAACCACGGTAGATGTGGAACCTCCTGGAAGACATCGACCTATTTTATCGACCTGCTGGCAAAGACGGCGAATACGATGCGCATGTCCACCTCGCTCAGATGGTTTCTCTCCTAGGAGATCCACCCCACGAGCTCATCAAGAGGGAGCGCTTCTTTCGTGACCATCAGCATAGAAACTCCCGTCAAGAACCCGCGTGGCAAAGAGTGCAGGAATATGAACGAGTGCTGGGGTGGGCCCTTTTTCGGCGACGATAGTAAGTCATCAACGTATTAGACGAGTAGAATGGCCAAGAGCTCATACTTACCTCGTATCCGCGACAGATCAGATACTTTGAAAGGAGCCGGTGGGTAGAAAGACCGCTAAGGAACTGCTGCAGAATCCATTTTTCGACTCCATGAACAAGGCGCATTCCCAGTGGCAAATGGATTCGTGAAAGTCACTCCTGCCGATCTCAATCAAGTATTCTACGGTTCTCAGCTCATTTTGTCGGAGCTCTATTTCTATCAATCAAAGGAATGAGCTTTCCTCATAACAACACTTTCAGGCCCCCTTTCCGTCCTTCTTAACCTACTTCTGGCATAACCCGGCATCCGCCACATGCCAACATTGTATCAAGTCTTTTCTGACTAAGCTAATAGGGACACTTAGATGACAGACCTATGCCCGAGTCGTTTCAATCGACGTTCCCCTTCCGCTCCGATACCTAGGTTCTCGATGGCAAGGAAAACTTGAAACACCCAATGAGAGTAAAGAAATAAAACGTGTTAACATTTCAAATGTAGTAAGATACATTAAGATAGGTACTATACATATTCAAGATAGTGGCACGATCAAAAGATTGACCAATATATGTTAGAGTTCTTCAATGAGGCTAGAAGTCTCATATAAAGTAGAGGTGGTACGAAAGCCAGCTTGTGGTCTTCATTAAGGGCGAGGCCAATCATGCGTATAAAACTCCTCCTCATTTAATCCTCCTTATATGTTTCTCCTGCCGACTTTGAGTCCAACTCCCAACATTAGGTACCTTAGGTAAGATCAGAATACTAGGAATACTAGAGCTAAGAGATTGCTTCGTTGCACCGACACGATGGAACAGCTTCAAGGTCTCCACATGGATCTTGGCTGCCCCGCGGTCAGCATTATATCATTTTATATCATTTGACAGCTCTCTCGGTCCCCGGAGCGGCCAAGTCGCTATTCCATTAGTAAATGCGCAACGCCCCTCATCTAGGACCCTTTATCTACGTGTCCCCGAGAAATTGAAGAGACGATAAGCAAAGTAGTAGAGCCTTGGTGGGACTTTAAGTTTGGTCTAACGTCCGGAAGCTATAGTACCATAGTACATATGTACCGTCAGATGCGGGGTCTCAGTTGCCCATTTGCCCGGGATTGAACTAAAGTAGATCAACCCTATCCGATTTCCACTGCCAACCTACCAACACCATGATTTACGTCTTCAAAGAGCACTCAACCGACCGAAGAGCGGTTATGCATTCGGAACGAGGCGCAAGTGGTAAGTAGAAACGCCTCAGTCCTATCCCCCTTGCCCTCGGGTAAATGATGTGGTCTGCCGTTCCGCTCTGAGGTCGAGTCCGAAGCTGCCAGCCAGCCAGCTAAATCCTCCGAACATTCCGTCATCGAGGCCCGGTTGATTCTCACGTGTGCCTGTTCTTAGCCAGCGCCGCGGATTTGCTTCGTCATTAATTCGGTTCTCGGAACGCACCAATGATAGGCAGGCCCCTACAGTAGGGACCCTTCTCGAACTTCTGCAGGTCGAGAGCCAAAACAGGCTGTCAGCCTGAGGATCCTGGTGTCACCACCCAGCAGCCCCCAGCCCTTCAGATTGTACCCCACTTTCTTTTTCTCTTTTCTCTTTTTGGGATCCCTAGATACATGCATATGTAGTACAGGCATGCATCATCAGCTGAGCTCACATTGGTCACGCTCCGTCAAGCTCTGTGTCCGGGCTATATTATAGCAATATACCTCGCTAAGATAGACGAGGCTCTCTCTCAGTCGCTTAGCCGACAAACCACTCGACGTCAGGTCGCCCACATCGCGATTGACAAGAAGGAGAAACAGCGTGCCTTTTCCTGGAAGGGCAGTACTACCAAACTCCTTCAAACTACGGTAGGCTTCTATCTTCTTTAAGGTGGATTTGCTCTTTGGTTCCCACTCCGACTCTGAGCCCACGAACAGACCGCAGTCGCCGCCATTTCCCCGACTACCAACCAGAGCCCTCCCACTGGTCCGAGATCTACCCCACGACCTAGACTGTTCGTCTGGGCTTCTCATTCACGACTCGCGACAAGCCTGACCCCGTGGGGTTGGTAACTGACAGTCGTCATTGCCACAAGCTAGGTGCCTTGGTGGGTTCTCGAATTATGTACTGTTCTTCGTTGCGTTCCATTTCTGACCTCATCCTTCAACCAACCCCCCCCTGCCTAGCCTTTCGCTGGCTCACCATCGCTGTTCAGTGTAGTCTCTCGTGATCCTTGTATACATACCTGAGGTACTAATACAAAATCTAGAACAAGAGCAACCTGTGACTGGTTACATTGGATTATTATCGCCATTCACACTTAGTGTATTTAATTAATGCGAATCTGCGACATTATATCAACCAGCTGTCGCTGACACAAACTTGTCCGGGTTGGCCGCTGGGGCATTGCTACACTGGTTGGAGGTAAGTGAGATTTCTTTTTCGTGTCCAGCACCTTTACCCAGGCCTCTCGGCAGATTACTACGTTTCCTTCGCTCGAATTATATATCGTCGGTCCTGCGGATGAGTGTCTAGTTCACTTCAATACCTCATAGCCAATCACGTTGCTTTCCTACGCCATTATGCGAAGGATGGTATCCCAAATTGGCAATACCCTTCACACATGTGATAGTGTTATGCGCTTGGGTCAACATGGAAGGTCTCGGGTCTTTCAGCCATGGATCCACACCTCGCCTATTAATCATAGGCTTCCCTTTCATACTCGGCTTCCGAGATGATTTACAGTTTCTATATCTCTTCGATGTTTTTCTCTGATTTCCTTTAAAAACTACGCCGTATCCATTTTCTATTAGGCACAACTCAAGTGTGATGCCATCCTACTGCCTCCAAGACTGTCACTACTTCTACCGCACAGCTCTGCGCGGCTTAAGCATTAGCACCAACGTCTCGCCATTATACACTTGATATACCAGACGTGGACTGACAGAATGCCCACTCAAGTTCGTATCTTTGCTATGCCAAAGTCTCTTGGCGAGACCCTCAGTGCTAGCTCATCACAACCTATATCACTTCCCACACAAGATTACAAGGTCGAGAGGCCAGCGAGCCCTGAGGCCAAAAATCGAGCGCCAGCCATGGAGACGATACCAGAGAAACCCAAGAACGGCGGAATCACATTTGCTTATCAGGATAGCTTACCGAAACTGCCCATACCGGAGCTAGAACATACTTGCAAGAAGTACCTAGCTGCCCTGAAGCCGCTGCAAAGCCCTAGAGAGCATTCAGAAACGAAGCTTGCCGTTCAAGAGTTCTTGAAGAAGGATGGGCCTGAGCTCCAGAAGAAGTTGCAGGAATATGCTGTTGGGAAGACAAGTTATATAGAACAGTTCTGTATGTTCATCGTTAGCATGTGACTCAAGCCGTCTTTGCTGACCTGTACAGGGTACGATTCATATCTGAATTTCGACAACCCCGTTGTCTTAAACTTGAATCCATTCTTCCTATTAGAAGATGACCCCACCCCAGCAAGGAATAATCAGGTCACCCGCGCAGCATCTCTCGTGGTATCGGCGCTGGAATTCGTGCGTGCGGTACGTCGAGAAGAATTGCCGCCTGATACAGTGAAGGGGACACCGTTAGATATGTACCAGTATTCTCGACTTTTCGGTACTGCACGAGTACCGACAGAAAATGGCTGTCAAATCGAACAGGATCCTGAGTCAAAACACATCGTTGTACTTTGTCACGGCCAGTTTTATTGGTTCGACGTACTCGATGATAACTCAGATCTTATCATGACTGAGAAGGATATTTCCATAAACCTTCAAACGATAATAGATGATGCAGCTCAGACACCAATCCAGGAAGCCGCCAAGGGGGCACTCGGCATTCTAAGCACAGAGAACCGAAAGACCTGGTCGGGGCTGAGGGATATACTCACTAAGGAAGAAGGGTCCAACAACGCAGACTGCCTTGGTATTGTCGATTCGGCCCTGTTTGTTCTTTGTCTCGACTACACGGAACCTGCTACTGCGGCTGCACTATGCCAGAACATGCTTTGCGGTACGAACGAAGTCGTGAAGGGAGTACAGATCGGTACCTGTATAAATCGATGGTACGATAAACTTCAGATCATCGTATGCAAAAATGGGAGTGCGGGTATAAATTTTGAACATACTGGTGTGGACGGCCATACCGTCCTTCGATTCGCTAGTGACCTCTATACGGATACCATCTTACGCTTCGCAAGAACGATCAACGGCCAAGCCCCCAGCCTTTGGAAGACAGCGAGTCCAGACCCGTCGAAGCGCGACCCCGAGAGTTTTGGAGACGTCACTACGACCCCTCACAAGTTGGAGTGGGATATATCGCCAGAACTCAACATCGCTATCCGGTTTGCCGAAACTAGGCTTGCGGATCTTATCAGCCAGAACGAGTTCGAGTGTCTAGACTTCAGCGGTTACGGAAAGAATTATATCACTTCTGCGGGTTTCTCGCCGGACGCTTTCGTGCAGATGGCATTCCAAGCCGCTTATTACGGACTATATGGGCGGGTCGAATGTACCTACGAACCAGCCATGACCAAAGCCTTTCTTCACGGCAGAACGGAAGCTATTCGGACTGTATCGGAGGAGTCGGTAAACTTCGTCCAGACGTTCTGGGCGGATAATCCGGCAGAGGCGAAGGTGGATGCATTGCGCAAAGCGTGCCAGCAGCATGTCAACACCACTAAGGAATGTTCCAAAGGGCGTGGTTGTGATCGGCATCTCTACGCTTTGTTTTGCGTATGGCAGAGATACCTGGATAATGAAGATAGCCGCGCGCCTAGCAGCATGGGATACTTGAGTTCAATCGAAAACGGCGAGAATGGCTCGAACGGCTCTGACCAAGGATCCGTCGTCGGCAGCCCCGGGAAGGAATCCATCCTAACGACGAGCGAAGAACTACGAACACGCCAACGTGGCGACAGCACAACTTCGCGGTGCCACGAGCAAGTCCCGGCTATTTTTGCGGACAGTGGATGGGACAAGCTGAACAACACGATCTTGTCCACCTCCAACTGCGGCAACCCTTCGTTGCGGCAGTTCGGGTTTGGACCGACGTCGGGCGGCGGCTTCGGCATAGGCTACATCATCAAGGACGAGGGCATCAATATCTGCGTCAGCAGCAAACACCGGCAGACCAAGCGATTCGTCGACACCCTGGAGAGTTATCTCCTGGAGATCCGGCGCATCTTGCGGATTACGAATAGGAGGAGCACAAGCTCGCGGCAGACAAGAGCTAGGGAGATCGACCCGGATAAGCCGATGTCGGCACACCAGCGGCTGAAGACTAGGGGAAGAATGATCACGGGAACGGAGAGCCTTAGAGCCATGGCGAGGTCGAGTACGGGGACGCGGAGCCCGACGGAGGAGAGTTTGATGATGAGTGAGGATGACGAGTTGGGAGGGTGTAAGTTATCTTCCCTTCTTACGCTTTTCTTCTTTTGACCCATTGCTAAACGTATCCGCAGATGGCTTCTTCGACGCGGGCATGCTACTCCAAGCATTAAAGGCGCGAGGCGAAGCATTAGACCAGCAGGGCGAGCCGTCTAAAGCATCGGAGAGGGCGGCTGCGAACGCGCGGAGGAGGGAGATTGGGAAGAAGTTGAGGTTGGTTGAGTATTGACCCTTGACAAGTGTCATCGTGTAACGGAAACTGAATGCTAGATGCTGTGTTCTATATAGGACTTGGGGGTGGTGGAGTATGGAGGTTACGGTTGTATACCAGGTGAAGCAAGAGAAAGAAAAAAGGAGTGGGGGGCCAGGAGTCTGGGCGTTCCCCGTGCATTTCATGAAGTAAATGTCTCATATAGCGTTACTTTTGCATGAATCTTCGTAGGGCACAATTTAGCTAATCCATCGATAACTTGGATACCTACCTACATATCAACGCGCAGTATTCGTGATTATGCACTACCCTTGGGGTTTGACGATATTCGTAGTAATCGCAATCTCGTAATAATAGCTAGCGAGCATTGTCTACACAGGATGAGAACTCGAGTTGCTTGAGTATTGCGTGTTTCACATTCCTGATCGAGCTCTTCCTCTTCAATTTACACGTCAGGCCTCGGACCGCATGTTTAGGTTAGCGAAAGTACTGCGTGTTTCTAATCCTCGGTTTCAGGTATAAAAGGAGGCTCTTAGCCATTACTAAGCCTACAATCCAGTCTGCCTACTCCTCCCCTCCCCTTTCCTTTTCCCCAATTCAGTCCAAGCACTCTCCCTCCCTTCCCTACTCCCTAGCAGGATCATGCCCCCAGTTCTTCAAGCTCCTGGCGCTCTTGCTACCGGGGTCCCGCTTCGCCTTCTCCTCCTGCGCCAGGTGCCGCTTGCAGTACGCGACCACCTTGCGCATGTGGTCGACGTCGTCCGGCTCGTACCCGTCCGGGTCCCTGCTCGGGTTCTTCTTCAGGATCTCGATGATCTTCCGCCCGCTGGGAGAGGGACGACGTGTTAGTGACCTGGTGTATGACTAGATAGGTACATACATTCATTCATCTCAGGGCTTCCGGATAGCAAGGAGGACACATAGGAAAAGGGGAGGGCAAGCCGGGTCAACTGTACCTCTCATGCCCGATCGTCTCCCCCGAGCCGTCGCTCTTGCTCCAGCCCGCCGACTCCGAGGCGCCTTCTTTGAGCCAGCTCTCGAGGTCCGCGGCCGACATGTTGACGAGCTCGTTGAACTCCCTAGGACGTGTATCGTTAGACACAGTATTCCCCCAAACCCCTGGGAAGAGAGGGCATTGCTCACTGGATGACGGTCTGCTTGTCCTTCACCATTTTGGCTGTGCTAAATTGGCTTTTCAGATATCTACCTAGGTAGCTGGCGGTCTCCTTGCTGGGAAGGACGAATGGTTGATGGGGTAGGCGTTTTGCCTGTTGGCAGTTGTAGGTACCGTAGTAGATGAGGCCCGTAGACAATGGCGCACAGCCAGCCGTATCGAAGACGTCATGACTGCTTTCAAGCTTCGTAATACATTGCTTTTCCAAGTAACGAAAAAGATGCAGGAATAGAAGAAATAAGAAATAATGCAGATAATTTAACTTTACAATCGGCCAGGATGGAGCTAATAGATATCTGTCTAGGATATTTGAAGTACAGCTGAGACATGCTACAATGAACGTTCGATGATATTCGTATTTAGGACCCTGAGCGTGGGCGATCGAATGAAAAGCCGCCGACGCTAAAGAATGCTGGACAACGACAAGCACAAGAGGGCATCAAGAATCCCACTTGAGGCTAATCTGCCTCCTCTGGAGCTCTCCTTCCAAGTCACCGCCATCCTGGTGATAATGCGCCAGCGTGAGCGCATGAGCAATCCACTTCTTGCTAAGTTCATCTTGATTGACCCCGTAAAGATCCACGCCGTGATTGAATGCAGTCGTGATGAACCATTCGACTTCCTGAGGCGGAACGGGCTTCTGACACTGAAATCCTACTCATTAACACCATACACCTACGATACTTATTCAGTTGGAACTCACGTCTGCACACTGCTTCACAAGCCGACAAATATCCTCCATGATCTTCAGCGGAAACTCGGGTTCCGATCCAAGCGTGACCTTCAGCAAGCACCGCAAATATTTTGCCAGCTTCTCGTTGTCGAATTGTTCGAGTGAGAATATCTGATTAATAATCTTGCGCAGCGTAGAATAGAGCACTGGGATTCCAGTCAGTACCTGCTATCACACGTCTCAATTGCTACCATAGCCGTACCTTGTCCGGGGACAGACTCGGCCCGGAGTATACAATCTGCCATTGCCTGAAAGATCAGTAGATTATGGCAATGATTAGCTTTCAACAAGGTCTCTGACAAGTCGTCCTACGACTTGAGACAGATCGCTCCCTCGAAGTCAAATACTAGAAGAGTTGAGAGCTTCATTTGAAGATCAGCCTTGCTCACTTCGTCTAAGCTGTCCAGTCGTGCTTCTAATACTGTGTCAAAGCCTTTAATGTGATTGCGCATCTCGAGGTAATCCTGAAACTGCGTTTCGATGTTGTCTTCAGCCCTGGCTAGAGCGATGAGGACCGTTGCTATAAGGAAGTGGCAGAACATTGCTCGCAACGACAGATCGTCAGCTGCTTGAGCTGTGATGTCTTTGGGGTACTGAGAGATGATCGAAAGACAACATCGAAAAATACGAAGGCTTTGCTTTGGCTGCCAGATGCGTATATTCTTCAGACCCAGATTGTAAGTGTTTTTGCAAAACCAGTCTAGCTCTTGCACAGTGAAGAGCTTCTTGCCCTGCTTGTCTCGCGGGTCTCGCCCAATTGCCGCCACGACTGCACAGTTCAGCACAACTTGCAACTTTGTAGTACAAAATTAAGAGATGAGAAACTTACCACCTTCGAAGACTTCGCAAGTATCGTCTATGAGCAAGTGACGGCTACTAGCGTGGGCTTGGTCATTCATCAACGATGCCTGGAGGCGTATGACAATACGAAACAAGGCGGGCAAGTGAACCGCATCCGGGGTACTATATTCGCATTTCTGAACCAACTGTCGCAATGCCTCAATTGCGCATATCTTGTCTTCTTCCTCCTGTGCATCTACACAGCAGGCATAAAGATACTGCGGATCATCTGACGAGGCTTCGCTGATGCGTTTCAAGCAATCAGAGGCCATTTCTCGATCCCTACTTCTCAGAGCCAATTTGTATGCGAGATACAAGGTCATGGGCTCTTGCTGAGCCGATTCAGTCATGGATCGGAATACATCTGCGGCGTCGTCCAAGTTATTCCTTTGCAGGGCGCAAGTGAACAGTTTCCTGTTTTGGTCAGCTGGAGTGACAAGATCATCGCATATCTAGGCAAGAACCTGCCTGGCAATCTTCGCCGTGTTCGCTGGCCCGGAGTGACGAAGAGCTGGATGTAGGGCCACATGGCACCATTTCTCTGTAATATCCAGCTCCCCTTGACTATACGAGGCGTCAACCTTTTTCCATATAAGCTAAGAATAATAAGCACACGCCGAAAGAGACCAGAGTCGGATGGTCGAACTGACTATTTGCACGGCAAGAACAGCAGCAGCAGGCAATGCCTTTTCCAGATTAGCCTCGACTTTATCAAACATAGTTGCGAGCTGCTGTATTGTTTCGTAAGTCTCGCGATGAGCTGTTGCCATCTGAGTACGAAGCACGACAGCTCTTTCAACCCATGTGTCGTGCTGGGAGGGCAGAACTCTCAGTGTTATGAATTCGTCCAGTATGGAAGGGGCGAGACTGGGACTCTTGTCATCTAATTTTCGTATATGGTGTATCATAAGATTGAAACTAGATTCTGAAATATCGAGGCTGCTTATCATCCGCCGGAGGACGGCGGCGTATGCATTCGAGTCAAATACTTCGGCTGGTGAGCTGAGTAGGAGTTCCAACCTGAGTAAGAGAACTACCAGTTTATCCCCAAACCCAGATTCGATGTAGCGGACATGGTTTTCAGCTTTTTGGAAGCCATCTGTCGTGTTTGTGTTTATATACGCTCGAACCAGGGCCTGAGAGATTGCCAGCCTCAGTTCGATGGCCTCTCGCGATAATTGATCGAGATCTTGAGCGTTGATGGATTCATATGCCCTCTCTAACCAAATCGGTGCCAGTAAGAAGTTCTTCTTTGCCGTCAAATCTTTGCCAATCTCAAAACACGAGTCGGCCAAATTCTCTACCGATACGGAATCCTTGGGACTTTGGCAATCTAGTAACTTCCCGTACGTATAGTCGGCCACGTCCAGACGGTCTTCTTTCCAGGCCTTCTGATACCGTCAGTAGCTGAACGAGGGGCAATCAACATGCAACTTGCCAGCACTATGCGAAGTATCAGATACTCTACCTCCAGTCTTTTACAGGCGTCTAACTCCCCGCTCGGCAGCTTCGCTTGCTGAGTCTGCAGCAACCCGTTATAATCCGCGGCTTTCTGCAGGACCATGCGCGCGTAGTCAAGCTCGCCCGCCACTATGCAGGTGTAAGTAAATTCCGTAAAGCTGCATTGCGGTGGGACGAAGCGCGAAGCTGCAGCATACCAGTACAAGATCTGCCGGCCTTGATTGCCAATTTTTCCAGGCGAAGCAGATCTCCCGGTTTGTTGTGATCACCCCAACGCGCCAGGGCCAGAATTAGAAACGAGAATACCCGGACACAAGTCAGGAATCTGCTTCTTGCTGACGAAATGTTGCTCTCATCTTGACGTTTGATCTGTACACACCAGTTCCAAAGATCAGTGGCAGCAGTATCGAGTTCCGCGTGGCGGCGCGAGTCGGAAGACTTGAGATGGCTGCCCTTGACACCATTGATCTTACTCTCCAAGTCGTTGATCAGTTTCTCGAGTGCTTGTTCTTCACCCTTCCTTGGTAATCTCTTTGGGAGTTCGCGGCAAAAGGCTTGTCCAAGTCAGCATACCTTGATGTCTTGAGCGATACGAAGAATACAGACATATGATGTGTTTGACATCGACTTTCTCTCGGGCGGAGTGAGGCGAATCGGAGGTCGCGGCCATAGCGACAAGCCGGAGAGCCTGGAAGAGCTGTGCTATATAGAACTTAATTTATCTAGGATATCGCAATGCGACCTCGGTTGGTTTCGGTTGGTTAGTCGTAGCGGTTGCAGATGTTACCTGCATACGACACTACCACGACACCTTGACACCTTGACACGTAGGTAGGCGGATAGGTAAAGGTAGGTAGGTAAAGAGTGACTGGAAATAAAGGTAACCTTGAAGTCTAGACAATCTAGGATCTCGTCCGTCGTGCTGAGAATAGCGTCATCAAGACGCTACAACCTCCAACGACTGATAAAGGCGGGATCTCGTTTGCTAGAGTTCGGTTGTTTTCTTTTGCAGAAAGTCTATTGTCTGGTACGAGATGGCAGACAGCGTAGTAGTCTATCTTCCATCTAGGGAAGGCGTCAAGGAATCATAGATAACACCTTCCGAACCTAGTGGTTACGTGTATCTTCACTCACTCCTTCTCTACCTGTTTCCTCCGAATCTGCTATCGCCACTGGCACTAGACATGACGTGGCTTCCGAGCTCTAATAAGCTTCAACATGTACCTATCGTACTCGAGAGTACGTACATGTACATACATGAGGTATCCACCAACATTGAACGCTGAGACTACAGCAAGCAGTATGCTATTGCCAAAGACGTAGAAAACGTAATATAAAATATACCACTTTGACCTTCATATAAGAAATTTTTTTAGTAGGTTCGTGTGCTAGAGGGTATGCCTAAGAATGCGAAGGGTCATGCGGAAGGAAATTGCCAACGATGAGGCTGGGTCTGTATGTGCGGGAGTGGTTAGCATTCTTCCCATACGTGATTGGACGGCAAGATCGGGAGGCATATCGAATGCCACTCAAAACCGACTACTCACATCTTGTGGTCATCTCTGCGTATCATAAACGAAAAGCAACAATTGACGATCGGGTCGTTCGACCGATCATCTGGGTTCTTCAGAGCACAGGCAGTCAGGAGCGTGTCGTGCGCAGCATCGAATGCGATCGTGCCGAATTCTTCCCAATAGCGTACGAGCGAGTCTTCCGTCAGTATCTCATGAAGCGAGATTTTGCCCTAGAGCACCACGTTAGTCAATTGCCTCACTGGTAGAACCATAGAAAGGGACCCACGTCTCTTAGTCTTTCCACGGGAACATGAATGAGCTCAGCCATCTCCTTGTTACCCCTAAAGATCTCTCCAGTCCTTCTCCAGCAGCAAGCTGGGACCGCCATGGCCGCGAAGACCCGGTCGTATTCCAACAGGGTCCTCTCGAACCACATCTCTACATAGACTAGTTCGATATCTGTAAGCCCTTGCACCTTTTCTCGGAACTTTGGTCGGAATCGATCTAGTTGTCGTAGGATCTTCTGCTTCGAGGCAGGAGCGATATGACCATCCATGTAAGATGAAAGTCGGGCGTAACCTTTAATGTAGTTGAAAGGCTTCAACAGACCAGCGTCGTATTTGGCCTTCATAACACGTTGCATGCGGGCTTCGGGCGTGTCGTTGCCGGACGGGTCTGCCGCTTGGAGATAGAACTCGCGCGTCTTGTCCGCTGGACCGATGCTGGAACTCGCATGCTCCGTGCTCGGCGGAGGCATGGTGCCTGCCTGCATCGCGTTGGTAGCTAAGGCGTTATTGCTGCCGCCCACGTAGCTCGCCATGTCGGTCTGATTAGGCTGCGACTGGTTGTTTCTAAATAGCAAGTTCTGGTCCTCCGGTAGATTCCCGGCGTCATCGAGGAGGCTGGTGTTCAGAAAATCATTGAGCAAATTAAACTCATGCGTGACTTCTGGTGCAAGCATATATTGAGGATGATAATGGTGCATATCGTGGAATTGATTTTGGGCGGTTAGCCAGGCATCAGAGAACCCACCGACTACGAGATCAACTCAGCAATTTTCCCCAGCCGGCACAACGTTCATAAAGGGTTTTACAAAACCTACATTGGTTCATATTGCTGCCAGAGCCATTGGCCTGCATACTGGAGACCGTATTTGGTGACACAAGCTGTAGGGGGTTTGCCTGACCTAGTGCACCTGCACCAAAACCCTGCTTAGTTCTCTGAGCAGCTCCAGTTCCGTCGAATGACGGTGGTGCCATGGAAGAAGCGCCCTGATCTATTGAATTTTGCGATAGTTCAGGCTGAATATCTGATTCGTCGTGTCCAGCCGCGCCGTGGGAGCCTTTGGGTTTCTTAGAATCCGGATCCCGAGGCTCGTCATGGCAGAGATGACCAATATTGCGCTTGATACATCTCGTACACGGTCTCTCCTGTTCAATAGGGGTACGTCCCGGTCAATCTTGGCTCATGCAAACCAGGGCAATGCTCCCCCCAGCCATCGACGTAAGAAGTAGGAACAGATCTTACATACGAGATCGCAAGTCATATGCTAGAAGCCCCGGAAACATTAGTTATTAAGCCAAGCATTTTGTGAAGCCCAACACCACGCACAAACGCGCGTAGGTGCACTAATTCGCACGTCCGGATACAGAGGAGACCCGGGCGCATCACCCGTGACGTTGACGACCAAGGCCGTCGCAGTTTGTCTTTCAAGAAAATAAACAAATATAAAAACGAGCCGTCCATAGGGTAAGTAAACAAGGGGGGGGAAGGGGGTGCGAGCATTTCTACATATGCGCAGATACGCGGACGTGGAACCAATAGATTCAGAATGTCTGACAAAGCTTGCTAAAAGTGAGGACTTACAGATCGACGACAATATACACAAGCTGTAGGAACGCGCGACCAAAATTAGCCCATGCGGCGGACGCATACGACGACGGCGGAATCGTGATGAGTTAGGAGAATTCAGAAAAAAAGAATGGCACGGCATACCATGGTTTACCTTGCGCCTCTTCTTGGGGCTCTTATTGGTATTATCGGGGGGCGTGGTTGTGGTCGAGGTCGTAGGGGTACCGTCCTTGGACCTGGCGTCGCTGTCGGGCCTCTTGTCCTTGGCGTGGCTGCCATTGCTTTCCATGTCTGCGTCCTACTTCAGATACCTTCGGGTCTGCTTCGTCTAGGAGGCTCCCATTGGGCCCTCGGGTTACGCAATGGACATGTATCTCGTGGACAATCGAGTTAGGTGCCAACGGCTTTGTGCAGGACCAAGAGATGATTTGTTCAAGGGCTTCCCGAGGAGAGGGCGGTAGGTCGGCGATGGTATTGCTGAGAGGGCGTCTGGGGGAGACGAAAGGTTGGGGGCGTTTCGTGGATCGACAGAGAGAAGCAATCTTGCCGACCGAAGGCTGTCGGCGACCACGTGTGTTTCAAGTCCGTAACCAGGAACTAGATTACCTATATTGGTTCCCGTATCCAAACAAGACAGAGTCTCGGTTGCGATTGCGGCAGAACGAACAAAAGATGGGGTGTGTAGATGATGTGGGTAAGTAAAGCTTGGAAAAGAAATGCATGTGGAGGTTAAAAGTACAAAGTTTCTACTAATAAACAGCTCTCCACCTGGCCCAACTTTTTTTTTACTCTATCGTCTTCCCTTCTTCCTTCTTTTTCTTTTTCTTTTCCTATTCGAGCGCTGGAAGAGGAAGGAATGGGATAACCTCCTGACAATGAAAGAACGTCGAGTTTGATTCGGGCAATCACGCTCCAGGCGCAAGGCCAGCGAGACCAATGGCGAGGATCAGAAAAGCTTGGGCCCATCTTAATCCAGTAGGATGAAGCCATGAGAGCCGAGGGGTTAGAATTTTACAGGGGGCCGGGGGGTTTCCACGCCGGACCGTAAGAAGAGAACCCGCCAATGCGCCAAAAGTATAATAACCATGATAACTATAATAATTAAACCCATTTTTAGTGATAGGGGTGCGCTATAAATTATAGGGCATATAGTGTTATAATGTATTATAGGTTATAAGGTATATTGTATTATAATGTGTTATAGGTTAATTTAATATGGGTATTTAAATTAAAAATAACACTTTAATTATGAAAAAAAAATAATGCTATATTAATTTATATGCTTTAAAAGAATAATTTTTTTAGTTTTAATATTATACCTTAAAACTTTTAAATTAAGGGTTAGGTTATTACTTATTATTATATTGTTATTATTTTAAGTATTAAATGGAAAGTTGTTAAAAAGTTAAGTAAAGAAGGCATAATAAGTTTAATTAAAGTATAATTTTTTTTAGCTAAACGGTTAAAGTGATTAAGTTTTAAGTCATTATTATAATTACTATTTTTATTCGTTTAACCTTTCTTTAGTTTAATAAAAACTAAATTAAATTAAGTGTTAAGGTTAAAATTATTATTATTAAATTTATTGCTTTTATGGTTATTGTTAGTAAGGGTAGCTAAGATAAAAGCCTTAGTAATGAACTAAAATGCTTTTTAAAAAAAAAGGTAAAACTAATAAATATAAATGTAGGAATTTAATTTAGTGTGGTAATATAGATAATTTAAGAAACTAATGATTTATTATTGTTTATATTTTTATGGATGAGAACGATAATTAGGTTAGGTTTTGTAGTTTTAAGTAGCTTTATTAAGGAACTTTTTAAGATGTTTTAAGTAAATTAGTGTAAAGATATATTTAAGGAAGATGCTATAAAGCTAATATAAAAGGTGGTTATGAAATAATGTTTTTAATTTATAAAGCACCTTTTTTTTCCTATAAAGCATATGTGTTATTAACATATTTTAACTATTATGTAACTTAAAAACGATAATAAGTTTTTTATTATTAAATATTTTATGTATGTTTTTATAAAAAAGGAAAAGGGTTTTAATGTTATTTGTTTTTTTAGTAATATTTAACTTCTAAATATACTGGTTTATTTAGTTATTAGTAAACTAAGGCTTTTTATTTTAAGGGATAATGTGTGCTTTTTTTATATTGTTTATGGCTTAAGTTATATAATAATACTCGTTGCGGGAGATTATTATTACGTGGCTGTTAATTATTAAAGAATTATATTTTTAGGCGAAAGTTAAAGTGGTGTTAAAATTATAATATAATGGCGGTAAGTTACTATAAAGAAATAATTAATAAATAAAGCTTAAAATAATAGGATATAAAGTTATAATAATAAATATTAAATAATTTAATATAAAACTAATATTTAATAAGCTTTTATTATTAATAATAGTATATGTAAGGTTATATAAGTAGTATTGGTTAATAGGTAGAATGTTATTATTAGGGTAATTAAAACGGTTTATAAGGCTTTAAAAAGTATGGGTTAATGAGAAGTAAGGTTAATTTACTTTTTATTTAGTTTAAGTATTATTAAATAAAAGGTAATAAGTATAATATGTTAAGTTATAGTTAATGTTATTATTTAAAGTAAGGAATTTTAATAATAGCTTATACTTAATAGGATAAAATGGATAAAAGAACTTAATAATAGGGGCTGTTTTAAATAGTGGTATAATATTTACTATATAATATGGAAAAAAAGGCTATATAATTAGTAGTAAGGTATTTTTAAAGTTTATATTATATTAAATTATATTAAAGTAGCTTTTATATAATTAAATAAAAAAATAATAATGAATAAAGCTATAATAATCTTAATGAATGTTATTTTTAAATAAGCCTTATTATTATTTACCTTAGGATTTTTATATGTTATAGCTTTGTTAAAGCTAACTAATTAAAGAAGGGTATTTTTATTTTTTTATTTAAACTATTACTAAAGGCTATTAATAATTAATGCTTTTAATGTAATCTAATTGGTTTTTAACCTTATTATTATGCTTTTAAATAACTTATTTTATTAATTATTATTATTATATTTTTTTATTACTAAATATTAAAAATTAGTCTTTTATTATTAGGATGTAGTTTAAATTATTTATGGGATATATTTAACTTTTTAATGCTGCTAAATAAGCCTGCCTTTTATTTTTAATTAAGATTTACTATTTTGGTTATTTATTACTGTTTTAACTAATTATTTTTTAAGCTTTTAATAATAATTTCCTTTTATATAGTTTAATATATGTTGTTTATGGAATAGTTTTTAGTAATATATTTTATAACGATGAAGGTTTTAATTCTTAAAATAAGACTGGCCTATATTTATTAAAATTGCTAAAGTTAAATATGGAATGTTTTTCTTATTGCTTAAATGGCATGCTTTTAGCTGGGGTTTATTATTTATATTATCTAAGGCATATAAAAAGTTAGTTTTAAACTTATATTTTATTATTATAAGAGGTAGTTATAGTATTAACTATCTTTAGGTAAGTGATATTTTATTATACCTTATTTTAATT
Source organism: Hypoxylon sp. FL0543 (assembly GCA_022578575.1). NCBI lineage: Eukaryota > Fungi > Ascomycota > Sordariomycetes > Xylariales > Hypoxylaceae > Hypoxylon > Hypoxylon sp. FL0543. The sequence continues at coordinate 184,674 of MU393995.1, forward strand.
ATTGGGTATTTTTAAAAGTTTTATTAAAATCTTAAAATGATTTATATTTTGTTATATTTATAATTAATGTTATATTTAATATTAGCACTGTTTCATTAAATACTGGCCTATTTATATTTATTGCTAGTGGATTAATTTTTTATGTTCCTTTAGCATATAATAGCGAATGTATTTTATGTCCTTTTTTAAGCTAAGTTAGTGTTTTTAAGTTTAGTTATATTTTTCCTTAAATAATAAAAACTTTTATTAAAGTGAATAATATGGTAAGGTTTGTTATTTTATATAAAGATGTATTTATGTATATGAGTTTTGAAAATAAAATTTTCTTTTAAGAAAATATTTATATGCTTTAGGATTTAAATGTTATTATGTTTTTTTTAAAGCTTAATGAACATAGTTATCCTTGCTTAGTTTGCTATATTTTTAATCCTTTAAGGAAATTTATTAATTCTAACATGGAAATTTATATGTTGTATTATAATAAACTTGTTATGGATATTTAAAACCTTCTTAAGTTGTTTTTTGTTTATTTTGGTTAGTTATTATTTATAAATTTTGTTATTGTATTTTTTATAAATAATGATGGGTTATTTAAGTATTTTATGCTTTTTTGTGATGTGAAAAAGAAGGATAGGTTAGTTAAAAAATATCTTTTGGTTTGCGATTTTTTTAAGCTTATATTAAAAGCTATTGGTTTTAAAATAAAAAACGTTGCTGGCGAGAAGCATAGGCTCTTAGTGATTAGTGTTATTTTTGATTTTATTAGCGATAATAATAGTAGTATATTTAATATTAATAATATTAATATTATTAATAGTGATATTAATGTTGTAAATGTTGATGAGAATGATGTTAGTGACCTTATATATTTTGTTTGTATAGGTTGAATGGAATGGTTAGATGATGGCGTAGAGTTTAGGGATTATATTTTTAGTTTATATTTCTTATATAATCTTTTTAGTGATTTTTTAAATGATTTAAAACCTTTTTGAAAGAAGTTTTAATTTTTATTAGTGAGTGAAGAAGTTGTTGAGGAGAATCTCCTTAAGGATGATTTTGCTAAGGAATATTTTGTTAAGGAAAATTATCCTTTAAGTTCTTGGTTTAGGTTTAATAAAGAGTTATTGTTTACTAAAGGTTAACTTTTTTTAAAGTGAAGTTGTTGGCTAAAATTTAAATTTATAGTTCTTAATGTTGCTTTTTTAAATTAAAAAAAAGGTGGTATTTTTTTTAGTAAAATATTAAGATGAAAGCGTAAATAAGTTAGTATTAAGAGTTTTTAGGATATGCTAAAAAGATATATAAGTATTTAAAGGTATATATTATTAGTATTTTTTTATAAAAAGGTAAGCAATTTATAAATTAATATATTATTTTTTATAGCTAGTATATTAGATTTTTATTTTTTTTAAATATGCTTTAATTAATTTGCCTTTATTTAATGATTTTAGTAATATTTTTTAATATTCTTAAAGATTTTTATAAAATTTAATGAGGAATAGTTAACTTATTGGCTATTTTATTTTATATTGTTTTAATGGCGTTTCCTTAAAAGAAAGGTTGTCCTTAGCGCTTATTTCTTAGGTAGGTATAATAGGCTGGGGTTGAAAAGGGAAAGGGTTTATGGTAGCTTTAGCTGTTGTGATTTATATTTTATATTGCTTTTTTTTATGTAGTTTTTTACAAAAATTAAATATTGTTAAGGTGTGGTAAGGCCTAAGGTTAGTGTTTTTAGTTATTGGCTAAGGATAAGGATAAGTTAACTATCCTTATGTAATGTTTAATGGTAAAGTTATTAATAAGTAATTATGTTATATAATACCTTTTTATTATTTTTTTTTATATAGTATGTATTTAGGTAAGAGTAGTATTAAAAAAGATGGCTTAATTAGCTTTTTTAATAAGGAAAATGTTATAAAAATGTAATATATAAGGGTAAAGTTTTATTGGTTTTGAATAAAGGGAGTTGTTGATGAGGGTATTAAGGTAAATTAAGGGGTAAAAATATAATGCTTTAATTAACTAAATCTTAAAAAGTATAGCTTAAATAATAAAAAAGGGGATAGTTTAGTTTAATAAAAAAGGGATAATTTATTTATATAATAATATTAAGAGTGAAAATTCTTAAAAGCTAAGTTATAAGAAAACTTATAAAGGTAAAAACTCTTAAATTTTTTAAGAAAATATTAGTAAAATATAAAGAAAAATTGATTTTATTTTTGCTATATAAAAGTGAAGACTTTTTAAAAGGAAGATATTTGTGACTATTTTAAGAGCAGAATAATTTTAAGCTTTTTTTAAATAATATAGATGTTTATATTAAACTAATTTATATATAGGTTTTTATAAAATACTACTTCTTTTTAGGCTATTTTTATCACTTTTTTAACCTTTTATATATAGTTATAATATTACTTTATACTACCTTAAGGGAGTTTATTATATGTTAATTTTAGTCTTATGTTTATATTTTTATAATCTTTTAAGTAATTTTTTAAAGCTATGTATTTGTTTTTAAATAGCTATATTAGGTCCTTTATTCTTAAGGGGTTTTTTATTAATTATTTTTTATAGAGTTTTTCTATTTTTAATGATAAAAAACTATTAAAATTATAATTAATTAGTGGCTTTTTTAATGTGTAGGCTAACTATTATAGCTTAGGGTTTTATTTTAAGCTTTATTTATAGTTCTTTGCTTTAGGATTTAATAGGTTTAATATGTTTAATTATATTAAATTAATATAACTAGTTATAGCATTTTTACTATGTAGTTAAAACTAAATTTAATGTTAATTTTAGTTTATAACAAAATTAATGATCTTTTATTATATTATATTTTTATAAAGGAAATATATAGCTATTTAATTAAGAACCTTATTTTTATTAAAGTTGTTAAGATTCTTTAATCTTTAGAAGAATATTTAAAATTATAAATTAAATAATAGGTTAGTTTAAAGGATTAAGACATTTATAATCTAGTGTATTATAACATTTAGAAATAATTGTAATTATTATTGCTTAATTTTATTGTTTTCTTTACTTATTTTATATTAATATAAATTTAAGAAGCGATAACTTTATGTTTATAAAGTCTTTATATTATTTAAGTTTATAATAACCATTAAAGGTTTTAAATATATAGTAAGTTAATATTATACCTAAGCTATAAAAAGCGTCTTAACTTTATAATTTATTTTAGTATATTAAGGTTAAAAACCTAGTTTAATAATTATTTAAAGGAATTAATATAATATATTTATAGAAAGGTAGTTAAATTTGCTAATATTATATTATAGGATTTTGTAAAAATATGTGTTAATCGCTATGTAAATCTTAAATCTAGTGAAATATAATTTATAGTAGCTATTTATACACTATATGAAATTTAGCCTTAAAATATAAAATTGCTTTTACTTTTTTATAAGGGCTTATAGTTAAAGATTAATATATTATTATATAGCTTAAAGGTAATATAAGTAATATATATTATGGGTTATTACTTATAAAATAGGAATTTATAAAACTTTACGAACATATTTATATAATTAGTTATGTTTTATATATTTTAAGGCGTTTAATGTTTATATATATTTATTTAGGAACTTTTTTAACCTAATCCTTATATTATGTTGTTTATTTAAATTATTAGTTCTCCTTTTTATATTATTTTTAATTTAAATTTAAATTAGAAAAGCATGTATTAGCTTTATATCTTAGAGATAATAAAATTAGTTTAGAATTTTAGTATTATAAAGCCTTATAAAAAAGAATAAATATTATATAAAATATATAAGTTTTAGGGTATAAAGTACTAAATTATAATAAAGCTTTCCTTATTTTCTTAATTTATGCTTTAATGTTTGGTAGGTTAATTTAATTTTAGGTTATTTTTTATTTATATATTTGATTATTTGGTTGTAAGATAACTTAACCTTAAAAAGTTAGCAAATTTTATTTTAGATAGTATTAGTATAGTATTTGTTTTTATAAACTCTTTATTTTTTTAAGAATTATTAAAAAGATTATTTGTTAGCTATAACATTATATTTAGTTTATAGCCTTAAAATAATATTATAAAAAGTTTTTTTGTTTAAATACCATTATTTAATTAGTTTTTTATATAGCTTTAAGTTTAATATGGTAATTGGGTTAATTAATAAAAATAAATTTATTAATTTATTAATTAGGAGCTATGTTTATGTAGCTTTAGCTGCCTATAAAAGAATAAACTTATTTCGTTTTTAGGCCTTTTTAATATTAATTATATTTAAAATTTATATTATATTTATATTATAATAAAGCTATAAATAATAAACCCTTAATAATGCCATCCCTTACACTTAAAAGTGTTTCTTTAATAGGCTTTTTTATACCTAATATTATTAAGATAAATAATATAAAAAAGAAGCTTTTAAATAAAGAAAAAGAATTAATAATAGCTAGATATATGTAGGTAACTATAATTAAACTAGTTAATAATTTAACAACTTTAAGATTATACCTTAGTAATGTTATTAATAGGATTCTTTAATTGCAAAAGAGAATTAATATATTCATATAATATATGGAATATACGTTAAAATGGGCTGAAAGGAATAGCCTTAGCCTTTAAATATATTTATAGTGTTTTTAAAAGCTTTTAAAGCAAGCTAAGCAGCTTTTAAAAAACTTTTTATTTAATATTAATATTTTAGATTTTTTTTTCCAAAAGGATTATTTATGGGTTATATTATTTAACTAGTTTAACTAGCTTTATTTTCCAATTAGCTTTTGGTATATTAAAACAATAGTTATTTTTTATTAATTTTTAGAACTTACATATAACTTTTTTATAATTTTATATGAAATCTTTATTATGTATTTAGATAGGAATGAAGCATTTTTTAAACATTTTTATTAGTTATTAATTAATAATAAGGTGTGTTTTATAATATATTAAGCAAAAAAGATTATTAATTTAAAGTTAAATATTATAGAATATGAACTTAAGTTTTTATTTAAGATTATAGCTTTTGAATATTTTCCTAATTATAACCTTAAGCCTATATTATCCTAAATAAAGATAGATAAGGAGTTATTTATAAATTAAGGAAATATTATAAAACAAGCATTAAAAAAGGCATTAAAAAAAACATTAGGAAAGGCATTAAGGCAGACATTAAGATAAGCATTTAAAAAGGCATTTAAAAAAACATCTAGAAAGGTGTTTAAAAAGGCATTTAAAAAGGTATTAAATTAGATATTAAGATAAATATTAAAAGAGACATTTAAGGAAATGCTTTAAAAAGGAAGCTTAATAATAACTAAGATAATATTACTTTATATAAAAAAAAGGCATAGCTATTAAATAATTTAATTTTTTGTTTTGTTTTAAACTATTTTTAAATAAGCTAGCCATTACTATACCATCTTCAAGGCTTAATTAAATCTTTCTTTATATACATTATATAATGTGTTTAATATAATATATTATTTTTTAACTATATACTATATAATTTATATTATATATACTTTTATTAGCCTTAGCTAAATAAACTTTACTAATATGGATATATTAGGTGCTTAATAAGAATGGTTTATATTAGTTTATTAAAAGCTTTTTAACCCTTAAATCTTAATATATTATAAAAAAAATATAGCTTATTAAATTAATAAATATTTATAGGTTTTGGTATAATATTATTAGGTATAGGTGTGTGGGATGGCAATTAAATACATAAGATTACAGGATTAAAAAATATTTATCTATTTGCTTTAGGTTTTTATTAAAGATTATTTAAAATTTATTTCCTTTTAGAAATAAAGTATTCTTTATTTCCTTTATTGTTTTTCTTTTAATTAGGTTTAACACCATATTAACTGTCGTTTTATTTTTATATCTATAGCTTATATAAAATATCTTGAAGATTTCATTTTTACTTTATTTAAAAAGTGTATAAAAACTGCCGCTTTTTTATATAAAAACTTATATTTTAAGTTTAACAAAGGTTAATACGATTGTTATAGCTACTATCGTTTACCCTATCATTCCTCTATTGTTAATATTACAAAGAGATGTAAGGATAAAAAATGTAAGCATATAAATTAACCTATGGAATATATAGGTTAATTAATTATGCTGCTTAGTAATTATTTTAGTTTGTTTATATTTACAGCCTTTATTTTTAATTTTATTAGCATTAATTAATGCATTTAAAGGCAAATAAATTAATTTATTATATTACTTACTAACCTGCTTGCTTTTTATTAAAATTTAATTATTACCCTTATGGCCCCTACCTATTTTATTAGTGGGGGATATACTAACGTTCAATTAAGGTTATTTTTATTCAACCTTACCTCATCTTAACTCACAGCAAAAAGTGCGTTAAATATGCTTTAACTTAGTGTTTTAAGCAATATTAAAAAAGGCTACATAGGTTTTAAGGCAGGGTTAAAATAGTTTAAAAAGCTTAATATTAAAAGGAATTGTAAAAGGCATAAAAGCTGTAAAGGCTTTAAGCTAAACTGTAATATCATATAGTTATACATTAAGTGGGTTTTTTACTAATATTATATAAACAATAAAGAGATGGGAGAGGAAATTTTTAAATTAAGTGTGGAAAAAAGGGCGTTGTAAGTTTAATTTAAGTTTATTTTAATCCCTTTTAAGGGCTTTTATTTTAACCTTACTTTAATATTCCTTAAATTTAAGGAATAATTAAACTAAGGTTTTAAAAAAAAAGCTATATTTTAGTTTAACAATATAGCTTTAGCACATTTATAATTAGCTACATGGCAGCTAACAAATAATTTATTGGAATGTAGTTTTTATAATATTTTATAATTATATTTAAAAATTTAAATCCAAGAATTAGGATTAGCCTTTACTGGTGGAATGGTTAAATAATTATGAAAAAATAATAATAGGTGACATATTTAAGAAGGATGGTATGCCTTAAAAAGTAAAGAAAGATCCTTAATAAAGTAATATGTATTAAGCTTATATCCTTATATATTGTAAGCGAATTAACCCTCCTTCTTTATAAAGTTGCTTAATAAGTTTTTATAAAAAGCTTTTTAAACCTTTTTAATTAGTAATAAAAAATGTTTTATAAATTAGAAACTTAAATGATGATTTATTCTGAAATAATATAGATAATGATTTATTTCAGAAGGGACCTTCGTTTTATAACTTATGTAATCTTATTTTTTAGCTATAAATAACCCCAATTCTAAAAAGGTAATTAAAAGTGTTAAAGAAATAACTTTATTTTAGGTATCCTTTTTTTATTTTATTTATATTGTTAGTTATAAGTCTTAGCTATTAGGCTTTATTAAATAGCTTTATTATTTTTTTATAAGTTAGAGAAATATTATATAACCCCACTCTATTTTAAGGATAAGGTATAGCAATAAGTATAACTTATTCTTTCTTTTTAATTCTTTTTTTTTTCTACCCTTATTTGCCTTATTATTAATGCCTATTTTAAAGAATATTTTTGCTATTAATTTTTTAATAACTTTTTAATTATTAAACTATGTTGATTTCATTAATGGTTAGTATTTTAATTTTAATATAGGGTTTTTACTATTATTATTAAATTGTTATTTTATTAAAAAGTGGGTGAAAGATCTTATGAAATAAGGAAAGATTTAGAATTAAGAAAAGTTAACTACTTAACTAAAAAATTAAGCTTAACTTAGTTTAAGCTTACTATAACTTAATAATATTTTATTGTTTACTTTTTAAGTTAAAGAATTTAATGCTTTTTGTGGCCTTGCTTTATTGTTTATAAATAAAAAGCTAAACCTAGCTATAATAAATATTAAGGTTATTTCTTTAGGTAGGTGAGTTGGTATGTTAGGCATGTAAAGAAATTTAAATAGTTTAGGTGTAGTAAGGATAACCCTTTTATTAACTAAGAATATGCTTTATTTTATTAATAGTAACTTTTTAAAAAAAGCTAATAGTTAGCCTTTTTAATTATTTATTATTAATTATTTCTTATTTTGTTGTGTAACTATTATAAAGTGGAAGGCTAGTGAAATGTTAATTATGCTTATAAAGGTATTTAATGGAAGCAACTTTAAATTTTATAGGTATAATATTTGTTGGTGTTTAAAGTTTTATACTTTTAGATATTATGGGAGATTAATATTTAGCCGATAAGAAAGATTAATCTTTTAATTATAGTTAAGTTTTAAAAAAGTGAAAAGGGGATATAGATTTAAGTAATGCTTTATAATTAAGGTGTAATAGAATGGAGAATATTTTTTTTTAATAAGTTAAATTAATAATCTTATATTTTTAAACTATATAAATAATATAAATATGTTTTTTTTTATTTTTTATATAAAGATATAACATATTATAAAGCTATAAAATTAAATAAGTTGTAAAGGTTATAATTGTTATTATTTAAAAGTAATAATAAGGTTAATAATAACCTTATAAAATTATAGAAATATTGGTAATTAAAGCCTTTATAATATGATTGGTTAGGAAAGCATATATTATATTTATTATTAGAAACTAATGCTAACCTTTTTAACCTTTACTACTTAATTTTATGATGCGCCTAGTAGGTTTTTTCTTTTCTTTTTATGATTAACTTATACTTATAGTAATGTTTTTTTTAAAAAGGTTATTATTTAAAGCTAGGCTACTTAATGTTAAATTTATAGCCTTTGAAACTAAATTAGTTATATATTTATACCGAATAGAAATAAGCATATTTCTTTGTTTTTATAAAGCTTATTTAATGATGTTGAATAAATATATATGTATTTTTATGTAATTATCCTTTTACTGAAGAATGAAATCCTTAAGTAAGTAAATAATGAATTTAAAATGCTTATTATTGTATTACTTTTGTTATGATATAAATAATTATGCTTTGAAACTATTAGTAGCAAAACTAAAGGTAGTAGTAATAAAGGTAGGCTTATGCGAGTTAATTAATAAATTGTAAAGTCTTATGGTTATATTAAAGTAGGTGATATATTTTATAAAAACTTAGTTTATAGTAATGTATATAAGATTAATATGGGTTATCTTTATATTTTTAAACTTTATTGTAAAATATAAGTAATAAATTAAATTGTTTATTGTAATGGTTATTGTTATGTTAATATTTATATTTTTGTTAATATTATGAGGCTTATATTTAAAAAGCGTGTTAGGTGTTAAAGTAGGAAGCTTTTTTTTAAGGTTGTTTGTAATGGAAGGAATGGCTTAATAATTAATGCTAGTTTTGTTGGTATATTTTATGTGGTTTGTAATAATAAAAGAGTTAAGTATAATTTGGTTAAATGTAGTTTTAATATTATTTTTTAAAGCTGAATATCTTATTTTATTATAAGGAATATTATTATTATCCTAATTTATTATGCTTATATTTAATAATGAGTCTATTTTATTAATAATTTTTTGCTACTTATTATTTAAAGAAGCATTTATATTATTAAAGGTATTATTAAAGGTATTATTAAGAGCTAATTTTTTAATGCTTTATGAAAGTGATTGTAGTATTTTTAATTGATTTATTTTTAGGCCTGGATAATATTGCTTTATTGTAATATAGTTAATATTTGCCTGGATATTGTTAGGAGGATTTTAAATAGTTATGTGAAAATAGATATAGTAATTATGGAGTTAATAAGTTTGGAAATAAAGGTTAAAGGCAATGCTGGTAAATAGCTTAAACTTAGTGGTATTTGCCTTATTTATATTGAATGTATTGTTATATAATGTTTTAGGAATAAAAAATATAAACTTTATTATAAGGTTTTTTTAATTAAATAAAGGGTATTTAGGTTTATTAAAAGGTAGCTAAGAGAGGCTTTTTGGCATAGGAATGTTTAATTTATTATTAATTTTATAATTAGATTTAAACGACTTTAACTAACTAAATATAGTAGAGGGTAAAAAAGTAAGCTTTTAAATATGGTTATTTAATAAGCGGTAATTTTGGTTAGGTTTCTTTATAAAAGATGAGTTAATTGTTTTGTTTAAATTTTAATGCCTTTTAGGTGATAAATGATTTTATAGAACTAATAAATTATGGTATTGAAGGCGTGGGCTGTGTTTTTTTATAATGGTTGTAATTATTGTGATAAATATAAATGAAGAATTGTGGGTGATTTAGCTTTATTAATATATTCTAACTTTTAATAAGATAATATTAATAGCTTATTTGCTTAAAAAGGTAAGGTTAGGAATGAGTATTTTATAGTATATTTAGAAAAGGTTTTTCTTATATAAATAAGCTAACAAGAAGCTATTATTTTATAAAAGTGGAGTAAAATATAGGACTTAATAATATAACTAAATAAAGGAAATTTATTTAAGATAAATGCTGTATAAATAATGGGTTATGATGGGTCTTTGTAAGAAGAAAAGGGGGGGAAGGTTGCTTTTTATTTATATAATTAAGGTTATGTTTTTAAATAAACTTTAGTATTTTAAATTCATGTTTATAGGCGCGGGGACCTTATGTGTTAGATATGGTATAGTTTTTTTAATATCTTTAGTTTAATAAAGATGCTTAATTTTTAACTATATTATTAAATGAATTATTAAGGATAAAAGATATTATTTTTATATATTTAGGATTTAATAATAAGAAATATAAGTATGTATATTTTATAATATTAATATAGGTTTTAAAATCTTTAAATTAATAAGTAATAAGAGGCTTAATTATATGCTTAAAAAAGGAGTAAACATTCTTTAAAGAGATAATGATACCATAAGTAATGCTTATTATATTATATGAACCATTTAATCTTAAATTAAGATTATTATTATATTATATAGCTATATAACGATTCATTATTAAAGATGTTTATATTTTCTTTATATAAAATCTAATAGTTGTAAGTGGAGTAATATATATAATTAAAGATAAAAAGGTATATATTTAGGTTTAAAATAGAAGGTAAGATTAACTTATAATTAGTTTTGGCTATGGTAGATATATTTATTGCTTTAGCGTAGATAATATTAATGATTTATATGTTTAATATTAAGTGTGCTAATATGAAAATGAAGGCGCTTTTAATTGTGTTTTTTATTTTTTTTTTTATTACTACCTAGGTAAGTTTATTAATTAATATGATATTGTATAGTAGACTTTTTTAGCATAGATGGGGACCTTTAATGCCTTATAGGGATGAGTACTTGGCTAGGATTTATACACCCTTATTACCTTAATAGTTTATTTAATATAGCCTTTATTAACTTAACTTAAAGCATTAATATGTTTTATGCTAAAGGGTTTTAATAAAAAGATAGTTAGAAAATTCCAATTAAACCTTAGTATGTAATTAATGAGGTGGTTATAGTTAATGGCTAATAATAAGCTAAGGTTTATTTAAACTAGCAAGCTTAGCTTGCTGTAGGATGTATATATATTTTTTGTAGTATTTATTTTATGCTTTAAAGTTTTATTGAGGAAATCGAATGTAGTGGCATTATTAACCTAAAGCTTTATTAACTATATTTCTTTTTGTTTAATGTGAGGTGTTTTAAATATTAAGAGTAGGTATTAAGTAATAAACCTTTATTTAGCCTATTTAACCTGGAAGTATTATAACTTGTAAAGTAAGCTTCTTTAGCTAATAAAAGGTAAATAAAGTGTGGCATTTACTTAGGTAAAATGGTTGCTTTAATTTTTTTTAGGATGGAAAGATATTAGTAATGATTGTTGATTTAATACGGCAGCTGTGTAAAGTAGGTTAGGTGTTTAGTTTTAGAGTGCTTTTTAGCTTAATTTAGGAAAATTAAATAGGTGCTTTCCTTTATTAAGCTAAGTTTATCCTATTTTAGATGTTTATAATATGTTGGAACTTATTTTTAATGATTGTTGGGTATGTTATAGTTGGTTATATTAAAGAATTATATTTTTTATTAAGGAGTAATTAAATAGGTATTTAAGTAAATAAATAAACTTATAATGGTAGGAGTTGTTTTTATGGGATTTAAGATAGTAAAATAAAAAGCATTTTATTATATATATAAAGAAGTTTTCCTCTTAAATAGGCTTATAGTTTTTTACGAGATAATATTGTTTTTTTCTTTTTACTTAATTAGGCTTATAATATATAGGTTTTAATTTGTATTATAAATAGTAAGATCTTTGTATTTAATGTTTTAAGCCTTTAAAAGCTATTAAATATAAGGGATTAAATAATGTGAAATAAGCCTTTTTTAGCTATATGGAACTTCTTTATTGAAAGGATTTTTATAAGTTATACCATAAAAGATAAGTTAAGTTAAGGGAACTTTTTGCTTAATAAAATAGCATTTACTATAATAGTTATTTATTAAGGAAGGATATTTTTAATTATTTATGCTTTTTTTATAGTTAGTATGGAATAAGGCTATTATAGAAAGATGTAAAGAATGGAAAAGTAAGTATATTAAAACTAAGGCTTTTTTGCTTAATATAGAGATGGGGAAATAGCGATATGTTTTTTAAAGTATTATTTAATATTGCATTATTTTTTAAGTGCTTTAGGTATGTGAAATATGTTGCTTTATGTGTTGCCTTTGGGGTTTTACTTCTTATTTGCTTACCTTTTTTTATTGCTTAAAAATAGGTAATAAAGTATCCTATTTTTTCTTTTTAGTTTATTAGTTTTTATATAAAATATTATAGTTTTTTTAAAATATAATAAAAGAAACGAAACTATAAGAAAAGCCTTAATAAGTATAATATATGAAAGTAATAAAAAGGGTATAATATAACTTATAAATAAACTTAATGTTTTAGGTTTTTAATTTTATTTATAATGGTAAGTAATTAGGCCTTAATATTATTAATAGTATGTAATAAAGTGTTAGAAATATATTGTTGTTTTTCTTTAATTAAAGTTATAGGTGGCTTAGTAATTTTAATATGCTTTTTTATATTTATAAAAGTTAAAATAATGATAGTATTTTAATAAACTATATTTAATTAAAATACCTAATGTATTAAATCTATGGGAATATTTGTAACTATTATTATTATAATGATATATAATATAAGCATTGTGTAAATAGTTTAGTATAACTATATAATGTTAAAATGTGCTTTTATTTATTTAATAATTTTTGTAGGCGTATTTTGGGGGTAAAATGGTTTTAATTATTGCTGCGTATGTAGCTAAGATATATTAAAAACTATTGTTATATTAGAAAAAAGTTAATTTAAACTTATTTTTATAGTTTAAGATAAGCAAGTGGGTAAGCTTAATTTTTTGGTAATGGCGTATTTTATTTTAATAATATTTATTTAAAAAGATAGTTTATTTAACCTTAAGCTGAAATTATTATTAGTAAGCTTTTTTAACTAAAAAAATATAAAAAGAATGGGAATTTATATATTTGGGTTGTTAATTATTGATTTAATAGTATTGCTTATGTGTATTTTCTTTATTTTAGTTAAAACCTAAGCTGTATATTAGGTGAGGTTTATATTGTTTGCTAAGTTTGGTTTGTTGTTATTATTTTTAAGAAAGGGGTTATTAGTAGGTGGTTTGAATTGAGTTGGGAAATAATTTTGTTTAGTTGGATTTTGATTAAAACTTTTTACTTAAGTTTAATTAAGGCTTAGGCTATTGTTAATTGGTTTAAGGATGGGGCTTAAGGCTTTTTTGTTTATTTTAATAAGGTTGATTTTTTGCTTTTAGAAGCTGATGTTTTAACTGGGATTAAACTTAGACTGGTTTAGTTTTTTTAGATTTATTTTAAGTGTTTTAAGCATAATAAGGATTTCTTAAGGCTATTTTGTGATAAAGGCTAAGAAAAAATATATAAGCTAATAGGTAAAGAAAGATAAATAAATGAATAAATAAAGTATATATTGCTAAAATAGCTTTAATGTAGGAGAAAGGCTTTTTTTAATATATATTTAAAAATTATAAATTTTTACTTAGAAGCTTTTTAATAGCTTATGTTAGAAAAGGAGTTGAAATAATGTAAATGCAAGCGTAGTATGTATTAAGGTACTTATATATAAGTGCTTAAGTGTGGATTTATTTAAAAGTATGTATATGTATGTTTTTATATACATAAAACCTTTAAAGGTTATTAATGTTATATTTTAACTATAGGATAAGGAAGCGTATGTAACCTTTTTATGTGGTGTATAAAATAACCTTAGCTTTAGTAATAAAGTATTGGAATTGTGTGCTAATTTATGTTAAGATAAGGCTGGTTATTAAATGTTAAAATTATGTTAAAGGATATGTTATATCTTATTAAATATATTATATAAAAGTAAAGGTGTATTAAGTGGATTAATTCTGTTTAATTGTTTGTTTTTAAATAAATATTTAGTATGAATGTTATTAAATTAAAGTGTAAGATGTGTAAATAAAACTTAATAATATATATATAGCTGTTTAAATAGTAAAAAGCTATTAAAATAATAGGGTGTAAATAAAATGTATTTTGACTTATTATGTTGAATAATGCCTTAACACTTATATATTTTGGCGCCTTTGAAGCTATTATTAGTAAGGAGCGGCTTGAAATTTATTTTAGTAAGGCCGGTATATTAGCTAGGTATTTAAGGTGTTTATGCTTTCTTTATATAATTAAGCTAGCTTTTTTTTTGTTGTTTTAAATTTTTAAAGTGTTAATAAGGCCTTTTAAGTAATGTATTGTTGTTTATGTAGCTAATTTATCTTATTAAGTTTACCTTTAAAGTTTAATTATTGTTGGATGTAGTAAAATATTTATAGATTTAGCGTAATTAATTTAAGTTTTTTTATTTAATTATTTATTCTTACTTAGAATATTATATAACCTTTATTTTAGAAATTTAGCTAATAAAGCATTTATAAAGAAAGTATAAGAAAGCTATGAAAAAAGCTATTAGCTTTAATAGGTAGGTATTTATTGCTTTTATAAATGGTATAAATAGTTATAAAATAAGGAAAAGTTTTGTTAATATTGTTATTGCTTTAATTAGTATATTATTATCTTAAGGTAAGTTGGTTTTTAATTTTTTTAATAAAAAAAAAACTTTTTTAGAATAACCTTTTTATCCTTTTAATTAATAATATATAAAATATATAAAAAAGCATATATTTAAACAAGCTTTTATAAGCGGTTAAATGTATTAATTTTATGGAAACTTACGTGTAATATATTCTGCTTTTATTATATAAAAATATTATAGCGCTTTAGGTATTGCTTTAATATAATTATAATATTATATTTTTATCCTTAAACTAATAAGCCTAATAGCTTAATTAAAACCCTTTAAGCAGAAAGGAAAGGTTGTTGAAATGGTGTTTAATTAAATAGCTTATGTGTAAACAAGTAAAAAATAATTGTAATATATTATATTATGATTTAGTAAGTTAATTAAAGGCTTATATTTTATTGCCTTAATAGTATTTAATGTTAATGTTATTTTAAATAGGTATATTATATATTAATACATTTATAAAATAAGCTGTTCTATTTTTATAAAAGTTTTAACTTCCTTTAATATTTAAGTTAATATATATCTTAATATTAATTATATTTTTAATAATTTATTTATTACTTATATTAATATAATTATTTAGCTATATTTAGTAGGTTTATTTTTTATTTATTATTACCTTATAAAGTTAGTATTAAAGAAAGTTAGGATGAAAAAAAAGCAGTTTTTTAACACTTATTGCTTATTTAACTTGCTATAAAATAACTAATGCTTTTGTATAATAAACTTATTTAGATAAAAGTTTTAAACTAGCTTTAAGCAAATCTATATAAAGCTTAACTTATATTAATTTTACATAATATTTAATCTTAAACCTAATATATAATTTTAGCTTAACTAATTGTTTATATATATAGATATTAGGGCATTTATTTAGCTTTATTTAAACGAGCCTTTTTTTTAAATTAAAAGTAACTAGTTTTTTATTTAGGCTAGCTTAGGTTAAGCCTTTATTTAACCTAAGCTTAATGAATTATTAGTAAATTTATACCTTAGGTTTTATTTATACTTTAATTAAGATTAATTATTAATATGCCTAAATTTTAAACTGCTTTTATAGCCTAATAATAGCTAGTTTATTTTTTATTTAAAACTTAAATAATGTTTAATATTTGACTTTACTTAACCACCTATATATTTTTATATTTAATTCTTTATTTAGTTTAATATAAATAAGCTATTAATGTTGGCAAAAAGCGATATATAGCTTATTTAGCTTAATTATAGCTAGTTTATCCTATACTTAAATTTTAAATGGTGTTTAGTATTTAATTTTACTTAACTATTTGTATATTTTTATACTTAATTCTTTATTTAGTTTAATATAAATAAGCCTTTAATGTTAACAAAAAGTGATATATAGCTTATTTAGCTTAAATTTAATGAATTATTAAAAAAGGTTACTATGTTTAAAAGCCTTATATTAAGGCCAATAAAGAAAGTTTAAATATTAAAGGTATGTATTAATTATAAGAAGCGAAGGAAAAAGTGTGATTATTTTTTGCCTTGTAATAATTGTTAAAAAATATAGCTATATTATGATTAAAAAAAAAAGCTTATTTAAAGGGATTATGTTTATAGTTTAAGAGTTTAAACACTAAATATATGTGTTAATTGTAAGGTAATAAAGAGAAAATATAATAGCTTTTTATTTTATAATAATTATTAAACTTAGTAATGATGTTGTATTTAGGTTTTATGTGTTTTAAAGGAAAAAAGCTTATTTATTAAGTTTAAGTTTTAAGAGTTAAAATACTAAATGCTTGTAAAGTAGGTATTTATTGGTATATATTAATATGTTAAGTACCTAGTTATTAAAATGAAGTTAAATTATAAGGTATTATGTGGTATAAAATGTTTATAATTTAATTTAATTAGTATTTACCTATAGTGTATTATAGCATTATATCTTTTAACATATTATAAGGCTTTTTAATGTATATACTTTTTATAATTATTTATTTAATTAAATTGTAAGCCTTATGGGTAAGTTATGTTATGTGATATTTTATAATTTAAATATTTTTTAAAGTATAATAATTTATTTAATAGTTTATTTAGTAGTTTATTTAGCAGTTTATTTAGTAGTTTATTTAGCAGTTTATTTAGCAGTTTATTTAGCAGTTTAATTAATAGTTAATTAAATATATGTATGTTAGTTTGTTAAATTAGCTGTTAAATAAGTGTTGTTAAAATAGCCGATAGTATAAATAGTAGTTAAAATTTAATTAGTTAATTTTTTATAAAGGTGTTGCTTTATAACTTAATATAATTATAGTGTATTATAGCGCTATATGCCTTGTAATTTATAGCGCACCCCTGTTATTAAAAGTGGGTCTAATTATTATGGTTATTATGGTTATTATGGTTATCATACTTTTAGCGCGTTGGCGGGTTCTCTTCTTACGGTCCGGCGTGGGTTTCTCCAAGGGGGGGCGCTTTTGGCATACCCAGTGGGGTTCTCATCTTGGCCGTTGAACCTCTCCGTCTACGCGGGTCCTATATTATAAGATTGTGGCTACCTTATCCATTGGAACTGGCAAGCTTAGCCGGCTGTTGGATGTGGGATTAGAACAAAGAGCCTTTCGATATAGGTAGGTAGTGACGTCTCTACATGTATCCATTGTCGCTCTTGCTTGGGTTATTTGTCATTATGAATACGTATCCCAAGGGTATCGCAAGGGGCGCAATGATAATGAACGGTGACGTCGTAACTTCCATCTCTCCTAAGGTGCAAAATTCATTGCGACTGCAGTCAGCGTCACTTGACTTTTAAGCTTTTCCTCCTTTCCAAATAATTTACCGCCTCAAGATTCCATCACACCCAAGCATGCCCAAGCATACCAAAGCACGCCAAAGCACACCATCCCTAATCAACTTCTCGTGACATCGCACATATGCCAAGGGCCTTGGGTGCGCGACGATTCACAGAGCCAAGCCTCGAACCAGCACTTGGTGAGCTTGGCCCGCATTCAAGTTTGTCATTGTCTGGTAGTCAAATATATGACAGGAAAGCTTGCGAGTTTCATTGCCAAGTCTGCTTCCAGAGCCCCGGGTTACGAAAATCTGCAAAGCATATGCACCCAGCACATAAAAATCCTCCCAGCCAAGCCAAGAAGGGCATGATGGCAGCGCCCCGGCGGCGGAGTACCTACTGTTCGCCTCCTCTGCTGCCGCCGCGTGGGTGTGGGCGCCGTCGCCTTGCAGGGCTCGATCGACAATTAGGAGACTAGCGCCATGTGATAGAATCGATGCTGGGATAAACCATGCCGGCGATCAATCCTTTTGATCTTACTTACATATTCGTGGAACGTGATACATAAAATTATTTGTTATGCGCAAAGCGAAACACACAAACCAGCCACGAACTCAACTCTCCCTCAACTATTTAGATACCGTCGGCAGCTCATCAGAGTACAGTGTAGCATAAGGGGCTGCTGGGTTTTAATGCGCTCCTTCAAGCATTATATGTTTCTCCCGCGTTCTCGCAACTTTCTAGGTACCTACTTTGCGGTTCTACTAATGTGTCTGCATTTAGACAATATATTCCAATGGAAAAGATACCTTAGGTATGTATACAACGGACAGACATTACGCGAGCTGAGAAGTTTTGCATATACCTTTGTGATGGTGTACGATTCATCAGATAACCATCACTAACTCGTAATTTCTTTTCTTTTTCTGTTGTGTCGCTGAAGCTACTATCAGAATCATCCTGTTAGGAACAACCACGAAGTCCCGGGTTACACGGCGGATCAAGTACACGACTTCGAGACTATTCTATTCCTACAGATTGACAGTCGGCCGTGTGCTTCACCCGATGCGCTTACCTCATCTCGGGGCCATGGATATTCATAACTAAGGCTTGTATTATCACCGGGCTATTTATCGATGACCAGAGTATCTCATCTCCTCCCGTCTCCCGTATACCTGTAACCGACGCTTCGATCTTGACTGGATCTAGCCCTGATCTAATCATCCCGGGTTTTGGCTCAGGATATGTCGGTATCTCATATAATTTTTCGGTAACGGGAACCCCTTTTACTCGTTGGGGCTTTAGTATCTACAACACAGCAACGTTAGGTATCCGCGATTCCGGCGGTGAACCCAGCGTTGATGTTGTCAGCTCAAATCTACGCGTACCATCTGCACCGTTGGTGTCCCACGCAAACGACCAGCCAACCTTACGCTTTAACCCGGATAGTTCGTACCCCGAGTTCGAACTTGTAGTTGATCAATTGCTGTTGATCTAGCCAAATAAACGACGCTAGAGTCGTATTAAGGGATAATAAGTACCTCGTGGCGCAACAATAAGTTCCTGGCAGTTAGTGCTTATGTGAATGCGACCTCCAACTATCTCCATCGCTCCCGTTACCTGCGTATTGATCTAGTGGCTTAGGCAATAGAGTCGTAACAGGTTATTGCAAAGGGAAGAAAAGTCGGTCTTTTTCTAGTGTCGGATGCAGGATCTCGATAAAACCAACAGGTCGGCTTCCGTTCAGCAGCATCGACTCATCTCGTTCTGCAGTCAGCCAAATTCGATCCACGTTTATTCCTTGCGCAACATATTTACAGCAGATGGCGGATGACTGACTTTAAATCGGGATCTTCCATAAATATCGGGCGCGTAACATTGGTTCTTGTGCTTGGTTGTACTCGTTCGACCAGGTATTCGGCATGACCTACCTACAATTGCCAAAAGTGCATATTGCCCCTGGCGTACCGCATAAACTCGCTCAATCTCGTTCGTCCTGGTTATTGGCGAAGAATTGCTATGAAATCTTGATGAGGGACTCCGCCTTAATTCGACATCAGTTTCTAGCTCTTCGACGGCGGCTCTGCTCTAAATGCAACGCGGCCGCCGGTCCGCTTCGTCTCCATCCCATTGGGTAGACGGCAGTGTCATCCAGATTTTAGATACTCTCTGATTAGGCAGTATTCAGCCAGCCTCTAGCGGTACTAGGGCTTACCTTCCCAATGCAGTCCCAGGAAATTGGATAGGAGATCTCTGACGTTGGCGTAGTCCAGTTCGGGGACCGTATTTCTTCCGTAGACGAGCTAGAGAGTGCAATCTCAGTGCTGTTAATCAGGAGGTGGACGTTCCTGATAGGGTCGCCGAATACTCCTAATTGCGGGCGCGTCAACGCTATGATGAATACGAGTAGACTGCATCACAGGGCACAAAGCTCATCGTATAGTTTTGGGGAATGCGGATGTCGTTACCGAAAGGTTCGCCCTGTCGGTGAGTCGTCTGCATCTACTACCATCAAATCCGCGAGCCGCTTACAGCCGCAATCGCGTCAAATTGCCCGATAGATTGATTCCATGCCTACTTAATCAATAGAAAGATGACATACATACTTGTCCTTCATTGCGGTCGTAAAGGCCGCTTATGGACCCGCTCCGAACAATAAATTGCATGACCCCGACTTTGTCCGAATAGGGGGTTGTCCGGACCTTGGGTGTTGCCGAAACCGTCTATAATCGGAGGGAAGAGCCCATCTCCTTTGGCCCAACGGGGACCTACCTTCCATCTTCGAAAATAGCAGCAACACGATCACATGTAAGGTACCCGCCGTATGTGATTGGTCAATGTGTCTTTCGCGACGGACCAGACCGAGCTGGAGGCCTATGTACGTTTTAACTTCAGGGTGAAGCTTTGGCCTATTATGACTTAACCCTGCGGGTGAATAGAAGACATCCATATGTTGGCAAGCACCGGCATGACGATCGTACCAATACGCGAGGGAAGCACCGGAACGAAATGGCCGCGCGAACTAGTAGGACCCTCATAGGTGAGGCGAAGATTAAGCGGCACGCTAGGGCGAGCATATGAGTGATATCAGAACCATTAGCGATGTGTTTCAAACAATCACTCTGGCTATCAAGTCACGAGAAGATATCATCACGGAGGTAAGAAGAAGATGGCAATGTAGGCACCTACCTTTCTAACGATAATTGCAAGCTGCATCACGTAGGCCAAATACGAGCCGAGGAACCAAACAGCACATGGGATAACATGCACCCGATATTCCGATTAAAGGTTTCGGTTCATCATCACACTCATTAAATATACAACTCAAGCTTCATTCCTAATCCTAGTGTCTTGTAGACCCTATTTTATCTTCCCCATAATAGTCTCCGGCCCCCTGACGACGTCTATCTGCGCCGCCCTCGCCTTGACAGCATTCAGCATGCTCCTCTCGAAGTCGTCTCTGGCTCTCAGCACGGCCTCGACCCACGTGATCTGCAGGTCCCAGTACTTGGTCTTGAAGCCCTCGAACACGTCGGGCAGCTGCTCCTTGGGCGCGGTGAGGAGCGCGTTGAAGTCCTCGGTGACGCGCCAGGTCTGCGTGATGTCGGCGCTGAGGTCCTGGTTCGGCAGGCTGCGAAAGTACTCGAAGGCGGTGGCGACGTCGTTGAAGATCTTGTCCTGGAAGGGCTCGGTGCGGCGGAACTTGGCGCCCTTGTTGCGCACGCCCGCGAGGTACTGGACCAGCAGCTCGTCGGCCAGGATCTGGATGAAGATGTCGACGAGCGAGTGGTGCAGCACCTGCTGGTAGTCGCCGACGTACTCCTCGATTGTGATGATCATCTGCTTCATCGCCGTCGTTTCGTACCACTTGGGCGTAAAGAACGTGGGCATCACGGCGCGGAAGTCAACTGCGATGACGAGGCTAGCGAACTTGCTGAGGCACCACGTGCTCAAGTCGATATAGCTCTCGCGCAGCAGGGCGATCTCGTTCTCGGCACGCTCCATGTATTGTGGGGTAACGAAGGGCTCGAACTTTTGCTTGAAACTCGAGAGATACGCGAAACGACCCTCATCCTCGTTATCGTCGATGCAGGCCATTTGGTCGTTAGCAGTTGCAATAAGCCAATCTTGCAGCGCCTGGAAGCCCTCTAGCTCTGGCTCCTTGTCTGACTCGTACCGTGCCGCTTCTTCCTCCAGCATCTTCTGGAAAGACTGTTGCCGCCCGCGCAGCCGGAGGAACATGGCGTCAATGACACCTTCGGCCACATCGGTCCTCTGCGAGTTCCCGGCAGCGTCGACCTGCTCCCGCAGCATACGCCACATGTCGACCAAGTTTTTGGTACGGAAGTAGCCATACTCGTCCGTGTCCAGATTCGAGCCCTCCACGTTTCGGTCCGCAAAGTCCTTCTTCTCCTGCGCGAAGATCCTCTCGATCCACTGGTCGAGGAACTTGATGATGAGCTGGCGAAAGTCTTTGACCAGCTCCTGCTCTCGGTTGTCGATGACGTGAGGCTTGAGATCGCTCTCGGCGAACCCAAGTTTCCGCATCTTCTTGTAGTACTTTTCTGGCCAGTTGATGATCTCGAGCGTGTTCGCCGAGCTGGATTCCGGGTCGTCTATCATGCCGACTAGGAAGTCGTGCATTAGCTGGTGATATATATCGCCATATGTCTTGAGAATCTTCCACTTCTTGGGCATCAGAGGCACCATTCCTTGCTTGACAGCGTTGAGATCATTGAAGTACCACCTCATCAACTTCTCCAGCTTCGTGGGATCTGCCAAGAACTCCTCCCTAACTTCGGCGAATTGGCCTTCGCAGTTGACAGCGATCGCCTTCAAGAACTTTTCCTTGTAACCTCTGACCTTCTTCGCACCGTCCGTTATGCTTTGGAATCGCGTAGCCATTTCCTTGTGATCCTTCAATGCTTCCTGTAGAGCTTCGACCCTTTGGTCGCTCTTCTCCTCGGCTTCGACTATGATGGCCAGACGGACGACTAGGCTGTTGTTATCTGCAATCAAGAGGTTGATCATGTTCAGCGCGACGAGGCCGACGTGCTCGTCAAACCAATCTATCGCATCGTCTAATCTTGAAAAGTAATCTTCTAGCGTAGATTGTAGACCCGGGTCGTCGGCTCGTTGTATCTGCTCCATCGCATCGTCTCGTATATTTCGTAGTTGCGTTATTTCGTAATGTGCTCTAAGGAGGTTTGGCATGTTCTCCTTGTCCTCCTCGTCCTCTTTCAACATATCCTCGACCCTATTAAGGCGATCATTGAATGTCTGGAGGTTTTCCACCATGGTCTCGACGGCGCCGAAATTCCTGTGCGCCTGGGACACCAGGTTTATGCTGGCGAAGTCTTTGATCATGTTCTGGGATTCTGAGCAGAGGGTATCGATCTTCATCATCTCGTCTCTAATCAACTGTAGCGTCTTCTGGCCGTCGGTGATGCCATTCATGCCAGCTTGCGTCGTCTCCAGTTGATCCCGCAGTCCTCCCCGTAGCTGCGAGTCGACGGCAGCCTTCTTGCGCGTGAATTCCAGCTTCAGCGCAGGGATCTTATCGAGGTCATCTGGGTGTCGGAGGAGCTCCGAGAGCTTGACTAGGGGAGCGTCCATGATGAAGTCGGCGGGGCACCACTCGCGACCGTCGTGCGGTGTTGGTGTGCGTTTTTCAGACCATTACGCAGCGAGTCCATGCGCCGGTGCGTCTGTATACTGGTTGTGTTCGCCGTCGTTGTTATTTGAATCCGTAAGTTAGGTCGAAAGTGGTTTGTGTAGGTGGCAGGTGGCCGGGTTTCCTTGATGCGGCGCAGAGCTGTGATAGCGATAGGCGGCAATGCAAAGCCGCGCCCAAGCCGCACTCATAACTGCATATCATGCTTTAATTGAAAAGGGACACTGAATTTACCGCCTAGATACATAATATTTCATTATGCACCATCGTTTCTCTGTGTGCAGGTCCTGTCGCGTCTTATCTTTCCCCTAAATCTTCAATCTTCAATCTTCAATGACAGTCCTGCAAATTGTACTATTTTCATTCATTATCAAGCCTGTGATCACTTCTATGTCTGCTCCATCGCTAAGGCAAGATAAATGATATATCTTCCTGCTGGATTGCTTGTGCTAACCGGACGAACCTAGTATCGTGTGATGGAATATGCTCTTCTCATTTTGTTAGAGCAACCATACAGTTGTTGGCAATGCACCTGGCGACTGGACTCCTTATTGCATTTACTTAGCTTGGCTACCTTCTTTGTCCCCGTTCATTTCGACCCAAGGACCCAGGACTCTGGAAGCCCCTAGCCGGTTACCGAACTAGTCAAATATGAGCTTATATCATGAGGACTAATATTTCAGATCAGATTGCATAGTAGTATGCTGAGGCCTTGCAGCTATAAAGCATATTAGGTGTAGAGGGCTATTTTGAACGACGCAATCCCCAGCTCAGCTCACTGCTCTCTTTCCTCGGAGAAGTATTGCCCGATCTTTCAACAATTTCCCTTAGCTCTTCGCGGTGTCGCGATGTGTCGTTGGTATAAGTCGCCGCACCCTCCGCATTAGATTCAACATTGTGCTGAACTTCCGTCGTGACCATGATGACACCATTCTGATCGCTCTTATGTGGGAATATCTCGTCCTGGCTGCCGTTCTCGCTGATCCCGTCCATACCTGTAGCCGTCACAAGGCTCGTCATGCCGAATGGGTTTGACCTATGCGACGCCCTTGCCTTCGACTTCGACTTCTGCGATTGGATGTACTCCTTCCGTCTTCGACTCTGTAGTGGTATCGTATTATTCTTCTTTCCGGAGCGCCCGTACGAGTCGCCACCAGACGAGAGGCCGAGGGCGCTGTTAAGGCCGGGGATCTTCGCAGCGACTTGTCTGAGCGACGGGATGCACGAGCAGATTATTAACGCGCAGATTTCAACCATTGACCATATTAGGGGCTCTGCTAGTTGATCTGCTAACTATCAGCAATCATGACCAACTTGGAAGAGTCGTCGAGCCGCTTACATGTATCGTCCGCCCCTATTCCCGTGACGTACACCACTCGAACCACGGAGATGGATGTCACCCTATTGTCATGATTAGCAGAAGCCTGCGAGTTTCCTGCCTATTGCTTACAGCAACCCCAGTGACAGCATGGAAATCAGACCGAGTCTTTTAACAAGCGGTAGTTGAAGTCTCCATGTCGAAGGAATAGGTTCAATGAACAGTGTCAAATCGGTAAGTAGGTTGAAGATAAACTAGATAGGAGCAAGAACATGGCTATTAGCACCCTGGATGTTAAAACCCCGGTTCATGTTCACTTACGGTACAATACCAGAGAGGATGCAGATCATAGCATGATCCCTCTAATTGGAAGTCCCACGATTTTCGGATAGGCCTGCATTTGAACAGAACGACACACGTTTCCTCGACGGCCTGCGCAAAGAGGAAGGCAATGAGGAATTTGTTGACGACCCTGAAGCCGCCCTCTGGAAATATTCTTAAGTAGAGAACCGCGAACGACGCCTTTGCTGCCGGCACTCCCCAACTGTATGTAACTGAGCTGGCGATTTGGAGCTGATAACCATCGGGTCAGTAAGTGGCATTAGGAGGCCATTTGGTTCCCTACCTTGAGGTATGTATTATAGTTATCGTCGCTGACTTCGTCACGATGGCTTCCTAAACCATATTGCGTAGCTTTACGATCGTTAGCTCAATGCTGGCTCAGGGGGGTCTCCTGAACGTACCAAGCATTACAGAGGTGCAGATTCCTAACGACAATACCTGTGATAATCAGTCGGCGCTGTTCTGAAGGTGGCCCAAGATTTCCAGGGGTTAAACATACCCAACTGAGAAGAATGAGAACTGTAAAAGTAAGTCAATATCCACCAGCTAGCTTCAGGGATAGCAGATCAACAAACCATCATCAAAACCCAACGTCTTAAGCATCCAACGAGCCGCAATCCTCGAGCTCATAGATATTGCGGTGATCGTGACCAGCACCGCTCCGGCACTGAGTACCGATCCCGTCTTGGAGTCAGCCATCTCGCTGATACCCAACGCCGGTCGTCACGAGGAGCAATGCCACCCATACTTCTCGATCCACGGCTCTGGGTCGATGGTGTGGAGGCGGCGACTTATAAACGAGATGCAAAGTAACTCAGACCCATACCCCTAAGGAAACGCATACGCGAAGAACGTCTTATTTTTCTTGGGTCGATCTGTTACAAGCAATCCCAACAGCATGAATTAATTGCATGGGATTGCACGCTAGATCGCCCGGTATGCATGCCTATTTGTTCTAGAGGGTTTGGTACCTATGTCTAGACTCATGCTAACATAACCGACACGACTAATACGTGTGTCTAGCTTAAATCCTACGCCTAGCAGCTAGAGAAGACAGGCATTCGAGGCATGGGTATGGTACGGCGCTCTCCCATATTAGGGCTTGACATATCTCGCCAACGATCGTTCCCCGGAAAATATTTAGGAACTTTGTCCGGTGAACCGCCTAATTGGTTTGACAGCGCCTGACGTGCGCTTTGATGTGGTATCATCGCGCCTATTAAGTGCTGTACAGCTGACCTAATCAGGTTGCGATCCCGGCAACAGAGCGCACCGGGCTGTCGGGGTGGTAGACTAGACTAGGGCAGTGATTTCCTAACCGTTAGAGAAATAACCATGAGGTCCAGCAGTAGAAGAGATTTTGTTCTATAGAATGGACTCGAGGAACAATTGACAAAGACCCGGCCGACTTTCCTCTGAGAGCTCTTCGCCTAGGTAAGTCCCTCATCTTGTCTCCACCTTCGTGGACATAATAGCCAGAAGCAGGAAGCTATGAAGTCAGCCTTCGGCATAAGTCCCATCTCACACCTTTTTCCAATGCCTCGCCCCCGTTGGACCTATCTCATGCCCTTCGGCATGTACACGCCTTGTCTTTCCCCAAGATCGAACATGTCGTGCATAGGTACGTAGTATTCATGGCAGTCTGGAAACCCAAATCATCAGGAGTCGAAAGTGCTGCCGTCTAGGATCAGAACACGCTAGAGGTCAGGGGGGCACACCGGGGATGTGGTTAGCCCCTACACTAGCTTGCTGAGCCTAGCTTGGGTGTTCGCCGTTGAACCGGGGTGAGGAGATTGCGCATCGGATCCGAAACGAGCAGGTGCTTGTCTCATACGAATCAGCATCCAGGCATCTCTCCGCAAAATACTCCTGGTATACACTCTCGCACGTTTCTGTCCTATCTACCGTTCTCGCATGGATATAAATTCACGTGAATGGACTGTCATGCATAGTATGGCTTCATATAGATCCCAGGTGGGACGTACGTGCATACCATGGGACTCGGGTTATACACAGGTTATTAGTACCCAGGTAGTCGAGATCCTATTCTAAGTAGGGAAAGATCGAGAATCGCACGCTGCATGCCTCTGCGGACAATACTAAGTCGAAGGAATCACCTGCGTTGAAAGGAATAAGAATTCCAGCCACTCAAACCAATACAAGTAGAACATACCTTACCCATCCCATCAAAAAGGAGGCAACGAGTCTTCCTCCAGGTCAAACCATTCAATTCTCCCACAGAACAACCCGAGGGACTATCATGATGCTCGCTTACGAAAGTCAGACCACAAGCCATGGATGCGGAGCAACCTGACCACGCCGGCTAGACTGCAAACCGACTAGAATAGTTTCCGCACTAACAAGCCGGCTCTGTTCCGCACAGTCTGAGCACTCCCCTCTTGACCGTTACTGTCTCTAGCTCCTTGATCAACCACCCGAAGGATTATAGCTGCTAGGCAATAACAGAAGCCCAATCTCGTTTGGGCAGTCACTACTCGCATTGGCATCTGTGCACTAGAAATGGAAGGTTGGATGTTGTTGTTTTCTGGGACGGGTACTCACGTCTCTGGGAATGCACATACGCATCGACGTAAAGGATGCGAACTATGCGGAGACAAATGGAATTTCTTTAAATTTTTTTATTTTTATTTTTTCCCCGCTGGCGGTGAGTGTTGAGAGTGTTGAAATAGATGGGGACATGAAGATTACCTAGTTCAAAGCTGACACCTCGGAACATGATGATCAGGAGTTCCCTAGGCTACTACCTAGAAGATACCTAATATCCCCATTTCCCCAGCTTTAACTAAAGTAAATAAGCTAGAAAAATAACATCATGCCACGGGATTTACGTAGGTAGGTACTTTGCCACCGAGCTATCACGGAGAGATGGTACTAGCTACCTAAGGGAAGTGGGAATCTGAACCAAGTCGTTCTATCAGTCAAAATAGAGCGTATCCAAGTCTTCTAACGAGTCAATGTGCACTGAGAATTCATTGCTGCGAACGGGTCTTGCATTCCGAGTTACCGGCTTCTAGGTTAATCTAATCAGCATCGAGTCGCGCAACCGGCGGCGTATCGTCGACCTGAATCCCCCCGCGCTTCTTCTCATCCGAGTCCCAGAACGGCAGCCTCCAGCCCCCCTCATCCTGCGGCACGGACAGCCAGAGCCGTAATAAGTGCCGTCTCGGCTTCCCGCTGTCCGGGCCGAAGTCGCGGTACGCCGTCCTGGCGTGCAGGGTGTGCGTGTTGGCGACGAACTGGATGTCGCCGATATCCAGGACCATGTGCAGCTTGACGCGCTCGCACGTCGCCTCGAGCAGCTTGATGGCTTCCTCCTGCTCGGGCGACAGCGGCGGGATGATGCCCTTGTCCGAGAACCGGGTCAGGCTGCGGACGAAGTACGGATCCCACTTGCAGTAGACGCGCTGCTCGCGGTCCGGGTCCGCCGGGTCCGGCGTCTCCAGGTAGAACACGGCGGCCCTGATGTACGGGTCCTCGCCTTGGGACACCTCGCCTTTGCGGTCGAAGTACCAGATCGGCTTGGTGAGCAGCTCGGCGACATCCGGACGTTCTTCCTGCAGGATGTTCCAGACGTTGTGGATGGACGCCACGTCCGACTCGCCTCCGAACTCGGCTTTCGCGATGCACAGCAGACCGACGATATCGCAGTCGTCCGCGTGGAAGAACTGGCGGGCGTTCGTCCTGTATATGCGGACCTTGTCTATCTGTGTGCTGTCCTCTCCGAGGTCCTTTACGTGCCCCAGGATGTGACCGTGTCCGTTTTGAGAGACAGGGTAGCCGAGGTAGGATCCCAAACCCATATAGGCGACGGCCGACTTGTGGATGCCCCATTCATGAACCGGAAATCCTTTGTATAGGATGAATCCCTTTCCGTTCAGCAGCTCCCGCCGCATGGTGGTCAGCGATGGCTCCAGGCCCGGAAGCGGGAAGTTGTCTTTGTTGATGCCGGTTAGGGGCAGGCCAAGTTCCATGAACCTGTCCGCCGTCTTGGAAATTTCCGCCAATTCATCCTCGGAGAACTGATGCACCCATCTTTCAGGGTTGTTGGCGTAGTCTTCCGCCTTCCATTCCGTAGGGCCCTCTATACGCTTGGGGAAAGCGCTGTATGGGTAGATCTTGTCATACAGTGGCGGATGTTGACCTAACTATAGGTGAGCAATCCGACACATAGAGGTTGCGTGGTCCTGAGGCAAGCTAACCTGTCGTCTTTAAGCCATCTGGGAAAATAGATCGGTCAACTTGTTTGGCCTTGGCCTTCAGGCCCTGAATGGCGTCGACCGGCGTCTCAATGTCAACAGCAGGGGCCATGGCTACTAGCTATGCCTCTGCGTAATGCCTCTAGTCTGTCTCAACTGGGTAGTATTCAAAGGAATGGAACGCAAGCAGTCTGAGTTGGAGGGCTGTGTAGGAGGATAACCATTGAAGAAATGAGGTATAAATTCAAATCGTTCGGGTTAAATAATTACCCTCTCATGCTACCGCCCATCATGGCCTGCAAGATAGCCGAAGAATGGCATCATGTCTTCCTCTTCCGGCTTGGTATGCGAGGGAGACTCGAGATTAGGTTAAGTGAACGACCAGGTTGTGGTGCTGTAACCTTTTCCTTTCTTCCTATCTTCCCCTCTGCTTCGACCTATCGCGGGGCTGGGATCACGCAATAGCGAGCACGCAATCATACGCCGAGGGTTGCACCATCATGGACCATTCATATTGTACTTACTCTATTTGAGCATCGTGTTCCTTGAAACTCTAGTCTGATTGGGCGCCGCCACCGTTTCCGTATGTGTATTCCGACGTTCACCAAGAGTACTATGTAGCATCTTCACGCACGTCGTCGGCCTTGGCGTGGTCGCGTGCATCGGTGATGATTTGAGCTTTAGACACCGCTGTCGGGGCGATCCGAGTGCGCGTATTTGAGCATCTTGAGGCCATAAGATTCTTCTATGGCCCGTTTCCACCTAGATGTTGTCTTGAACACGTACACTTTGTCAGCACGTCATAGCGGGCCAAGATAGCAGAAACGCATTAACAAGAGTAAGCCTCGATGAAGTTGTAACGATATCGGAGCAAGGAAAGTCGACCAGCGCTAGTATCTGTTTAATACATATATGCTGATACAATCATACAATGGTATTTAGATGCATACGCTGTCTCGCTAATAGGCACATATTTCAAAATTACTTCATTATCATTAGAATAGCAAAATATCTAATAAGTGTACACTGGAATGCTAGGAGATATGAGCAGATCACATTGATCATCTTAATTAGACCGCTTTCCCGTAAACCTTGTCCTCGAAAGCCTTGATCAACGGCTTGATCCGGTCGTCAAACGGCGGCAGGACCTGAGTCCCGAACACACCACATAGACCCGCGGCACGGTCAATGAACTGCTGTCATGTCAGTACTTTACTCACCCTGATATATGGGCGGAAGAATATGATAAACGTGGCTCCACCTACCCAATAGAGATTTGCAGCGCCGCTCCAGATCAGCGTACCCTTCCTGCGATACTCATGTTTGTCGCCGTCGACCAGGATGCCGCCCAGCCCCCAGTCGTACTCGTTGGTAATCGGGAAGTCGCCTACCAACCACACCGGCTCCTTCATCATCTCAAGCAGAGCAGCCTTACTCTTGGGCGACAGATGCGGTTGGAACATCAAAGCCGCCGTCTCTTTCTTCAGCAGCTTCTCATCATCTACGAGAAGCGAGTGCAGCACCTTGATGTAATCCCGCATGCTAGAGAATAGTCCCTGCCCTCCAAACGGCTCTTTCTTCCCGTCGCTAAACCACGGCTCGCCAGCCTTCTCGACTACGGGACCGGCCGGGTCTTCGCGATACGTCATAGGGACTCTGCGCGCCTGGATCTCGGGGCGGTTCCACGGGAAGAATGTGGTGCTCTCCATTCCCAGCGGCTCGAAGATATTCTGACGCACGTAGTCCTCAAGATTCTGGCCGGTGAGTTTCTCGACGAGCTTCCCTGCCCAGTCGATGCTGGCGCTGTACATGAAGTCCTCGCCCGGCTCGTACAGCAGTGGCAAGTCGAACGCCTCTTCGACCGTCGCGGAGGGGTCAGGCAGCTTCTTCCAGGCCGCGACTTTAGCTAGCGGCTCGTGCAGAAACGTGTATCCAAGGCCGGCGCTGTGCGTGAGTAGCTGTCGTAGCGTGATGGGGTTTTGACGCTTCCGCGTTATAGGCTCTCCATTGTCCGCGAATCCCGTCAAGACTCCCTGTTTAGCGAGTGTGGGAAGGAAGGGAGTCACATCATCGTCCAAGGTGATGAGTCCTCTCTCGACGACTTGTAAGGCAGCGATCGAAGTAACGAGCTTCGACATCGAAGCCAGTCCCATAACAGTGTCTTCATTATATTCTGGCCCATCTTTACGCGAGAACGACTTGGAATAATTGAGATTTCCTACATTTACAATTAGCTTTGAAGCCGTACTGTGCGATACAGTCGAGGTCACACACCTTCTTTGTCCTTGGCGATCGCAACGACGCCAGGTGCAAAGCCGCTCTCTAAAGCGTTCGCAACTTGGTCTTCGAAGGTAGCCATTTTCTATTTTCTACGTATATCAAACTTGGAGAACATCACTGGCCAAGCTGAAAGGGTCTACTCGGACGAGCCGTATCCCTTATGTAGACGCTCGACCATCACCCAATACAACCCATATTAGGAAGACGCCCCTCATCATGGACCTTGCTGTCGGCCGAACACCCCTATTCTCTTAGGTTCGATTATAAATCTAGTCATACCACCAAGCCCATTACCATTTTCCATTTTCGACATAGATTTGAGCTCCCAGCTGAAGGATTCCCTGCAATGGTTTAGACAGGTGGCAGCGTAGGAAGGGAAAGTTCGCGAAGGCAGCCTGGTGGGTCGTGCAGCGCTGGATCCTATTAGTAATTACAAGGGTCGAGACGGAGGAACATTTACATATAAACCGGCCTAAATAGTCATCCGAACTTGGCTCATGACATGTTGGCATGTGCGGATCTCCGAGACAAAGAATTCGTATTTACGACAGGGGTATCTCAAGAAACTCGTCTAGGCAAACATTAAATAAATCATGAACCGGTCGTATTAATCGTCGCGTTCCCACCTCCCATCCTCACTTCCTAAACAAATTCGTCCGTGACCCCCAGGATGGATTCGGTTGGAAGCCCGCTGCGTTGCGGAACCGGGGGTTCGACCGGAGTTCCTGCTCCTCGCCCAGCAGCTGCCCCTTGTCCTCGTCGTAGTCCGGCCCAACAGGAGGCGCGCATTTAATCTCCCCCCTCACGATCTCGACGACCGAGACCAGCGGCAGAAGCAGCATGCCGACGGAGAGCAGCTGCCCGAAGCTCCACTGCCTCTCGCCCGCGTCGCTCAGCGCGACGGGCGTCCCGCTCGCAAACGCATCGGCCAGGTAGATCACGCGCACCGTGGCGCCGACCGCGAAGCCCGTCATGAGGACCAGCCCGACGACCTGGAAGGCGGCGTAGAAGCGCAGGGCTCGGTAATGCAGGTACCAGCTCGCGAGCAGGAAAATGACCACGTTGCCCACGATCACGAGGATGGTGCCCACGTACGAGAGCCCCCTGTCGCGGGGCGCGGGCCCGTCCGGCGTGGCGGGGTCCCAGGCGCAGGCGATGGGGAACGTGCGGTCGGTCAGGTTGTCCTGGACGGAGCGGAAGATGTAGATGCCGTAGACGGACGACAGCGCGAGGTTGGCGAGCATGAGGAGCTGGCGCATCCAGCGGAGCATCCAGTCGCGGCGGAAGTCGCGCGCGAGGGCCAGCAGCGTGGCGTTGTGGACCGCCATGGACAGCAGCGACAGCATCCAGATGAGGAAGAAGTGGTACGGCACCATCGTCGCCGTCTTCGCGAGCCCGACGCTCTGGATGCCGATGCCCGTGAGGATCTGCTGGTCCGAGTACGAGTTGAGGAGCTTGCGGCGGAGCACGGAGGGTTTCCGGGCGGTCTTGTTGCGCGTCTCTTGGAAGACGAGGGAGGCGCTGATTACCAGCGCTGTCGCGGCCGTGATTATGAAGGAGAGTAGGACCTGTTTAGATATTTCAGATGTATTAGCAACCACCTTCTACAGTAGGTGTATGATCGATACTGTTGTGGATAGTACTTACACCGATGCCAGCAACGCCGGCGTCGCTAGGAACGGCGTCCGGCGCGTCGGTGCAATTCGGCGACATCGCAGCATGTATTTCTGCCAACCCTTGGGATGCACCTAAAGAATCAACACTATAAAATTCTGATGAATTTCAACGCCGCACTCGCGAGAGCCTTTGGAATTACCTTATGTAGGCAACAGAGAGAAAAGGAGAGAAAAGAAATATAAGACTCCCTCATAATTGACATGAGTTCCCAAGCTTAGCTATTTTGCGTGTCCGTCTTGATTGCGCCCCCTCGTCAGAAATGTGAATGTCCCCCTGTCTCACACAATGACGTCGCCCTACAGACCCTAATAAGCGCCACGGATGAAACGTAGCGCAGATCATCAGCATCCCTGCCGCCGATTAATGCGTAATCGACTGGACGAGGAAGCTCCCCCTCGGGACGTGTAAGGTGCGGCTGTGCTCTTCAGGCTTCAACGTTTATGCGATGCGATTTGATGGCCCTGCGCCAATGTTGTTGTATGGGGCGAAGAGACTTTGGGCCTATTGGTGGCGAAAGCTTTGGTCTATTTGTGATTATTTTGAGCTTAACAATCATACTCGCTTGGTCTCTAAACGCTGGTCATTAGTGCAGCCTCCTGATGGTCACTATTGATGTTTAACGCAGGTAGTGTCAAGAATTTCGGACAGCAAGCTACCTACAGTTATGGCTAACGAAAGACAAAGAAAGAGCTTCACTATATTTCTATTTTGACTACAAGATGTGATGGGGTTTCACCTTATGCTCTTATTTGACCGTGGTTGCGTCTTGATAATGTCGAGGCACGTTTACGTAGCGAGATAGTGCGAGGCTATACAGAACTCTTTTTCAATACGACCAGCTCGTACTGCCTAGATCAGCAAGTAATCCCATCCCAACAGGTTCATAGCATCTCTCCAGACCACACTCCGTGGTGCCATAAGTAGATCTTGCATTTCGAGATTAGTCGGGTCCCAGATTTCCCGCAGTAGTGAAACGAGACCGCCGAAGCTGCCGAGCTTCGCTGCGTCTCCGAGCTGTGCGATGCGATTGGCGAAGAAGAGGCGAAAGCGAGAAGACGGCACGCTTACTGAGCCGCAAACCAGATAGACCCAGACGAGGCTCCGGTCGTATTCTTTGGGCTGGTTTGGCACATATGCGAGAAAGTCAGTGATCTGATCAACCTGTTCCGTGCAATCGAGCGGCGAAAAATTAGGATCTAGGCAACGAAGGTAGATCTTAGCTGCTGCGAGGAAGGCCTCTGTGATAATGTAGGTCAGCTGAACAAGGTAATATGAACCGCTAATATCTATACTCCGTGCTCCTTCGTGCAGCCTCTTTGCGTTGTCGAGTTGATTATCCAAAATAGTCGTCTGTTGGCGAAGGTCAGCATCGTCTAGGCCTTGCATTACAAGCATGTCGAGACAGGCAATTTCCGAGATGAGGTACATGACGCGATCTTCGCAGCCCATCAAGTCAACCAGTCCAAGATGAGTGTCGTTCATAGAAATATGGCGTTCACGATAGATACGAGCAAAATACGGTGCGGAACCCGTCATGGTAGCACCCAATATATCAATCCATGCTGTCATGCTAATGTAAAGACGGTCCAATCCCTCGGGCTGTTTCGAGCTGGAAACCAAATCAGGCAGTTCTAGCGCATGAGCTACTGATGTAGCACCCTGAATATGCTCGCGGAAGGGAACGCTGAGTATCGAACTATCATATACACCAATGTGGCACTGAAACGCGATGAGACTAAGAGTGGTTTGAAGGACTTGTTCATAGTCTTCTTTCCGATTTAATTGATTCTTCAAGATCTTTATCAACATGCTGTTGTGCTCCAGGATAGTCTCATCGATACTTTCGGCTTGGTTGTCCGTGATGGTTTTATAATGTTGAGCGGCCACCATCAAACAGCAGTGAACGAAGCTTTCGTTTTTTTCTAGCGAGGTCAGAACAAAATGGGATATAGATGGATGCCGTGCCCGTGTCAGTTGGTAAATAGGAAATATGTCTGGTAGAATGGATCGGACGAAGTGATCAATCATTGGCCGGTCGCGCTGTATAATAAAAGCCTGAGACTCGGATCGAGCTACACTGACCATTATCGAAAGGTCTATATGGTCCCTTAATCCCATGTTATCAAGCCCTGGTAATGAGTCCCTGACTGGCTCGATTAGAGGGACAGCTGCCAATGTACTGGAATATCGGCGGTTCTGCTCGGCTGAAATTTGTAGAGAACTGAATTTCTGCGGCGTAGGATCCGCTTCGTGTTCCGTGACCCCATTTTCATTAGCCCTATAAGCCTCCAATAGTTTCGTGATGGGTAGACTGATTTGCTCCATGTGTTTTGCAAGATGAACGGTAAGTTTCTTCCATGTAGGGAAGGACTTGCCACAGAACCGGCAAGGCTCTTCGTATGGACTGAGTTCCGTCTGAGTATGGCACTTCATCACCTTCTGCCCCCACATGATATCGCTGCTACCCTCTCCGAATCTAATGCTTGCCCTCGTTTTCACCTTCGGTTCTGTGAAATGGTGTTCGCGGACGAGATGCTGTAGAAAGCCATCGCGCCTGAAGAAGAAACTTTGGCAGCCGACAACGTCACACGCCCACCACTCAAGATGACGATGGGCCTCGTTTTCATGACGAACCCAGTCAGCCTTTCTTTTATACATCTTCGGGTCGCGGCAACCGTCCCAAGTGCATGTAAATGGTTGGACATCTTCATGGACGTGCTTGGTCCAGTCGGATGGTTTCTGCAATTTCTTGGCTGTGAAGCATAACTGGCACTCTAATTCCGCCGGCAGAGACGTGGTTGGGGGCATAGGAATACCATCAGGGAACATTTCAGAGTGAATAAAACTACCCTCTAGTGGGGTAGGAGCTCCTCCCATGGCATGAAGACATAGAGCCCCCGAGGGACAGTTGCCCTGACTGGCCGATTCGAGGTGATTTGCCTTTGCCTTCATCAACCTGTTTAGGCGATCGACGCATTGGCTTGCAATTCGATCCACCAGATATCCATTTGTCGTTCGAAGGTGAGGGTTCAATCTCAAGACGTGTCGTCGGAAGCCTTCATATGTCGGGATAATATTCTGTTCCCCACCAATTTCGGAGGAGATCTCCATGTCGTCGTAATCGTCGTAATCATCGCTGTCGTCTCCTCCGCCGAGCCTTCGCCCCGAGCTTGATACACGTTCAGGGTCAAATAGGACAAAATCCGGGGCCGACAAGTTAGTTTGGTAGGCCATGAATTTCTTGATAGGACTTTGATCGTCTTCTTGAGGCTGTGGTATCGCTTCAAGAACATAACGCCAGTCAACCGCATCCGTGTCCCAGCTACTATAATCATGCTGGACTTCAGTAAAGTGAAGCGGGGCGTTGTCATCTTTCAGGACGTTTCTTATGGTGCTGCGAGACTGCACGGACTCTTCACCGTGGCTGTTGGATGAGTCATCCTCGTTCTCTGCGTAGTGCGGCGGAAGAGATTTAAGGGCGAGCGATCTCAGGTGACCGACGATGTGGTCAATTAGACTCCCACTCCCAGAAGTTGCGTCATCCTCTGCGTCGTCCTTTCCGCCACAGAGAGGACATACCTCAAACAGCGGACCCGATGAGCGCATGCCCCTCTCGGCAAGGAGGTCAAGCTGGGCACTAGTGTAGTTCTTTCTGTGGCTTCCTTTCATGTGGTTCTCAAATTCTTCGCGGCTGCCGAATGTTTGCACGCCATGCGACTTCGCCGAACAACGCCAACGCCGGGCATGTTTACGCATGTGCTGTAGCCAATCTTTGCTGTGTCTGTATAGGACATCGGGTTCGTCGCAGGGGTCGAAGAGACAAACTAGAGCATCGAGGTCGCCGAGGACATGCTTTCTTTGATGTAGAGGTCAGCTTCCATGCTTCTCGCAGCTGCTTTATCAGGTAGCGTCACGCACCTCCATCTAGCTTCGTTGCTGACCTCGAGGCCAGACAGAACATAGAGACAATACGGGCATGTTACTTCGATCATGCCGTGACCCGGGTTCTCTGGACATGGCGGGAAGCTTAGTTCCTCGTGCGACCCCAGATCCACGGATTTTACCTGGGAGACAACCGACGGCGCAGAAGCTCGTTGAAAGTTCTGCGGTGCCAGAGTAGTAGCACTTTGCACCGCCGAGTATATTCTACTTGGTGCAGCTGCTGGCTTGATTGCTTGGCTAGGTAACTGTGGCGCCTGAGTCTCCAGTTGCCCAGGAACGATCTGGGTCTGAATTGTCGGCTTCGAGACAGGTTGGGTCGTTTTGATAGGATTCACGGCATAACGAGATCGCCTATATAGTATCCTCTTCCGCCTCAGGATCATACTGGCGGCAAGTCTGTTGCAAATGGCATCGCTGCTTTCCGGGAACCGGTCTCGGAGATTTTTGACGAAATATTCTCTCAAGATGTCCTCTATGTCGTTTCCCTCTTCGTCCTTCATTCGGAAGGAGGTAGCTACTTTGATATCCTGAGACTCTCTGCTAGCTTTACGAATTGTGTTCGACAACTCAAGGAGTAAGCCAACCTCAGAAGAAATACCATCGGCGGTCTTTTCGAAGTCTCCCTGAGCGAGGACCGAATACCGGGTCTCAGTGGAACACTGTGGATCTATGAGACGATCGACTAAACGGATACCTAAGGAAAGGGGAAAGGAGTTACGATGAATGAACAATATAGCCGGCAATAAGTGAGGTATATATCACAGCTTACACTCGTCGATACGACCCTGAAGGATCCCTAGTATACCCAGAATCAAGCGCAAAACTTCGGGAGCTTCTCGGACACGATGGTCCATACATGCCTTCCCACTGACAAAGACTGCCATATTGGAAGTCCAGATAGAGAAGCGCGCCATTTGATCTTCGATTGTTGAGTACCGCTGAGAGTCAAGAGTCGAGGTGCCTCGGAGGCACCGTTCGAATGAGATGAGACATTGTCTTGCGAGCGACGAAATAGGAGCAAGGCGCTCATTGAGAGACATTATTGCTGCTTTTCACCGTTAAGAGCCCCCGATTACAAAAGGGAGTGAGACGCGTTGACGTCGGAAAAGTATCTCCTCATTGTTGCACTATGGCCTGCGAAGACATGAAGACGCGGCTCACGAAATCAGCGAAAAGTGCAGTAAGGCTCTGATATGAAAACGAGATGGGCATTTCCACATCTTAAGCCGCGAGTACTAATGATACCTTGTAACCCCGCTTACAGGCATCGTCTACCAATAGGAGGGGAGTTGACGCATTCTTTTGCAGCACAGCCCTG
Organism: Hypoxylon sp. FL0543; assembly: GCA_022578575.1. Classification (NCBI taxonomy): domain Eukaryota; kingdom Fungi; phylum Ascomycota; class Sordariomycetes; order Xylariales; family Hypoxylaceae; genus Hypoxylon; species Hypoxylon sp. FL0543. The sequence goes on from MU393995.1 coordinate 223,163, forward strand.
TAAGGACGTTCAGCTGAAGCGTTAATACAGATTTGTGTAAGATGGTCGGGTGGGCAGCGGGAAGCTGAATCACAGACAAAGTACAATTCATTCGGCCGTCGTTTGTGGAACTTGGCACCTTCGGTTTTCAAGATAGTTACAAACCAAGCCGAAGACGGCGCCTTTACGTTGTAAATACATCATGGAACCACAATTAGGTTCGGCATGAGTGAACTACAGGCAGAGTTGCTCACGACGTTGGAGGACTTGCGGCGGATCGCCGATATTCTCGGGCAGCATGAGACTGTATTGGACACGAAAAGTTTCTACTACACTCTTTTTGCACAATGCTACCAGTTACGTCGGCAAGTTACAGACATCGCTCATCCTGGGTCGCTTTCAGCTTTCCTCGGCGATAAACTCAGCCGGCTAGAGTCGCTCATCGTCCCCGAGTGCCTACAGCCTTACATACCTGAACAGGGTGAGATGGTATACCGATATCCTGGCTTGGTTGCACTGCATCACTTTGCGAACTCCGAGCATCACAGTCAAAATGACATGATCAAAATTCTTAAGGCATGTATTAATTGCGGAACGAAGGACGAACGCGCGGCGCTGGTAGTTTTGTTGAAAGACGGCAATGACTTCCTAAAGGCTCAGGGGTCTGAACCTACGATTTCACAGGACGTTGATTTATTTATCCCTATGAAAGCGAGACAACAACCGCCAGATGGGATCTGGCCGGCAGCAAACTCGCTTTTCAAAGTACTTGACTCAAGAAAGTGCTGTACATGCGACCCTGCACATAGGTACGCTGTACAGCTTTGTCTTGAAACGCATCGGGCGAAACTAGTCGATTGCGATTTTGACCTTTACCTTGGCCTTGGGCAGGTGTGGCAGGAAGCTCGAGTTCAGACAACTACGATACCATCATCCAAGTTGCCTAAGATCGTTGTAGGTGGCCCAAAGAAGGCCGCTGCCGATAGTGGACCTCGCCATCGCAACAAACGGGAGCGCGTAGTGGAAAAGCTATGCGGGGATATTATCAAGATTACAAGTAAACTGCCTCACTACCGTCTCAGCTATCGTTTGGAGAAAGACAGTCTGTGGAAGCTTCAATCTGAAGAGAGTAACTTTAAGATCGACAAATCTAAGCCCCCCATGTCTTTGGCCAAGATCATAGCTGAGAAGTCCAATATGTTGAACGAGAAGACGAAACGAATCCTGAGCGTACTTCTAGGCTATGCTGTGTTTCACCTTCACGAAACACCTTGGCTTCAGTCTCCATGGAGCTCATCGAATGTCCTATTCTTTCGTTCACCGAGCGGCGTGCCGTTACGACCCTACGTCGAAACTCACCTTGATGATAACATCAACAGAAGTCCACACGCACCCACTCCGACAGACGAAGATGATTTTGATCCTGATGACGATCTATCCCCACCGTACCCATGCTTGGTTGACTTAGCTGTTGTTTTGATGGAACTCCACAAGGCCAGATCTCTCGAGTCTCTAGCACAGATTTACAGTGTCTCGGCGGCAGAGGAGATGGACTCTACAGCTCGTTACATTCTTGTGAGAGAAGTCTTCAAGTATTGTCGTGAGGACATTACAGATCAGACTCGAATGGCTATAAACTTTTGCCTAGATCCGAATATCGGCTTTAACGACGAAGGCGAAGAACTTGATGAGCATGGACTGCGAGGTGTGATATACCAACAAATCGTCCGCCGCCTGGAAGATGAACTAGAGCAAGGCTTCAGTGACCTTTCAGTCGATAGGCTGGATACCCTAGTGCAGAATATGGATCTCGCCACTGGGGGCCAACCGATACGTCTAGAGCAAATGAAGTACCCGGTAGACGTGTCTGATTTCACTTCAAAGCCGAAACGGCGGCTTTCGAACGGAAATGCAGGTCGTCGAGTGCGATTCTTAACCTCAACAGATGCCGACTCCTCGGATCCGCCTGGGCAATCACCGGCATCCAGATTGGGTGTTTCAGCCTGCGACAGCAGGCCTACAGTACTCTGTGACAAGGAACTGCCCTCCAAAACCATTCCTAATCAGTAAGTCAATGGTTGTACTGGATTCGTATATGATGTTAACTTTAGGTACCTAAATAGCCGCCCGAGTGGTGACCTGGCTGGACGCATCAAGCAACTATTAGCGACACCCAGAGCACGGTCTACCAGACCGGATACTATCCGGGTTCTGAATGTTCCTGAGATAACGTTAGAACACGAATTACAAAAAGAACTCGAGAAGCTTTTCAACTCGACCTGCAAGGTCCATAGTCTAGCTAGAACTACACGAGATACCCATTGGCGGAAATACGCAACTGTCACCTTCCCGGACATACCCAACGACAAGTTGAGAAGCCTTCTTGAGATGGAAGAAATTAGACTACGCGGTCCTCTCAATTTACAATATGATACCAATTTTCTTGGGATAACGTCCTTATACGATGCTGGCGAGGAAGCTATGGTTGAGTAAGTTGCTAAACCGCCCTAATACCTAAAGCCCAACCCCTTTCTTCCCCTTTTCCTGAAAATATCCCCACTGACGTCGGATATTGAATATCAAAGCATAATTGCCATTGAGGGCCTGGGTACGAACCCCTTTGGCACTTTCCGTGCTCCCCAGGGCGATGACATGTGGCTAAGGGACTATCTACCGGATAATTTTCAGTATTCCAGGATCCTACTCTACGGATATGACTCCAAAGTCCCCGGTTCGAGGTCCGATCAGAGTATTAGGGAAATTGCTGGCACATGCAAGAACGTCATCTTGGATTTCCGCAAACTCACGAAGGTAATACCTACAACCTGATGGGTCACAATTGACCCGGCTAACCTATGACACAGACGGAGAACAGGCCAGTGATATGGATAGGGCAGTCAATGGGAGGGCTCATCGTACAGGAGGCATGTCTAACTTCTGGATTTCGTACGCAGACCACCAAGCTAACATCGAAAAGGTCCTAAGCCAGTCACGCCAGCACAAATCCTTCAATCTTCCAGGTAATCTCCTTACTTGCTCTCTCGGGTTTCTTGGATTTGGCGTGCCCACGAACGGGCTTAGAAACGACTCACTCCTCGAAGTTGTGAGGGGGCAGCCGAATTTCGAAATGATCAAAAGCATATGTATCGAGGACAACCGAGCCTCCCACTACCTCAATGACTTAGCAAGACGGTTCTCGCTCTGCGAGGACAACCTTAGCATATACTACTTCTACGAGACCAATCCGTCTGAAGACCTGCTAGTAAGACCACCATCTCCCTGACGTATCTACTGGTAACAGCCACCTAACTTATAAAACAGGATGCACGAGCCCCGGCTCGAAGACGCGTAGACGACTCCGAAGCCGTGGAGCGCGAAAACACGTATTGGATCCCCCGCAACCACTCGGAGCTAGTGAAATTCTCGAGCCGCAGCGACTATGCTTACCTGATAACGACCACAAACATATCAAATATCCTCAACAGCAAGCAATAAGCCTAGGGACACTACCTACACTACTAAGCTCCAACGGCCGCACAAGTTCCGATTTATAGTTCGAGGACCATTATCTAGCACCAATCTGCTCCTTGCACGTACCATCGAGGGACACAAAAAGGATATCGAAGCCTGTTTGTATTGTATATGTGCGGCAAGCCGCTGGTTCCGCCCAGCCGTCGTCAAGGATTACCCAAGGATCTCCACATCTAGACCTTCGGCTAGACCGAGGCGGCTGGCTATCGGGGATCTGACTTATCCCCATGCGGTCTAGACGCTACGCAATAATGGTCCGATTCCAGAGCTGGCGCAGAGCTGGCGGTGACGCGACTATGACCCGCGGGCAGCCTATGATAGCGACTGCAGAGCATCACGAGATCTTAACTACCTGTATGATTGATCTGGAGCTTGCTGTTGCGATACATGAAGGGTTGATACATGGTGGTGCTTTTACATATATCTACATACCTGGACGGACAAAGAGCTATAGATCTGTATATCCTTGCGTAACCTAGATCTGGGCGCATTTGGCACGTCGGGTAAAATGGCGAAGAGCTCGGGGCGTATGGTTAGAACTAACGCGACGGGATTGATGTCCACGAGGAGGCGTGTCAGCTCACTGGATCATCATCAACTCATCAAGTGACGATAAGGCAAGACTTGATACTCTTCACGTAGTAAGCGTTATAGTAAACGTAAAAAAGCATCCTAGGAAAACCGTCGATTCAACACGTATGATACCCATGGGACACAATATGTCCAATGCAATGCTATCAACCAGCTATAAGAGCTCCATAGGAGAGAGACAGAGAGGATTTCAAATCATCCATCATTTAAGCGGGCCAGAACTTCTAATTCTAAACACCGTCGTCAAGGTCGACACGCGTCGGTCCATTCTTTCTTCTTCCACTCTGGCCTTTTTCACCTTTTTCCTCGTTCGGAATCTCTCCTGCTTTTTTCCCTTCTCTCTTTCTCTCTCTTTCTCTCTCTCTATCGTGGAATAGGAAAGAGGAGATGACGAATTTGTGTTGTGTTGTTTTGGGGGATATCAACTAAGAAACGACCGACCACCGGAAAACCTCCTAACTCCGCCGAAAACTCCCAACGCCGTCGCGAAGCGGAGACCTTCCACCCAGTTTGAGGGGACGTGCCCCCGGAACGCCGTCCGTGACCACACCATACTTCAACCACAGAGAGGCGGCTAGCCGTCGTAAACGAATCTTTCGTAGAGAGCCTCAAAAACGTAGAGATTCTTCCATTGTTGCCTTGTGTGAATTCACAGAACTCGTAGCTGTAACTCGTCCCAAACTAGGATTATGCCTTCCTCTGCCTCTTAGCAGACCGTCCAGGACTATCGTCTAGATCGTTTCGGAGAATTTCCTCGGTGCCCGTCGAGCTCGGCGACTTGTGATTTGGCGTCCCAATGTGACCGGTATTTAGAGGGTCCGTGGTTGCGAACTCGCCACTGTCGGGATGCCAGTCGTAAGTTGCGGTGTTGTTGAAGGTGGTGGTGTCGAAGTCAAAGTCATTACCCGACCCGTCAGCACTAAACGCATTCGAATCAATGTACTGGTTCAGATCGATGTTGTCATCAAAGTAGCCAGTCGACTCATCCAGACCAGGTATTCGACCCGAAGGACTAAGCGGCCCTAACAAGTGGTTTAGATCCTCTAGCTTCTGAGCTTGTTCTGTCTGCATGCGGTGAAGGTACTCGAGTTCCTCTTCCGTCTGGGATATCCGTTGGATCGATGGCGGGACAGCCGTAGGCAGGATAGGGGATAGCGACCTCCGCCCGCTCGGAGGTGGCACGCCCCCGTTCGGTGCGAGCCCCACGGCAGCGGGACGTGGCTCCGCCGAGACGGGAGGAGAAGTCACAGAAGAAGCAGGTGTGGTGGTGGCAACGCTGTTGTGACCAGACATAATGCTTAACATGCGGTTTCGTTGATCGTTGGTTAGAGTCGCCGACGTATGAGCGGCTACCTTGGGAAGATCAACTGCGACATTGCCAGCATTGCCAGCATTGGTATTCGCGTCTTGGATGATCTTCATCATACCCTCCTGGGGATTCGACTCTAGTTCCTGCTTAAGATATGAAGGCGTACTAGCTGACTCTGTCGGAGTATCGAAGACCTCGGTCACTAGCCCCATCTGGGGCTGTTGGGAACTGGAATAATCTGTAAATGGCGTAGTAGTAGCTGCGGTGGGAGGCGTCCCAGCGGCTTGAGTCTGAGGAATAGGGGGTAGCAGGCGGTGTGGTCTCTTAGGGGTAGCCGAAGGGGTCGAATTCTTAGGCATCTGCTGTTGAACCCAGTCCCCGAGATCGACTACACTACCCTGACCCTGCTGCGGCGGCATCTGAACGTTGGGGATGATGCTGGCCAATAGATCATTCACGTTCTGCACGCCCCCCTGTTCCTCGAGCGACTTCCTAAACACGTTGGCGAGGAAATTCAAGATGGCATTGATAGAATTCTCATGGCGATCGTGCATGTTCTGGAACATGATGGCTTGCTGGTATAGCTGATTATGCTCCTGTCGTAGTCGCTGGATCGCATCGCTAATCTGCTTCTGACGTTGTTGCAATGCTGCCATCTGATCTCGGACGACAGCCAGTTCCTTCTTCTGGAGCGGCCCTGACTCGGGAGCTGGCAGTGCTCGGTTTTGTGCATTCTGCTGAGTAAACGGGTGACCGATAGATTCATCTGCCGCCACAACGTCTTCATCGCTCTCACCCTCGCCCTCGTCGCCGCGTTTCTTGCCGCCCTTCTTGTTGTTCCCGCTTTTCGGCTTGTTGATTAGCCATAGTAGATTGGGGTGACCACGCTTGAAGTAGGGATTGTAATATTCGCTTGGACTCTTGTTCTTACGCTCGCTGGCCTTCATCGAGTTATCTGAAAGACCAACTTTCTTGTGGAATCCGTACATGTTGAGCTGCCGGACAAAGGACGCATAGTTGTTATGCTTGAACAGCTCAGGAATTAATGTTTTGGCAAATTCATCTTCATCGAGAACAATGAAGGAGTCTCCCTTCTCTGACCATCTGATCAAATCCGTGTTCTTCGATTCCTCCAAGAAGCTATAAAGATCATTAGCGACATGGAAATGAAGCCGGAGGCGAGTGTCAAGGCTTACCTATTTAACTTCTGTACGAATGGAGGAATCTGCTTCCGCTTCGCCTGGGCCTCCCTCTTTGCCCTCTGAGCCTTCTCCTCAAGTAGATCTATATTGTCATGTTCGTCAACGGTCCCATTCGTCTGGGGGGAGATTAAATTCTCATCGAAATTCGACCATGGATCGCTTTGCTGCGGGGTGAATGCACGATTGGTGGTGACAAGGGCGTTGTTGATGCCTCGCCTCGCCAGGATGTTCGACGGTGTGCTTGGCGCATACTGAGCCTGTGTCGGCGAGGGCACCACGCCGTAGCCGTTTACTCCATTCGAAGTGTTGTCCACAAAAGGGCCCGCATTGTTCCCATTCCACCTCAACAACTGGTCTTGCGTAGTGTAAGGCTGCGCCATTTGATGCGGTATAGGCACGGTACCAGGTGCTGGTCGCTTTCGAGGATTCGGGGATGACATAGGGTGATAATAGGTGTACATGGGCCACGACCCAGAAGGACTGGCGGTGATGGGACGAAACTGTCTAGCCAGCGACCTGCTTCACCAAGAGGCGGTTAGGGATACCGTGTGTTCCGCGATAGAGGAGTGGATCCCTAGCAATAGGCACTGAATAGAATCAATGCAAGTCAAATGTGACAATGGCGCGGGTCGTCGGCGTTGGCCAAAGACAGTTGTTGAAGATGGCGAATCGCAGAAGCGGGGGGGTTGGAATGGCGTGGGATCGGGCGAGAGGCGGCTAGACCGTGTACGAAGCCGCAAGGCTGTGGATAGAAAGCAGGCGACCGGGCTAGGCTCCTAGCCGCGAAAAGCTTTTGTAGGATGACCGGTCGGCACCCAAGGCTGTGGTTGTTTTTGTTTCGGTGAGTACTATGTATGGCTGCGATGCTGTAGGTTCGGGTTAAGGCAGCCAATGAAAGTAAAAACAGATTATGCGCGCCAATATTCGTGGCAATTCTCAGATTCTCTCAGATTTTGGCAGTTCGCAATTTCAGATGGAGTAGGATGGTGGATTCCAGGCTTTCCTCCGCATTCATACCTTTTGGCTATATATCGCCCAAGCTTCAAAGACTCTGAACGGTGAGAGAAGGAAGTGAAACAGCCGTAGAAGCCGAAAAGAAGCTTCCAAGACCCCGGACTGAATTGTCTCTGGTAGATGCGACAGTGATCAAGTGAACAGCCTGAGAGCTGAGAGGCAGTCAAGGGTAGAGAACAAGGGCTGAAGCAAAGGCCGTTGTTCTCGAAGTCGCAAAATTGTAAGTTCGATGTCGCAGAATCGCAGAATGCCTAGGCTATGGTACAGGTAACACGACATGTATTAAAACCCAGCTAGGCGTTCTGGAGAACGTGTGTAGCTTCGAAATGATGTAGCGCGGCCGGAATTGGGGTGTGCGAATGCCAGCCAGCGTAATAAGTTAGTACAAGAATAGAAATGGGCAATGCGCGAGCTTTGATGGGATTTTCAGAATTGGCCCGGTCTTCCCGCTCACGAGCCGCGACAGCCCACGAACAGAAGAATTCGTTCGTTCCGTGTCTTGGCTTAGTCTTTCCACTGTGCGCGCTGGGACGTTGGGACGCTGGGACGCTGGAGACCGAACCGAACCGAGAGAAGTAGAGAGCCTAGGTAAGTGGCCGAACCGGCGGACAACGAGCAGGCGGAAGAATCTTCTGTTGCTTAGATTCGAATATTAAATGGCATCAATGTTCATTGTAAGATTGTCAAGATTGTGAAGATTCGAAGATTACCACGCACAACGTGTACATGTGCGGGAGTCTGGGACAAGTTCGTTGGATTCTACCTCCCTGGGCCCGGCGATGACAGTGTCCTACTAAATATTAGACGGGATGTGTTTTCTTTCCGGCCTTCGCATCTGTCCGGCAAGTGGGCTTACCAAAATTGACAGCATTGAAGGCCGGCTAACCGCTAGTACAGTACAAGCTCGGTACAAGCTACAGAAGCACGAGCCACAAATTGATACGGTATCCACATCTTGCGCCCTTCAGCCAATGAGCAGCACCAGTGATAAGATAGACTAGCAAGCCCACTTAGTCCAGCTAGACTGTCATTTTCGTCATCCTTACTATCGGATGATTATCTCGTCATCAAATTATGTCGATTGTATAAGAAGATCTGGCCGGCTATCACTCTATTGGTCTTGTTGGTCTTGCGCTCCTCTACCTACATGTGCCTACATACCTAGGTAGTCATCATAGCCGTCGTCTTACGATCTCTGAGGCGGTACTGATGTTATCTAGATGTACTGTGGTACAATTCCACAGATCTAGATACGGAGCTATACCTATATGGACCAACTCGACCAGGGCGCATTGCGCATGGCAGACACCACCGACGAGCTGTGGGGCCGTTAATAAGAACCATGTCCAGAATACCTGCCCATACCTACCTACATAGTACACAGCTACAGGTCCGGACCAACAGCTCCAGAGGATGCAACGCTAGGCCGGACGTTAGCGAGGGGTAGCTGCTATTGGGAATTAGATGGGATTCTCCCCGACCAATGACCAGACGCTGACCGCATTGTGCTTTTCCCCATAATCCAGCTCCAAAATCCGATTCTCACCAGTATTTACGATTTCGTTGAAATATCGAGACAATTTTTAGCGAACTTAATTTTTCACCTCTGCACATGTATCGCACGACCCACGCGCGCTTCATGTTGATAGGGGACACACCACCCATGTAAACGCTTCAGGATCAGAAGCAAATAGAAATTTCCACAGTCTGGGGTATCATGGCTCAGTTCAAACCCGTTATCCAACACGGACAGTCGCTCCGGAGCAAAATATCATTGAGCTCCTCGACCAGCCAGGGCCGACGCTCTTGCCAGCTTGGCATTCCTGGCTTGATCCCATTCTCTTCCCGAGTTTCCAGACTGTGCCTCTCTTTGCGCTCTCCTCTCTTCCTTAAGCGTCCGGGCCTTTTCTCTCGGATCAATGACAACTAATTCCTCCTCGGCCTTCTTTCGGTAGGACAGGTCCTTTCCCAGCTTATCGGCTGCAAAGCTCAGAGAATGTGACATCCATCCTTCGTCGTCGCTCTCTTCCTTTTCCGCCTTGTCCCACGAGTGGCAACTCTGACAGTTGGCAATAAAGTGTAAGTCGCAGAGCTCAGCTTCGTCATCTTGCTCCCCCGGAGCTTGCTCCGCACTATCCTCCTTCGCCGGAGCATTCGGTTGGTCTTTCTCGGGCGCTGCTTGGCCGAGTTTGGTACGAAAAGCCTGAAGTGATAATAAATCCTCATTCGCTGTAGTCGCCTCGCCGCCTCTTCGCCTTTTCCGGCCCCGCGTAGAAGTCTCTGGGATCAATTGCTCCAATGCTGTTTTCTTAACCTCCTTGACTGGTTCCGAATGTATAGTCCGTTTCATAGATGCTTTCAAGGCTGCTATCTCTTCGTTTGCTCGTTCTAGCGCGGTTTTCTTCTTGGATTCTGGTTCCGGAGATGATTCGTCATGGATAGGTATAGCTGCACTCTGCGATGGCGGTGACGGTGGCTTTGCTTCAGGTCTGGTGTTCGTTCGAGATTCGCGAACTGGTATGGTAGATTTGGCCACTTTATCTTCCTTCTTAGCACTGCTCTTTGGCAGTTTGGCTGCAGGGGCGGGCTCCTCGTCCACGTCCATGACAATCCTAGAGTCGAACTTTGCCTTTTTCAAGACTGGCGTGTCATCGTCGACCTCTTCATCGCCGAAACTCAACAGCTTCTTTCCCGCCTTAGATTTCGCTTTCTTTTTCTTCTCCGTGACTAGTACCTCGTGAGTGCGCTTAGCAATCCTTTCGCGCTTCTTCATGTCCTCGAAAGGATTGACAAGGATCTCGACTCCTGTAATCTTTATAGGGTAAAGAGGTCGTTCCGTTCCTTCAGCCACTTCTGCTTCACCCATGCGAGCCAGGTTGTAGATTGTATCACCCACCACCCTCCCAAACACGGTATTTTTATTGTTCAACTCCTCGGCCTTGTCCAATGTAAAGAAGAATTGACTGGCATTTGTGTCGGGTCTGCCTTCGTTTGCCATACCGAGCAGTCCCCTTCTGTTGAACTTTAATCGCGAATGGAACTCGTCTTTGAAATTGACGCCCGTCGGTCCAGCATTCTTCCCGCGACGCTGGTCCATAGGCCATGGATCCAGATCGCCGCTGTATGCACCGCCATCGTAGATAGACTCGCCTCCGTTCCCTGTCCCAGTGGGATCTCCTCCTTGTATAATGAAGCCGGGCACGAGGCGATGGAATATAGTGTTGTCGTAGTAACCGTCGAGACAGAGCTGAAGGAAGTTACGGGAGGTGAGCGGCGTCTGTTTCGCGAAGAGTTCGACGGACAAGTCACCTTGCGTTGTATGGAGGATAAGCGAAGCTGTGGGTTGGGGCTCGAGATTGTAGATGGACGACATCTCCCCCAGTGGCCGAATACAACGGCCTGCTAATTGAGATGATCAGTCGCAGAAGTAGATGACGCGAGGTCGGGTCGCAGAAGAATGGCACGGATTATTAGACGCGGCTTGTTCAAGGTTGAAATTAAATTGTGTAGCACGTAGTACGAAGCACAGAAGCTTCTACGTGTATCTAAAGTACATGTACTTTATCGAGACAGCATATTTTGGCTGGATTGTAGGTCTCTTGGTACCTAACCTCCCGCTCTGCCGCCTAAAAGTTTATCTTATCAAGCATTGTAGCTTATATTGCAGCGTTGGATACACCAAAACCTTAGTCTACTCCACCTGTAGGGCCACCGTGCAGGTCTCGATTAGCCTCAGTATGCCATCAAAAAGGTTTTCAGTTGTCAACTTAGAATTCCTATATTGGACAAACAACTCAGCAAATCCTCGAGTGCCTACTTAGTTGAGGGAACATTATATTGCCTCATATAAGCAAAACCCGACGGAACATTTTCCTTTTTCTGCGGAGTGGTGCGAGTTAAACGCTGCGTCCCTACGACTTATATCCCATATATGGGCGAGTTTGGCCACACACAGCACTAAGAGCATACAAGCTGAAGCAACTTGCACCACGCGCATAACCAAAAGTGTACCTATATTACTCACCGCTATGACGGCCCAAGAGTCAAATTCGAATTTGCCGCCCTCGGAGGCGACGAATGCGGTTTTGGTTCCGTCTGATGAATTACCAGAAGGAGCGCAGAAGGTCGAGGAAATTGATTTCAATGCCTTCAAGGGACGGCCCATTACTGTGGATGATATGGTCGAAGGCATGAAGCACATGGGTTTCCAAGCATCTTCCATGGCCGAGGCAATACGAATCATCAATGACATGGTTAGCAAAGGGAAAGTATGTGGCTGCTCTAAGACCGTTGACTAACACTTCCTGAAGCGGGCGTGGCGCGATCCAGAAACAGGAGAAAAGACAACAATATTTCTTGGATATACATCCAACATGATCTCATCCGGACTAAGAGGGATCTTTCGATATCTTGTGGAGCATAAACACGTCTCATGTATTGTCACATCCGCCGGTGGCATTGAAGAAGACTTCATCAAGTGCCTCGGAGATACCTACATGTCTTCATTCAGCGCCAAGGGGGCTGAACTTAGAGCCAAAGGACTGAACCGAATAGGAAACCTCATGGTCCCTAACGCGAACTACTGCGCTTTTGAGGACTGGGTTGTGCCCATTCTAGACAAGATGCTAGAAGAGCAAGAGGCAAGTAAAGGAACTGAAGACGAGATCAATTGGACCCCGTCCAAGGTTATCCACCGACTGGGTAAAGAGATAAATGACGAGAGATCGGTATATTACTGGGCATACAAGAACGATATACCGGTGTTCTGCCCAGCCTTGACGGATGGTAGTCTGGGCGACATGTTGTACTTCCACACATTCAAAGCCTCGCCGCGACAGTTGAAGATTGATATAGTGGAGGACATTCGGCGTGTCAACACCATCTCCGTGCGAGCCAAAAGGGCTGGAATGATTATATTAGGCGGCGGAGTGATCAAGCATCACATTGCAAATGCTTGCTTGATGAGAAATGGTGCCGAGTCCGCTGTTTACATCAACACCGCTCAGGAGTTTGACGGCAGCGACGCAGGAGCGCGGCCGGATGAAGCCGTGTCCTGGGGAAAGATTAAGGTTGGAGCCGATCATGTCAAGGTAAGGGGCTGATATTATCCCATCCAGCGTGCTTCTACTTGTACCAGGCTAAATTTTTGGTTTAGGTTTACCTCGAGGCTTCGGCATGCTTCCCTTTCATCGTAGCTAGCACATTTGCTAAAGATGCGTAGGTAGGCAGACTACTGTTGACTAGCATAGAACCACAAAGTTTATTTGAGCCGCATCCAATGGCGCACGTTGCCTCAAGCCCCAAACTTTTATTTATTAGGTACATAAATCGCGTGGCTATTCTCTCGTGCATTGTGCAAATCAGGGCATTCTAGCAAGAAGCTATCCATTTATTATTACTAGTGACCTTTGTGAGTTCATTCCTTTGTGGCTGTCCTGATCCAAGCATTTCTACGAATATATCCCTACTAAGCGAAATCAACCAACTCTAACGCCTGTCCCCTCTCCAAGGACTCGTACAGGCTTACTCGGTCTTCTAGACGGCGCCGGCTTCAATAGTTATTGCCTGCCACCATAAGCAGTTCTTCCTAGAAATGCGTTATTTGGAGGCATTTTGGAGATGGTAGTTTAGCCAGCATGAGCTTATAGCAAGGTGTGGCTAGTGGTATCTGATGCCAGAGTCACCAAACTCACTGCAACGTCGAGGTTCGATCCCATAAGTTCGCAAGCTTTGGTCCGCCGAAACCTTCCAGCGGCTTCGCTTCTCTCTCTGGTTGACCAAGACCCATTCCCTGAGACTCCCTCAGATCGTCAACCCGCCTTATCTCATCTCCTTAATACCATGGGTCCTAGAATGACTCCTTTTCTAGCTTTAGTCCTAGAGACGGATAAGGACGCACGGCAAGCCTCCAATCGCGGACAAAATGCAGCATCGACCTTCCCGACACACCTATGTGGACCTAATCATACTGACACTCGTCCTCCGTTGACGCCACACCTTTCTCCATTTGAGGCAGAGCTGTCGAGAATTTTCCCGGCCAGCTTTAGAGAGCATTCGGAGTCAAATAGTAGCCTAGACACCACTCATGCGCTATCACCGGACTCGTTGGTACAATATGGGCAACCCGGTCATATCGTATTTGTGATTATTCTTGCCTGCCTCTTGAAAGTGGAAGAAGACACGATCGAGTAAGTACCATCTCCCCGGAAACCGCAACCAGGCTCAACTCAGTTGGGGTTGGCAGTTTCGGTTCATCGCTTTTTTTGCGCTGAGAGGAAACAACGTCCTGCATGCTTTCCTTTCACAAACTCGTTATCGCGATTGCCCCTTCCAGTAACCCATCTTCAGTCCTGAGACCTTCCACTCCAGCTTCCAACCATCCAATCTCTACATACCTCCTTAATATAACTTTAGACGCCGTCATTTCGTTGACGAGTTAATTCACCTGACAATTACCCAGGGCAGCCTTGACGTTACTAGCCTTGAGCAACAACATGGTCCAGCAGACCATTAACTCAATGGAGGCGGTGAAGCGCCTGAACATCAGTTCTTCGGTGCAGAGGTACATGGACGATATCAACCGTGCTGTGGGAGGCTCGCCCCCTGAAAACGCCTCGAGAAAGGATTGGGATCGTTACCTCGATGCTTTCATGACCGAAAAACTACGTAGAGACGACGAGGACGATAAAAACTCATGGCCTGAGCTCGCTAAAGCCAACCAGTACGTCGAGAAGATGAAGCAACAAGTCCGGTCAGCGAGGAACAACGGCGAAGAGAACAGCCTGCTCAGAAGTAATGGATACACAGTACCGGACCGGCACGAGGATAGGAGAGAAAGAAGACAGGCGACCAAGAAGACCCCGAAAGAGAAACCCCGGCAGCACAAGAGAGGTGAAGAGGATAAGCAGCAGGCAATTCTCGCAGATAACCGAGCTGGAAAAGGAAGGGGCTCCCAGGTACGAGTGAATAGCCCGTTGCTGAGCAGCGTACGTGCGTCATGGGGATCCATGTCTACTTCTCCTCCACCTTCTTCAGCACACACTTCCGAGGGCGAGCAGAGTAAGAAAAGACGTCGAACAGGAGCAGAGATCCTCGAATCCGACCTGGGCAAGAATTGGGAGCCTCAGGTAGACCAGTACGGGCATAGGCCAGCCAGGAAGGTTAGGAAATCGTAATAGAGGATATATTGGTTTCGAGCTTACTGCGACAAGGTCATCATGCCCAGGGGAAGATGGGTTGCTTGCACAACATGGCAAAGCCATTACTCGGTAGATTTGGTTGTTATCGGTGTTATGGCATTATGAATTCAGTCCTTTCAACTACCGAGCGCTCGTCAACCTTCATAGTACGTTGTAGGACTCTGTCCTACCCAGGCTGCTCTGTCATGGAAGATACGTTATTCGTATGTATTTATTGTATTCGCAGGTTACATGTATGTTGGGGATGCTTTCTGCATGACGAGCGTTACGTTAAAGGTACATTAGGTACCTACCTGCATGTACCTACAAGTGTCTCGTTCAGCCCCACGCAAGATGTACGCTACGGTACATGGAAGGGGAGAACAGCCAGTCATGCTCAGATAAGCTTAGCGCATGACGATTTACCTGCTAGTCCGACCCGGTGCTCCGTGAGTTCGTCGTTTGAAGAGTATCCTTAATTTAGCGAATCGTTAGCGTATTCTAATAGAGATCCCCCGTTGAAAATTTACTTCGCGCATTGAGTAAACCGCGAAGGAGAATTTTCATGCTTTGCATTTGTCCGTCATCCCATTCGTCATGGGGCATCGAAAGTGTAGTACATCACGGCTGAGCTATTTGCCTGTCTGCCTGTTTGTTCGTTGTACAAACTATATGCGGAAGTTACACGCAGGCAGGGAAGGATCTTTCGTCCCACAGATAGCCTGACCATGCATGCCCACAATTGGCAGTCTGGCAGTCTCAAATAATGTGGGATTCATGAAATGTAAATTGGTGATTGGACTCTCCGGGCAACGAGTGGCAAGTGCAGGGGTTTCCTTCGAGGGGTCTGATGGAGCCCGCCATCTTGAAATCCTAACAGGCCTAGCGGCTTATGGGCTCCGGCGTTTTGATCCCTGTTTGGTTTAGTTGCGTCTAAGCCTATCCGGGACAACAGTCATCCAGTCTCAGCGCCGGGTGCCACGCGAAGTCTGTGTTTTCAAGATCTCCAAATTTCAGCCTCTTCATACTCTTCTGCCAACTTCAAGTGTCCTATCACGGAGCAGTGTTTCATACCCTTCAGATATCTACGCTTTAACTAGGGTCAGGGTCCCATACATTTGTCTTCATACCAATTCCTTTTTCAGAGGCGCCCGAGTATTGAAACCCGCCAAAAACTGGATTGAAGAGAGGGGCTTCAAGCGTTGCGCCCTGTTTCTCGTTCGGACTCACGAAGCCGCACCTTATTTCCTTGAACGCGAACTTGGTCGAAAAGTCTGACGCTGCCATAAGCCCTATAGTTTGTATGGTCACCTATTAGCTCCATGAAAACTCCATAGGCTGGTGATTACAGGCGGGCCTAATCTGCCCTCGTGCCTCAATGTAAGCCGAATCCCTTTCCTAGACTCCCCGATAGAAGTATCATTTTCCATTCCAAAAGGTCTTGCTGGGTGCTTGCTGTTATTCGATGGCTATGAAGTTTCTGTTTTCTATTGCCCAAGTGATGTATTAGGCGTGCTGTCCTGCTTCCTAGATACATCTTATTCTCAGCATGACTGTGATATATGCAATTGCTTCAGATGTGTTTCGCTCTTACCACTACCTCGCGCTTATCTGTCCGTTTCTTCTAGGGCTTCTCGCTATAGTGGGTCGCGGTATGATGGCGACTCGCGCCGCTCTAGGTCTCGAGATCGTTCACCAGATCGCAGGTCATTGTACAGCGACGGCGGTCCGCGGCGTTCCTCCGCAGAATCCCGATCGAACAGCTCGGCATTTCAAAACAACCGGGATTCCTTTCGCGATGCCTTGCCAAGAGATCCCCCAAGGGGCCCGAAGGCTCTACTCGATCCCCCTAGTGGGCCTCGAGGGGGCGGGTACTCTGGTGACTTTCGCGGCAGAGGTCGGGGACGTGGACGAGGCTGGCGTGACGATAGCCGAGACCGAGGAAGGGATCGAGATATCGACTTTAGGGATCGAAGGGACAACTCCTATAGAGACGAACGCAGCCGAGAACGTGACCGCGGAGATTGGCGGGACCGTGAACGAGATAGCTTCAGAGGACGGCGACCATCCCCTCGTGGACGATCGCCTCCTGGAAGGGATTTCCGAGATTCAAGAGACATGAGAGATGCTCCATTAGGCGTTGACGCAGACCGAGCCCGACGCGGATCAAGAGACGGCCCACTTTCTGCAGGATCGTCTTCTTCTGACCCCCCTTTTGGACCTTCGTCATATCGGGGCGGATATAGCAGCCGAGGGCGCGGGAGAGGCCGCGGAGATTGGGATCGAGGCCGCGGGCGTGGATTTTATGACGATCGTGACAGATATGGTTCGGCCTTCAGGTCACGTTCTCAAGAGGGTCGGTATCGAGATCGGGATGATCGTGACCGCGACAATAGGTATCTTGATCCTGACTTGCGCCCACGCGACCACCGAGACGACCGCGATGTACGTGATCGCGAAGTTCGACCAAAACTCGAGAGGACATCGCACGAACCACCTCCGCCGCCAGCAAAAGACGTGTCGCCTCCCCCCATCGCCCCAGCTGCGCCGTCTTTTGGGTCAGTGCAAGTGCCTCCCAGGATTGTGTCGGCAGCCGAGGTCGGATCTGCTACAGGCAAAGTACCACCAACGGGACCGAGGGCGCTGAAAGAAGAGAGACCGACACCGTCAAGTTCTACACCCAGTTCAGATGCAAGATTGCCTCCTATAGGGCCGTCCAGATCATCCTTCTTAGAAATAAGCCCGTCTACTATTCCGTCTGGCCCGCGTAATAATCGGGCGGGCCCTTCAAGCAAGCAATGGATCAACCCCAATATTAAGAACAGGGGGCCCGAGTCACCAATAATGAACAGAACTCAGAGCTTTGCCCAACCTCGACCTGCTGGATTTCGTCCGGATGGCGCGCCTTCAGATCAACCGGTGGATAGCGTCCAGCGGCCCCCCAGCCGTGATGCAAGAGCTGACCAACAACTGAGCTCGGTAGACAACCGGCCTGACGATTCACATACCATCGATGAAGGCGAGCAGTCTGTCAGGCCAGAACAGCACCCACGATCTGCCAGATCGTCATTGAGTCAAGAACATAAACCTCAGGATGCACCCAGTAGTGACAATAAGAAGGAAGATGGTGAGATAGAGCAGAGCGAGAATCCTATCGGTGAGAGCTCCATCACTAAAACGGAGGTTTTGTCCGCGACAGACGAGGCGAAGACGAAACCGAAATCAGACCGACGGCCCACACTCAATGTCTCAGCCAAACATGTCTCCTTCCCTCAGAAAGAGGTGAAACTACCCATATTGGACCAGTCATCAGAATCAGATGACGAGGAATTCGGCGATGTCATTGAATCACAAATGGCAGAAGTGGAAGCGAAATTGAAGAAGCTCGAAGGGGCAGAAGACGCTGTGCCAATGGATGCAATAGTGCGTCACGCAATCGTGTCACTTGAAGCCGTTGCGAAGATTATGGAAGAACCCGAAGCCTTAGAGGAGATGGTTGGCCCTATCCCTGAGGACGTCACTCTACCTGGCAAATCGCCTGTCGAGCCAGAACCCCAGGTTGAAAGGGTGCCCACTGTCGAAGAGTCTAAGGGGCCCGAGAATGTGACAGAAGTGAACGATACTAAAGAAGTCATACAGGACAAGATCCCATCGCCCGTAGTGGAAGAACCTACCCCGAAAATCGCTTCGGAATCCGCCGACCCAAGCGCAGAGCTTCCTCAGCCCTCGATTGAGCAAGATGTCGAAATGCTAGCGCCCCAAGAGGCGCCGCGCGATGACAAGAAAGCAAGTGGCGATGACGGAGATGTAACTATGGAGGATGTACTGGATGTTAGCCAACCCGATTCTGAATTACAAGCTACGCTTCGAACCCAATTATCAGCTTCTCATAAACAATCTGCCGAACCCGCGTTTGAAGAGGCCCAGATACAGTCGCAGGAGATGAGCAAAAGAGGTTCGAGCACACCGTCTCCGGAAGAGGACGAAGACGAAACAGATATCGAGGATGTTGATCTTCACACCATCGAGATCGTGCGCGAGCATATGCCCACCCCTCCGATTGAAAGTCTCCCTTACTTTGATGAGAAACCATGGTTTAAGGACCAGGCTTTTCTGAAATCGATGGACACCCCGCAACCCAGCCTGGATGCCTTCATTCTAGGGAGGTTGAAAGACGAGGCGTGGCACCGCATGGCCGAGGAGACACAGGCGAAGAAACGCTACGACTCGAACTACGATAATTATCTACGCTTCACAATGTCAGATGATCCCGTCGCCGTTAAAAGTCGGGAGAAGTTCACTAGTGTTACTGGATCCGAACCGAATGGCCAGAAGCCTGGATTTCATGAGTCTAAGCCTGAAGGGACGAGGCGTAGTAGATACGCATCCGAACGTGATCTTGAGAGGATCATTGAAGAGTCACGGCGTGTGGAAGATGAGAAGAGAGAGCGCCAAATGCAAGCCGAAAGGGAAAGATACAGGACTGAGAAGGAGGCAGTATTGCCTTGTCAATATCAGGCACCCGAAGAACGAGAAAACGATTCATATCGGGATGTGACCGGTTTTATTCAAGCTGAGAAAACCGTGGCTGCTTGGCAGCTGTTGCCGCCAGTGGACAACTTCACCGAGGAAGAAACCGCAATATTTGAAAAAGCCTACCTCGAGTTTCCTAAGCAATGGGGCCGAGTTTCCGAGCCGCTCGTGAATCGAGATTTCGGTACCAGTATCCAGTTTTACTACCTTAAGAAGGAGAAAGGCGAACTCAACCTCAAGGAAAAGCTTAAGAAGCGTCCGAAGCAACGTAAGAGGGCCGGACGCAGTGGCAAACAAAGGACGAATGCGCTCGTCTCGGAACTTGGAAACGGAGACAACGACAACGAGGAAAACCAGGATACGGGTGAAAACGGCGAGAGGCGTCGACCTAGGCGTGCGGCTGCTCCTACTTTTAACTCGGAAGCTACTCCAGCTACGGATGGTGAAGGCGGAACGCCTGCCGGCACACCCGGACGCAGAGGGGCCAGTTCTAAGGGAGATGGAAGCACTGAGAAGCCGGAACGTAAGCCTAGAGGGCGCCGAGCTGCTAAGGACAAGGAGGCCAAACAGCCCCGGGTTAACCAGACTCTTGCCGCTGCTCCGCCTGCCGGTACTAAAGGTAATCGCTCGCGATCTAGCTCTCGAGTTCATGTCCCGGAGTGGGCATCTCAACAAGCACCAAGTGAAGCCGGTAGAATTCCGACACAGTACGAATTGGCTCCGAGCACATCGGCCGTTCCGCCTGTTGCCATTCCCGCGCCCTTCCCACATACGCAACCCATATTGAGTCCTGAAAGGGGCGTCCCTCCTCCCCCGCCTCCTCCGCCCGCCTCAATGGCTATGGATACGATGGGCCCCCCGCCGTTGCGTCCGGAGCCGCCGCAACAACCTCCGGTTGCTATGCTTGATCTAAGCCAAACGACAGTTTCGGACCGCAGATCAGGGACGCAGGCTTCTAGTTATTGGAGTGTACCGGAAGCGAACGACTTCCCTCAGCTACTTCGTTCCTTCGGAAGCGATTGGGCAGCGATTGCGACGCACATGCGGACGAAGACACCAATCATGGTAAGCATTACGACTACCATCTGACTGTATCCGCAAATTTTTGCTGACTTCCACAGATAAAAAATTACTATACCCGCAAGAAGGACGCCAACGATTGGCAGGGCATTGTTGAAGAGGCCGATGCCAGGAAAGCTCGAGGAGAGAAGAGACCTGCACCCCCGGCCCCGAGCTCTGGTGTCAAAAAGCGGTATGAGACATCGAGTAATCGACCCCTCGCCGCTGCAGATACAGTCATGGAAGATAGTCCAGCGGCGAAGCTTGAGCACACCCAACCTGCGCCCCCGCCGGCGGGCCGTTTCAACGTTCCCATAGCAGCTCAACCGCAGCCTACACTCATACAGTCACCGTTCGTACCTACAACCCAGTCTCCGTTGGTTCAAAGTCACGGAGCTACCCCACCTGGATCTCAGCCTCTCGCTCAACCGGTCACACAAACAATGTCCCCTCGACCTATGAGAGCTCCCTTCTCTTTCGGCGAAAGGGAACGGGAAGCACCGCCCCAACAGCCCGGTCGCGTTCCATTAGGTCAGAAGCCTGCTCCGAACGGCCCTCCGCCGGCGTCCGAGGCTCCTATGGGTAGACACCCCCTTCCTACGTCCTTGATGGAGCCTCAGTCAGAACGGCCTAAAGTGGAACCCAAGGCTCCAAAGGAACAGCCTCGCCAGCAACTACGTGTGAAACAGGAACCAGATCTCATCCACCACCAATACGAACACTTCGTCCCTCAGGCCCAAACTGCACGCATGTCGTCCCGCACAGAGGGTACACCGCTGTCTCGCCCTCCTGAACCCCCTCGTGCAGTAGCTCCGGCTCCCCAAGTCCCTGTGCAAGGATCGTTCGCAACTATTCTTCAGCAGCAACACGGCCGAAGTTTGTTAAGCGAGAGTAATCCCTCTTCACCGGCACGTTCTCGTCCAGTTTCAACTCTATCCCGGCCGGCATCTGGTGCCAGTGGTATTACGGAGCCTTTCAGCGCCCCCCCTGCGCAGCACACGCCGCCCGCCGTTGGTCCCCCGCCAGCTCGTCCAGCAGAGCGGAAGACGTCTAGTTTGATGGCACTTTTGAATGATGACCCTCCTCCGCCTCCCCCCAAGAGGGTTGCCGAGGTACCTACTGCAGCAAAACCGTCGTCGACACCCCCACCTCAATCCAATCTATCTCGTCCTCCGCCCCCGCCTCCGCCGCTATCCCAAGTTCGGAGGGAGTCAGGAGTCCAAGAGGCTCAGAGTTATTATGGTCGGAATCCGCCCCCACCTCCGTCCTCAATGCCGTCTCTCAAACCATACACATCTGCGTCGCCTCAAGCACAACCCTTGAATGCTCCTCGACATATGCAGTTAGATGCAACCGCAGAGAGAGATTATTATGGTGGACGACCACGCTCCTTCCCCTCACCACACCAGCCTCCGGCAGCAGGCTCGCCACAGAGCGCACATCACTATCCGCCACCGAACCAATCATCTCAAATGTCGTACCAACCCCAACCATCATACCCCTATGGTGCGCAGGTCCAGCCGCCTCACGTCGCGTCTCCTCCACCCCAATATGGTGGCCACCCCGCTTCTAGAGGTCATGAACCTCAGCCTGGCCGAGATATTGGCTGGCCTGGTGCACATCAGAGCCATCCGCTGCAACAACAGCAACCACCGCAGCAGCAGCAACAACCAACTTGGTCATCACATCCTCCTCAGCCACCAAAGTCCACGCAACCCCCTCCCACTCAATCGGCATGGGCTGCACAGCAGCCTACACCGAAACCGCCCCCACCTAGTAGTTCTGTTCCGCCGCAGCCCTCTTGGGCCTCGGCTCCACCGCCAAGAGGTCATGACCCTATGGCTCTTCGGGACGTTCGAGACGTCTACCCGCCACACAGGATGCAACCTCCTTTACAACAGTACGCGCCTACTTCTCGAGCACCTGAGCCTCCTCCGCCAGCACCGGCCGCGTATCCTCGATACGCAAACACACCAGCGCCTGGCCGAGATCCTCGTGATCCAGGACCGCCGAGGAGTTATACCCCTGTGAGCGCTTACGATAGCAGAGCCTACCCTGCTCCCTCTGCTCAAGATATTCGTGAGGCACAACTACGCGAACAGCAACAACAGTCAATCTTACAGCAGCAGTTGAGACCCCAAGACAGACATAGCCTGTACGATCGTCCACCGCCTGACAGATATGGGAGGTAGGAGCACCTATATCAGTGGCCAACGATATCGTTCCCAAGAGACTTCCCTGACAACAATCGGGAACAAGGGCCGCACCCTTAAAGGGAACACAATTCAACACATATGATTTGCCTTCAATGGCAGCTATTGGAACCTGCATCTTCGACTTTTCGGAGTGGGCCGTTTATGTTAGGGGTGAGGTTCGACAATTGCAGGTTTGCCCCTTATGTATTCTTTGACATCAGCAACGAGCCCCGGGCTCACCATTACCCTATTCAGACTCCCTACTACATTTCCGGCCGTGCATACCTATATGTTTGATCGAAATTCATCGCAGCAAATTCGAAACTAGACTAGAGCACATCTTGCACCTTGTTCTCTTTATTCCTTACTAATTCGTTTTCTATTCACCATCTCGTCATGCACATCCGACGTAGATGAGACTCACTTCATGGCGGCCTGACGATTTCACGTTCCGGGGGGTGAAGAGCACATTTGCAGGCGGAGAGGGGGGAGGTCAGGCGGCTTATTGAGCGACCAGGGGTCCGGATGCCAGGATTGGTCACCTACTGAAAATACTGAAAAGGGCGAATTCTACGCGGAACAGAAAACAGATCTTTGCTTGTACATGAACGATCCACCTGTGAATGACGCATGTGTGGTGCTGCTATGCCGCTGCAGAAACACGAGTACGTACATGTTCGGCGTTTCCTTCAATGGAATGACAGACCTCTTTGCTCTATTCTGGCCGAGGATGTGGCTGCGATTCGATTCGTGTAATTGTAATGAACGGTCTTGTGACGGTGATTAGTAGAAAATTCAATATAATCGGTGCGTTTGCGATACTTTGGGGTTATTGTCGACACTTCTTGGAGAAGTCGATGGCATGGCCTAGCAAAACAGAGGCACACTTCCAGGAACCCTTTCGCTGCTTACTCTCCCAGGCTATCCCGAAGGAGGCGCTTAGCAGGAGAGGGCACCTACCGGCCGGAACCTCGTGCATAGAAGCGTGTCGTGAAAACCCAGTGGCAAACCATTAGGCCACGGGCGTCCCCGTGATGAAAACTACCTTATAAGCCTTGCTTTCGCGCGGCTCGATTCCGGGCCAGCTGGCAGCTGTTACTCAACTCGCCGCGTTGCCGCCGGAGGAAACGATGGGTACGTAATACTGTAAAAGGGGAGAGATTAGAGAGTAAGGGTTGCCGCTCGGCTTCGTCTTCGATCCTCGGCTCTTCGCCTTCTCCGGACCTTAAATAACATATTAGCATCGTCAATGGGGGGTTTTGTGTATATTAAGTACTTTCATGATATAATCTACGAATGATGCAGGCCATAGGTAGCGAACCCGTGTATTACATATACGAGGATATGCGTGTAGGACCTCGGTGCTGAAGGTGTTCCTCGCTCGCGCGTCTGGAAGCTAGTTCTCACTCGCAAAACGTTCAGACTAGAGCCGTCGGGCGATTTCGAGTAGATGTAAACTCCATCGAAGATCATAGTGGCTCATATAGGTGCACCCTGGTATATGAAAAGAAATATTCAAACACCAAGTGTTTTCTCAGCCCCCAATTTCATCGTGTTCCATGCTGCCATGTTCAAACAGAGATGTTTTCGATCTCAGGCAGTTTGAAAAAAGGAATTATCTTTCTGGATCGAAGACACTTGTAATTCGCGTTCAGCGGACCTTGAGGTTTATAAATCTACAAATTACACCAGAGGGCTATGATTCCTGTAGATTTTCCTGCTTCCTAGGTAGCCAAGGTTCGAGGAGCATTAGGTGACGCCCTCTTTAACTTTACCGGATGTTAAAGGAACGGCTCCGTTGAGCGCGTCGGAAGCCTCGAATAAACTAACCTAAGCGGCAAGTTATTTCCTCAATCGAAGTTGATGAGAGAAGGGTTACTACTACTTCTATTACTGGCAAGCTGTAACGGTTGACACACGAAGAGACGAAGAGAATAAGGGACATCTGTTGTACATACCAGGTGTCTAGGTAGGTAGGCATCTTATTTTTCGTCAAAACGCAGAACTAAATATCATACTGTAAGTAGGTGACAACCAGCAGCCGGGATTGTAAGACCATCCAGGTCATGAAGTTCCTCTCGAAAGCGAAACCCAGCCTAAGCTGGGAGACTAGCTGTAGTGAACCAGAACAAAGTCCCGAAAAGCCCACAGAAATCGGTCTAATCAATGCGCAGCGGGAGGGATGTAAATAGGGGTATCCATCGCATCCATCTCTATTACATCTAAGGCAGCACGCCACCGAAAAGCAATCCACTAAATCTAGCATCCTCCCTCACTCATAACGACTAAAGAGCACCCTACCGACCACCGCAAGCACAGCCCCAGCCACGCCTACGGTTCCGAGGAAGAGCGCCACCGTCGGCGTCCACGACCACGTCTTGGGCTCGCCCAGCGCGCGGGAAACGATGGAGTCCAGCCGCTCCGCCATCTGCGCCTCGCCGAAGTTGTCCTTGACCCTGGAGATCCCCGCCTTCGACATCGCCTCGAGTTCGCCTTGAGACAGCCGGTTGAGGACCTTGTCCATGACCTCGGTCCATTGGTGGACCTCCGCGGGAGACCGCAGCCAGCCCGTCACGCCTTCGACCACGGTCTCCGTGGGGCCGCCCGTGTCGGCGGCTAGGACGGGGACGCCGGCGAGCATGGCCTCGAGGGGCACGATGCCGAAGTGTTCGTTGGCGGGCGTGTATACGAGGAGGCGGGCCGAGGCGAGGAGCGTTTCCTTGAGTAGGTTCGGCACGGAGTGCAGAAACAAGACCTCGACGTCGTCGGGGACGTCCAAGGCGGTCGGGTGCGTCTTCGTCGTCATGTTGCTCAGGCCCATGGATTCCGTCAGCTCCACCAGCTCCTTGTGGTAATTGACATTCTCCGTGACGCGGGGATCGTACCCCCCGGCCACGACTAGGCGCACCCCCTTACGAGCCTCCTTGCTCAAACCCGCGAATGCCTTGATAGCCAGGGCGATATCCTTTTTGCGCTCGAACCGGTTGATGCTCAGCAAAAACTTCTTCCCTTTCCATAATGGCCTGTCACCGTCTGACTTTTTCTCCTTTGTCTTGGTATCCACGCAGGGGTACACAACCTTCAGATCCTTCCGCCTCGCCAGCTCAGGCCACGTCCTACTCACAACGCTCTTCGTGAAATT
This sequence comes from Hypoxylon sp. FL0543, assembly GCA_022578575.1. Taxonomy (NCBI): domain Eukaryota; kingdom Fungi; phylum Ascomycota; class Sordariomycetes; order Xylariales; family Hypoxylaceae; genus Hypoxylon; species Hypoxylon sp. FL0543. The sequence goes on from MU393995.1 coordinate 248,896, forward strand.
CGAATTGACCGCGATCGCATCGGCGAAGCTCATGCTCCACTGCTCCCACAGGTCGAACGGCAGGCGGTAGACCCGCTTCCACCACTTCTGGCGGCCCTGCACGAGCAGCAGGTCGGGGAAGTGGCAGTAGAACAGGATGCGGCCATTGGGATGCAGGAACTGGAGCAGCGGCAGGCCGGCGCTGAGCTGGTCCACGAAAAACGCGTCGGGGCGGAGGGACTGGAGTTCGGAGGTGAGGTAGATTTGGAAGATCAGGTGCAGCTGGCGCAGGATGGAGCAGAGGATGCTGAAGCGGGAGAGGATCGACGGCGGCACGATTGTGTTGCCGCGGACGCGGACGTCGAGAGTGCCTGTGATGTCGTCAATGTAAGGCAAGCGTCCTGAGAACGAATTTGGTCACGTCTACCATACCATCTCGCGCCTCGTCGAAGCAGTGTTTCGGATCGCAATGGCTGGTGAATATCACGACCCTATGCCCGCGATTCTGCAGCCCGACAGCCGCGTCAACGACCAGCCTCTCAGCACCGCCAATGCCGAGGTCGGGGTGCAGGAAGACGATTGTCTTGGGGGCCTCCCTTGTCTTTTCCGTCATGTCGGGAGGTGGTGGTGGTGGTGGTGGGCACACGTAGCCATAACTCCGAGGTGAAGTTGAGGCAAAGTTGGCGGCTCAGGTGCCAATTTAAGGAATCGGAAGTTAATCTTCCCACCCCTCGCTGCCCTCTGGACCCCCCTTCAGCCCTATATGGGCCCCCCATTAATTATCCGCCAGTTAGGTAGCCCCGCAGTGACCTGCATACGGCAGATACAGGGTGCGGTGCCGTACATGACATGACGTCTTGTTATTTGCATGTGAGGAAAACTGAATATTATCACCAAGATCCAACCTAACTCTTACATTGGTAATGAAGCCCTACGTAAAGTGTGGAGTACCTAATACCTATGTCATAGCACTAAGGAGCAGTCACTGATCTAGGTATTCATTCTTTTATCTACTACCCAAGCCACCTTGACCGTCTACAAGCAACACCAGCAGCTAGCCGCATGAATAGCACAGCTAGCTAATTTCATTTCATTCTGACACGACTCTCACAACCTAGAGGTAGGTAGTTCGACCCACGAATAACCGTGCCAAAGCAGTAGCAATTTAGCCACATGGCATAATTAGCTCTCTCTCATACTCTGAACTAACATTCCGCGTCTTCTCCCGCAACAGCCGAACAATTTCAAGACGCCCCAAGAATGCGGGTATGTAAAATACAACATCATGACCATACTTTGCCCGACCCCGAAAAGCGCCAGTCCGTAGACCGATGACCTGAAAAGTACCGGTGCGCCACTCTAGGAACCCGTCCGAGAAGTATAAAACACAGAACCGAAAAGCAGTACATGATATCTCGAGAAGTCACCAGCGCTGATACTAGCAGGCGGCAAAAACGTAGTTTGGTTTTAGTTGAGAGTTCGGAGAGCACCTCCGATCCAAATTCTCATTCGCTCACGGAGCTCCATTCATCCTCATCCTGTTCGTCTTCCTCAGCTTCGTCCTGCCTGCGTGGAGTGCCCAGCCCCAACTCGTTGCGTACGTCCTTCTGTATCTTCAAGAAATACTTCTTCAGAGTTGCAAGGCCACGAAGAAAGCCCCGGTCCGGCTCGTTCGGACGCTTGGGCGGGCAGGGCTTGTCTTCGGCCAAATCCCCCGCCGTTACGCTGTTCGCGAAGTCGGCCATCTTGAAGTCGATCTCTTTCTTGTTGCGCCGACGCCTTCTACTATCCCACACGTCCTCGGCGTCTGTCGCAAAGTCAGTGGTAGAATCGTCGGCTGCCGTATCGTAGCCCTCGTCAGAGTTGTCGGCGTCGTAAAACATCAAAAGGCTAGCGGCGTAGAATCGATAGCCGCGAAGCCGGCGAATAGTCATCTCAAGCTGGTTGAGCTTCTGTAAAATTGTTGGAATATGCCTGAGGACGCTGCTATAATCCACCCCGTCGTAGAGGAACATGGTCAGAGCATTCTGGAATTCTGCACCGGCCTTGAGGTTTCGCCCGTAGTATTTGTCTTTGAAGACATAAGTCTGAGACTTGGCGTCCCAGGCCTGTAGCCCGCAGACTCTCACGCCCAACTCTCTCGACGTGGTTGCGGCGCATTTGCGCTGTTGCGACTCTCGCTTCTTCGGGCTAGCCTCTACGCCATACTGCCGGGTCCCCATCTTCAGATCCATAATGCAAGGCCGTTTCATGCCGGCCGTAAGATCTTCTAGCAGGAGGAAATACTCGACTCGTGAATCCCGCTGCGTCTGGGCTTCTTTAGGGTTGACGGGCCTCGGAATCCTCTTGAATTCCGCTGTCGGGCTTGGGAGAGCCGAGGGTTCTGCTGATGACAAGTTCGATTGAGTCACGGACACGGAACTGTCTACAATTCCATTCTCGGAAAGATCGCCGCCTTGTTTGTGCCCATTCTTTGTGTGGACAAGCGCGCTCAGCTGCTCCTGAGGCCCACTATCCCTTCTATAGTCAACTTCGTCAGGGTCTTCAAAGTATTTGAGATTGCCACGCGATTCTGTGACATCTAATGGCTTTCGTCGAAGCTTGCTTCCCGAGTTGCGTCGTTTCCGCCTCTGTTGGATAAACTTCTCAGACAGAGTTTCAGGCTCCGGTGCGCTGGTCCCTGTGACATCTTTCACATGGTCCATTCCCTCGTGTCTCAAACAACCCGTTTCTGCGCCCACGTCACTCTGACTCTGCATGAGGCGTGGAGGGTTCTTTGGGGCATCTGCTTCATTGGCGTCTCGGACACTGTTGTCAGCATTTTCTCGACCAAGGAGACTGCTTTCAAAGCTCGTCGGCCGGTCGAATCGCCGTACCGAGCGACGAGGAATTGCTCGCTGCTGAGATGCTGGTCTCCGATGTTTGTGGACTGCAATAGGTTGCTTCAGGAAAGCATCGTTAAAAACCTCGTTCCTCAGTCTCTTATTGACGGTCGTAGCACCCCAACTATTAGCATGTCGGTCTTCCAGAGTAGGTCGACCTGATACCATTGCACCATCCGACATTTGGGCAGCGTTATCACGTAGATAATGGTGTCCTATAGCCGCAGATGCGCTCCTCGGCCTGCCGCTTTCAGCGGCTGATATAGCAGGTCGAAGTAAACTTCGAGGAAGAATGTGACGATTATCGACGAAGGTGACTGTGGGAATCGGCGTTTGTGACGACTGCAGAGATTGACTGACTATCCTACGATGGTGACGCTGTTCCTCTCTATCCAGACCATCAAATCCTAGTGGGGGTCCTACGCTAGACGTCCCGTTGGCACCATTGGGCTGACCCTCTTGCTCGACCGACTTCTTTTCTGATGTATGACTATCCTCTTTTTTTAACGTCGATTTTCGTCTTGGCCGCTTCTGAAACGTGACATTAAGCACGCCAATATACCTGAAGATACAAGAGTTAGCACTCCATAATAATCTGGAAGTCTGCGTAGCTGAAGCTTCCATACGGGAGACCGGCGGAAACAGATGGGACGTAGCAATGACGCACCTAGGCAAGAAAGGTAGGAGATCACGGTGATATCGTTCTATTTTCTCATAAAACTCGTTTTCTCGGTTGTTTAATTGCTTGCAGACAGCTCTTTTAGAAAACCTCCAGATGGTTGTATGGCCACCGACCTGATGCTTGTAAGGTATGAGTTCAATTGCCTCAAGCGGTAACTTTGGCCCAAGTTGGTGCTCGTGCACCAAGTCCTCGTAATACTGAGATACTGGCCGAGACGACCTAGCAGATACATCACGAGATTTTTGGGGAAGCTCGACCTCATCCTCGATAGCACATTCATCATCTATTCGCGGGAAATCTTCAACATTCTGGTTTGCGTCATTCTTACGGTCAACATTACCATCGTCTGGTCTTTCAACCCCTGCCTCATCTTCAGCTTCAGGTTCATCTGCCTTTACCAACCAAGGATGAAAGTCCTCGCTATGGGATTTGCGAGAGGGAGGCTGCGAAAGTTTGAAACCTTCGGGTAGAACATTTCCATTTGTGGAAGATTGCTCCAGAGCTTGATGTGGAAGAAATACAGCGGATGATATCTTTTCTTCAGAAGACTCGTCGCCCTCCTCAGTTGCTTCTCCAACTTCCGTTATATCACTCGGCTCCCTGCAGATCCGAGGAGTATCGTCTTCAGAAGGTACAACAGAGCCGTCAGATGCAACCTGAACATCTTCTTTCGCGGTCAATTGTTCTTGAGGACATGATAGCGTGAGGGACTCGGTACTGTGCTTGTGTGGCCTTCGAAGACCGAAATAGTCGAGCTCAGCGGCCTCATAGGGTACAGGTTCAGTGTTCAAAGTACTCCTAGGGAAAGACTGCACATTTGATGAGCGAGAAGGAGGCTTTTCGCTCTCGGTAGGCTGGGGTGAGGGTGTTGTTGTCTGAACAATACGACATTCGTCAGGGTGTTTCTGGTGATCTTTGGCAAGCAACGACTTCTCTCGATGATGACCCACGGACTTTGACTCCCTCCGTCGTCCCTTTTCCTCTGGAAGACCTTCTTTAAAAAATCGCAGGCTATGACTTGCTTTCCGACTGCGAGTTGGCTCAACACCTGCTAGAACCTCCGTGATAGATTTCTCGACCTGACCATCTTGATGACCGATGATGTCATCGGTACCAATAGACCAGGCTTTTTCCGGGCCCATCGAAAGCGTACGCTCGACCCTCCATGCTCTATACTGAACCCGCGCGTCAGAGAGATGTTCGGATTTGTCGTCAGTAGAAGGCTCAGTATTGATAGTCGTCTCATCATGAGAATAGGAAGTATCCCCAACGTTGTCGGAATGCGCATTGGGACGGTTGAATAGGCGTAAACGGATTTCCTTGTCCGTCCGTTCTAGAGATCGTCCTCTGCTTCTTGTGGGTACGTCAAAGTCTCGATGACTTATTAGCGTCGTACTTGCGGCCGTAGTGCCCGGCATCGTGACAGGCAAAGACGCCGAGGCGTCTGGCTCTGAATCAGCAGTCGAATATGGTGACGGTGTAGATATCGGTCTGGTGGACTCAGCAAGCCGTTGATGGCCAATCGACGTCAGAAAGTCTTGTTTAGTCTGTTCGTGCGGGTCATTGGGCGGCTCTGTCACCGCGCGTCCAATTCGCGGTTCGGATACATAATTAGGATGGAAAGCTCGATTCGAACCGTTTGGCTGTAGAGGCTTCTGCTCGGGGCGTCGCTGGTCTGGCTGAGAAGCGTGGGAGGGCGGAATCCCACGAGCAGAAGCCAGGGCTTGTGTAAGCAGAGACGGGCCATTGGGTCTCTGAAGGACCGCGGGCGGTCGTGATTTCTTATTATTTTGGTCGACATGGTTAACAGTGAGGGATGACGGAAGGGGGGACGCGGACGGTACATGGGAGCCAGGGGTCACTGGTACCGGTGCTGGCACAGCAGACGAGACACTTGCAGCCGGCCATGCATGGTCAGATAGGGGCGAGCCAGTCACAGTGACGGAAGAAGAGGATGGGCTCTCCGTCGCTATCCAAGTGGCGGCGGCAGCACTGGGACTTCCAGCAGCCACACCTTTGGGGCTCACCGGCGCGGCAGATGCGGCATTTTCGAGCTCAGGAGACGGGCTGGACATGAGGTAAACATCTGGCGAATACCATGGCAGTGTGGGAAAAATGATTCGCGGGAGATTGAGCGGGTGGTATTCGGGGCGTAGAAGCGAATGTGCAAAAGTCGAATTGTGATGAAAAGGTACAAATGGTACAAATAACAAGCAAGCAAGCCTTACAACTTGAATTCCGGTGGCGGTTTCGGCCAAAGTGGAGAGACGGATCCCTTCAACCCCAAAAAGCGCCCAAGAGGCTTAGGTAGGTACCTAAGGTACCCTCTTCAGGGAGGGGCGCCCCCAGATTGCAGGTTCCAAGGTTGTAAATTGCAAGTTCAGTAGACCTGGGAAGTACTGCACTCTAGTGCAACCTTAAGACATTAGGTAGAAACCTTCAATTCAATGGAAGCATGGAAGACTGCCTTAGTTCCAGGTATCCATCCAGTAGATCTGGTGCATTGGTCTGGTGCATCCATGTGTCCCCGTCAAAGAACATGGAAGCCAAGAATTCAATGTACCACCACCGCCGCTGCACCGAATGCTCTTCTCACGGTACCATTGACGATGTAATGCCGGCACCCCACGTGCTATCTACTGTACATACATACCTGGCTACATATAACCAGCTAGTAACCTCAAGGTATCCTATAGCATTTCAGTTAAAGCCCGCTATCAAATATTCCGTAGCTCTAAGCAAAGATTTCTTGTCGAGCCTGTCTTCCCGCCAATACAACTTCGCTGCATTAGGAATCGCCCTGTCAATGCCAGAACATCACATCTCGCATTTATTGGACCAGCAAGATACCACCGGTAGCACTAGGGCTTGATTGTTCCAAGCGTCCAATCAATGCCTAATATCCTGGTGCTATTGTCTGACCGCTTGATACCCAAGATACAAGATCTCTTCACCACGACGAAGAGGATGATGCAATTTTTTCCCACAGCTCCAGCCCCCGGCTCTTCGAAAACTGCTGACCGCTTAAACGGGAGCCGGAGGGCATCTCTTGGACGTTCTGATGGGTTGTTTTCGATCATTCGTGAATCTAAGACACGTTGTTGCCCTCCCCATTCTGACAGGCCACGGCCGTTTCTAAGCGAGGGGTTCACTTCACAACGGGCCCTGCGCTTCTGACACCAGGTTGGTCCCTCCGAGTCACGGCAGATTCTACAGTTACACACCAATATGGTGGGATTCTCTCAGCAGCGCCACGTTGCGTGTTTAACGACTTAACCTCGGCGTCCTATCCCGGTATGCTTCATCATTGGTATAGATTTCTAAGTTGAAGAAGCCTCGCGATATCGTTACAAGCACCCATGAAGCCTCAAAATCTACATATTCGACTGCATGGCTACGTAAGTGGTCAATGGTGTGCCAATTGAGGTGCCTTTCCCAGTTAAGCGCAGGGTTGCACTAATTACGGCAAAGCATCCGAGAATCTCAAGCCTCAAACGGAACGGGACGTTGAACAAAAGCGCTGATCGTGGCCAAGATTGTATCGAGTATAACTTACAGGGAAATGAGATTGGTCTCGGATAGCTTGCGATTCGCGAACTTGCAGGTCTCAGAATCGTTTCTCTGCCAATCGTTGAACAACGTGGTCTTTTGACACTACTTCACTCGAACGACTGCCGGGCCCTAACTCCTATGATTGACCAGTCCAGCAGATTCATCCAGGAACAAACTCACCAAGGTCGAGACATTTCTCCGTCATTTACATACATACGTTTTCCTATCGTTACACGTGGTCGAGAGAGGGCAACGGTTGGATCACTAGGTAACTTGACCAACGGCACGTCGGCTGCTTTTCCAATGCGGTGGGACGTACAAGTTTTGCAAGATCTAAAATATTGCAATCCATCTATGAATACTAACGTTATCTTGGGTAGGTACGTAGAACCGTACGCTTCGGCTATCACCGCAAGCCGCGTCCGATTTCGTTACGGATATGCCAAAGGGTGTGTCCGTGAGCGATCTAATCGGCCTATGAGACCTTAGGGACCTGAATCGTCGCTAGAAGAGTCAGAAGATGGTGCTGGTGCTGGTGCTGGTGCAGGTGCATTTCTGAACATTTTCTGGATCCAGTCTCTAATCTCTTGATCGGACTCGCCTGGGAAACTTTTCTTTACACCTGTCCTCGCCCCTTGGAGAAGTGAGCTCAAACTTGGACGAAGTTTGGGTTCGTTTCTCATGCAATCTATAAGCGTCTGCCGAAGTTCTATGTCAACGTGCGCGAATTCTTCTTCCAATAGTAACGGACACCAAGTATAGTGCGGGTGACGAGGCCTTCTTCCTGATTGCAGTTGCGGTGGTATTGGTACCCGAGATTTTGTAATAAGCTGCCACATCGTCTGTACGAAAGTCAGGCTGTTCCCAACATCCGCTGTCCTACTCGAGAGTGTTACTCACCAGTGCGATACCCCATATATTCGTCCACGGGCCGTATTGGCCAGCAACTTTCTGAAGGGCGAGTTCGAAACCCCTAGGGTCGTTTGGGGCGATACGCTCCCATTCGACGCCAAATTGCTCGGGTGCAAAATAACCTACTTTAGCACGGGGACGTCTCTTCAAGTAGTACATGTTTGCCTTGTTCGGTTTTATTTCCTCCGCAAGCCCAAAATCTGCGAGCTATAGTCACGATAAGCACTGGTAGCAAAACCAGTCCACTTGATATAAGTGACTGACCTTTAACCTAGGAACGATCTCGTGCTCATGTTCACTATCACCAGAACACAGATCGAAGCCTCCAACTAGAACTTTGAGATCATTAACCGCTGCTCTCGACACAAGGGCCTCTGGGTTCGACAAGTCTTCTTTACTCACTGTTCCTAGGGTCAATATCAAAATGGACCATCCGCTTCCCGGGCAATGGAGGATTGCCGCTCGGGAGGTCTTCGAAAAGATCGTTGCCAATCCTCTTTCCCCGAACGTCATTCACAAGTTCGTTACTATCAACAACAGGATCGCGCCGCAAAGGATGGTATTTTCGCGGGGGGTATCTACCTTAACTCGTTAGTATAGGTTCATGTTTACCATTGTGATAAGTCGATTTGCCTAGCAAGGTTGCAACATGACATGAATATATGAGAAGATAGGCAGCCGCGAAGAGACTTATGACAGGGCACTTTGGGATCGGAGGGATATTCCTTACTCCATAGCGATACAGGCCTTGACCACTAAAAATCCTGTTAGCCAAGGGAGAGATGATCGAGAAATGATGGTTGACATACAGCAAAGCCAGAAGTGCCAGAGGACACGATTGGGCACCTCCTCATCGAACTCATTGAGTTTGTAGAGAAGTTGCGCCAGATCACCATATTCCATAAACTCCAAAATGATATAATCTTTGCGGTTTAAGTCCCAAGCATTCACGTTAAAATTGGGCCGCCTGGCTCGGGATCGAAAATCCTCAAGTCGTTCCTCCATTTCGTTCCTCTTATTCATTCTTTCTTCCCAGTTTCTATGCTCATCCATTTTTCTCTGGATCTTTGCCCGGACGTCTTCGGGGTGGTGCCCCATTCGCCATTTCCTAGTACGTGGCCTCTTGGGTTTGTCTTCTCGACTCCTCGACCCACTCGACTCATCATCGACGCTCGAATCCCATATGTCAGGCTCCTCGAATTGGAAGGATCGTGCTGGTGTCAATCCGATGTCTGATGGGTCAATTTGCTGGATACAATGTGCAGCGCGAACCAACTTCTGCGAGCCTGTTAGGAGATCTGTTGAAAAACATGTCGGTCAGGGCTAATTACCCTAGTCTCTCTCGCCTCGCCACGGATGTCCTCACTCTCCCAGCTTTGACGGCTTATCTTTATCACCAGATCTCTGTTTGGGATTCTTGCTGGGGGCCTCGACCTGAATTTCATGGCCAAGCCTAGTCCACCGAAACCCAATGTCTTCACATAATGGAGATGTGCTACTCGCTCAAACCATGTTCGGGCCTCTTGACGTCGTGTCTGTAAATTACTATCTTCAGGCCGTTCCACGGCTAGGAAAGCTTGTCGGACAAATGGTACCCGGCGCCTTGTTCCTCCCCGCCCCTTTATCGGTAATGGATGTCCCATCCATATCGTGCGGTATTCGGCGGCAGTGCGTGCGCCAGGTATAGCGGCACCTTCCTCCCGGTATCCACGGAATTTCCAATTTGACGCTCGATATTTCTCATTGAAAGTTTTAGGGAAACGCCTACTAGTGCGGTGGTTAGGATTACGGCTATGACGCCTCATGACTAGGAGATTTCGATTTGAAAGCGTTAGGCAATGATTATGAAGCCGAGCCCGAGAGAGAATGTCTGCATGTCGTTATATGCTCAAAGCAGCATTGCTTAGAAACAAAGGGGTGAGTATTGTGCTGCTTGCGGAAGGGATCTCTCCTGATCCTTGAGGTTCGCCTTCTTGATAAAGGAGCATTCAAGTTCTCATATGGCATACGCAGTTACATAATAGGACAATCTTACACTCTAAATTAGGTATTCTGTATCTTTTTTGTTGTCATCCATGGCCAAGGACAACTAAACAAAGCTGGGTTCTCTATTGGCTCCGACTTGAGTGAAAGACGGCTTCGTAATACAATGCCATAACGAGTCCATTGCTTTAGAGGACTGCTCAAGTTGCTGACGAGTTGTACGCTAGTAATATAGGAGGTACCTATCTAATTTCTTTATTAAGTCGATAAGATTACAGACGAACGTACTGAGTTAAGTACCTACCATTTCTTGGGATTAAGCGGCAGGGAACCCAAATAATCCTTCGAAAAGGGGTTTGCCACAAGGCGGAATTAAACGTATCTGTTAACCTCGGCTTCCTGTAATTCCACTTTTACTATCAGGTAGTCACTAAATCAGGTACATACCAGGTGGTCGTCCATTATAACTTCTGAGGGGGTTTGGAGATCTCTATCACCGACACACGTTGATTGCATAGGTAGGTAATATTCAAACTACCTTAACCGAAATAGATTTTGCCACTGTAAAGTCGAATGAGGGTGGGCTTCTGCGAAGAAATTGGGAGAAGAAACTTCGATGTCATAAGTATGCGTGTATGTCAGCGCCTACATACATACATACATGTAGGTAGGAGGGTTGTCGTTGAGCCTCAGGAGCCAGGGTCACACTGCGGATTCGGTTGTCTGCAGACTCGGGTGAGACCTACAGCTCTAACATGGCAGATACCCGTTATGTATGTGTCCAGGATATCTCGCAAGATTCTTCAGGGATAAGACTAACGCCCATATGCAGAAAAGGGAAAAGCAAACGGGAATTGTCTCTATCGAGCCCGTATCGAACCCCTGATAATTTAAGATGAGGTAGAGCGACGTCAGATGGGACTCCGGATCTGATCATCGTGATACTATTTTTAGTGCATGCAACATTGATACATAACAACATTGAACCCCGGACCCAACTCTAGTGAAATCACAGGGGTGTACTAAGGGTTCAAGGTTGCATATGGCAATACCTACAGGCGGTAGGCTAGATAGGTACCTATGTAGTGTTACTGATGTTCAATGTTTCAAGAACGGACGCGGACTGCGGACTGGATGGAAACGGAACGAATGAAGTGGATTCCTCGATTATCAAGACTGTGTTTGCAGATTTACATATGCACGAAAGCATTAGTGCCATGCATACAGACATGTACAATAATGACTGGAGGTTGGAGCGCAGCCTAGCGCCTAGACCCTATAGGGCTATCTCTAGTAGTGTAGGTAGGTATGTACATAACTATATCCATATGTATGTACCCATCTAGATAGGTACATCGGTAGTGTACCTGATTTAGCATGCCAACCTACATAGGTACCTATAATTTACATAACCTAGCATGTACTGTTTCACTCGGGTGGGCGATAAGGTACATAAATTGGCGAGACCTGAGACGGGACTGAGCTGCGGGCTGACCTCAAAGTTGCAATCCTTCCGTAATCTGTCATAATTTTGCATTTCGACGTTCCCAGCCCAATTCCCGAGCTTATCACGTTAGCCAACCTTCTTTTCTGGCGGCGCTTTTTCTGCCTTTTCCATGCTATTCTTTCTGTTCCGTCATCTCGGAATCCCGCAGTAGGAGCCCTACGTCTTTCGCCCTCGTGGTGGCTCGTCTACTATTGCATTTTCTTCTTCATCCCACCTGATTTTCTTCTCTTCAATCTCTTTTCCGTCGGGAACTTTGTATTTTCCTGCGCTTCTCGCGGCCATCTGCACCATTGTTTCAATTCCTATTCGTTCCCACTTTACGTACCGAAGTGCGTCACTTGTTGTTGGCCCGTGGTTGGAGATCGTCCGCGCCAAACGAACAGTGACAAGAGTCCCAACTCGGGTGCCCGAATTATACAAAGGCAGCTTGCGAACTCGTAACGTAGCAAACCGTTGCTGCAGACAGAAGTCGACGTCTGTCCACGTCGCCCTATTTTCTCTATTATTTCTTACCTACCTACGTTAGACTTGGTCTGGATAAGTGGGCTTAATAGCCCCCCCGAGACGCCTAGCATCTTCACAATGCGTCGCGTTTCCGCAGACTTAACCGACCCTTCTCGAAATCTCGAGGAATCGATAGGAACTCCAAACCCGACATCTATAGACGCCGATTTAAATATGACTATGACTCCAGAAGACGAGGAGGGCACTAGAATATATACCCCGCCTCCACATATCGCCGCTCGCTTTTACCGCCCTACGCAAAATCGCCGAAAAGATTCAGCTGCCTCGTCGCGCCGTAATTCGATCTCGTCTGCGCATTCTCGATCCTCGCATGGCTTCGGTCAACATGGCGGCCCGCAGAGCAAGTACATTGCTCAACAGCTGCGCCGCGCTTCTATCCTTGAGGATCGCAAGGCGCGCTTAGCTGATAGGGCGGCGCATGCTGAAAAGGTGCGTCTGAGAGCAGCCATGGCGAAGTCGGCCCATAAGAGCTCTAATCTAGAAGAACGCGCTTTGGCCGCTGCACAGGCTAGGGAGAAGAATTTGGCGGAAATCGTCGCTGCTTGTGCCGAAGAGGTGAAGAGAGCCAAGGCAGTAGCCGAGAGCATGAAGGAGAAGAGGGAGCAGGAGTTGCGAAAATTGAAATTGCAGATGGAGGAGCGATTGGCCGAGGCCGAGAAGAGGAGGGAAGAGTTGCGTAATCGACATGCCGCCAGACGATCCAGAGGGCAAAGCATCGTGACTAAAAAGTCGGATGCGGGCAGTCTGCCCGAAGAGGAGGAACACGAAACGTCAAGTATGAGTGACGTGGTGTTTATGAGTGAGGATGTGGCCGCGTCCAAGATTCAATGGTGGTGGAGAGGAATGTTGAGGAAGAAGGCTGTACGCCAGTTCTCTGAATTCGGCCTGAACATCGATAGCGTTCGGGATACCTCGTTCGAGCAAGTGACTGAACTCCTTGCTCAAGAGAAGGTTCTCCTGCTCACAGCAAGAGTGTTGCGCATCTGCGGCTTGCAGGAGGGCGAACCTGGGTCAGTAGATGAAATGACCGCTGTTCGCACGTTCCTGAGCGCCTTCTTGATTCTAGGCCATCCTACCCAGGTTCTTAGCAACAAGGATCATAGGGGGGAGCAAGAGCAGGTTGGATCCTCTCAAGGGCAACCCATTCCTCACGATGATCTGGCTAATCCACAGTTACAGGATCTCGTTGCGAAGGCACGAGACTTACTGATCTCATTTGAGAATATCCTCTCTCGGCTGACTTCTATGAACAACTATACAACTCCGCCGGCGTTGCAAGGGGCTTTGTCTGAATCGTATGCCACGTTTCATAACGCTTTCATAGCATGGAAGGCTCGCGATTCGAACGCGTTAGTCGAAGTCATGCTTCTTCAGTTCGTAGAACTTGACGCAATACTTCAGACTGTCAAGGATGGCGCTGAGGAAGCCGTCGCCGAGTCTTACCGACAAAGCATTAAGGACAACCAATTAATGCTAATGGTTCGAATCAAGAGGCTTGCCGGTGCCGAGCAAGGCAAGAAGATGATTTTCGAGGCCGTCAAGCAGGCAAGAAAGGCTAGAGCCGCAAAGAAACCTGCGGGAGACACGAAGCCAAGGGTAGCAGAACATTCCTTAAGCGATGCCCGCCCGGTTGGGGACAACGCGACAGCTGAGCATGTGGTTTCTTCGCAGCTGCAAACGCTCACACCGCCGGCAACTCCACTCAGGGAGAAGGAGTCGAAGCAGGACGTACTACTTCAACCCAGCTACCCTCCAATACTTCCAGACAATCGAGTCATTGTTCACGAGCTAGCCATTAACCGCGAGTACCGCATCGAGTACCAGTACTTCCAAGAGCAGCACAAGCTTCGCATGGCGCCTCTTTTCGAAGACTTGAAATCTTCCCCAAGAGACGAGGAGAAGGAGTTCCATTACCTCATCATAATGGCCAACTACATCAAAGATAGACTTCAGCATCTGGTTATCCCCGGCACTCCCATGCACACGTTCATTGGCGAGATGCTCGATACGGAAGTCGCCCAGCAACAGTTCTTAGCAGGTAGCTTTTCATACCAGAAATTCTTCTCGTCAGTTGGGTCACTCCTTCCAAAGCTCTGCGCACCAGCTCGCGACGACGAAGTGAAAGACCTGGTAGAGAACAAGCTTAGCCAAGGCGACGTCGTAGACCGTCTTGAAGCGCTTCTTTCATTCATTGATACCATGCTCTATGATTATGCAAACTACATGTTGCAAGTCGCAGCACCAAAACTCCTAGAGCATGCTTCTGCATATGAGGCAAAAAGGTTTGCCGAGGAACTCGAGGGAGGAACAATCACATTAGCCCGTGCGGAGGCTTCGTGGCGAAATGCACGGAATAAAGTGCTCGCAGAAGCATCTCGCCGTGATCCTGAGGGGGTCAACCACCCACGCGCGCGAACCACTCCGGATAAAATTTATTGGCAGATGTTGCTAGACGAGTTTACACAACCATCGCCGTCAGATGACACCGTGCCGGAGCCACTAGCTCTTGACACGGAACGGCGTGCTCGTATCGGCTGTCAGACACTGCGCATCGTTACTGCGGGTGCTATACTCTTGCAGTGTAAGAACATGCTCAAGCGCGATGTTCGGGCGTCTTGGAAGACAGAAGCCGGCCGCATCATGAGCGTTCTCGAATCCATGGACGATGTATCGAAAGCGCTTCCTGAATCCACGGCTATCCATGGCATCATGGCGGCACTAGAAGCTGGAAGGTCGATGCCAACCGCCACCAAGGCGCACTTGCAAGCTCTTGTGACAAAAGTGCTCGCAGCTAGCAGGGAGGCGAAGCGCGAAAATAGAGATCCAGGAGAACCTGTACTGCGACTGCTCTTAACGCGAGTGAGAAGTCATATGCTAGCTAGATTGCAAGCTGGGTCTGCGAGTGAGAAGGTCAAAGTTACTAGCACGGCTGGGGAGAAGCTCGCAAGCCTCGGGCTCCCCGAGTTCGTTGAAAAGGTACGAGAAATGGTGGATGAGATGGTTAGGGTCGGAGCCGTAGATCGGGAAGCCCATGGAGTATGGTGGGAAGAAGTAGCTGAGAAGGTGAACAAAGAAGATTCTCCTTCCACGTCGGGGACGGAGGCATAAGAGCGAAGTCCATCAGATATTTGAAGATGCATATGCGCTTCATCACTCCAACCCACTGAGATATCAGGTATACATTGTCAAGGGGGTTTTGTCATCGGTTCGGATTCACGTGTCTGGTTCAGTTCATCTTGGGGGGATAGGGCGTTGCGTGTGGGCATTTGACATTTGTAAGGACGAAGGATGGTTTGGATTTTGGAACTGGGCTTGGATGCCTTCTTGGACGGATACCTTTTGCATCAGCTCATATTCGAGCTCGTGTGGTTTGATTAGCATCGTTTGGAAGCTTACCCTACACACATAGGCCCGGATTCTGTTGGTAGATTGAATGCTACGATAGCGAACAATATTCATGTAGTATGCACCTGCAATTCAGAGATTAGTTGCAAAACAGTGCTGGCGTTTATTTTTCTTTTGTTCCGTTAACTGGCAATAGTTTACACTCCAGGTTGCAATGCGAATGATTCACCTTTGAATGATATCACAAAGTGGATTAAGCATATTGCATATTATAGAATACAAGGCACATCAGACTTACCAAAGAAGAGGTTAAGCCAAGGGAGAGGCCACAGGAGTTGCTTCTTTAATACACGTATGTACAGTGATCTTTAGATCTTCAGATCTTCAGGAGGCCTGTTCAAAGGGCATTAGGTATTGCCAGTCAAGGGGACACATAAGTACCTAGGTACATATACACAGTCGTAAAATCTATGTATATTCATATGTACGTTAGGTGCATATATGTACCTTATGTAATGTATGTATGTAAATGGAGATAATTCCAAAGTATTTCAAGGTACCCAGGTACACACCCTTAAATGGACCTTTCCATGTTTCAATTAAGCAGCTGGTCTCCTCACGTGACTACGGGTCGGCGGGGCCAACGCGAGGCGCGTCTTACGTCTTGCTTCCCTGCTCTTCACCTTTGACCAAGGCAGCACCCCTATGATGACTGTTGACGAAGGATGAACACTTAGACATTGTGGAGGAGGATAGTATGCGCTCCATTATTTGAGCTATGGGCTCAACTTGACCACTACCTACCTAGGCATTCCTTTCTACTCGTATACCCCGAATTTCGCAACTACCAACTTTGAATATGCCACAATCACAATTCACAGGTGCGTCTCCACAGACGTCATTTTTGCTTGACGGGTCCCCCCAGTATGGCTGCGAGCTAATCATGTACTGGAAGTAGAAGCGGATACGATCCGCATCCTTATCGCCACCGATAATCATGTCGGTTATGAAGAGCGAGATCCGATCCGTAAGGATGACAGCTGGAAAACATTCGACGAGATCATGAATTTGGCTCGGAAGGAGGATGTGAGCCACAATCACACCCCTTTAACCTATATATAGTTGCTCACCATATAGGTTGATATGGTGTTACTAGCTGGGGATTTATTTCACGACAACAAGCCGTCCAGGAAGGCTATGTACCAGGTCATGCGATCACTACGGAAGAACTGCCTTGGTATGAAGCCCTGTGAGCTTCAGTTCTTGAGCGATGCAACCGACGTTTTCCAGGGAGGCTTGGGGCATGTGAACTATGAAGACCCTGATATCAACATCTCCATTCCCGTCTTTTCTATTCACGGCAACCACGATGATCCTAGCGGCGACGGCAACTATTGTTCCCTGGATTTGCTTCAGATGGCTGGGTTAGTCAATTACTTTGGGCGTGTGCCACGGGCCGACGCCATCGAAGCCAAACCCGTCCTCCTTCAGAAAGGCTTGACTAAGTTGGCCCTCTACGGAATAAGCAATGTGCGCGATGAACGCATGTTCCGTAATTTCCGCGACCACAACGTCAAATGGTTTAGACCGAACCAGCAATCAACCGATTGGTTCAATCTACTTGCCGTTCACCAAAATCACCACGCCCACACTGCGACAGGCTATCTACCTGAGAACATGCTCCCGGAATGGCTAGATCTAGTCGTTTGGGGTCACGAGCACGAGTGTCTAATCGACCCTGCTCATAACCCAGAGACTGGCTTTCACGTCATGCAACCAGGTTCTTCGGTGGCCACATCATTAGTCCCAGGTGAGGCGGTTCCCAAGCATGTTGCTGTAGTCAGTGTCACTGGGAGGGATTTTCACGTGGAGAAGCACCGGTTGAAGTCAGTCCGCCCCTTCGTAACCTCTGAGATTGTCCTGGCAAGCGACAAGAGATTCAAGGGTCTCGAGAAGAAAAAAGAGAACCGCCACGAGCTCACTCGCAAACTGATGGATATAGTAGAGGAAATGATTGAGGAGGCTAATGCCGAGTGGGACTCTATCCAAGAAGAGGACGGTCTGGATAATACGCGGCCTTTACCCCTGATACGTCTAAAGGTTGAGTATACAGCGCCCGAAGGAGGCCATTACGACATTGAGAACCCACAGCGATTCTCTAATCGATTTCAAGGCAAAGTTGCAAATACCAATGACGTAGTGTACTTCTACCGAAAGAAGACGGCGCAGAGTGAGTAATATGAGCCTTAACTTCAGTGCGGTTACTAATGTGCGGATTAGGAAAAGGTGCAGCTAGCGCGGAAATGCCGGAAGGCTTGTTAGAGGGCATGGAGGAGGATATCCAAGTCGACAAGCTAGTCGAGGGGTTCCTTTCTGCTCAAGCGCAATCCCTAAAGATCCTACCTCAAGCTCCATTCGGCGATGCGGTTAATCAGTTCGTCGCCCACGATGACAAGCATGCTATGGAACAATTCGTAAGCGAGTCGCTCTCAGAACAAATAAAGCAAATGATGGGCCTTGAGGACAACGACGATGAAGACCTAGGGGGCGTAATGGAGGAAATTAAAGCAAGACTCGAGAAGCAGTTCGTTGCGGGCCATATGAGACCGGCAAAGAGACGCAAATACAAGCCGAAACCAGACGACTGGGATTCGGATCTCGATGGACACTGGGAGGATCAACCTGAAGCAATTGACGATACGGCGACCGCAGATGAGGCTAAGCCCAAGACTACTCAACCCAAAGGCCGTGGGCGGAAAGCAGCACAGGTCATAGACGAGGACGAAGATATGGAGGACTTCGAGGAAGAACCTGCACCCAAACCAAAAGGTAGAGGCAGAGCAGCGGCAGCGGCAGCGAAGCCGAAGGCAGCTCCCACTAAGGCACCGGAGAAGAAACCTCCCGCCAGAGGCAGAGGCCGCAAGGCCACGATTTTCGCACAGGACTCGGACGAAGAAGAGGAAGAGGAAGACGTGGTCATGGATGACGATGATTATGATCCTCCGCCGCCGCCGCCAAAGCGGACGACGACCAGGGCTACGACTACGAGAGCGGCCGCGAGCTCGAGATCGCAGAATTCACGAGCCGCGCCCGCTGCGTCGAAGGCGCCCCCGAAGAAGCAGTCGAAGTTGAACTTCTCGTCCCAGAAGGCGACGCAGCAGGAGCCGCTGGAGATTAGCGATGATGAGATAAGCGACGACTTCGAGTCGGTGCCGGATACCAGGTCGAAGAGACGTTGAAGATTTACTAGGGAACGAGAATACAGTCTTTGGTGAAGGCCTTAGTGTTACTGGGGCTAGTGGGAGTATTTACGCTCGGTTGCTTCCAGGCTTAGATGGCTGTGCATGTTCGCTCTACGTTGGCATCGATGAACACTTTCGTCAGGCGAAAAGCTATCTAGCCGTAACCTAGCCGTACGGAGAATCAGACTCGTTAGATGTATCGCAGGGTTGGCGTGCGTTGCAGTGAGCAGCCTTTTAAGCCGTAGTCTAGCTAATGTCATAATGTCAGACTGGCTAATTTCTATGGTAATAATATCTTGTGGACCGAGCCTACATTCTTACGCTCTAGACGATGCTGCTATTTAGCGCATACTAGTTTCCCGTCGGTGGATATAGGTGTAACCGGACTGCTTTGACGAGTTGCATCGCTTGGAGCCGTCTTGCTAAGTTCGGGGCTCGAGCGGTGGTGTCTTTGCGCTGCGGTGCCGCTTCCATGCTTCCCCCTCCCCTCAAGGCCCCTTTCCATACATTGTTCATTGATAAACCGAGACACAATTAGGTATTCGTTCGTGAGATCTCATTTATGTGTATAATATCTTATGGAGCCATTGATATTTCATTGGTAAATAGGCTATAGTCACCGGGTTCTCTAGACCGTGGATGTATGATGTGGCATTTCTTCTGATTCCATTACCGTTAAAGGGGCGTCGGCAATTGTCAACTACTTTAGGTAGTTAAGAACCTGTACATGAATTTGGCCAACCACATTAGCCCGCAGGGCCAGCGTCTAATACAAATCTCCTCTTACATAGCTGGTGGCGGAGAGCCGCGTCGGATGCCCGTATAAGCTTTGGAAAACGCCTCAGCCCTCACATCTGTGGTTTCATTGACACTCGTGTGTGTATCGCGCTTGGACGTGCTCGCATGGTTCGTATCCGTCGGGGACACTAAAAAGGGGAGCTGCAATCTCATGCCTATTATCCAGTGATTGCGTCAAGGTTGATTGAGGCTTTTTAGAATGGATGTACGAATATTTAGGTAGTTATTTGTCTCTTTTTCTCTTCAAAGTACCTAATTTAATCGAATTGAAGTTGTCGCTAGAAAGCCGGCGTATTGCATGCCTCACATTACCACACTTAGAAAATAACTGCTTCTATCACTACAATAAAATTATCATGTATTTCGCTGTAATGCTACTCTGGTTTTTTTTCTTAAATGCTTATAACCCTTGCCTTTGTTATATATACGTTGTTAGTTTGAATATCCTAAAGTCGCCCCCTTAGACTGTATCCCTTGCGTGAACGGTTAGATCTGTGGTAGCAAGGCTGGAGCGCGGCACTGGTAAGTTAGACGTTAAGGGACTAGCTATGTATAGTAATGGAAACACGAGGGTCCGAATTGGAGTTGAAAGCATGTGAATACTGAAAGTCCGGAGCGAGAAGAGGCTGAGAAGAGGTCGTCTTGATCGTAAGGGCGCGATCTAGTTATCCATAAGTAGATATGGGAGGTATACCAAAATATCAAGTGCGAGGCATTGTAGTCTTATATTTAAGGTCGTATCCCAGATTGGTTCCCACCTAATATTAAGCCTCTCCTCACAAATGTCACTTGCTCCCATAGTTTAGGTTGGTGGTTGACGTCGTAAGCCTCCGAGCACAATAGAGTTCCGCGCTCCTCACCATTTTCGAACTCATGGATCGTTTTAGGAGGTACCTAAGTTACATGATAATATGTCCCATGATGCGGAAGACATCCCTGAGCTATCCTGCGCTCTTATATGGTCAACTTCCGCGACTATTGCCGCGATCTCTTGCCTTACGCTGGCCACCACGACCACAACTTGCTTGTTGTTGAACGTCTAAAGCATGGTCATTAACAAAACCCCTTAGCTTAAGATTCTGGAGGGACGTCCAAGGCCACCGCACCAGACACTGTGATGCCGGGAGCCCTAACAATTACCATTCTAAGCTAATATAAGCACATGTCGTTGGTTTCAGGCCGTCCACATACTCTACTAGGACCACACGATCAACAGAGATCTTCAGCCACACAGCTGTCGAGGAGGTCGTATAAGGCCACAGATTTCTCATATAGCCGTAGGCTAACGGGCAGAACCAAACACCTTACACTTAAGGACTCGCAGGACGTTGAGGGGAGTCTGGATCGGGGGCGAGACTTGTGCGCGGCTACACTTAAACCGGAGGGAGCAGAATAACCAAGCGAAGCCGCAGAAATAATCCGTCTTTTTGAGAGGATATTTGCATGAATTCGACCTAGCAGTCCAACACAACCCGAGCATGTCCGCTCGCTTCCCTAACCATGCGTACTCTACTCTCAGTCGTCCTATCCCTACTCCTCACAACCGCCGCCACCGCCGCCGTCCTACCCCCCAAATCCCCAGGCCACCACCGCGTCGCCCCGCCGCCCTCGCAGTCCGAAGCCGAGCAGCAAAGCAAGTACTTCCACGAGGCGGGCGGGTCGCTCGAGCTGGGGCACTACGACGCGCGCTTCTTCCGGGGCGTGGTGCCGTACGAGTCGCACGGGCCGGCGCTGCGGCACCTGATCCGGTCGTGGCTGACGACGGCGCGGGCGCTCGGCGTGGAGACGTGGCTCGCGCACGGCACGCTGCTGGGCTGGTGGTGGAACGGCCGCGTCATGCCGTGGGACTACGACCTCGACGTGCAGATGCCGACTGCGATGCTGGTGTACCTGGGACGGCATTTTAATCGGACTGTGTGGGACTACCGGTTTCTTAGCGAGGAAGAGGAGGAGGAGGGAGGGTTGAAATGGAATGGGGGAAATAAGGAGAGAGGAGAGGCTATGGTAGATGCTGGTAATGGTGATGGTGATGGTGGTGATGGTGATGATAGGGGTGAAGCATACGATGGATACATCAACAAGACGTACCTCCTAGACGTGAACCCGCACCACGCGGACATCGGGCGCGGCAATGGCCACAACATCATCGACGCGCGGTGGATCGACGTCAGCAACGGGCTGTTCATCGACATCACGGGGCTCGCGGAGCGGGACCCGGCCAAGAGCCCGGGGGTCTGGAGCTGCAAGAACGCGCACAAATACCGCACCGCGGAGCTGTACCCCGTGCGGCACACCGAGTTCGAGGGCGTGCCTGCGAGCGTGCCGTATGCGTTCGATAAGATATTGATGGATGAGTATGGGAGCAAGAGCCTGGTTAATACCGAGTGGGCTGGGTGAGTGCTTGTCCTGTCTTCCAACCTCCCGACCCTTACAGATCCCCAGCGTCTGAGTACTCCAGCCCCTTATTCCCAGTCCTTCTTTTGACCTCTTGAAGCACATTGCTAAGTCGGCTCCACAGGCACCACTGGGTCCCAGAGCTTAAGGAGTGGGTCAAGAACCCAAAGCTACCTGAGGATGAAGAGGTCGAGCTTGATACGCAGCACCAGGGTGGCACGGCTGTCGTGGTGAAAGTGGAAAAGACTGTTGTGAAGGAAGCTCCGAAGAGTGACCATGCCTAAGACAGGCACGTAAGCCTGATAGACTATCTAGAGTATATGGTCTACATTATAGAAGGTTAGAGCTGCTAGAACACTTGAAGGGACAGTTAGCTTCTGAGAGCCGGTGTGTATTTTGACAACTTACATAGCGCGGAGCCGACACAGGGATATAAAGTCGCATATGTACCTATGTATATACCCATATAGCATTAGAATGGCGCGTATATTGCTCTTGAATAAATCATACAAACTTGGCTTGAGCACAGAATCTACTTGCAAACAAGATATCCTTCATATGTCCCTCGCCCCTTCGAAAATGTTGATATATCGAATATAGATCATAACGCTGATAGAGCGACTTAACGCACCTGGTTGGCCTATCCATCAGCCAATCCCGCCAAGTCTATCATTCCCAGAACGCCATCGCCATGCAATAACCAATCCTTAAGACATACCACGTAGATCAGCGGAAACCTCGGGTTTAGGCCGAGACATCACCGCAAAAGCACTGCCATAAACTATTTGCGGTGACCCCAAGATGTCGCAAATGCCTAGATCCTGTAGGCGGGATGAGAATGCTCGTCTAGACAAAGACATCCAAGTCGGGTCTTCGGCAGGGGTTACCGATGCCCCTTCGCCTCTTCCTCAGCTTGCCTCTGCCTCTTGATGCGCTCCTCGGCTGCCTTCGCCATGATCTCCCTCCTACTCAGCGCTCCCTGACCAGCAGCGGGAGCACCTCCCCCACCGCCGAGCACGAACTCACCACCCGTCCATCCGCCATGGTCATACGCAACTTCCTCGCTCAGCTCCGGCTCATAATACTCTGCCTCACCAACGCTCCTACCACCACTCTTCCAATCCGCCCTCGCCACCTCGCGCTCGATCTGATGGCACAAGTCCCAGAAATTTCGATCATGATCCGAATGCACATTATGCGCGAGCTCATGGCACAGCGTCTTCCGTATCGTCTTGTAGTCGCGGTACCCGTCGTACGCATCGGTGCGCAGCCGCAGCTCGATGACCTCGCCCTTATTCCTGTTGAGCCCCAGGATGCGCGTCGTGCCCTCGTGGTTCGACTGCGTGTACGACAGGGGGTCCATCTCGGTCAGCAGCCCGACGCTGAACTTATGCGCGCGCATCGCCGCCCGGATCCCCGGGTCGTTCTTCAGCCGCTCCAGGAACGCGAGCGAGCGCCCCGGGTTCGGCAGGTTCGGCAACGGCCGCAGCGTCGCGAACGTGTACGTGCTGTCCTCGTGCGCGCGCTGCGGGTCCCGCCGCGAGAATGCTTTGGGCTGGTTGCGCCGCGCAGCGGCTAGGTGCGCTTGCCGCTCGGCTGCGCGCTGGGAGGCGGAGGCTAGAGAGGCGATCTCGGCGCTCGACGTGCCGATCAGGGTTATCTTCTTGTCCTGGAGGTCGGCGACGGGGCGACCGCCGAAGGGCGGTTTGAGGAGGCCGAGCTTGGCGACCATGAGTTTCTGATTGCTGACGGGGATGAAGAGCTCGGCTTCGATCTCGTTGGCGAGGTCGGAGATGGTCGCGGTCGGGTCCATGTCGACGGAGTGTTCTTTGCCATGATGGGTGAAGCTGATGGTGACCCCTTGGGACTCATGTGGTGTTTCGTCTCGTTCTGCCATGGTATGCGCGGCTTTGGGATGGAACACGAAATGAAGGTAAGTCGTGATCTATTTGCTATTTAGGAGAGCCTGGCGCACTTCGACGCAGTGCTTCAAATGCTAACAATTAGGATTATTGGTAGCAAACCGCTTTGCTATATAGTGGTAAAACAATGGTGATAAGAGAAAATCAATCCTACCTACTAACTTCGAGGAAGCTTATGTTCGCCTTCTTAACGAGTTCCTATCGAAGATTCTACAAGGTGTGGTTCACCTACCGCGTTTGTAACTGTGAAGCTTTGTAATCCAACTGTCCAGTCGGTACGCAGGTACGTCAGAAGTTCGATGCCTTCATGTGCCAAGAGATCTGCCCACTACCCGGTAGCAGTGGATACCTACCGACACCGACCATGCCTGTAAGATGCTAACCAATAGGAAGAAAGACAGGAATTCCCCCTTGTGTGACATCATGCAACGTGTGGCTAGGGAGGGTAATTTTGGATATTTTCGTATCTTATCAGCCACAATTGAAAGACCAGGTTGTACGCACATAGTTCGGCTTCGAGACTAGCCCGGGATCCAATCATACGTCAATCGCGTCCCAGGTGGAATTGTGTCCTTTCAGGAAACATTCTTCAGTTTCGGCCTGTCTGAGTAAAGTCTGGCCATCACCAGTCAACATATCGACGACAACTACCTACCATTCGTCTTTGCAGACACTCCTGGGGACTATTTCGCCAATTACGTTACAAGCCTCAGTGCTGCTTCCTTACGGGTGTTCACTCAAAACAAGCGCGCCCGCACCCGTTGTCTGCGAAGCTTTTAGGAGCTCTGCTCCCTCGAACCGACCATGTCGTTAAACCTCTTCCGAGTCCTGGGTAAGCGCCAATGCAGCCGGGTATCTACTGTGAATTGTGCTAATAGCCGTATTCAGGAGACTTCTCCCACTTGGCGTCAATTCTGATCCTCTTACACAAGATGACCGAGCTCAATGTTAGTTCTACTGCGACACGTGGAATTGCGAATAACCTCTAACCGCTGTCTTAGGGCGCCTCCGGTATCTCGTTTAAATCCCAAGCTCTATACCTGATAGTTTACATTACGCGCTATCTCGGTATGCTATTAAACACCAATCCTAACTAGACTTATACTCATGAACCTCGCCAGATCTCTTCACCACCACCAGCATTTACAACATCATCTTCAAAATCCTCTTTATCAGCAGCCAGAGCTACATCGTCTACTTGATGACGACCAAGTACAAGTCCACAGTCGACCCGAACCTCGACACCTTCCGCGTGCAGTATCTCCTCGGTGGCGCCGCCGTCTTAGCCATCCTCCTACCTTACGAGTACACGTTTTCGGAGATTCTATGGGCGTTCTCGATCTGGCTAGAGTCGGTGGCTATCCTTCCTCAACTGTTCATGTTGCAGCGGACTGGCGAGGCCGAGGTTATCACAACTCACTATCTGTTCGCTCTGGGCATCTACCGAACTCTCTACATCCCCAACTGGATCTACAGGTACTTGACTGAGCCCAAGCACAAGGTCGACTGGATTGCCATCGTTGCCGGCCTCATTCAGACTGTGCTGTACAGTGACTTCTTCTGGATTTACTACCAGAAGGTCATCAAGGGCAAGAAGTTCAAGCTGCCCGTCTAAGCGCTCCGAGCGCAACTTACTTCCCATCAGTGGAGTTGGAAGGCGCCTTTAGGTCCTAAGACGCGGTACAAACATCCACGTTAGTGAGATGTTACCATTATCTTACTCAGAAGGCATCCTAAGGTTTAGGGGATGAACGCCCATGTCCAATGAGTGCGACGAGACCAGGAGCCAGTAAGGGATTTCAAACATGTCTCAAATAGAACGTGTTTTCAAGGCGTGTCGGTGTGTGCATGGCTGGCGTTAGGTTAGGCGGAGGCTAACGGTCCCTCAGCCCGAAAGTGCTTGGCTGAAGGCTTGGTAAAGATTCGATGTAACTGTACATAAATTGTTTGTTCTGAGGTAATGAAAACTTTTGGAGCTGGAACTTTTGGATGCTGCGTTGAGCTAGTAGGACCGTGACTACTTAAGTTGCTAGTTGGACCAGGGAGTCTGTCCGGTAAGTTCATCTACTGGTATTCACAGGTTTCAAAATTACATCTACGCAAGATGGGTATATATACAAACATCCGAAAGCTAATAAGATGCCAGCAGAGATGGGGTACTTAGATCCCAACAAATGCGCATCCCATCCAGCACGTATTGCAAATCCTTATACACAAGAATTCAGAATACACCAGACTAAGAATTAGGGTCGTGCTCGAGCGAACCAGGGTTGACAAGCCTTCTCGGGATCGGCGCCTGTACTTGGAAAGACGAAGGCGTGCTCGGTTCCGACGTCGAAGATTGGGGCTCCAGAAATGTCGCTATATGGCGGTGTCCCGTCGCTGATATCGGTGCGGAAGGCACGTCATATCGCGCCTCTACATAGGCGGGATTCATCGCCAGCGGATTAGCGTCGACGGCCAAGCTATCCTTCTGTTCTCGCCCACTACTGCTGCCCACTCGGACAAGTTGTGGGCGTTGTCCGCCGTTTAGGCTTTGCTCGCGGGCCAGGGATACTCTCGATGCGCCCATTGTCGTCGTCGACGCACGTATGTCTGGTCCGCTGACACTCAGCGGAGAGGGTGGCGGGCGCTCGGGTTCAAGGGGCCTGCTGTCTCGTCTGCTGATGCGCCTACTGTCGCGAGGTGCTAGCGATTGGTCGCCCTCAGAACTGAGCGGAGACACTGGCATGAAGGAGTCAAATCCATCAGGTCCAGACAGAGAGACTGGTCGAGCGATATGCGACATCGCCGGATGCTCTGTGTCTGGCGGCGGGGGCACTCGCTGTTTCACATCTGGGATGAAGCTGTGGCTAGAAGGCGGCGTTCTCTCGTGGTTCGTAGACCCCAACGCCGTGAACATCTGGAATTGCGAAAGCCTGTTTGAGAGTCTATTCCGAATAGACTGGGAAATAGGCCGGGAGCGCTGAGGCGGTCCCTGACCCCTGAAATCCTGCGGTGACTCCGGCGCATCGGATTCGAACTTGCTTTGTGGATCTTCTCTCCTCGTCTTGCGGCGCATGAGGAGGAATGTGGCTAAAGCCGAAAGTAATGACGATATGAACGCCATCGATATGACAATCCCCGCGATTTGTCCTGGAGTGAGGCTTGAGCCCCGGATTGAGGGGTCGCCTGCGCTAGCCTTGATGTTTGCCTTGATGCATGTTAGCGGCAATTACTATGACTCTTCAACTTTTCAACTCTTCTCCGCAAACGACAAACTGATACATACCACGGCAGCGCTCGCGCTAGCATTCGCAGCGTCCACGGCGCTCTGCGCACTGCTGCTAGCGCTGGCTTGTGCCTCCTCTATGGCCCTGCTAGCACTCGTCTGGATGCTCGCAATTACACTAGCATCGTCTGTCGTGGGGGCTGGCGCTGAAGTCGTGCTGCTGCTCGTACTGGGGGAAGCTGTCTGCGACGGAGCAGGAGAAACACCGGTCACACCCGGGGGCGTAGAGCCTGCTATGGCCGATGAGAACCCCTCGAGGACTCCGGCAGCTCGTGCGGACACAACAGCGCTAGATGAGAATGCTGAGATGGCCGAAAGCGACCCGGTAAATAAAGCGGTTACGCTGAGTGCCACGCTATTTGACACACTAGACGACACGCTGTTGGATATGCTGCTACTGGCACCGTTCAGTAAGGGGGGTCCCGGTGGAATGGTCGGCGAAGGGGGTGGCTTGTCATCATCGGCGTCGGTATCAGCATCGTCGTCAGCACCGTCGTCCCTCCTTTCCTTATTCTGTCCCCTATCGTTCACATCCTCTCCGTCACTCTGGGGTTTATCGGGGAGAGTAATCTCTGAAAACGCTGCAGTCGGGAGAATAGGAGTCGATGTTATCAAAGGTAGCGGGGCTCGGTCTTCGTCATCGCTGTTCCTCCCAATCGCAACCCGCCTCAGCACTACCGGCTGGTTTTCTCCATGTCTCTGCTCCCTAAGGTCAAACGCGTCCCTATCGAGTGTTGCGCCACAGAAACCCAATCCCGCAATTGACCAAATTGACCACAACAAGAGGAGCGACACTCCAGGTTTCGTCATCGTAAGCCTCTATCATAAACTCGGGGCCATTCCTGGTGGATATCCTGCCAGACCGGCCGCGGGGGAACGAGAGGTCAAGTAGAAGAGTATGCACCGCGTTCCTAACCAGCAGGCCGATGTGTAAACGAAAGTCGAAGCGAATGTAATGCTCCCGCACACCACCAGGGAATATTCAGTCGGTAATCCAAATGGCCAGCCAGCGCGAAGGAAAAAAAGCAGTTTTCTCATTCACCCGCCCGGGGCCAAGAGTTCCCGATATGCAAGACAAGAAAACGCACATCTTCGCGTCTTCATGCTGTCGGATTCGGTATGTTATGGGAAGCTTAGGTGAGACCACCTGACCTCCCCATTCGTCCCGACCCCAGTATCCAAACTCACTAGAAACAAATAAGCAAGCCTGTTTCGAATAGAAGGCAATAGTGGACTCGTGGAGGTGGCTTAAAGAATATTTAGCTGCCTGACCTTCCCGGTAAGCCTAGCTATGATCTTCTTAGTTGCCAATTAAGGGAGACCCCCGTGAGAGCGGATTCAGGGGATTGGTCAGGATCCTGGTACTTAGATATCCTGGTTCGGCGGCTGACACACTTGGTGTTAGAGATCTGCTAAACCTGGGCGAAAGTCAAGTTTCGATCTCCTGAACATACCCCAGATGATCAGCTTAGGCGACTCGCTTAAAGCGTATCCATTATGGAAAAGCATAGGGGTAAAAGGGGAGATGCTCATGGAATATGGGACGTGTCTGCACGTCTTCTCCCGGCGGACCCATAATTCTGGACCGAAATCCGACTCGGATTTTAACCACACACGCAGCCCCACCCGGAGCCGTGGTTGTGTGCAGTTCGTGACTGTTACCGGAGCTACCTTTGTTGCTGCACACGACATTCACACGCCCATACACTATGGACGCGCCGACTAAAACTTTACCAGTCGGCGATGAGATGCAAAGCCAGTCATGCACCGCGTCAAGATCCAAATTTCTAAAACATTCTTTAATTCAGATTCCACCGCTTTCACAACGCACGCTTTCTACACATTCATCTGCGCTCTGAATCGTAGCAGATCGCTTACTTGACTTTTAAATTTCGGAATCGCCGACTTTTCATCCTTGATTACTCTATTGATTCCTTCACTGATTACTCTCCAGATCATGTCGTCCAGCCATTCCCCTACCGAGGCACTGCGTGTGCAGTGCCATATCTGTCAGGCCAGCGTCGCCGCCACCGGTTCCCGCTTCGGCGGCTTTAATGACGACAACACGCACCGCCACCTCTGCTACGGCTGCAGTGTTCTCCCGCCTGTAAGTGATAAATCGCAATAACTGCTAAACTAGGTGAACAGCCGTACTAACTTGATACGTTATTTCGTAGGCCGATCAGCAGCACCCAATGGCTCCATACTGGGGCGCCATCCTCAACCACTGGCGCCCCGGGACCGATTCGCGCGCCTGGAACTTCGTGCGCGACCGCCGACACGGGGCGCAGTTCCTGGCCCTCGTGCACGAGCTCGCCAAGAACTATCCGTACGCCGACACGGTGACCATGGTGAACAGCGTCGCCATGGAGCGAATCCGCCACGGCCGCGACAAGCGCCGCGAGGTCATCCCGGAGGACTGGGCCTGCCTCCTCAAGGTCTGCCAGCACCTGGGCTTCGAGCCCGCCTACCCGCACGAAGTCCTTCGCCCGGAGCTCGAGAAGATGAACCTCCGCGAGAACGGCCTCGGCTTCGTCGAGGCCGGAGAGCCCCGTGAGGACGACGATGTGAAGGGTGTCTGCTCGAACGGCCGCACGTGCCACAACATCTTGCCCTACACCGACCGGGTCGTGTTCACCTGGTCATACCGTCACCGCCGCGGCTGCAACATCATCGCATAGGGCACTGGGACGTGCCGGGGAGTTTTTGCGTTTGTTTTTGTTTGAAATGCCCATTACAAATGGGCAGGAGTTTGCGCGTTCGTTTGTTTTTGTTTTTTGTTTTTTGCTTTTGTTTTGTTGTTGTTGGGAGGGGGGGGGGGTGGGGGTGGGGAGTTAAAGGAGTTTTGTTAGGCATTAATGAGAAGGTTTTTCAACCACTTCCCCTTACACCGTAACAAAGTCATCTATCACTTCTCTCTATAGGTAAATATGCCTATGCGTCCTCTTAAGGAGGTATCTAGTGTCGTTGCTTGTCAGGGGTTAGGTTGGGGAAGAAGCAAAGCACAGTTTCAACCTTAACTATACCTTGGACAATGGTTCTCATTACTTGAGCCCCAAGGATCAGAGACTCTTAGAACAGCATTGTCCATCTATTGAAGACGCGTCTGCCCTTGACGTCGATACTAGATAGATGCTCATTAGTATCGGGAAGTAAAGAGAGAAAGACTTTGACTCCGGGTCTGTTGGAAGATCTATGGCGCTTCCACGCTTCGTAAACCGTCAAAAGGGCTTCGTAGAGTGATGGCTAGTTGTTTCTATGCTTAATTCCTTACCTTATATGTATACACTCGCCACTCATTTCGAATGAATAAAAGCGGATTGATGGGAGATCAGTCTATTCCGGTGAACAACCACTGGAGAAATACAAAATAGTCAAAAGTCATTGTAGTGTTAGCTGGATATAGGTAGCGTTAGATCAAGGAAACAGGCAAAGCATGGCATTTCCTTACCAGTAGAAACAGATTGAAAGTGTCATAGATAAATAAGAATTTGTTTGCTAGTAGCAAAT
Source organism: Hypoxylon sp. FL0543 (assembly GCA_022578575.1). Lineage (NCBI taxonomy): Eukaryota > Fungi > Ascomycota > Sordariomycetes > Xylariales > Hypoxylaceae > Hypoxylon > Hypoxylon sp. FL0543. The sequence goes on from MU393995.1 coordinate 279,400, forward strand.
ATCCTCTCCCGTTCTAAAAAGAAAAGGAAAAGAAAAAAAAAAGTTGGTAGGAACCCAATCCGGCCGGCGGTGGGAATCGAACAGTAGAACTTGTGAAACTTACAGGTACCATGCCGCCTGTAGGCGTTTGGGGCATTATTCAGAACTCTTAACCATAGGGAGAACCCGAAAGTCCGTGGCGCTGCAGCATGCCTCGTCAGAAGTAGGGGACAGGGTATACCTTGCGAGTAACCTGCGCGGTGCCTACCTGAGCAGGGACAGTGTGAACGACATGGTCTGTACTCTAGTGTTAGCCATCGCGCTTCTCGTTGCTGAAAATCGGATGTTACCACTCGGCCAGATGGGGTTCCTGTTGGAAAACTTCGGTGATATTTGCCCTTATCTGTCACCTGCTGCCGATGTTGTTCCGCGAATAGGGAGGAGGCTGCTTGGAAGGAAGGTACGCGGGAGCCCCTTTGGGCGCTTGCTTGCACTGTTTGTTGCTGCTTCGGTGTGTCCACCGTATGATAGCCCCTTATCAGCGTGTATGACGCCCTACATTAGGTACTTATCTCTAGAAACCATTCTCCTTATAAAGTATTCATAAAGTATTCATCATTATTCTAAAGATATTTACAAGTATCCAGCAACTTCGAAGCGCCTTATTCAACCCCAGCCCAAGTTTAAGAACCCGGCTCACCGTGAGACACACAACGGAAGCCGCGAGCAACACGCCACACCACACGATTAAGCCAACCCAGTTCTGCCCGCTCCCCAGAATAGCACAGGCGATGGGATTGCTAACGAGGAGACATAAGCAGCCAAAGCCAAGCCCAGCCATAAGCGCCGACGTCAGGAAAACCTGCCAATAAGCCGAGGCGGCGCTGGTGAGAAACAAGCCCACCACCAAGAGCAAAGAGCCGGCCCAAAGGAGCGGGCGGAGATACCCTGCATCGAAAAAGGGGGCCCGCGACGTATGAATTCATCAAGCCCCACGCATTGAGGTCCAAGATGAACGCTCCTAGCACCTGTATCCACGCGACGAGACCCTCCTTTGGCAGAAACGGAACCGCATCAACGTTGATGGGCTGGAGCGCATTGATAAACTCGCTGTCTGGTTCTGCCGCCACAGTCGCCTTCGACTCGTCCACTGCCGTCATACCCTCTGTAGCCTTTTGCTACGCCCAGGTTTTCCAATTTTCTGATATTAAGCAACAGGTACCTGCCTAGGTAAGTACGGTCACATTCAGAAATCTCGAGTGTAGAAGAACAAAGAGATCAAGCTCGGAATGTCCAAACTCCGCCAAGCGCGCTTCTGATCTAATGGTTAGGGCCATGGTATATAATCTTCGAAAGTTCCAAGTTGTTTCATTGTGCTGCGTAACACCAAATAGATCCCTGTATATAAAGGATGGACCCCAAGGGATGACATCTCTCAGCGTGTACCTACGACTCCTTACATTGTCTACTGGGGGTGTCCGTGAAAGCAAGGTACCTATGTACCTCGTTATATCTGTCACTCACCCAGGTATCAGTCTCTATACGGTGTTCATTCGAATTAGGGAGTTAATATTCGAAGACCACCTACTGAATTGTCCGCCTAGATTACCCGTGACTTCAAATGTGAGTCCGACTACTATTGAGATACACATGTGAGCGGTGTCCATCGCTTCAAAATGCAATTGGATTCCCACACCCAAGATTCCGTATCTAAATGGCGCCCTCTACCCCTTTAGCATCGCCTCCACGATGCCGTCGGCATCCTCCTGCGGGGGTAACCAGAACTTGACAACTTCGAGGCCGGCCCTACCCAGCAGCTCCTCCCACTGTCTCTCGGTCCGCTCCATACCGGCATTAAACGCCATCATGGTCATGTCGAGCATGGCATGGAACGTCGATGCTCCCTGGGCCGGGATAATCATCTCGTGGATAAGAAGTTTCGAATAACCCGGCTCCATGGCCCTCGTGACTTGCGCCAACATCTCTAAGCACTTCTGGTCAGACCAGTCATGGAGAATATGATGGTAAAAGTAGGTGCGCGCCCCTAATTGATGGTTAGTAAGCGTCGATGCCCGGGAAGACATGTTGATCAATGAGTCCCCCTCACCTTTCACCGGCTGCTCTGTAAAGAAGTCGTACGCCATAACTTCGATAGACGGGTGAAGCCCCCAAACAGAGGCCGTCACAGCGGCCAAATCCTGCAGGACCAGGGTTCCGTGGTCTGGGAATTCATCGTAGAAGGCGACGAGATCATGGCCTTTTCCTGCGCCCACGTCGACGAGCAAGGCTGATTCTTCGGTAGCACCGTCAAGAAGCCTCTCTTTCACAGGGAACCAATCGACCCAGTAACTTCTTGCTCCCATCGTGTTCCCCATAAACGAGTTGAAATCTTTCAGGACATCCGGCATCGAGCTGAATAGTTGGAAGGTTGTCAACTTCGTCTGAAAAGCGTACTGCATAAGGCCGTCATGAGGGTCCGTCGGGCAACGATAGCCGGCTTCCTTGAACCACTTCGGTGCTTTTGTTGCGGCCCCTACAACCATTTCTCCGCTTTTACAATTGTTAATGGGCTTATGCATACGTTCGTGCTCCCAGACAAGGGAGCATTCACAGTGTTACCGCCGAGCTAAGGGCCACTTACACCATTCTATGGCCTGCGGCGATTCCTTCTGTTGCCATAGCCTTAGTGATTGGCGTTGCCTCCCATGTTCGTTCTCCCACTTCCTTGACTAATCGCACTGACGCTAGAGGTCTTAGGATTCTCACTAAGAAGTAAGTTTAACATTCATCTCCATGTAGGAGAATGGGGAGGGGATTTGCTGGGTGGATATACCGATCAGCAGTTCCTCTCCTCCAGATTGAGCAGCAAGCTCCTGAGAAGTAATCGGGCCATCGTGGAGAAGGATACGCCTGAATAGGTCAAGGTTAACAGCTATCCTTGCGGCTATGGCAATGAATGGCTGTCCAGGTCATTGATTAGTAGGCAGATTTGGTTAACCCACTGATTGTAGGAGAAAATACTGAAAACACCAAGTCCACAGCCGTGTTTTCCGGCTGCTCGAGGCTCGCTGTCAGCTGTCTACTTAATCGCAACGCCTCATTTCTGGCTTGAACGTCGTCTCCCTGGGAAAGCCTCGGGCTGAGGCTGTTAAGCCTCTCGACAAGAGCAACTGACTCGTCTAGACTCGAACTCATAATGAACAATAAGACTGATGGTAGAATGCCCAATATCTTTTGCTATTCAATTCAGGTTGGTATTGACTGATATTTGTGGCCCAAGGACAATAGACTTCGGAGCTACTCGACTGGAGAGCTGACGATATGGTACGGATACCTGCCATCCTTATACGCTTGGAAGAGCGCACGCTGCCGAATGGATCCATCGCGGCACGGTGTAAGGGAAGAAAATGGTTGTCTCTGAATACGATAATGTTCCAAAGTATCCGAAGTTCGCGAGAGTCATAAAAAGAAATGTTGTACCAAAAGGGCACCCAGTAAACCCCGATATCCCCGACGTGGGAACCATTCTGCTACCTAGTACGGAAGGCGCTTGCAAAAGTCTTTTCCATAGGAGAGAGCTGGCAGACCCACACACCAGCTGGCTGGTTATTTGCCAGCTGTTACGACAGCTATTCTGCTCTACGCGCTATAATATTATCCCCTCTTAGCAGGGCTTAGCGGATAAGCCAGGGCACCTTAGCATAGCTTAGGCCTATTGGATATTATGTAATAAAAAACGCCAGCTGTATACACTCATCTACAGCTGCTCTGTGGGTCTGCCAGCTCTCTCCTATGGAAAAAACTTTTGCAAGCGCCTTCCGTAGGTAACGTAATAGAAAAGCTTTATCGGAAAATAAATTTTGAATAGTAAGTATCCATACCGTTTTGAACCTTTGAAAAGGGAACCTTCTCCTACCGTACAATAAGGTCTAAAGCGCATTTGACTTCCCACGTGTTAAGACTTTTTACTTTTTAACGCGAGAGTTATATCAATTAAAGATCAACCACCACGGCACGGCACTGCAACTGCGCTACACCACTGTACATACGAGTACCTAGCTTGCGACGCCCCCTCGGTCCAACCACAGCGCAGAAAAGACAAAGCTTCAACCACGAACCCCGCGATTCCTCCCTATTGGATTGTGTGCTCGGCCTTTGCATCGGTGGCACTGCAGCATCAGTGCCGTCAAATAGTCTCAAAGTCATTTTTTATTTTCCTTTTTCCCCTTGCTTGCCTGTGACGCTGCAGCCAGGCTTTGATTTTTTTTTTTTTTCGAAGTACTTAGCCAGAGGAACCCAGCGCCCGTCTGGTCTTCTCGCTTTCCCTCCGGTCAATATGGGCGACATGGCGAACGAGATCAAGCTGCTCTCGGGCAACAGCCACCCGAGCCTGGCCAAAGCCGTGGCCGATCGGTATGTACCTTTTTTTCTTTTTCTTTTTCCTTTTTTCAACCCCTTGAACTCTGCGGATTAGACAAAGGGACAAATGGCGCTCCTTCGGTTATTCGTGGCTTTCTACGAGGACGTTCGGATGACGGAATTGGAGAGACTCGGGTCCAGCGACGAAGCACTCGAAGATGGATGTTTGCTAACCGAGAGCCTTTCACGGCCTACAGGCTCGGAATTGAGATCGCAAAGACGATGAGCTTGAATTACTCAAACCAAGAGACCAGTGTCACAGTCGGCGAATCCGTCAGAGATGAGGATGGTACGACGTCGCCACGAGCCCCGATTGCGTCGCTTCAATGTGGCCGCAAGCTAAATTTTCTTCTTCTCCAGTCTTCATCCTACAATCGACCGCGCCCGGCGACATCAACGACGGCCTCATGGAGCTCCTCATCATGATCCACGCCTGCCGCACGGCGTCCGCGCGGCGCATCACCGCCGTCATCCCCAACTTCCCGTACGCCCGGCAGGACAAGAAGGACAAGAGCCGCGCGCCCATCTCCGCCAAGCTCATCGCCAACATGCTGCAGACCGCCGGCTGCAACCACGTCATCACCATGGACCTCCACGCCTCCCAGATCCAGGGCTTCTTCAACGTCCCCGTCGACAACCTGTACGCCGAACCCAGCGTCCTGCGCTGGATCCGGGAGAACCTCGCCGGCGAGGACACGGTCATCGTGAGCCCGGATGCCGGTGGCGCGAAGAGGTAGGTTCGAAGTTTACTTGCCCGCTGCGGAAAGGTTGGGAAGGAGAGAAGCTGACGTATCGCGACAGAGCTACGTCTATCGCAGACCGTCTCGACCGCGGCTTTGCGCTCATCCACAAAGAGCGCCCCCGACCCAACGTTGTGGGTAGGATGGTGCTCGTCGGTGACGTAGTGGACAAGGTCGCGATTCTGGTCGACGACATGGCTGACACATGCGGTACCTTGGCGTAAGTACACATCACCATGCATGTATCCTAACGGGTTTTGCTAACAAACCCATTTCTACAGCAAGGCAGCAGCTACAGTAAAAGACCACGGCGCGCGGGAAGTCATAGCAGTAGTCACGCACGGCATCCTAAGCGGCGACGCCATCAACATCCTCAACAACAGCTGCCTGAGCCAGATCGTCGTCACGAACACCGTGCCCCTGGGCGACAAGGTCCAGCGCTGCAAGAAGCTGAGGGTCATCGACGTGAGCCCCACGATAGCCGAGGCCATCCGGCGAACTCACAACGGAGAGAGCGTGAGGTACGTGCTGAGACAAACATCTCCGCCCCCTATGGTGCCGCGCCCCCTTTTTACTGACGGAACACGCAGCTTCTTGTTCACTCACGCTCCAGTCTAATTCATTCATGCTCGTCGCACGCTTCGGGGGAAGAATCAATGGCCATACAAAACCTGCGGAGAGATTGAACGTTTGAGAAAATTGGTGGCTGTTTTCGTTTTGGGAGTTAGAAATTGCATTGGGAGATCATTTGCGCGAAGAACCGAGACGCCGTAGTGCATTAAATCCAACGTCGTCCATATAAATACGGAGTTTATCATACGGCATTAGTACACTGCATTAGCCTATGGATAGGTATACAATTGTCAATACTGCATATCAACAATTGCATTACAGCATGGGGTTATGGTAAAATGGTACGAGCATACTGGTATAGGGAAGCATCATGTCACATAGCATCAGATACAAACATACGGACACAATATCAAGATTGCCAAAGAAGAAGAGCGTCGTGGTATGGGAATCTCGATTTCATTTTTTGGTCTCCGGGATACACTCATGATGCCGGGTTACATTATGCCCAGCCACCTATCATCCCGCAAGCCATAGCCGTGATTTATGCCCTAATGCAAGAACCAGAAGACACCGACCAAACGCCTGTAAGTATTTACTTGCGCATAGAGCTTGCTCGTCGCTTGCGAGCGTCGGCCTTGTGAGCGCGGGCCTCGGAGACACGCTTGGCCAGAATCTGGGCGTACTCGTTCTGTAGTTTATCATTAGCACATAAGTTGATTTAGTGTCGAGAAATAGGTATGCACGTACCGCCTCGTCCTTGACCTTCTCGGCTTGTCGTCGCTTGAGCGCAATGCGGTGGCGCTTGTGCTGGAGACGCTGGGGAGTGACCAGTCTCTGGATCTTGGGGGCCTTGGTGTAAGGCTTCTTGCCCTCCTTCTTGGGCTGGACCTCTCGTCGGATAACGTACTTTCGGACCTATATAGCAGGAAAACCCCATATCATTAGCCATGGGCGTTTCCATTTTTGATATATTTCCTCTCAGACTCTACTCGGTGGTATTCATTGCAAGGGATTCTTCTCTCTCATCCCGCAGAAGCAACGACCGAGTAGGTGATGACGAGTGAAGGTCTACTTACATCGTCATCCTTGCTGAGACCGAAGAAGCGGCGGATCTTTGTGGCTCGCTTGGGACCGAGGCGCTTGGGGTGGACGACGTCGGTCAGGCCGGGGATGTCGCTCTCGCCTTGCTTGACGATGGAGAGGGCGAGGACGGACAGGTCCATGCCGACGATGCAGCCACGGACCGACTTTCGCTTGCGCTCACCGCTGCGGCGAGGTCGGTAGCAGGAGTGGCCTTCGGACAGGAGGAGTCGGACACGGGTAGGGTGCATGACACCCTGCTTCATCGGGAAACCTTGCTTGTCGTTGCCGCCGGTGATGCGGAAGATGTAGCCCTTGAACTCATCGCCGAGGTTGTCGCCGGGGACTTCAGCGCCCATCTAAAGCACGAGACATGTCAGCTTTCCATGGTTCGTAGAAGTGCGCTCGATTGAAGCCGAAAATGGCCAACGAAGTGTGGATAAGGGCATCATGAGGGACGTCGTGTGATTTCGAAAATCGGCGACGACGACGAAAAGGGTACACCCACGCGCTTCTCCATGAAGTCTCGGAGCTTTCGCTCATCTTCGATCTCAATCAGCTTCTGGCTGCCATTGGCAGGGTAGGAGATGTTCAACTTCATCTCGGCGGTGGTTGTCGCGGTCGACTGCTGTTTGTTAGTAGATGAAGTCGAGTCGTGTGAACACCCCGAGAAAAAAATTAATGGAATTGAGAGGATCAGAGTTGGTTGTGTGGTTTACTTTCGCCTAATCCAAAATTTCCTAGTGGGACCGCGCTAGGGCTTCTGATGCACGAGCCACCGAGCACCCTCAGGCGCTAGAAGGGCTGATAACCGAAGAAACTCCGGGAGGTACCGTGTCGATGCGCCGATTGACTCGCAAGTACCAGAGGATCCACTATATTTTGGTTCTCAACGCCTGCCTACATAACCTACATATGCTTGCCAACGCTATTGTCCAATATAAGTGAGAGTGTTGGCCTGTCCAACATGGCTCCTACCGTTCAGTTGCACCCGAGGAAACCCGGGACGAAAACTACCAGTCCAAACCCTCTCCCTGAACTCATACAGACACCTTCCGGCTTAGCAATTCTAGAGCTCCAAGGCACATTCAACCTTCCTGAGGACCATGAAGACAGCGAGGACAATTCTCAAGAAGTGGAAATCGGACGTCTTGTGTTTCCGGACTATCACCCAGATACCCAAGACCCTTCCAGCACATCTTGGATGAAACGGGTACATCTTTATGTCGGCGAGCATCAGAGACTTACCGGGGAAGTCAAGAAGCTGCCGAGAGCTATGGCCATCATCAAGAAACAGGCAAACCCTGGAGAGGACGTACATATGTCTGACGGACAGTCAAATTCTACTACAGAGGAGCTGGAGGTGGTCGAGATTGTCAAGTACAAACTAGTATTTTCTCAACGACCAGAACCTGTGGGTTCTCAACAACCAGAACCAGTGGAAGACGGATGAACAAGCGTCGGCATATCACCGCCATAGAAGTTAGGCTGCAGTCAGCAGGTGAAGGACCGTCTATGTATGTGCGGCTCTAATCACGACTAAACCCGGCATTGGGCTTGCATACCACCTGCTGGAACCCCGGATATACTTCTTGAAATTGAAGTATGATGTCCCATGGGCACAGTCCGCTCAAGCTCCTATACACCGATTCCTGCCACGTAGGAAAACAATATGTGAGCAATGCCTAGTAATGGGGCTGGCGGAGGGACGAATCTTCCGATCTTAAACACTACCTAGGTAGCGATAGATTATCGTGTTCCATTACCTTAGTTTGGAGGATCCGCAACCATAACAACGACCGAGGCTGTTACTTAGGTAATGTCTAGGGCTTCTACTAAGAGAGTATCTCGTAAGTTTGCGACCTTACGACGCTCCTCTGCCGATTAGAAAGGAAGCTTGTTCAGTAACAGCTCGGCGTGTATTTTTGAAGAGGTTGGGTCCAGGCTTAGATTCAATGATAGCAATAGGATTTAATTAGAGTGAATATCATATCAAGCAGAGAACTCAAAACGATTGTTAAGATCCTAAACCATTGTGATTACCTCTTCGGCCTGTATCTTCCCTTAAGCAAACCTTACTTCAAACCCCTAACAACAGCTGCGAGTAAATGGTAAGTACAATGACGTCGTTAAATCAGCCTCTCATGTGCATGGACCACAATGGCGGGTCTGGACCTCAGATAAACTGATAAGATGAAGCCTTGTTGTAGACCCACATGCTTTCGGCTTAAGTTACCTTTCGCGACGCCGCCAATTGATTTCATTGACCTTACAACATCAATCTTCCATCACAGTCCCACCAGATCTCATCCATCAACAACTTTCTCCGACTTCTTCTGGATAAACCCGTTCGATATCAACACAGAGCAATCGAAACCGAAATCTCAAGTCGAATAGCTTGGTCAATCGAGGCGGATCGTCGGCGCTACGACGTCATCTCGACCCCCGAGTCGTACGCGATATCTAGACATTCTACACCGCTCGAAGGAACCGTTCGTCGAAAGCGCGCGCGAAGATGGCCAATCAACCCGCCGAGAACGAGCAGGTTCCTCCTGCAGCCTCGCAGCAGCAACAGCAGCAGCAGCAGAATGAGGAGCCACCTGCTCCTCTAGTTGAACCAAAGATGCCGACTCGCAAGGACATCTCGCTCAAGGAGTTCCTGAACAAGATGGACGACTACGCGCCTATCGTAAGTAATCTATAGCTTGTCACCTATCCCGTCGGAAATACTCACCACCCATCAGATCCCTGACGCCGTTACGAACTACTACATGACGAAAGCCGGTCTCCCTCCCCCTCCCACCACGGACCCGCGTCTCGCGCGCCTCATCGCCCTCGCCGTGCAGAAGTTCGTCGCCGACGTGGCAGCCGACGCCTACCAGTACAGCCGGATCCGCGCGTCCAACACCAGCGCGAACAACCCCATGGGCAACCTCGGCGCCGCAGCCGGGCTCCAGGTCCCTGGCCAAGCGCAGGCCGGCGGCAAGGACCAGAGGGGCGGGCAGATGCTGGGGATCCAGCGCGCGGGATACGGTGGCGGAGGCCAGGGTGGTAGCCAGAACCGGACCGTCTTGACTATGGAGGACCTCGGCATGGCCGTGGGAGAGTACGGCGTCAACGTGAAGCGTAGCGAGTTTTACCGCTAGATCTCTACCTGGGTACGTCACGAGCCAGGCGGCTATTCTAAGTATGGGCGCTGATATTACCTTATCTAGCTTCCAGGGTCACGGTAACCGGACTGGGAAGTTGTACCATCACACTTGCCGAGATTGCGACTGCCAGCAGACGGACATTCGTCTCTACATTCGGTGCTACGCCACTGCAATTTCTACAGAAACCACGAGAAATTTCGTATAGGGCCTTTTGCCGAAGGGTCAGGAAGGACATTGTTTAGGGAATCATGCATCGGCGTTCAGGAATAGGGCTTGCTTTTCAGATTTTTGCCTTTCTAAGGGCTCGACCTTGCCGCGCCTGGATGACGCGCTGCTGAGAGTTCGAGCGGACGCTGTATACAATAGGCAGTTTCCAGATCTATCGGATCAATTGCGTGCGGATAAACATCCGATATTGATTTGTCCTCCAGTTTGTCTTCCTCATGGTAATTTACATGTCTTCCTGCGTGATATACAGCGGACGGCTACGGTGAACATGTCCCTCTAATCGCCCATAACGCCGGGGTATGCTGCTAGGTAGCTTTTACCGTGCCCTTTCTAGTTTGTGCGCGCCCAGATGAAGGGTTTTCTCGTTCTGAAAGTGTAGCGTGAAATTAGAATCAACCCTATCTATCCATTGTAGCAGTAAAAAGGGCGGGGAAGGGGGAAGGGGGAAGGGTTTGAGGATGGGGACATACGGAGCGAACTCGCCGAGCTTGTGGCCGACCATCTCCTCGGTGATCTCGACGTCGAGGTAGTCCTTGCCGTTGTACACCTGGAACTTGAGGCCGACGAAGCTGGGCAGGATGGTGGCGGCGCGCGCCTGCGTTCGGATCGGCCTGACTCTCTCGCCCGGGGCGGGGCGCACGATGGGGAGGCTGTTGGGCGGGTTTGGTTATTTTCGATGGACTTTGGCTTGAGAGAACTTTGGGGGAGGGGATGTGGTTCTTACGGTACGATGTGCGGTCCTGCAGGATATAATCGTCAGTCTTGCGGAGATCAATTGAATGAGGAGAAATCGAACTTACCCTTCCACACCGATCGGCCTTTCATTAGCCACCTTGTCGGCTGCATTTTGTCTCGTCTTGAGCAATCGATGCTGATGGAGAGCTCGTCACAGCAAATTCCCGTTAATCATTGAAGGTCGCATCTATCGATAAGGTAACGAGACTATACGGATTAATATTTCTCCGAGCCATCAGCGGGCTTGGTGAAGTCGATGAGCGAACCATGCTATAAATACATTACTATAGATACCATATCACGTACATGTAGGTACTACATATCTCGATAGTAATAGTACACGTGCCATCTCTTCAAACTCCATGCTACCCTGATAACCAGACTCTTAAATATTAAGGAAGGTAAATAGAATAAGGAGCCGCATCTTCTAATATACCGTGAATAATGTCTTGGGGCACCGATTGCCATGGCGGTCCATAGGATTCGCTTGATATTTGGTCGAGTCTTCCGAGGCTCTTCGCGTCCAGCCAGATTACATCCGCTCCTTTCCCCTGAAGAAACTCCACCATATTCCGCTGCTCCCCTTTTGTTGGTCTCCAGTGGGTGGAAGTCACGGCTGGTGCCAAGGGCGTCTTTTCGTCTTCAGTCGCCGCGTCGATGCTTGCCCCGCGGCTGAAGAGCAATTCCGCCCTGTTCAGATAGCCATAAAGCGCCGCTGCATGCAAGGCCGTTCTAGAAGAGTCTCCCGAAGCGTCGAATTCTGCCCCCTTGTCGAGGAGGAATGCCACCATCGACAAATGATTGCAAATTACCGCTAAATGCAACGGAGTCTTGATATCATATCCTTTCGTTTCCATCTTTGCTCCGAGCTTAAGTAGGCAATCGGCGGTCTTCATCTTATTCCGCGAAGCTGCATGGCACAAATACTCGCCCAGGTTGCGAGGTTCCATTTTATAGCTCTCGAGCACCAACTGAAGGAATTCATCGCTACACTTTCTCATCAAGCATGCCATGGGATTCGCTGAGCTGTTGCAAGCAAGCAGGCGACTGGTGCGGTATTCACTGGCGTTTGGCACAATCTGCGTCTCAAGCGCCTCATACCGTAGCAGGGTCTTGATCACTTCATCGCAGCAAGCATAGACGGGGCTGGATGATGCTCGCCGTCGTGGGAGAAGGGTGAGAACCCGAACATCGCCATGCACAAAAAGGGGTCAACGTGGAATATTGAGTCCCGTTGATAATAAGTGCCATACTCGAGTCCCTATCCGTCCAGACCCAAGTAAGCTCGAGTCAAGATCCAGCCCACGGAGCCGTGCTGCACGATTAGGCTCTTAAACTAGAAGGGTGAGGCGTCCACGAGGTAGCACAAGCTGAACTGTACGCCTCCCAATCTCGCTTTCCTAGCTTCTGGTAGTGGATATACAGTAAGCAACTACGATCCTCTCATGGTGTCCATGGTGATCAAGTGACATAAAGGATTATTCCTCAGTCTTTACTATGCTACTATGTCAGACATACTGTATAGCTGAGACTCTTGGACGGTAGTAAACGAAAAGCTGCAGTTCGTACCTCGATTATGGCATGGATCTGGAACTATCCCAGATCCCTACGTCGCTTATGAGATGTCCCGATTTGGAATTGCCATGTGTAACTCTAGAAGCCAAGTGCTTCCTCGTTGGCGTTATCAATGCATGGCTTGTAAGGTCAATGTCTATGGTTGAACATCCGAAGAACTTCAGGGAGCTTCTCAGGCACGGTTATAGAGATATTCCAGAAAGACGTCTGGATTCTATACGCTGATTGGTCAACGGATACTTGAATAAATACATTTATAGGGATATCTATTCCGTACACGAGCATGGATTACATAATCCGATAGACTCAAACTAAAACCTCCTCTCATTTAAACTGCCCACCACCAATGCAACGGAATCCCAACACGAACCGAGTAATGGCCTTGAAGCTAGCAGGCACGTTCCTACTCCGACTCGGGGACCTAGCCTTTTGTTCCCATTTACCCTGGTGACAACCGGCCTATGTCGTGATTCCAGTCCCACGTCATTTAGCGCTTTCCCCCAACTTTCGCAGGCCCTAATGCCGTAATTCCCATCGCCACGCGGAGAGAGCACGTTCTTAGCATGACCTAATATACGTGCGGAGAGCTAGGCCCCGCCCCCCTGGATGCAGCAACGAGCTCCAGGGGGGCAAGAGAGCTATACCTCTCATGCCTTTTCGGGCCTACCACTTGCTACAGTCTCTAGATTGTTGACGTTGACGTGTTTAGTAACATGTATGGTAAATCTAGTACATTTCTATACCCATGTCGCGACGAAAAGGGTACACGTCTTTTGAGAGACAACTGCTGAGAAGCCGGGATCCCTTCAAGGAACAAGCATGAAGAAGCATGATCCTTCTATATAGAAAATAAACGCCATAGCTAAGCCATTGGTGTCACGTCCCAGCTTTTACTACATCACCCCACCGGTGCCTGCGAGGACGAGCAACTTTAATCTGAGGCTCAATGGCCGTCCATACCCACAGATCTACGATCTCTCGCCTTAATTACCTATAGCGGCCAATAATTATCCTGGCCGCAGTCGTTTATGCTTCCATCTCCTTTGCGTGGGGCGGAGCGTCGGCTTCCGCCCCCGTGGCACACCCCCGGACCCTCGAGGTATAAGAGTCGGGCCATGGCCGCCTTCAACTGCGGATTGAGGGTTGCTCTACTCCACCCCACGTTGTGCTTCTTCGCGGTAGTCTTGTCATCATGAGGTTCGTCGATGTGCTCGCTGGCGCTGCCGCCGTCTCTGGCGCTGTCGCGGTGCCCACCAAGACCCTCAAGCGCGCCGCAAATTTCGACTTCACCGGTGTGAGTGAGTCGGGCGCCGAGTTCGGTAATACCGCTCTGCCCGGGCGTCTGGGCAAAGACTACACTTGGCCCGACCACAATGCCATCTCTGTAAGCTGACCAGTCGCCTCGGCGAGCCTGCATGGCTGCTAACCGTCTGGGAAGACCTTGATCCAGAAGGGATTCAACACGTTCCGGATTCCAATCATGATGTTCGTTCTCGAGGTGCCCGACAGCCGTATAGAATGACGTTAACAATAATTAGGGAGCGTATAATTCCCGACAAGCTCACGGGCACCGTCAACGAGACCTACGCTGCCGGCCTTGACGACGTAAGCTCCTACACCACACAGCTCACAGCCAATGCTCACGAATAATTCCAGATCGTCACGTTCGTCACCGGACAAGGCGCCTACGCCGTCGTGGACCCGCACAACTTCGGGCGCTACTACAACGAGATCATCACGGACGTGGCCGGGTTCGGCGCGTGGTGGACCACGGTGGCCAAGCGCTACGCCAGCAACGAGAAGGTCATCTTCGACACCAACAACGAGTTTCACGACGAGGACAACGACCTCGTCGGCCAGCTGAACCAGGCCGCCATCGACGCCATCCGTGGAGCCGGTGCTACGTCTCAGTAGTGAGTATCATCTCGAGTCCTTTCCCTAGCCCCTTTTCCGATTTATTTTACTAGCCGAAGCTTCCTAATCGAGCTGATTTGAGAGTTATGCCCACCGGAACATGCTTAAACACCCTGGGCCCCTTTCCGATGAAAGTGATTACTGACAATCGAGGCAGCATCTTCGTAGAGGGCAATTCCTGGACGGGCGCCTGGCATTGGGTCAGTCCTCTCCCATATACCGCATAGCTGTACTTACTAACACCACGCAGACCTCCAGCGGCACCTCCGAAGCCATGGGCAAGCTAACCGACCCCCAAGACAAGATCATCTACGAGATGGTACGTACCTACTCAGCCCGCAAATCCCAGTTTCGCACCACGCCCGCAATACTGACGTGACGTCCCAGCACCAATACCTCGACTCCGACGGCTCCGGCACGGCCGAAGCCTGCGTGTCCGCCACCATCGGGCAGGAGCGCATCGCCGACGCGACCGCCTGGCTCAAGGCCAACAACAAGAAGGGCATCATCGGCGAGACGGCCGGCGGCGCCAACGCCCAGTGCATCCAGGCCGTCCAGGGCATGCTCTCCTACATGGCCGACAACTCGGACGTCTGGAAGGGCTGGCTGTGGTGGGGCGCCGGCCCGTGGTGGGCGGACTACATGTAAATCCTACCCTACCCCCAACCCCCGAGTTCTCTCTCTTCTATAATACCGTTTTTCGAAACCCTTTTCTAACACCGTCGCTACCGCAACAGGTACAGCATCGAGCCCCCGTCCGGCACCGCCTTCACCAGCGTCCTGCCCTCGCTCACCGACTACATCTGATCCCGCTGCTCCCATATGATGGTAAGATAGACGGGTGAGTGGGTGGACATGCAAGGTCGGAGTGGAAAACTGCGTTCTTTCAAAACGCTAAAAGCCCCCCGGGAAGGGAAATCTGTATATAGCAACACTGAGAGCTAGCTAGGAGCGAAATAGAATGCGTCACGACAATCTACTAGATCGACGTGAAACTTCTTCATTCTTACTTCCTACCGACACTGGGTTCTCTCAGGTCTTTACACCGTATATTGGACAAGGAAGGGACCTTCGAATGGCTGGAGCCGATTCTCAAATGCGTCTTTGCGCGATGTAGATTGGCAGGATAATCAGATACGAAGGAAATATAAAAGAGCGTCAAAGTAATATATGACGGCACCATGAAGCCCTTAGGCATTTCTACGCCTGAAGCTAGGCCTAGGGTGGCTCTACGCGTTGGAGGTTTACCAAGAACTTTTCAGACTTCGAACCTCAAGGGGCTCAACAAGCATAACTACGAGGCCGAAGCTGAAGCCACGAATTAATTATAATAGGCACTCATTATTGCGTGAACCCTGATCTACATATGCTATGAAGGGGGTTGCGGCAAAGTCCCAGGTAGACTAGCTAACGCCATTGGCCTGCACTCCGTTGACGTAGCCTTCCTGCTGGGTCTAGTATGCCGAATGCCAGAGGGAAATGCAACTTCATCAATACCTCCTAGAGAGGAAAGAGAAATAAAACAACACCACCCACGCCCTCGCCTCATTCTCTCTTATGCTGTACAAAAACAGATGCATTCACGACAGGATGGTATAATGTGACCGCGAAGTGGAAATACGGGAACCCCAACCAAACCAGTAGCTCAGGCGAAACCAAAGTAATCGCTACCAGCCGTAATAGCCTTGAGGAGCTGTCGACGTAGAATGTCGTAGCTCTCATACTCGGGAAGATCGAGCTCTGCAGCAACATTAGTAAACTTTGCCAAATATATTGCATATAGAGGGAACTTACGGTTAAAGCATGTATGGGATTGCGGCAGACGGTCTTTGCTTCCGTAGTCGCGATGGATGTTGAATCGATTAATTCCGTTCATACCCTCCAGTTCCTTAAAGCCATTCAGAGGCACTTTACTTGTTCCGGTGACGAACTGAAGGAGCTTGGCGCGTTCCTCCTTATCGAACGATCGTACCGCTCGCCAGAACCATTGGATCTGCGGGGAGGATGGCGAATAGTTGTGGTACTCCGTGTTGCTCTTCCAATCGTCGATATCGACATCGGGCAGACCGGAGATCAACAGTTCCAACTCCTGCTCGTTGAAGATGGAGATGAGTTCAGCGGGGATAATCTCATGGAAGCCTGTTCGTAGGTTAGCGTGAGAATTACAAATACCACATCTCTCTTTTCTTACCTTTCAAGAAGTTCTCCATCTGATCCTTAACTGAGGTGAGGAGCTTGTGCTCGACCACTAAACGTACGTAGTCGTGCTTGTTCTCCTCGGTGACGGGTATGTTGCGACCGTTTGGAATGAGGTCGTGGATCTTCGTCACACCAAATTCATCATCCTCAACTGAAAAAGTCTCAGTGATAATATCAGTGATGTCGTTGTCCAGCATCCAGGAGAGAGATTTGTAGTAATCTGGGTCGAAGGATTCCATGTCCTTGACCGAGACTGGCTTGCCGAGGATTCGTTTGTAAACCGCTCGGCTGAAGTAGCATTCGAGTAGCCGGCCTTCGTAAAGCGCTTTGCCGATAATGCGACCTATGAACTTGAAGAACAGCAAATGCTCCTCGTTGACACTGCTAAGCTTGTTGGGGTGGAAAGTCGTGCGGTCACTTGAAACGGGTACGAAGAGGGCATAGTTGGGGTCGAACATTTGTCGTGCGAGTACCTGGAACCATTCTCTGGTGACACCGCCGGCATCCACACCTTCTTCCCCGTGGAATCTAATGCTTAGCTTACCAAACTTGATCTCTTCGCCCGACTTGAAGTAGAGTGACTTGAACGAATCAAGGAAAACCTGTTCACGACGAACTTGCAGCTGCAACATTGGGTGAGGTCGTTGGCCGACACTTTGCTTGCTGTGAACACTGCGATTGAACCAGTTGCGCTTGTTGTCGAACTCTAGGACCTTCGGGTTCTTGACGAGATGCGAGAAGGTACCCTTCATAAGCGATGGGTTGTTGCGCACGAGCTCGTTCAGAATCCGGCGATGCTCTTCTGTGAAGGTGAAGAATAGGCCAGCTAGATGGGACTCCGGCTGAGGGCTAGACAGTACCATATCCTTGCTCGTCTGGTTCTTTGAAGCGGCTTCATTCTGGGCAGTCTCCTTGCAGACAACCATCAGGGCCTCGATCAGAGGAAGAAGAATGGTTGCCACGTTGAGTAAGCTCTCGCGTTGACGAATTGCGCTTAAGCAGGCGCTCAGCTTATCCCACAATGCGTTAAAAGTAGGATTGCGATAAAGCGTGGCGAGCAGGTCCTGCTTCTTGGTCTCATCAGAATCAGAACCCTCTGCTGTATCCGACTTCTTCTGGGCGAATAGGTGGTCCAGAGCTGTGAGGACCCTCAGTAGCTTGTTCTGGTCAGAAGCGCCAGGGGAGAACTTGGCCAAAGCGACTCCTTGGATCTCTGTGCCCGAAGCGGCGTTCTGAATATGCGGTAGAAGCTCATCTAAGTGAACGACAATCTTCTCGCTTAAGAGCTGTGCTTGACGAGCAAGCTCCTGGCCGAACACCAGCATTGCCCCGGGAATCACGGATAGGTTCTTAATAGTTGAAAGCGTCTCCTTGAACGTCTTGGAGCTACACTCACGAGCCACAAAGATCTTGATAATAAGTGTCAAGTTGTGGACTGGAATGACAGGCGGATGTAGCTGTTTAATTCGCTTCAACATCGCTTGCTTCTCTATGGCTTTGGATGACTCAGTCTCAGCGGTCGAAGCGCCCGTAGGGGGGTTTTCTGTTGCCCCGGTAGGCCCACTGGTAGACTGATCCATTGCCTGTTCCGATTCCTCTGTGGTCACACTCCGTGGAATATCCGCGCTATCGGGTGCTGGGGCTGTGGGCTCCCCAGGGGCAGCTGTTGTAGAAGACTCTGCTGCATTCGAAGGTTGGGATTCAAGACTCTTGATAGCCTCTTCTGCCTCCTTCTGCTTGCGATCCAGGGCAAGTAGCGGCCCCGTTACTCGACTCAACAGTTGAGAGAGACTATCCATGATCGAGCTGCTTTCCATGACGAGGTCGCGATCGAGAAGAGCAAGCAGCGAGTTAATGGCATACTTGTTGGCTTTCACATCTTTGCTCTTTCCTTTGCGACTGAGACTGCGTTTGATGGTAGTAGTGCTAACCCCCTCGTGCTCAGTAAGGAAAAGAGATGGCACGTGCACGTTCTGATCCGCGAGGTAGCACAGCAGGTCAAGGCATTGTTGGACAATCAAGAGGGGAGATGTCTCCGAGCTTGCCTGGACAGGGTTACTGTTGCTGATGTTCGTGAATGCACGCTTCAGGCTTTGCGGGGTCTGCTGAGTCTTCGCCTCAACATCTTTGGGCTGTTTCGCTTTGATAGAGAGCGAGGCGAAGCTCCGCTCAACAGCGTCCATATCGGTTGAGCCTTCCTGTAAGATCTTAAGTAAATTGCTTACAACCTCGAAGCGAGTTTGTCGGTTTTCGCAGACGTCCTTGAATAAGTATTTCAACGAAGTCTCTAGAGATCCACCCTTCATGTTGATGAACATGAGGCGAAGTAGAGTATAGACGCCCTGCTTATCCAGCATTTGCACGACTGTCTTTCGGTGAGGCTTGTCTGCATCCGTGGTTCCGCTGGCCTGAGCATTGTCCCTCGGGCGACTGGTACCAGATGATGCTCGATCATGTTGTACGATGGGATTAGGGCGGATAAGTCGACGTGCTTGGGTTGCCAACTCAGGTGGCAAGGAGTCGATGATATCTGCGCCTTGGTCCATAAGGACTTGCTCACGAAGGGCAGGAGAAAGCGTCATCAATATACTGGCAGGATCCATGTCTTGGGCTTCAGCCACCTGACCAGGGACGGCTGTCTGTCTGCGTAAGTCTTCCTGTCGTCGGCGCTGTTCTGCCCGCTCTTGCTGCACAATCTCTATGCGAAGATCATCAGGCAACGCGTCCAAAAATTCCTGGAATACTTCGGTCTGCTCGCCCGAGCTTCCAGGGGCTTCCCGAGCTTGAGCTCTCCGTGTGCTGACTGTTTGAGCAATGACTTCTTCCCTGAATTCTTCAGGGAGTGCTTCCAAGTAGTCGGGGTCAATGCCTAACTCTGTGACATCGACTTGTTCGCCTCTGATGGTGGTGTAGGTACGTGGTTGACCAGGGGTCGGTTCGTCTTCTCTTGGAACTGCCGCGTCCTCGGACGTCTCTACGCCTTCCATGGCTTCTGTCTGCGCATGATCGCCCTGTTCGCCTTCATGAGTACTAAGAGATTCGGTCTGAGCTTGTGCAGCAGATTCAGCAGCAGCTCGTTCACGCTCTTCGGCCTCCTGTTTCTCCCGGGCTGCCTTTTCTTCGGCTTCTTTAGCCTCTCTAGCCTTTCGCTCTTCCTCCTCACGCTTCTTACGTTCCTCTTCTGCCTGCCTTTGACGCTCAGCTTCTTTGGCTTTGGCTTCCTTCTCTTGCTGAATGGCAGGTGGTACGATATACGAGAGGATTGCTGGAATGAGGCGGTGTGATTTCTCCGAATGCTGTACTCCGAAGATCATCTTGACTTCTTCCGTCCATCGACTCACTGTTGACTCTGTCGTGAATGAGGTTGCTTGGGTGGGTTCCTGATACGTTTCTCGGCGGTTTTCGGCACGGGACTCACGCACATGAGGACCGAATGGGAAATGCACATCGTGGATGTCTCCTCGCGGCCCTTGTGTTATCTGGAAGTGAAAGGCATGTCCATTGCGACTTAATGAGGCAGGAAGAGATGCCACAAGGTCGTTAATGAGAGACATTGGGCTTTCGATGCTCCCACCGAATAATCCGCCAGGAAAGCCTAGGCGAACGAGACCACCCAGGTGAGAGGGACGAGGAGAGCCGTCTCGGCCAGCATCGGTGCCACGACGGAGGAGAGGGTTCATACCATCTTCATTTCCGGCAGGTCGCTGGTCGTGCCTATTGCCTCGGACAAAACCTCGTGGGTCTAAATGTGCGTTAGTTAGCGGATACATCCAAGATTTATGATGCGCAGGTCATATGAAATGCGAGTGACGTACCGCCGAAACTGTTCATAGGATCCCGAGATCCCATCATGAAAGGCATGGGAGGGAAGGGACTGCGGGTTCCATGTCGATGCCGGTGATGGTGGCCGAGAATAGCTCCATGGGGTTCGACCACAAGGGTATCCCAGCCCAGGCTCGGAGCCCCAATGTCACGAGGTGGCGCGTCATCTTTGAGAAAAGGGGCAAAGTGTAAGTGTCTCGCAGTTCTGCGATTCAGACAGGGGGTAGGAAATGAACTTACTAGGGAAGTCATCTTCATACGCGTATTCATCATCAACATCCTCCTCTTCATCTTCATCCTCTGCGTCTCTAGTTAGCGCCGGAACCAAGTAGTTTCGATTGTGAAAGTTACCATCTTCGTCTTCATCTTCCATATAGTGGCCATTAAGGTCATCAGCGCGATCAAAATCCTCTTCTCCGATAGCACGCATAATGTTATCGAATCGACTGAGGCCATCGTCGTCAAGGTCCCGCAGATCAGCGGCTTCTTCGAGATCTTGAGCCTCCGCTTCGTAATCGATTTCTTCCCCCTCGTCGTCATCGTCTTCATCTTCGTCGTCGTCAGTATCGCTTTCCCAACCTGAGACTCCGTCATCCTCGAGGGGATTACCCTCGTCGTCGACGATTTCGAGACGATCATCTGTTTCATCCATGTCGTCGGAGTCAAGATCATCGTCCTCGCTGCCATCTTCGTCATCGTCGTCGTCCATGTCGTCGTCTTCGTCTTCATCATCTTCCATTGTGACTTCGATGACGCCATGATCTCCTGGTAATCCCTCAATGGGACCCATTCCCTCAAGGTCCTCTTCTTCATCTCTTTCACTGACATCTTCTTCACGATCTTCAGATTCATATCCCATATCATCGTCAAATTCATCATCGTACATCTCCTCGTCATCGTCTACATCTGTTAGCATGATCCCTAATAAAGAATTAAGAACGGAATTAATACCATCTTCTGAATCTTCAGAATAATCCCCGTCTCTATCTCTGCTGGGTTCCAACATGCCAAGGGCGGAATTCCGATAGAGGTCTGGAGTCTCTTCCCGATCGTCGTCGATGTCGGATAGAGAACTTCCAGAGAATGTGTCTTCATCGACGTTATCCTGGGTCGGGACGGTGGGGATGATGTTAGAGTGGCTTAGATGAATTGCGGTGCTCGTCAAGGTGCGGAGCACCCGAAGAATATACTTAATTGTACGCTTCACAGGTGGGAAGGCAAGGTCGATATCGGCGATAGAGGCAGTGAGTGCGGCAAGATACCCCTTCTCATACATAAGACGCCGTATTTGAGCCTGTGACCTCTCGACGGGGTCTAGGCCGCCTCGAGATGGTACAGGTGAGTCTTTGTCCTTGTCGCCCATCATGAGATGCATAACCTCTGCGAGGGCTAGCATTCTAGCATATCTAGTGTCGAACGGTTCACTCGACGTGGCAGCATCCTTGTAGGACCTTAGTATCGTATCCAGGACAAACTTGCGTACGAACAATAGATCTGGCTCATCGTCGTAGTCGTATTTATCCCGACCCTGCTCGACAGGCTTCTCTCCCGTCTTGCTGACAAGGGCAACTAAGAGATTTTGGGTCTGGACAGACGTGGCATATTTCTTCTTGTGAGCAATAGTATCCGAAGATCCATCCATGTGGGTAGAGTAGAGCAGATCGTTGAGAAGATAGTTTAATACACTTGACCGAGGCTTGATGGGAGTGTTGGCGAAAAGTGGCGCACTTCTTTTGAAGTTAATGAACTCGACTTTGGTGCGGTTGTAACTCTGGAGAAGTTCTGTGAGACAGTGTAAGAGGAAGCAGCGATAGATGAAGATTGGATGCTCGTCAGCCTTGAACAAAGGCTTAGTTTTCTTGTCTTTGCTCTCAGTCGTGCGGGCTTCGCTATCAGACACACCGCTGGCTGCAGACGAGCCTTGATCGCTTTGCTTCTTCGATTCCTTCGAGGGCTGCGATGGCTCCTTGTCATCGACTTCCTTGTAGTTGAGCAGTTCACAAAGTAGAAAATGTACGACTCCGTCGGGGTTCTCAAGTACAGGGCGCTTTGTATCTTGTGAGTGAGTTTTAGGCGCATCCGCCATATGCTTATCTTCACCCTCAGTCGATGGCTTCACATCTTGAATAGTCAAATCCTCAGTCGCTCGAACAGTTGGTGCAACATCATCCTTCGGTGCATCTGGTTTCGATTCTTTGAGGATTATAGTTTGTCCACGTCCAATATTGCTTTCGTGCGGTGACCACCGATTAAGTTTCACCGTCTCGTTCGCGACCTCAACAAATAGTCTTGGATCTCGAAGCGCAATATGAGAGAATGTTCGAGTAAAGCCCGCTGCATCTAGAGGCCTCGCGTTTCGCGTTCCGGTGAAATAAGCCCGAATTTCACTCTTCATAATCTGCTTGATAACCTCTTCATCCTCCACTATATGGCGGAGGATAGTCATAACATGAGACGCGATTCTAGTCTCAGTTAAACGCAATGATCCTGCGCCGGATAGTTGCTTAGCGGCAACGAACAAACGCTGTAGGTTCTTTTTATCGCCGACTGTGCGTGCTATCGAACGGTCACGAGTTAAGATGACCAAAATTCGTAGCACGGATACAGCCAGTGACTCATCTTTACCAATCCGCGGTAAGATTTCCAGTATTGAACTGAGAAGCGTCTGGCGGTCATTGTCCTTTACATTGAGATCTTTCGCAGGCCATTGAAGTGGTTCGGCCTGGTCATTTTCAGATGACGGCGGCTTCCATTTGATTTCTCCCGGCTGCTCGTCGTCGCTGAGGAGGATCTCGAAAATGAGGAGAACATAAGGTATCCATGGTGGGAGTTCCTCGGTGGACGGAGACGATGGAACTTCAAGGAAGCGCAAGAACTCGCTCACGTTATCCTTTAATATGCCAACAGTTGCACGGAAGAAAATCTTGTCTTGCAGAAGCAGAGATAGGAAATGGGCGTATGCTGCAATACTCCGTCCATTAGGCTTCAAATCATCGTCAAGGGCGAATGACATTAGAGCATTAGCTAAAGTATCGCCTATCTCTTGTCTGGCGGACGGGTCGTCGCCAGGAGTTCGCAAAATAATCGATATTAGCTCAGAAACCTCATATGTAGAGTCAGGGTGTGCTCTTATGACGTCTAAGCATCTGTCGATCAAGTTCAGGCGCAACTTAGTCCGCTCTTCATCCAGATCCTCCTTGGCTACAACAGCCCTCTTCGCAAGGTCTGCCGCATCTATATTCGCTCCGGTTGAGGGATCCTGAGCAGGAGTGGCTGACGAAGACGCTGCTCCATTGTCATCTCGGGGAATGAGGGGAGGAACTGGCGTATCGCGGTCATCGCCATTCGACAATGCAGCGGCCTCCCTTAACTCGCCGAGGATGTCGTCCTCAAGTAGAATACCAGGCGGTAATTCATTAGGCAGGTCCAAAACCATAGGATCATCCTCAGCAGAAGGCTGGGCGCTGGGCTCTGCTTGAGAAGGGGATTCGGTATCTGCGTTCTCCGGCGAATCTTCTTCTGGTATAGGATTTCTGGTACCAGCAAGACCCGATTTGTGGGCCTTACAGTACTCGACAGCCGTTTGTCGATTACCGTTGGCCCTGTAGATGCCTTCGCGGGCGAGGTCTTCATCGCAAGCGGCCTCACTAGCAACGTCCCTTATGTCATCTTCGACAGATGACCAAGAAAATCGGACTGGTGTCGGCTGGAGATATGCAGGGGGGGCGCTCTGTAGAAATTAGTACCCAGATGCACGATAAAGCGACCAGAGACATACCTTATCCGCTCGCCTGTAAGCGTTGTTTTCAGAGTCAGCAAGAGAAATGGACTTCAGAATATTGATAATCTTCGCAACGAGATGCGCTGAACCCTTTTCAACCAGCGAGGATTCCCAAAGTTCTCTCATCACTGGCAGTATGGCCATTCGCAGCTCAACCACCAAGTTGGGGGCCACTTGAGCATCTGCGCGCCGATCGCTACTAGCGACATTCCGCGGGAGAATATTTATCTGATTCAGGGAGTCTGTGATGATTTTCCCGTTGACTGCCAAAGAGTATAGATCCAGAACCTTCTTCATGCCGATGACTGCAAGTCGCGACATGGAAGTATCTTCACCGTCCTTGTCCTCCTTACAGATCTCATTTTTGAAGGTACGCAGCATTGTATTGAGTAGCTCCAATCCGCCGTACTTCTTGAAAGCAATCAATACAGGCGCAATGATTTGGGTCGGAGACTGTCTGTCTGAGCGAGTCTCTATCGTACGGTTGACCAACATTTCGTGAACTGCGTGTAACATGATGATCCAGTAGTGGAAGTCCTTGCTAGATTTCTCACGGTCAGGGAGTTCGAATTGCGCCAAGATCGTCTGAGCCAACTCTTCGCTAAGCTGCAAGTGATGCACACGCAAAAACTGATCCCGCTCGCGCCTAGGGAGCAAAGCTTTTCCAAGAGTCTGGAAAAGCGGGAACGTAGCAGGCATCAATGAATGCAGGAGAAGACGGAGAGTTCTGTAGTTCTGATAGCGTGGACTCGACTGCTCACTCTTGGATGGTCCATCACCAATACTGGTAGTTTTGGCTGTAGCAAGTTTCCACAACGCACTAGGTGTAAGAACATCCGGCAAGCTCGAGTCCTCAGACTCAGCAGTGGTAGCACTGCCACTCGGCGTAGACCCGTTGTTTGACGAACCCTGTCGATCTGTAGACTGAGCCTGCTTTCTGGTCGACCAATTCTCGGGAACACTGTTGGAAATGGCCGCCTCTTCCAATATAACAGCGCGCAGAAGTGGTCCCAGGGACTTGATCAAACGGTCATAATAGTCGAAAACGACGACAGGGTGTAGCGTGACAGTATTAGCCCTGCTGCTAAAAGGGAAACATTGGTAGAGAGTCTTGATGAGAGATTGAGTATTCAGGAGCGCTTTTGCCAATTGGGTGCCATGAGAAAGCCGATCTAGAACATCATTATCGACTTGTTCCGCCAAGCTCATGTCAGCCTTGAGAAATGGCGAAAAGTAAGATCCTGCCTCATGAGCCTTTGTCACTGGCTGAAGCGCATCGATTGCGGCCTGTGTCCGTTTCAATAATGACGGCAATCCAATAATCGGAGACGTCTCAATCAACTGAGATACAACCGACTGCAAGTTTCGAGAGGCAAGGGAATCTCCGAAGTCATGCGGGAGACTCGGTGAAGTACTAAGGTCAAGGAGTAACTCAATGCCACCATTGTTGACCAGGTTCATCTTCAAGTTGTTATTACTGATGTACTGAGACAGGAAGTTGGATAATGCATAGACATAAGGTGTGAAAGAAGACGCGTCAATGGTGGAGTTGCCTGGCGTCGAGTCTGCATCTTCCGTTTGCTGTGTGCTGGCATCCGTCATTTCAACATCAGCATCATCAGCGGAAGCGATAGCCTTGCCTTTGCCTTTATCTGATGTGGCTATCCGAGGTTCATTCAATAAACCTTCATCGGCAATCACCTCGCGACCCTGGGAGTCTTTCATAAGAAGCTTAGTTCCCCATTGAGCATCCCTCGCCTTGACGCGGGCGAGGTGGGCAACTCGAGCAACCATGTCTAAGACTGCATTTGCAATAGCCGGCCTAAGAGACGGGTGGTGCCGAGCAAGCTCGTCGAAATTACCTCCAACGTTTTGAGCGACGTTCTCATCTGTTGCCATTATCCGAACGTGCTCGGGACTCTCGAAAATCTCGAAGTAGCTATCGAACGCGCGCGATGCGACGACCATCTTCATGCCAAGGTTGTTCAATGAAATCGCATTTAAGACAGTCGGTACTATCGTGATAGGTTCCGAGTTTGGCAGAATGCCGCGGGCAAGCGGGCCATCGCGAGGCGCTTCCAACTCTGCCTGTGACGGAGGGTGCGAGCGAATATCAGGTTCAAGGAGATCAGACGTATTACTATCCGAAGATGAATCAGGACTACCGTCTCGGTTCCCACCATGGTCCGAATCTGTTCCGCTGGTATGTCCTATAGGAACCGGACGGCCTGTCAAAGCTTGCAGATAACTCTGGACGAGCCCGGCTTCTGAGATAGCCGCAAAGCTAGTAGGGTCGTTGTTGAGGAAGTCACTCAGAATGATAACGGCATTGGTCCATACTAACGAGCCGAACTTGGTCATGTTCTCGATAATCTCGCGGATGCTGCGAAGCAGGGCAGACTTATCCACCAGGTTCCTCAGTAACCGATCAGTATTGCCACCCAAGGCAAAGCCATTTGTCATTAGGTGATGAATGAACTTTAGTAGAAATTTGAGATTCTGCTGCTGGTAGTAGGGAATCTCGTAGTCAACAACCTGAGAACGGTGGGCAGCGGGGGTTCCTTTGCCCTCAGCAATGAGCTTGCCTGCGAGTTCAACTTCATGAGTAACAAGATTGGTAATAGCCTCAAGACCGTCCGCGTTTATCAAGGTCTGAAACGAAGCCTGCACGTTATACACGAGACTGTCTAGGAAATTAACCAGAGTGCCGTAGGTACGTTCGGCTATGTTAGACCTGATGTTGAGGATCTCCACCATAATGTCCAACAACCCAGCTGAAAGAATTTCAGGTGTATTCCGCGTCGTATGGTTAGCCATGGCCATCGTGATATGGAGCGTGAGGGAAAATAATTTCTCGCGCCATTCGTCCTCTTCACTCCACTGGTCCCCAGAATCGTCCTCTTTCATCCCGGCAACGGCCTTCCTGATGACGTATAGCAGTACACCGTGATTCACGGTCGCATTCAATGCTGAAAATATATCAGGCAACTTATGGTGGAAACCAGAGATGGCCTCAAGTAATGCGAACGCGATCGACTGCAAATCAATAGGAACTACCATGGCACCATCGGCGGCGGGATGAATCAATTCTGCGAGTTGGTATACAAGCTGAAACCGCCTCGGCTCGTCATTATCCTGCCTAAGGACTTTCTCGATGAAGGTAGGTTCTATATGGATATACGCCAGATTCTGGATCGCTAACAGGCGCGCCTTCAGTGCCTGCCGTCGAGACTCAACAGATCCCGTAAGAGCCTTAGCAATCCTAAGGCGGTTTAGGAATTCATACTGAGTTTCTTTCGGTAGGTCTGACGGTGCCTTAGCAAGAAGCTGATAGATCGACGACGAGGATACTAGAGCATGAGGTATCTCCAAAGTCTTCTGACCAGGAGGGCTACTTTCCTCTCGTCCCACAGCGGCAGGCCGAGAAGCGGAGGCAGGGCTATCCTCTGAAGCTCCTTGGCGGCTTGGACGAGGGGTGGTTTGGGCAGCAGCAGATGTGCTACTCCGTCTCAGAGGGGTTGGCGTCGAAGGTGCATTCGAGCTTGTACCTCGATCAGGTAGAGACTGCTGTGTAGGCGCCTGCGAGCTGTCCGATGTAGGATAATACGTAAGCTTTACGTCGCCCCAACCACTCCAACGTGCGCCTGGATTCTCGGTGGAATCGTCTCTGGCTAGAGCGCACAAGTCATTAGCAAACATGGCGGCCACATTCTTAGGGCTCCCGCTGTGAGTCTTGTCCTTACTCTTACCAGCGGAGCCAGGAGTAGAGAGAACAGTAGACTCTAAAGACGAAGACTTGGAAAGTGGCGTCTTGACGAAGGGTTGGGAAAGTTGCTGCACACGTTCGAGGTCGATATTATAGTGGTTAGAGAGGAGGGTGGTGTGCACTTGTCGAGTTGTCATCCCATGGATACGTTTTACCGAAGCCTGATAGCGTTCGGCCAGTTCCACACCAACGCGTAAAGTGGCACAGATGATGGTGAAGTCTGTGCTGTTCAGAAGATCGTTCAAGTGGGAGCTACTGGCGTATATGCTGCGGTTTCCACAGTGGTCAAGGAGCATCTGAGTAAACTTCAAGACGGCTACGATCAAGTAGACATCGCCATCATGGTTGTATCCTAGTTCGGAGAGATCGTAGGACTCGCTCGGGTTTTCTCCTTCACTGCCGGTTGAGCCAGATCCCAGCAGAATTTCGCAGCCGAAATCTCTAGTCTGGGGGCCCTCGTTCAACTTGTAAGTAGAACAGAACGATTCGAGAATTTCGTCAAATCGATTCAGTAGCGGTATCCAATGATACAAGTCGCCTCTCGGAAACGGCCATCGTGAAGGGAATGTGGCAAGAACCCTGGGAAGCAGGGGTAATGGTGCGGAGGTCGCATTATCGACGAACTCCTGTAGCCACGGAGACTGGAGAAGTGAGTTAGTGGGTTGCACAGAACAACAGACATCATGCAAGAGCACGTACCAGAGTCTCCTTGTGCTTAGGTTGAATGGTCTTCACTATTTTTCCCATGTTGAAGGCCGGGGCGGCAGAGCCGCAGAGAATATGTCAACTCCCCCTCCACTACCAAGGTTCAGGTAATCGGTGACGACAATTTGACTCGAGGCGCGGGAGCGTCCAAAGTAGCTTGGACAGCTCCTCTAGGGCGGTAGCTCCAACTGCTATCTGGGACACAAGGTGGGGTGAGGAACCCTAATGCTTGAAAACCAGTCAAATCGTTGGATTAAGCCTCGCCTCCGGACGTCAGCCTTGCGGGTATCAAAAAAGGAAGTCGTCTCCGGAACAGTTCCGACGACTTGATAACTCGGTCGGAAATCGGAAACGTGAGGGCGGAGGACCACGACACGTCGCAACGTGCAGGAGATTTCGTCGGGTTCAGGTTAAGTGGATGGTGGGCGGATGAGGGGCTGCTGATAGGTGATGATGCGAGGCGTAGATACGATTCCGGCACGGCAGTCAGGAAGCTGGAAATAGGATCGGTCCAGGCGGGTGCAGGCCGCTGTACCGTAGTTACCAGGATCAAGAAGGGCGTGCTGATATGTGATAGGAAACGGGGGGTAGAGATGCCGTTCGCTTGCAACCTCTACTTACTTGCTTGGCTTGGTCGCAGGTCGCAGGTGAGATGCAAATGGGCGGAGTCGAGAGTTGTTGAAAGGAAAGAAAAAATTAGGTTTAGGTAGTTTACCTAGAGGTGTTTGAAAGCTCGCGGCTGATCGGCCACTGCCTTTTGCGTAATGATTGCGATGTGGGGCGGTAGTGCTTGCTGTGGCAGCCGTGGATTACCTCAGGGTACGGTGCAAAGGTGGGGCGCCAGCCTAGCAGACACGGGATTCACCTCCATACATGTATGTAGGTACAGACTAAGATACCTAAGCAACTACCAGCAACAAGGGCATTCACAGGCAGGCAGATCTTACATTCGAGGTATCTTAGGTATGTAGGTAGCGTCAGTGAACATTTATATGTACAGGTAGGTAGGTACATGTACCTATGCATGTATCTAACTCGGATACTGACTGTACTCTAAATCATGTCTGCGTTGTGCCTGTGCTTCTCTCTCCGAGCAGCGCGCGTAGCTACATTTAGATGCGAGTACCTAAGACAAAAGACTTCGAAGTCAAAAATTATTTTCTAAGCTCTTCAATAGCATTCACAAGTCATCCAAACAAAGGCATTGATTCATCGCGGCAGAATTTTCACTTAGTCGCAGCCCAACCTCCAGACAAGTCATGGTCCATTATGCATGCATTGTACTTGTATGTACGTAGGTTGTATACCTATAGATGGAGACCATTGCTGCCCAGGCTACCTAGATACTCCTCTTCGATCCTTAATCGAGCCCTGGTCGGATCAGAAAAAAGCTCTTTTACTGGGTTAGGTGTTTATTATCCTATGGATGTTACATGGAGATATCTGAAGATTATTAACCATGTAGAACGCCGATCTAGGCCTTCCTTGAGCAGGTCGACTCGCAATACCTTCCTTCAACAAGTCATACTATGCCGTGAAATTCGTCATTGTTCGTTAGGCATACCATTAGTGATAGATGTGTACATGTATTTGGCTCGAATTCGGTCCATCATTTGGTCGGATACTACTTGGCCTACAAGGCCATGAATTGTTGCCTGAGTGCGTAAGTACATAGGTTCCTTCGGTCTCAAAAACCTGGGTTTCGTTGGACAACGCCAAGCCGTCCCAAAGCTGAAGTCTAGCTCACGAAGACTTCAAGAGAACGCCCAGGTCAGCAGATAAGTCGGCAGAAAGTTATTCGCAAGAAAAATCCCAAAGTGCCATTCCTCAAACGCTGGTCTTGAATCCACCATTATGAAATGTGCCTTACCTATACATACGGATACCTAAAGTACGCCGTTTTCTATTCTCTATTACACCCCACGTGATCCATACGCTCTAAAGCCTCACGCATCAGATACGCGGTCTTCAGGTCAGCTTTCCTTAATAAATGATACACATCCCGATATCCTTAATTTTTGATCCTCGGTCTCTTCTCCTTTCGAGCTAGGCACAACGCAACTCGGCAGATAGCTTCATACCGCAGTGCCTACATAGTCTGGGGTTAAGAGCGGGTTAAGAGGTAGGTCAAAAGTGTATTTGGTATATGTTTCTATCTTCAATCAATTGAGCATATAGAGGGCAATGTAAACCCTATGATATATATCAATATCTGGCGGGAGGCCCTAGAAAGTTACGACGTTCAGAAGCAATCTCCGGAATCACGTAGAGCCTTTTCACCGGGTGAAGAGACTTTTCGAGTAGTTAAGGAGTGTAACATGGCGGTTCTTGCGGAGGTGGGAGGATAACTGGCTGCAGCTGCCGTAGGTGGAGCCAATCGCTTCAACCACGTATGTGATAGTGGCTTATATTGTATTAGCTGAATTCTGACTAGTCACGAGTGATATTACCTATCCGTAACACTTATTGTCAGCCCTCAGTGAACATATCCTTGATGTCGACTCCGTGGACTTATACGTCATCACCATGCTTCCGAGTAAGTATTCCTGATAAGCCCAATCGCCATGGGAGAGGGGTAGCTTTGTGACTTGACCTCTTTCCACTTCCCTCAATAGCGAGAGGTGTGCTCCTTTAGCATCGCCCCTGGTGATTTGGGTTTAGGGACTATCATAGACGCGGCCATTTCAACCCACCAAGAAGAGATAACGGATGTCAAATGAACTATGAACCAGGATAAGGCTGCTGTGGCGTTCAAGGTTTGAAGACAAGGATGTTCGGAGGAAAATCGAGCCACACACATTCATACCGTGTCTCAGCTGAAAGAAGCGGCTCTCGAGTTCAACTCTTTGCTTGCCCGCGTGTAAAGAACTCTGCGTGGCCTCCTTTTAAGTAGCGAGACATACATCGGCAGCAATCTGAGTATATCGCCAAAGCAGTCCGACAACACCATCAGGCATGCGAGTGAACAATTTAAGTAAAATGACCTATGTAAGCCTTCATATACAGAAAGAATTGTCTTGGCCCTCTCGAACGAAGAATGCGTTAGTCGAGCGTCGCAAGATCTTCTTGGCTTTGTTCGCACCAGGAGCCTTGTTGATAACGAGGTAGAAAACGACAAGGAGTCGTTCACTATCACACGTACAAACACCTTCAGTCTCGGAGTGCCGCAATTCCTAGTCACGCGAGCCACAACTCGAACGAAAACAAGGCGTGCAGCACCGAAGGGCCAACATCTCGGATGTGAAGACTACCCTTATTGGCATTTGCCCGAACGAGGAAGTCAACTACTTTTAGAATGATACAGCAGCAATAAGATAGGCTTCTAAACACCACTTGAATAACAAAGAGCTTAAGAGAAGGCTGGGGTTGTGGCCAAGACTGTCCACGCTCCGAATAGGTCGGCGGGAGACCCCAATACAACACCCAACGAAGCTGATCAATGTCTTGTTAGATATTTTGAAGCTTGATTGCTGTCCATCGCACAGTCCCTATGTTGCCTTGTCACATCCCCGGGGTGACCCGAATCTTGATAAACGATCCTATATGACAAAGTCCAACCTTGAGACTCTGAAGGCCTCCATCGATTACGACAAGCTGCCAAAGAAATTCAAGACACGGTGGCCGTGACAGGAAGTCTCGATATCAAGTACATTTAGATTAACTCACTTCACGCCATTCAGAACGACAAGGGGAACAATGGGGACTTCGAAATCGAGTTCAAGTTCATGAAGGACTACTACAGCGGCGCGTACTATACGATCGCTACAACGTCTGCCGAAGGGCCAAGCCCCAGGTTCCTCTAAGAGCGACCCATGACCGGAGACATAGCCAGGCAGCGTCATGTTCTTCGGGGCCCTCCAGCCCCGAATCGACCTTATACGTATGTAACAGCATTGACAATCTCGCTCGTGACGTCGAGACGAGTCGTCTCAGCACGTGGGGCTGGATTTCCTAGGAACGGCGCTCTCGAGACGTACTGTCCATTTTTGCCGACACCCAGACCTGTTGGGAATGTGGGCATGCAGTTAGCTGCGTGGCTATGAGCAGACTCTTCAAGTGCGTTTTCACTGCTTTCTTATTATCCTTTCTATGTTTTCTTCACATACGAATATTCAAATTATAGAATCTGCCACGTTATGTTCTTCATTCCTTTCTGATCATAACTTCCCAATTCTAGACCGACTACTACAAGGGCATTCACATCGAGTTCTCCTAATACATCTACTCGAGATACTCAACGCTTTGCTTCTCGTGGGAGACCGACCGACCGGGGGCCATGTCCGGGCTTGAGAGACGATCGGCAAGAGTCTACGGTGTGCGTGCAAGTACGGCGTGTTAGACAAGTATCTCCCTCTCAGAATCTTTCTTTGGCAGGCAGAGGAGACGAATCAACCATTACGCATGATTGATTACGGAAACGACAGCAAAGTTCCCTCTTGGTCCTGGATGGCGGTCATGGGCCCAATCAAGTACATGGACGCCCCCTTCGGTCTGATAGATTGGATTATGAAATCAAATAGCCATTTGAGGATTCCTTCTCAAATGTAAATGGCGTATGGACCCAGCCCGTGTCAGACTTCACTGTCCCACGGCGCAAGAAACATCCAAAAGGAGGTAGACCCTGCAAGCCTGGTATACGACCGACCCAAGTATCACGGAGACGATTTTATCAAAAATGTCGCAAAATGTGTTATTATTGGGCCTGAGAAAATAGAAAGCGAGAGTCCCTCCCAGATTATTATACTCTCCTTGTCATCCTAGCATCTGGAGGCGGGCTTACTGACTACGAGAGAATCAGTGTCGGCAGGATCACGCATGACGACATCGACTGGTAGGATGTTCTCATGGTGCGAATTGCTTGGTCTGGACAGGAGATTTACTCCTATACCTGAGTTTTGCGAAGGATATTGTACGGGTGATATGATTCTCTGACCTCTTTTCTTTCCGCCCTTTCTCTTTTTATTCCTTTTATTTCAGCGGTCGAGAAGTTCGAAGGCGGCGGGGCAAAATAAACCATATCTAGTAGGCGCCTTAACCTTTTTGGGTATATGTGTATATGTCGTGTGTACATAGAGCAAGGCTTTTGGCGTTGGCAGAATGCGTTTGAAATTTCAACATTTTTTTTGGCTTTGGGATTTAAAGGTCGCTCAATCCGTGAACAGCCATATACCAACTTTGTGTATATGTATCCTCAATATACCTTTTGGATGTGCTCGCCGTACTCGGAATGTTAAGCATTGATGTGAGAACTACATGCGGAGCGTTCCGCCTACACTAAAGTGTCCACCTGTGCCGGCCCATGGACGCATTAGCGCCATAGAACAGCGTCACCTCGAGCGAATCAGCTCGCTCGGCTTATTGAATTGCCTTATATACGGTCTGGGCCGAAGCATTAGCATATCAGCCGGGCTTGTGGTTTAGTGGTATAATACTCCCTTAGCACCTGCAAGATGCAACCTGGGAGTGGTCCGGGGTTCGATTCCCCGCGAGTCCATCGCACGGAGGTTAGATTCCTCCTGTACCACCTTCTTTTGTCGCTTTTTGATGTTTTCAAGACCT
The DNA here is from genome assembly GCA_022578575.1 of Hypoxylon sp. FL0543. Lineage (NCBI taxonomy): Eukaryota > Fungi > Ascomycota > Sordariomycetes > Xylariales > Hypoxylaceae > Hypoxylon > Hypoxylon sp. FL0543. The sequence continues at coordinate 313,627 of MU393995.1, forward strand.
CCTTCTGCTTGTTTGGCGATAATACACTGGACTTACACATCCACGGGGAAGTCGCGCACATCGGTCGCATACTCCAACTAAACACTACATAAGTGGTGAGCACTTTCCAATGTCATCTCATATGTTCGCCGATACTCGTCGCTTCCCCGACTTTAGTCAATATGCGACGACCGTATTTTTACTTCTTCAAACATCAATAAACCAATTGTTAACCATATCCATAGGTAGGTACCTATCACGGAGGTCCGAAGTAGCTGGTGTATCCCTATGGAGGTGCCACGCGCCAGGGATCCTCACGATAGTAGATCTCATCGAAGCCAATTCACCAGTCTGTCAGTTCATTTTTGATCGATTCATACAGAACGAAGTGCTACAAATAGTACCAATTCGTCAATGACTTACCAGCTCCATACGTAACATTCTCAAACAGCGCTTCTAACTCGTTGGCTCTTACATCATTAGCCGAAAGAGTATTTTCTTCTTCTCAGGTAGCCGCTCATCCTAAGAAATAGTTTCCCGTTGTCGTCTCTCCTTGAGATTCATCGCTGTTTTGCCCGCTTCTATCTCCAGGTCCGAATCGGGTAAGAAGCCCAGAAGCCGCGTCCAACGGTCCCCAGATGTTGGAGCGCCCGCACTCCGCTAGAGTGAGCGCCCGTGTCGTGATGTCAACTTCTCCTGGGCTGAAAATTGAGGAGCCCCGAAGTCTGCGTAGCCAGGTGCTGCAGTACCATGTTGAGTCTGGGCCCGGTGCGAAATCCATCTACCGGAAAGGGGAGTATTGCGTCTCGTGGCACGTGGCACAAATGAATCAAGGCGGTTCGGTGGTAAGATAATGTTCTAACCCATGTCCACGTTGAGCACAAGAGCCGGTGGACTAGTGAGCCATTGTGCGAACATCCTAACCGCGTAGAACGTCCCTTTCACCTCACCTAACTTGGGAGTAAGAATTCAGATACTCCTCCAACAGCGAGACTCCTACGAGACTGGTGCCTCTCGTCCCCGAGCAGCTGCTTGGTATTTCTAATGCATACCAGTCCCAGTCGTCTCGTGACTGCTGTTGACTGGAACTTTGGCTAGCGTACCCCAGATAGATCTGTTACAGGTATTGCTAGTCGCCACGATCCTCGAGGGGGGATTGCAGCCACGAACGAAAGACGAATGGAAAATGGTCACGGTATTGTTAGATCTGTATTGAGAACCATCAGCATTTATCTGAATACTAACGACATAGCTGATAATAATGCTTCCGAACAAACTCCTTGACGGCTGAATAGCGATTTTATTTTCAATTACACTGTCAATAATCTGATGTAGACTAGCGGCCATTGTCTGGCTCGCCTGTCCCTGTTGAATGATATGCCTTGATAAGTAGTGTATTAATGACTTACTATGAGATATTGGTGGTGGAAAAAATGTACATGACGCTTTATCATTTTACAAATCCAACACTGGCCGTCTAGTTTTCGGAAGACGTCATCTTGGTCTGCTCTTTAAATGAGATATCTAATGTAATATCCATTATCCGTACATATCCGAGACCAACACGTACGTTTCGAGATTAAATAGTAACTAAGACATCAAAATCTTGACAATGGTAAATAAACGCGTCTTATGCAGGCACGCATCACCCGCTAGGGTTCTATCAAACTTGAAGGGACTAACTTCCAGTGTAACCTATGAAAGTTTGAATCGCCCGAAAACGTCGTGTGGACAGGAGTCATTGATGTTATATCGGGGTGTCTTTGCTAAACCCAATTGTTATTCAATGGGGGTTCAAGGATGATAGGCATAATCTCTTTAACGATGTATTGACCAAGTTCCCAGGATGACATATGTCAAGTTGATAAGATATAGAGGTTTCCGTAGGTACACTTATTTTGGACGCTATGCTCAAAGGAAATAAGACAAAACCTCCCTTCGAGGAAGAATAGTTAGATATATTTCTGCAAGCTACAATGTTACGCAGGTCGCAGATAATCTTACGCATGCATGGAACGCCATACGAAGTGGTTGATCAAATCTCAACTCACATACGTAATGGCCCGTTGCTTTATGCACGCAGAAAGGGCTTGCATCAACCAATCGAGCTCCTTTATGCCGTGCGACTTCTAGGAATTCAGTTAGCTCTGAAAACGCCTAATACGTAACGTGGCTGCGTGGCTCTTCAAAAGAGCGATACGGCTGAGTCTTTCACGTGGGACTCCCCTTTGAGCTTAATTTAGAAACGTCCACTACCTAGCATAATGTTAATACATGGACGTTTTCATGAAGATGGACCATATCCAATATGGTCGCAGGTGATGTCATTTCGCTGATTTACGGCAGAGGGATGGATGGTGCAGTATGAGTTAAAATTGTGATCATAGATCTTCCAGAGACAGCGCAGACATTCAATTTCATCTTGCAGCAGTTTGTGCTACCAGACTCGACGGCATGCTCGCTCTGGGCGCAGCGTACGAGTCTCCTTTTGTTAGGCACATGGTTGGTACTGAACAAGATGGGCGGTGATAAGGCGCCGAAAGGAACCCCTGAACTAAAACAAAGGAATGGGCTGTTAGTGAGCTCTACTAGCGCCGCACTAGGCGGCATACCACAGAACAATTCGAAGCTACAGCCCATCCCATAGCACTAAAGAGCGGGAAGCTTGGCACTGAAACAGCACTCGGTTATGGTCCGTGCGTTATGCAGCAATTGGATTTGACTCAATTCAAGATCGGTTCATGTTCCCACTCGGCAACTCCACAGATCCCAGTCACTTTAGTCAGTTCGAAGGGGGAAAAGGGAAACAATTACAAACGACGGTGAATTTGTGTACATCTCTCAATTTCACCTTTTACTTCACTTCGTTCCTGTGCACCTTTCATGTTCTTTCTCTGGTCTGCGATCATTATTCAGTACCCTTAGTACTACCTGTCCGAGACAAACTGAACGACCGTCCGAGCCTGTCGCGTCGCGTTGTCTCTTTTATTCTGATTATCTCCTGAACCCACTACATCGTCGCTGATACCTGTCACCTGCCACCCTAAACCTGATAGATGCTAGACCACCTTGCACGACGACAACTTCGCGACGAGCCCGAACTCGACAGACGCTCCGATTAATCAATCCCCTTCAAGTCCATCACCGCCCGCCATCATGTCGGGCCCAGAGGAGCAGCAATTGTCCGATGCCGCTCCCCAGGTAAATGGATCGCCAGCCCCTTCGGACAAGGACACGGTACGTCGACTACCTTATCTTTCACATGCAATACTCTTGTCCACATATGATGGTTAAATCAACCACCTAACATCGCGCTATATGATCTGAATATACTAACTTCTAATTGTAAAAAGGACACATTCGAAGACGCTCTCGATACACGTTCCGTAAGATCTCTAACAAAACGCAAGCTCTCGCCTCGACCTAGTAGCGGTGCTACTGATGGGACCTCAGAATCGCCAGAGAGTCCACTGCCCGAGGAGAAGGAGAATGAGAAGCCAAATGGAGCCACAATAGAGGAAAAGGAGAATGGTATAGAAACTGAGGCTCAGGCTGAGGTTGGGAATGAGGATGAGAACGATACAGTCGCGGAACTGAACACTCCATCCAAGCGTACCTCGAATGCGACCTTGGATAATGTCGATCTTAGCGACGGAGCTGCAGAGCAGCCGCCAGCGCCGCCAAAGAAAGGTTCGTGTCGTAACTTCTCACCGTCAAAAGCGACTTCTGCTAATTCTCATCCAGAAGAGCCTCCTGTTGTCGTTCAGAAACAGCCATCTAAGAAACTTTCTCTTAGCAACATCACTGCCTCGCTACCTGCAATGCCATGGTCTCCTACTCCTAACGCAGAATCCCCGCCGAAGACAAGTCCAAATCCTACCAACAATGCTCCTGCTCCACCCCCTGCTTCCACTGCAGCCCCTGCGGCTCCGTCCCGAAAGATTGGGGGTCCGTTCTCCTGGTTGTCACGGAATTCCACGCACAAGGACAAGGACAAAGAAGTCACGTCACCACCTGTTACAGCTGCTGCCTCGCCACGAAGGAATACAGCAAGTTCCATAGCTACGTTAACCAGCAATCCGGAGATGATGCTCAGCAAACTCGAGGAGGAGCACGAAGGGGAGGGTGGGCCTCGCCTGTCAAGAAATAGCTTGAAAGATAGGTTCAAGATGGTGCGGCTGCGAGAGGAGGCTGGTATTTCTCTTTCCCCTGGCGAGGAGGATAAGACGCAAGGAGCAACTCTGGGACTCGCGAGCCCAACTGGCGAGAGTAGCTTGGATGGAACTGTCGCAGCGCAGCCTCCACCGTCCCCTTTACCGCCGAACGCTGATGCCAATCTAGCCCCCGGCACCGTCTCAGGCGTGTCTGCGGGGCCTTCAACCATTGCAGATTCTCAGGTCGACTGGGATCTCTGGCAATCTGTGGTCTACGAAGGCCCAGCTGCAGTTGCGAGAACTAACCCGGAGGAGCTTAATAAGGCGATTGCTACGGGCATTCCTAATGTGATCCGCGGTGTAGTCTGGCAGGTGCTTGCTCAGAGCAAAAATGAAGAACTTGAGAAGGTATACAAGGATCTGCTAGCCAGGGGCTCAGAGAAGGACAAAGATAGGAACAGCAACAGTACCTCCATCAGCGTCTTGAGCAACAGTAATTTGAGTTCGGAGAAAGAACCCACCGCTTCTTCAGCCTCTTCGGTACATTCAGAAGGGTCTGGAGGTAGTGGTAAGAAATCGTCACCTACGCCAGCTGAGCCATCCGAAGCGGCTCTGAAGGCTCAGGCTTTAGCTGCGGCGGAGAGGAAGAGAAAGGAGAAAGAAGACGCGGTGGCCCTCCAGAAGCTTGAGAAGACCATCAAAAGGGACCTTGGCGCCCGGACGAGCTTTTCCAAGTACGCGGCAGCTGCTGGATTGCAAGATGGTCTATTTGGCGTCTGTAAGGCCTATGCCCTCTTCGACGAGGCAGTTGGGTATGCCCAAGGAATGAATTTTCTGATCATGCCACTACTCTTCAACATGCCAGAGGAAGAGGCATTCTGTCTCCTGGTCAAGCTAATGAACCAGTACAAGTTGCGCGACCTGTTCATTCAGGACATGCCAGGTCTGCATATGCACCTGTACCAATTTGAGCGCTTGTTGGAAGATCTTGAACCCGCTCTCTACTGCCATTTACACCGTCGCGGTATCTCCCCCCATTTATATGCGACACAATGGTTTCTCACTCTCTTCGCCTATCGATTCCCCCTTCAACTCGTTCTAAGAATCTACGACCTCATACTCTCAGAAGGCCTGTCGGCGATACTCAAGTTTGGCATTGTCTTAATGCAAAAGAACGCATCGACGCTGCTCGGTATGTCGGACATGGGCCAATTAACGACATTCCTCAGAGACAAGGTGTTCGATGTATACATCGACCAATCCCCAAGTGCCGGCAGTATTCTCGAGAATGGCTTCTTCGGCAGTAGTTCTTCGAGCATCGATAAGGAAGTGTATCGAGCAGACCAGTTAGTTCGGGACGCGTGCGAGGTGAAGATTACGCCTGAGCTCCTCAAATCTTACACCGCCGAATGGGAAGAAAAGACACGCGCTGAGAAAGAGCGAGAGAAGGAGCTGGAACAGCTCAAGACCGCAAATATGAGCTACGTCATCAAAATCCGGAAACTCGAAGAGCGACTCGAAGCAAGCGACCGCGAACAGGCGACCATGACCACGGATCTGGTCCATACCAAGATTGAAAATGAGGAGCTCAAAGATAAGAACGAGAGCTTGAGCGGTCAGGTCAAGGAACTCCGCAATGTCATCGAAAAGCAGCCCGAGGAAATAGAAGCAACGTGGAAGCTCGAGCGTGAGGATCTGATGAAGCGAAATGAGAAGGTTCATGAGGAGAATAGGCGGTTAGAAAAGGAGCTGCAGGAACTGGAAGAAGAACTCGTACAGACGAAGATGCGGTATGCTGAGGTAAGCTACATGCCCCATCACTATATGATCCCATCTGGACTTTCCGACTAACTCTTATGACAGATCAACTCTCAACACGAGACCCTTCAAAGGAAATGGGCTGAGCTAAAGCGCCAGTTCGCTTAAGCCTGACATCGCTACCTTGATCCTGCTCTCACAAACGACCCCCAGTTCTACCAAATTCATATTCTTGTACAAAGTAAATTCTACATTAGTTGTAGTCACATCCTCAGGAGGAAAGGGAGCAGCAGGCAGGGATAGCAAACAATGGGACCATATCCTACCACACCATGTTAGGGTATCCAGAGAGTCAGGTTTCATATTTTGGGCCCTCCCCCTTTCTCGTCCAGTCGCAGCAGAACCGCCAGTCGCCTACGCCTTTGGCTCCTACACATCTTAGCTACGGGGACGAGGAATATTCTGTTTGGTCTCGACTCGTTTGCTGGTCATTTGGTCTCACTGCGTCCGCGGCAAGTGTGCTCTATTTTCCAGAGGCGAGAGAAAGAGGAAGAGACCGTGAGAGCTCAGGCGATAACTCTGCCGGCGAGGAGAGGAGGCTGCAGTGTATACATACAGGACAGGATGTATGAGCATGCATAGGGGTCCCAACCAGCATAGGCAGATGAACAGAGAAAGAAAACAAGATTATGTAACGCGCTGAGGCGAAAGCACAAGCACAAGCAAAAGTAGGCTGGCTCTGAGTGGATGGATGAGTGGAACGGAATGGAATGAACATTGCATAGAATCAGAGCTAGGACGTCCGATCACGCGATCGGATGCGGTCGATGAATACTACTAGATTCTGTCATGACTTACGTGGACTCGTGGTCTAGTGATTTTGCTTGAGTGAATATGAATAATGAGTGGGCGGTATGATATCTATCTAGTACTATGCTGGTGCCAAGGGTGTAAAGACCGGTTTGAGAGTAGCGAAGCCGTTTTAAGCTGTGTATAAAGTCCATTTGATACCGCAAGTCGCATCATGAGTTGTAGTGTGATCCACGCCAATTTTTACCTTTGAGTAGCCACAGGGAAGAGACTGTAGATCTTGCTGGATCTACTGTTATACATAGGCGGTAAGCCTCATTATGCTCTTCTAGGGAAATGCTCAAACCACATAAGGGTTACGGATGAGACACTCTGGGCAGTAAAACTATCAACTCGGGACAGGCAGCTTGCTGAGCTACGTAGCATTCGCAAATCCAAGATCTCTAGTCACGACTACAAGAGTTCAAGTTACGTTGGGAAGACTGTTCATGCAATAGGAGGCACTGCAATGCTCTTTGTGGATCTTTTATTGATCAGAACTAGTAGACGTGAATCCCATTCCGTGCCGTAGATGAGCAGAATCCGTAAACACCGATGCCATTGCGCGTGGTATTTTGCAGTGACCTCAAAACCTAATGCTCCTTTCCGACCACCACCACCACTACCATCCTCTATAAACAAGCCTACTTGTGTAGCTTGCGCTGGTAGAAAGCCAGCTCCTCTCCCTCGAGGATGTATCCATCGCAGCGACCGCTCTGGCCGGGTCGGCTGGCAATAACAGCGTACAGACGACCAGCCTCGAACTGCTTCTCAAGTGCGTTCTCGACCTTGCCCTGGGCGGCGTAACGGGCGGCCTGTTTCTTCTCGACGGCCTTGCTCTTCTTCACGGGCTCCTCCTCCTTGCCGGACTTCTGCTGGCGTCTGCGGCCGAGGGGCTGGCCGTAGTGGGACTCGTACCATTGACGGAAGGGGGCGGCATCAATCTGGACGACGGCGGACTTGGTGAGGGTGTTGGTTCGGACGAGCTCGTTGTTGGAGGGGTGGTAGGCGACCACGATGACACGGGTCTTGCGGGTGCAGCCCTCGGAGGCCCAGGCGAAGTTACCGGAGTCGAGACGCAGAGCACGGTACTTGTGGTTGCCGCCGCGGGTGCGGACGGTGTGGATTCGCTTGGGGCCGATTCGGGTGTTGGCCTCCTGTCGGCCGGCCTCGAAAGCGCGCTTCTTCCCTGGTGAAGAGGTCAGAACGTATGATCATTGGAACCCAATGACTGCATACGGGCTTTCGATATATTATATCGGGGGAAGGTGTATCTCAAGGACACGGATGCGTTGGTCACGTACGGTAGAAAGCGCGCTTGGCACCAGAGGCGGAGCGCTTGTGGCGAGAGTCGCGAGAGATACCCATGATTGCGGATTCTGCTCAGAGGATTGTATGGTTAGCCTCAGATAAATCGAGGTCAAGAGTGGGCAGGTTGATGGAGGAAATCGGCGATGGGAAGCAGGGAGATTTCCACGGCAATGATTGAGACCAAGTCATTGTATCCTTTCGAATATGGAGTCCCATGCTCGTGCATCGATAACATACATACCTGACTAGATCAGTTGGCAATCGACGAGGGAATTGGCGGTTGGTGGTGAAGCGCTCGAAGTTGTGTTCGCGGGAAATGGGAAAGATTGGAGGAGGCTCACGAAATTCAACCAAAGCGAATTTGCAAAGTTTAGTGTGGGCTCGCGAAAATTTCGGCGGGGAGGTACGATGGTACATAGGGTTTATCTAAAAGGCCCGTGCGTCATACTCTACAATTTGCGCACGGGCACAGGGCACCGAAATGGTTCGATGCAAGGTTGCACTAAGAGATCCGGTGTTCACGTGCCATCTAGCACGACGTACAGTGCAAGTTAGAAGGGGCCCAGGGGTTTAAAAATCAAAGCAATCTTCATTCTGTGTGTCTCTGATGCCATTACGAAGGTAGGGCCATCACCCCTAGTATCAAGAAGTACAAGTAGCATCCTCGATGCCAATAACAAAAGGAGAAAAAAACAAAGGCAATCTCATCTGCAAAAGTACGAATAAGCTGAGCCTGAATCCGTAGAGACCTAGTACCGCCATTACAGGGCAATCTGCATCCCTCAAGCAGTTCTCGATTCAATGCTTAGCAAAAGCATGAATCCTCCTCATCCTGAAGGGCCTTCCAACCTGACTCATATGCTTATGGACATTTGTGAATCGAACAATGAGAGGGAGGCCAAAGACTGGTGGTGATAGCCTCCAGTTGCTGACATTGTGTGCTGATGCGTGTCGGACAGACAGAACTTCTGAACATGTTAGATCGCCGAATACTCGTCCTTGTAGATGTCATTGAGGAGGGCGACGGTGATGGGATTGACATCTCGGATATCAATCTCCTTGGTCTGTTCTCGCAGGTTAGGCATCTCGGATGTCAGTAAGCCATGTTGTGTGGGATTAAGAGCTCTGGTGGCAACCTTGCGCAAGAAGTAAGTGACATCGGGGCCAGTAAGGGGAACCGGATCAGGAACAATGGCAAGACGGCGGTTCTTCTCGTCCGGTTGGCGAAGGCGAGGCAGAGGCAGACGTCGTTCAGCCCGGGCGAACTCCGCCTTGTCAGGCCAGTTTCCGCTGCCAGATTCAAGGGCGTAGTCGCACCAGACGGCATGGTGGGCATTGATGCAAGTGAGATTGTCATGGCCATGGGTGCAGAGAAGCTTCTTGGAAATCTTGGCGGGCGCGCGCTGTGCTCTGAGCATTTTACCATGCTCTCCCTCGAAATCGACAATCTGCTTCAAGTCCCGCTCGCGATCTTCCAATCTCTTGAGGATAGCACGCTGCTTAGCTTCCGCCGTCTTTCTCTTCAGATCGAGGTAGCCCTCGAAATTCCAAGGCACATAGGGCGACTGGTTCAAGCCGCTCGAGAGCATGCTGTATCTGATCCGTTCCCAATGCAGTCGCTCCTTCTGCTGTGGGCTGACGGATAGCGGAACTGACGGCTGGACGGCGTTCGGCAACAGCTGGTAAGATTGCTGAGAGCTGCCACCAAACACAGGCTGCTTCGGCGCAAACACAGGCTGCTTCGGCGCAAAGCCAGGCTGCTTCGGCGCAAAGCCAGGCTGCTTCGGCGCAAAGCCAGGCTGCTTCGGCGCAAAGCCAGGCTGCTTCGACGCAAGCACAGGCTGCTTCGACGCAAAGCCAGGCCGTTTCGGTACAGAGATTTTCAAGTCATGACGCCGATATCGTCCAGTGTTTCCGTACCGTGCTCCAGAAATGTGAAATGCTGGCTGACGGTAGTTGCTGTCATTACGGCCGAAGTGCTGCTGATGATTCGGTCCGGGACGGCGCTGAGTAGCACGACGATCTGCCATCATTGCAGCTGGCATGGTGGGTGCCTAGTTACCATGATATGTTAGCAACTTACAAGATTGAGAGGTTATTCTCAAGTACTGACGAGTGAACCATGACGGACTTGCTTCGCCTTCTCTGTGTTGTAGACGATGACGCCCTCCTCGTCGGCGGAGGAGGAAGCACTGCCGATTCCTGCATTACCATTATGCGGGCGGCCCTTCATGTGAGGCGGCACAGCACTCAGGCGGCCCTGCGGGTGGAAAGGGGCGGATGCCGGGTTTAGGGCTTTCTGATCCATTGTCTCAACTTTGAGAAGAAGGTTCTGGAGTGATGGTAGGTAAAGAGTAGGCTTGAGATGGCACTCCAGCAATTCTTGCTGAGCAAGTGGATGTGAACGTTATTTCTTGCTGAGCAAGTGGATGTAAACGTTGTTTCTTGCTGAGCAAGTGTATGTAAACGTTGTCTCTTGCTGAGCAAGTGGATGTAAACGTTGTGTGGGTTAAGGTGAGCTCTGAAACCTGGGGTAGGCTAGGTTGTTGGCAACCTGCGTACGTGACGAGTTCGTGAGACGTATTGAGCTGTCGAGATTTCGAGTTGCCACTGAGGTGAACATCAACTTGCTATCGTGGGCCTTTCACCTCGGTGACAAACCTCAATCACCTCAGTTCCCAACAACCAAGGTTATTCCAGTGCTTCCTAGTAGGCTATTGTTGTGGGACTTCAAGAGACCCTTCAAAAAGCAGCCTAGTTGGGGGAGAAGGAACTTGGCTGTAGAGTGAAGAAGGGAAAGTTGATGCTCGCAATGCCCAAGGAAGGAAAGGGAACTTAGCTTGACTCTGCTACCGTGGCCAGTCGCTGCGGAGAATGGAATCAATGTCGGCCGGGAACTCAGCTTGACTCTGCTACCATAGCGAGTCGCTGCGGATAATGGGATCAATGTCGGCCGGGCGCCAGCACGACAGTCCCGGATGCTACTTCTTGGTTTGCTTCCGGCCCGTTCACGGGGAGTGAGACATATTATTTGTGAGTTCCTGACAGCGTGTCGTCCATCACACTGTCAGTTTGTTCGAGTCTTGGTATTTCATTGTAGTGTAGACGTGCTTGCCGTGTCTTACATCACTATGGCTTACTTGTATCTGTATCTAACGTCACGGATATATTTTACTCGAGACAGAGATATCCTATCCTGACGACAATAAAATACAGTCTATACATGGGTGACATAGCTGGAGAGGGAAGGAGTTTGCTCTAGGTAATGTTTGGGAGCTTATATTATGCTATTAACTTTAAAAGGCACAAGTATCCAACATGTTTGATAGAGCATAAGGAGGCTATAGAGAGGGTGTTGACAAGTAGGAAATGGGAGACATGACATCCATCTCCTGGTAGTTTCGTATCAATATCCCATCCACCTTGTGTAGGCAAAAGGTGTGGTTGATATGAGATCTATCCTTCTGCTCCCTATCGAGTTAATCTAGTGGTGCTCTAAGAGGTAAGTTCTTTCCCTCTTTTGACTGTCTTATATCTTGAAAGCTTTAATCATGTTTGAATTTACAAGAGAAAACGAGGCAGCCAATGTTGACCCCCTATCAGCTTCTGTCGCTGGTATCCATATTCATATATCGCAACCTAGCTGATTTGATAGTCGCATATAGGGTACTATGCATCTATGGCATCTGTAAAATTGGTTGCTGCCGGGTTGCTGGCACGCGCTTGCAGCCTGGACACGAGCCCTGTAAAATGATTGGCTATCGGGTAGGTCAGCTTCGCGCTAATAAGACCTACACTATGTATCCGTACGGTGCTATTGACATCACCTGGAAGCCTCCAGCTGTGATAAGATAAAGAGTTGGCCGCGGCTTCCGTTGTCCCTTAAGCTCAAGCTCCCAAGCACGTCAGAGCGTGAGAGTGAAATGACTTAGACTTTTCAGCACCGACCTGGCATTGTCCTACACGGAAGGAGGTGGGATATTCCATCCTCCGTTCGCTCCTTTTCTCCCTTCGTAGCGATTCGCAATCAAGCAGTCCACGTACTTTTATTCTTATTATCGTATCGACCTTACACGGCTCACGGCAGTTGAACTGCCTCATCGTATCACGACTATGACGACAACGTCCGATTCCGACCAGTCCCACGCGCCTCTCCTACGAACACCTTCATCCTCGACTCTAGGCTCGCCGAGCTCGCAAACCTCCATCAGCGATGCCTCAGATCCGAAGCTGCGGCGGAAGAGGCGTGCCATGCGCGCCCTCGCCTTTGTCGTATCTATAATCGGTGCCCTCTGCGCCGGATCCATCACCGTCTTCTCGCTTTACGGTCACCTATTCCAGTCCCGACTACATTACACCCAATTCCAGATCAATGGCATTGCCAGCGCTATGAGCCTCTCCATGTACATCCCAGTCCCGGTGATTGGATACATGTGCGATCGAGTAGGGCCTGGTCCGCTCTCTTTCCTGGCCTCCGTCCTGCTCGGTGGTGGCTACGGATTGGCTGCGGGCTTATACCAGAAAGGGTTGGAAGAAGTCAGCAATGGCGGAAAGAATGCCAAGACTACGTTCCCTCCCATGATCTTCGCCTTTGTTGCTATTGGTGTCGGCACATCATGCATGTACTTGAGCGCCATCACCACTTGTGCCAAAAACTTTGGCAAGAGCAGATACCGGGGCTTAATGATGGTCGCTCCTATCGCATCATTCGGGCTTGGTGGAATGGTCATCAGTCAGATAGGCAGTCGAATTCTCTATGAGATTCGACCCGACGGAGCCAGAGGAGATGTGAATGTCTTCCACTTCTTCCTTTTCCTCTGCGTTGTTCTAGTTATCCTCGGGTTTATTGGTACCTTTACACTACGGATTGTGGACGAAGACGACCTCATCGATGGAGCAGTGGAAGAATTGGAGAGGAGCGGGCTGCTGGAGGGAAGCGAGATCTTCCGCCGGCGAGCCAATCGGGACTATGGTACCATTGATACTGTCGACGACGACGACGCTGGAGTCATGGACCCGGCTAGGGATGACGATGATGAAGATGACAACGCCAAGTTGAAAAAGACATGGCTTCTCAATGCCGAAACTAGACGGTTCCTCACAGACCATACGATGTGGTGGTTTGCTGTTGGCTTCTGGCTTATCATCGGTCCGGGCGAGGCATTTATCAACAATCTCGGCACTGTCATTGGAACCTTGTATTCTCCGAGTACGAAAACACACGAAACTTCCGCGGCGACTCATGTTTCTATCATGGCTACGGTCAGCACCGTTGCCCGTCTACTTGCGGCGTCCCTGAGCGATCTGCTGTCGCCTAGCCCCCATAGTCAACACGTCCAGACAGGATTCCCGACTACCCTTCCCCAACTGAGACAAAAGCTTTCGGTGTCACGCATAGTCCTATTTGTCGCTGCTGCTATAATTATGTCAATCGGGACGCTTGTGCAGGCCTCTGGAGTAGTGCAGGAGCATGGAGAGCGATTCTGGATTGTGTCTGGTTCCATCGGAGCAGGGTATGGCGCAGTTTTCAGTTTGACACCTATTATTATCACGATGATCTGGGGTGTTGAGAACTTCGGTACCAACTTCGGTATTGTCGCACTCTCGCCGGCGCTAGGTTCCACGATGTGGGGTCTGATCTACTCGGCGGTCTACCAAGAGGGTGCTAGAGATTCATCCTCGTTAGCGGAAGGAACTGACGACGAGGATGTATTCTGCTTCGGTAAGCACTGCTACTCCTCTACGTTCTGGGCTATGACGATCTGCGTCTGGATCGGATCGGCTATGGTTCTCTGGGCCTGGAAAGGCCGAGATGGATGGTCCAAGAGAGGTATTGTGATTTAAATTCGCACCATACACGGGAAGTGTATAGTATCGGGATTTTATTGATACATTCAGTTTTCTTGGTTTTCTAGATGATGTATTCCACATACGCTGGTTCTTGATTTGTTTTGGATTGGATCATACATATGTTATATGTATTGAGACTCTAGCCTTCCTATGCGCAAGGGTCTATGAGCGACGTGGGACAATTCATTTCCCCGGAGGCAAAATCAAGGCTTGCGATTCATGCGAGAGCCCAGGCCTGAGTTACCTTCCTGCTTTATTCTAGATTCGGGAATAGAGACACAGTATGCATGTTGGGCCTATTGAATAGATATCTTACCTAGTTCCTAATGAGAATCCAGTCTATATCACAAGATGTGGTAAAGAAGATCGGGGTCTCGCCTCGTCGTTATAATCACATGAATGAAATTTGAGGGAGAGATATATCTGTCATCTCCAAAAGCTCCGGAGATTCAAACTATTTTCAGTAAATTTGTCTTGGAGCTGACCGCCCCTCTGCACTCTCTACATTCCAAAGAGCACCACTTCAATGCTGTCTGAGATGGTCACAATTAAGAGCCCTTCACCTTGGAATACCAACTAACCCAGAATGTTCACCTTCCTTATTCAGACCCAGATCGACAAACGGACGAACCAGGGCCCCGCATTTTGCCAGGCTTGACTGGCTGGTCACATATTAATAACATATCATGGATGCTACCGTATCCCGTCACACGGGACAAGCATCTACGTGTGCCAACAGCGGGCTAACAACTCCGGGGCCGCCACCCTCTATGTACATACATAGGTGCGCCGGAGAGTCAAGCTAGCAACGTTGCTTCGCTCTACTGCTGCAGCTTTCTGACGATCACGAAGTTACGGTCGAACAAGCGAGCGGAGGGGCGGAGCACGCGGGTCTGGCATTCGAGCAGTTCTTGTCTCTGCTTTCCCCCGCCTGGCCACCCTATCACGTCCCGGCGAAGCCCTACCGCCTGCAAGGGGCGCGGCAGGCGCCTCTGTGGAATACGAGCTTGGCGCTGTCGATCCCGCTGCATCTGCCGACCTACCGGCCCCAGCATGGTCAAAGATCTCGAAACGTAGTCCGATCTACCCACGTAACCAAACCCACTACTCGACGCGGAGTTTAGTTTATTTGCAACTGCGCGGATGGAACGTCGAGTTGCCAGGTAGAAGATCATCGATTCGGTCTGTTTTTTTCTGTCGTCGGTTTTTTTCCTTCTTTTCTATCTTGGGCGCTACTGCTGTCTCGGTCGCTGGGATACGAGGGGCCGGGTTTATGCCTGAATGGACCCGTGTGATGCCGCGACAGGCATGTAGGGAGGTTGCGAAAAATTCACGTCAAGGGGGTTTGCGGGTTGTTGAATGGTCGCGATGAAATTCCAGACGTGTGTGGTCGGTTGGAGACGAGGAGGGCGGAGGGATCCACCGAGGGTCTCCTATTCAGCACGCTATACCACCAATATCACCATCTCTTATAACGTAGCTTTGCCTAAGTGGCGAGCGGTTCAGAGACATGATGCATATGATGTATATATATAGGTAGGAGGTATATATAGACGAAGCTCCCTCCCTCCCAGGAGCGCAAAACCCACCTACGCCCGACCTCCAGCTTACCAGCCTCCTCAAGTCATTCGTTTGAACCACGAGCTACTTACTACCTACCTACCTAAACACTCAAGGTCTAATCCCTAGTAGTAGTAATTATCCATAATCCTATACTCTACCCACCTAGCCTACAACACCACACCATAAAATGCAGCTCCCAACCATCCTAACCCTCCTCGCCGCCACCGCCACGACGACCCTAGCAGCGCCCCTATCCATGGCCGCCCCCGACGCGGCGGAGTGGACGATCGAGTCGCTGTCGCGCACGTGCAACGGCAACGACACGGCGTGCGTGTGGGCCTTCGGCGTGAACACGGGCGACCCGGGCGTCGCCGTCACCAGCGTCGCCAACTACACCGTCGCCGCGAGCCCCGACGCCCCCGCCAGCCGCGCCGTCGGCGGGCCCCAGGTCTTCGGCAACTACACCGTCACCAGCACCTGGAGCGGCCAGTTCGGCGACGGCCAGGGCTTCACCACCCTCTCCGTCATCGACTACGCCAAGGGGTTGATCGTGTATCCTGCTGTACGTGTCTTTCTTGCCTTACCTACCTCTACCTACTTTACCTGACCCTTACACCTGTCTGCCTTCTTCGTTTTTGTTCCTACCTAGTTTCCCCCGTAGAATTGGGATATCCAGATTGCTAACTCGAGTTCGTGCCGCAGTACAAGGACACGCAGTTAGTAAACGGGCAGGTCGTCACGCCGGACCAGAGCTACCCCGTTCAGAACCTGCCTTGAGAGGGAGAGAAGATGCGGAACTAGAAGGTGTGGAATAAGGGCGAGTAGGACGATACATACAATAAGGCCGGTTGCGAAAGTAACTTAATACCTGTCCGATCGTAATATACTTATATATACGGCACCGTGGGCCGGGAGATGGGCTCATGCGGAATATATACAAGCCTTGCTAGTATCATCCAGTCAGAAATACGTCGAAATACTTCATTACTGGTCGAATCTGTGCTAGCTTCCGTGTCTCCCTGCAGCATAGGCATGTGTAGAAGGTTATACTCCCGAGTAAATAAGTATTTCACGCCTATGAAGCAAATCCGAGTGGTGACTTATACAACATGGGGGTATTGTTTTATAGCTTTGATCTTCGCGTACGAGGGCAGGACAAAGCTCAAGCTCAATGCAAATAATCCATGAATGTTTTTAATGCAAAACCCCAAGTGCGAACGCCATCCTATGCTCCACCCTTCAACTCCTCTTCTACTTGCTTCTTGACGAGATCTCTAACCTTTTGCCAATCGTTATCTACCTCCGTGACTCTCCTTTCTTTTGCCTCTAATCCCCGAAACTCCGGCGGGAGTACCTTCTCCTCGAAGCTGAAGCCGGGCTCGTCTTTCAGTGCTAGCTCGACTGCACCCGCGAATTTGGCCGGGTGTGCAGTCGAGAGCGAGATGTGTGCTACCTTGGATCGTTCCATTGACCGTAAAGCAGCAGCCACGCCTATTGCCGAGTGAGGATCCAAGACATAACCAATCTTCCTGAAGCAGCTCTTGATTGTGTCGATCGTCTGCGAATCGCTCACCCGTTCACTTTCGAAGTCGCGCCTAGCACTTGAGTGTACGTCCTGATAGACTGGGCCAAAACCGCCACTGGATTTCAATTGCTTCATCCAGGCGGCAACCTCTTGGCCAGCTTGTTTTCTGTTCCACTCGTCATCCATCCCAGCGAGAGCGGCAAACTCGTACGCTAGGAACCAGAGCAGTCGCTCGAAGTTACTCGAGACGAGAATGTCCATTGCAGGGCTCAGCGTCTCCTTGACGCCATCCTCGTGAGCCTTGACACCATCAACCGCCAAACCTCCCTGGGCCTCCGGACCATGAGCGGGCTTCTTCTCATATCTGCCGGTCTTCCAGAACCGGTCAAGTATGTCGTTCTCGTTCGTCGCAACAACCAATTTCTCAACGGGAAGGCCCATCCTCTGCGCAAAGTAACCGGCTAAGATATCGCCGAAATTACCACTTGGCACAACATAGCGGACCTTATCACCGAGTGTCAAGCCTGATGACTTGACAAGGGAGAAGTAAGAGTAGAAATAATAAACAATCTGGGCAAGAATTCTGGCCCAATTGATAGAGTTTACCGCTCCGAGATTGAGAGTCGAGTTAATATCGGGGTCGGCGAATAAGGCCTTCACAATATCCTGGCAGTCATCAAAGGTGCCGTTGACAGCCAAATTGTGTACGTTGGCGTCCAATACCGTGGTCATCTGTGCTTCCTGGATAGGGCTCACCCTGCCCTTAGGATGTAGTATGAATACTGATACATCCTTCTTTCCACGGAGTCCGTAGATGGCTGCCGATCCCGTGTCTCCACTTGTGGCGCCAACCACGGTGAGATGGTGTCGGTCAGTGCCCGACTTTCCCACGTTCTTTCGTACTAGGAAGTACTCGAACAGGTTCCCGAGGAACTGCAGAGCAACATCTTTGAACGCGAACGTAGGGCCGTGGAAAAGTTCCAGCAGATATAGGTTATCGTGAAGATGTCGTAACGGGGTAGTCTCAGGGGCGCGGAAGGTTGAGTAGCTCCTATCGATGATCCCCTTCAGGTCATCACGGGGAATCTCTGATGGCGCAATGTACAAAGACAGAACCTCAAGGGCAAGGTCCGGGAAGGATAAATCTTTCCAGCTCTGCCAATTGCTCGCCGAAGGAATTTCTTCGGGTATGTAGAGTCCGCCGTCGGAAGCCAGACCCTTTAGAACGACTTCCTCAAAGGAAAACTAGAAGAAGATAGTTAGTCGAAGCAATTGCCAAGAGTCGAAGTGCTATGATTCTTACGTCGTAGTCATCTCCTCGGGTGCTGAGATACCTCTGGGAAGCATTACGAGACTCCGAAGAGGTAGAGGCTTCAGTCTGACCATTGATTCCGTTCGACATCGTGGCAGAGGGGATCGAGGAAAATGGCTTAAGAGTCTGGCGATCTCCAAGTCCCTCGAAGGGTGCGTAAGACCTGGAGATGACGAAGAGAATAAAAAAAAAAAAAACTAAGTCGAGCGAACTCGGCTGGTAGTTGATCTCTACCCCGCGCTAAACTAGATCTGGATAGGAGAGCTACGATTGGAAAGAGGGGGGGCGAGAGTGGAATTGGTGGGGTGTCATTCGCCTGCCGTCAATGGAACCAAACAGGAGGTGCAGCTGAACGATACAGGGGACGGGTCAAGAGTTCAGGGGTAGTAGCTGACAATATGATTGGTTATAACCCCAGCATTTTCTTTTCTTAGCATTCAGCGATTTCCGAGTCCTATGTTGAATCTTGACCGTTCTTTCGGAGATATTCATCCCATCGCCTCTTTTCGGTATTGTATTGAGGTCAATCATAAAGGCAACGAAATATTCCAAATGAAGAGTTATTGGGAGACACGGAGGCATCGTTCTCAAAACGCCGATTCTACCTGGAAGGCCTTGTCAAACAGTTCAACGTTGATGCCGTCATACCCAGCACATGTACGTCCGCCCTCCCCATAAACGTCTATAATTCGCTTGGAATGTTTAGCACGGAATACCCAATACCGTAAATCCCGCTCCAGAGAAAAGCAAATCATCGTCTTTGCTTTTGCAAGAGACGATAAAGAGTGTAGAGGCGGCCGTTTGATTGACGGTACATAGGTACTTGATACTGCAAGAAGGGACTCAAGCAATGTCTTGGCAAAACTCCATCGGGAATGTGGAGTACCGTATTAGCCGTAATTGGATTAGGTACGGAGTAGGACCACCTTGATATCTCCGGCTTGGTCAGCAGTCAAGCATCTTGTCGTCACTTGGTATCTTCTCTTTTCATTCTAATCTGTCAACTCAAATTCTTTGACATCGACCGCCCGCTTTAATATGGCCTAGATACGGTGTACTACCATCCTAGGGAGAAACCAGCCTCCAAATCCAGCATCGCCGATTATTGGCTCGCAGGCTATCAAATTCCGGCACCGACCGCGTCTGCTACGATGGCTCCGGATAGAGGAAGCGTTGAGGTTCCTCCTCCGTATCCACCCGGAGAAGAAACCGAACGCGATGTCAAGTATCTTCCGGAAGGCAGGCATTTCACACTTCGAGGTGTTGCCGCCGGTCTACTCGTCGGCCTGATGTGAGTAGGACGTTTAGTAGTATTGGAATCTCCCTTCTACAGCGGGGAGTTATAGCCCCTGAGTCGTGAAATGAATTCCCGATTAACAGCAAACTCGATTACACTTCATAATTACTGACTGCGTTTGCTGTAGAATATGCTTTAGCAACATGTACTTTGGATTGCAGACGGGCTGGATTTCCATGATGACCATGCCTTCTAGCCTTCTCGGTTTCGGTATCTTCAAGGCCCTGTCGCGTCATCTAAGCTTTCCATTCTCGCCCGTAGAAAATGTACTTGTCCAATCTGTAGCAGGCGGAATGGCAATCATGCCCCTTGGATGTGGTTTTGTCGGTGTGGTAAGTAGACCCAGAATAGGCGAAAAATTGATGATAGCATTACTGACCCATTTGTGTGAAGATACCAGCTATGGAATACTTGCTGAAGCCGTCAGAGCAAGGCCCCATACATCTAAGCATGTGGAAACTGATAATATGGTCCCTGGGG
The DNA here is from genome assembly GCA_022578575.1 of Hypoxylon sp. FL0543. Taxonomy (NCBI): domain Eukaryota; kingdom Fungi; phylum Ascomycota; class Sordariomycetes; order Xylariales; family Hypoxylaceae; genus Hypoxylon; species Hypoxylon sp. FL0543. The sequence goes on from MU393995.1 coordinate 333,705, forward strand.
CTGTGCTACTTCGGTGTTGTCTTTGCTGTTCCACTGTGAGTCGTAGATGTACCTCTACTTGATGGATGCTAATCTCCTCTAGACGACGTCAAGTCATCATTAGAGAGCAGCTGAAGTTTCCAAGTGGATTCAGTACCGCAGTCCTCATTGGTGTTCTTCATGGCAAAGGGCGGTCTCAAAATAGCGCCGCACTGGATACATCAAAGGCCGCAACGTTTGGCAGTCTCGCGCTTGAAAATCGGCCACTTGTGTTAACTGGAAATCCCAATGACGAAGAGAACTCGGCCGACCCTATTGACGAATCTTCAACAACTGAGACAGAGAAGAAGTATAGTTGGAGTTCTAATATCCGACTTCTCCTAATTACATTTGGAGTATCCGGCTTCTATACCCTCTGCACCTATTTCTTTCCCATACTTCGCAATCTCCCTATTGTTGGGACTGTGGCAGCAGACACTTGGCTCTGGACTTTGAACCCAAGTCTAGCCTACGTCGGCCAAGGTATCATCATGGGGCCCTCCACGACCATACACATGCTACTTGGAGCTATCGTTGGCTGGGGTATTCTGTCACCACTCGCCAAATTTCGAGGTTGGGCCCCGGGATCGATCGATGATTGGGAGAGTGGAAGCAAGGGCTGGATTGTCTGGACATCTCTCGCTATAATGCTTGCAGATGCCGTTGTCAGTTTGAGTTATATCGCTTTCAGCCCCCTTTTTAAACACGGTCCGGGTTTCCTCGCCACTCTTAAGCGACAGTTCCAAGACGGCGGTTTCAAGGGCCTATTCGTTCGCCAACGCTACGATTATACTGCTGTTCGGGCCAGCGAAGATGATTCGAGACCTTCGATCGCATCGAGAGGCTCGGTGGATGGAGATAATCTACCCAATCTGCCTAGTCCGGCGTTTGAGCGTAGGAATCCTTTTGATACGCGGCCGGTTGATTCCCAAAGGGTTTGGGATGAAGACGACGCTCCCCCCGAGCAATTGGTTGGGAGTAAGACCGTTAGCATTGGCCTCGTGATATCAGTTCTCTTTTGCATTGCCAGCATCCACATCACATTCGGGAACTTAGTTCCTCTATACGCAACCGTTATTGCCGTATTTATGGCAATGTTATTGAGCATCATGGGAGTTCGAGCTCTCGGGGAAACGGACCTAAATCCCGTCTCTGGAATCAGCAAATTGGCGCAACTTTTTTTCGCCCTTATTATTCCGCAGTCACACAAGTCCAGCGTCCTCATTAACTTGGTAGCTGGTGCTGTATCGGAAGCTGGCGCACTGCAGGCTGGCGACCTTATGCAGGATCTGAAGACCGGTCACTTGTTGGGTGCTTCGCCCAAGGCTCAATTTTGGGGACAGATTATCGGCGCAACCGTAGGGGCCGTTGTCAGCGCACTAATCTATAGGTTGTATACAGCTGTCTATGAAGTCCCCGGCGACCTGTTCCAGGTACCAACTGGCTTTGTGTGGATCTTCACCGCGAGATTGGTCACAGGAAAGGGATTGCCGTACATGGCGAGGGAGTTTGCCATCGGTGGTGCTGTTCTTTTCGCTTTTTTTACCGCCCTGCGTACGAAGGCGATTGGGAAGAGCTGGCACGCTTATATACCCGGCGGAATCGCCGTGGCTGTCGGTAAGCACAACCCAGAAATTCGATGAATTGGGCTCGTCACTCACAAAACCCCAGGCATGTACAACGTCCCGTCTTTTACTCTAGCCAGAACGATAGGTGGACTTCTGAACTGGTACTGGAGGATTTATCTGCGAAGGGAAGATACTCCGCTCATCGTCCTTGCATCAGTGAGTACCCTCACTTATAGAAGAGATTCTGCGAATCATGACTAACATATCGATCTTAGGGTTTCATTCTAGGTGAAGGCTTCTTGAGCATTATCAACTTGTTGTTACAGAGTTCACAGGTTCCTCATCTGTAGAATTTGATAATTAGGTAGGTAGGGGACTGATAGATTGGCGATATCGGTATAGATTTAATCTATGATATATGTCACCTCTTATTTGCACATGAACACTAGTGAACCATGCCTCCATCTTTTTAAATAAAAGAATTCATATGATCTGCATGTATAGTAGTACCATTCTTCTAGACTTCTATAAATACGCGATGATATCGCCAAAGCCATACATGATTTGGGTTAGTCTGGCTATGAGGACCCTTTTCAACGTCCCAAGATTGTCTATCTCCCAGGCAATACGATAGGATTATTCCTATTGGGTTCCGTAAAGATGGCCCGATCGAAGCCGGAGCCGTAGCTTAGTGAGCTCCATCTCGTCCCCGCATTGTGGTCCCACCATCCGGGCGCGGGGTTTTAACATATCGGTGTCCCACCTACAAAGCGGACTAGCAAGTTCTGCGTGTCACCTCATAGGAACAGGAGGTATCCGGTCAAGATGTTGATCAAGGAAAGCCATGCCGATGTCCAGACAAACGTGGATGGAAAGGAGACGTTGATGAGTGAGAGAGACCATCCTCACGGCTGTAGCAGTCAAGTCAAGGCGCTAACGTTGGGCAGGAATTTACGTCTTCCATCCCACCATCCCGCAATATCCTCATGCGTATGGCAGTTATATTATTCCTGTTTAGGACTTTAGCATAGATTTACTGATGATGTGTTGGCAGTCGATTCCCTGGCATCGTACTATTCAGTGAGATCTATCAAGGTACCATCTTCACGAGCATCGGACGACCACCTATGCATCACGCTGACTAGTGCATCGACAGTAACTGGCCCGGTGGCGCGATTTGCGCGTCAAATCGCAGGCCAAGGCTATATTGTTGCAGCGCCTTCGTCGTATCATGACTTCACTGGGCCGGAGCCGTTGGCCTACGATGTCCCAGGCACCGACCAGGGAAACGAGTGGAAGGTGAAGAAGGTAAAGCTGCCGGCCTCATGCATCGTTCTAATAAGCGCGGGCTGACGCAAGTATGCGTGGTAGACGCTCCAATCGTACGATGAGGACTCTTACAGGACTGTCGACTACCTCCTCACTCTTCCCACATGTAGCGGGCGTATAGGTGCCACTGGAATGTGCTTGGGCGGTCATCTCGCCCTGAGAGCCAGTGTACGTGCACTCCCACCTCAAGAAGACCTTCCTCACTGATAAGTCTTGTGCCTCAGCTGGACGCCCGGATAAGTGCATGTGTTGCGTACTTCGCGACTGATGTCCACAGCCGTACGCTGGGCCCTCACTCCGGAGCCGACACGTCGGCCGAGGGCCCGGAGAACAGCAACCATACAATCGACAAGCTCGGCGAAGTCAAGGGCGAGGTCGCCATGATCTTCGGCATCAAGGACACGCACGTGCCGGACGCCGGCCGCGACCTGATCAGGCAGAAGCTGAGGAGCGCGGGCGTCGTCTTCAGCTTCTACGAGTTCGCGTGGGCGCAGCACGCCTTCATCCGCGACGAGCTGAGCAAGGGCCGCTACGACCCGGCCGTCACGAAGGTCTGCTTCGAGGTGCTGCTGGAGCTGTTCGGCCGCGTCCTGAAGACTGATCTGGGCCCGAGGGACGGGATGCCTGAGAAGATCGAACACGTCTGTTGACGGAACTGTAACGGGACGTGACTAGTCTGTATCAAGTATACCGAAATGGTGATATCTGACTACTTAGGTATCTATGGTTTTCTCCGGGTGTTTACTACATATCTACAGCTAGGTACATCGAATCCGTAGAATTCGCGAGATTATGCATGAATACGTAGATCGAGATATGCAACCCGACTTGTGTCGAGATTTGGTACTGAAAAGCCTGGCGCGGGTCAAAATGACCCGTTAGAGGCCTTGGCGAATCACTGCGCTCTGATATGATGTCTGCATTTTGTCAAATTCGAGACATGCAAAGCACTTGGAAACGTTTCCGGAGCAATAGAGTTTCTGCTCCAGAGATGCAGTATCTCCCATGGTTACACGCATACATAGACGGGAATATTGATATTATCCCCGCCACCCAACGCCCAAGCATGAAAATTGAAATTTGATAAACTTGGAAGTTTTGCCTGATAACTGAATTGTTGATGTTTACAAAGCTTCACTCTGCTTCCTGAATGACCTAGAACGTCCAGGCTGATTCTAGCAATCCAAACAATACAAAGCCGCGCAGATACTTGCTTTAGAAAGTGCAACTTTTTTTTGTCTTTGTTCTACTGTATAGAGTGATTAAATTCGGCCCCAAGATACTTGGGTACAAACAGCAATATGTAATATTTGAATCTTCTAGAAGTATAACGCTTATTCTGCTCAGTGATGATCACTATCAGTTGCGCCTTCGTAGGCAGGAGGAATGAGGCATAGAATGCGGAATGCGCAAGGCAGAGGAAGCAGATAGAAGTTGCCTCACCAACGGCCCCCAGTTCCTGCCTCCTGCCTGATGGCAAATGGAAGGCTGTGACGATAAAGGGAAGCAAAAAGAAGGCGCTCGTTTGTGTTTTTGTATGCGCGGTTGAATTTTTTGGTGGACCTCTTACCTCTGGCGGGCTGATTACACCGGGGCAACCAGCCTGTAGTTTGCAAGTGATGTCAGTATGGTGAACATTTGATGGCGGGGTAGGTACTTACCTACATAGGTAGTTGTATGGAGATGCGATGGTAATTGTACGATTATAATGTGGGTACCTTGGAATAGTAGCGAAGATAGAAGTTCTGTCTTCGGGCGGCTCAGATGTCCTTGCACAGTAATTGAACAGCTACATCTGTAAATTTCAGGAATATTCGCACAGTTTGCCGTGTGATGATTATAGACGCAGTACGTACCGAAGTTACCATTTTCGTCTAGGCAGTTCTTCTGAATTCAGGAAGTTACAGGTTTTTTCTGGCGCAGGTTAGGCGGAAAGTACGAGAAAGCGGGTACCGTCTCCCAGCAATTCGAGAAGATTCCGTTGCCCCACCACAGCTTCCACATCTGGTTGTATAAACTGCAGCTCAAGTCCGGAGCAACTCTCTCTCTTCCCATCTTCAATTCTCAGACATCAACAAGAAACAACATCTTCTCTCTTACCACGCACACGAATCACTAATTCTAGATACCCGCCCCATTTGGGTACAGAAATCTTGCGTTCTTCCACACGTCTTTCACACCTCTACACATTCATCACAATACCCCACCTTCAACTACTGCTTGACACCACAAATTCTACACAACATTCTTCACCATGGTTGCCGCAGTCGGAATTGACTTGGGCACGACCTACTCGTGTGTAGGCGTCTTCCGAGATGACCGAATCGAAATCATCGCCAATGACCAGGGTAACCGGACCACCCCGTCCTTCGTGGCCTTCACGGACACGGAGCGACTGATCGGTGATGCCGCCAAGAACCAGGTCGCCATGAACCCCCACAACACCGTCTTCGACGCTAAGCGTCTGATTGGCCGAAAGTTCTCCGACCCCGAGGTTCAGGCCGACATGAAGCACTTCCCGTTCAAGGTCATTGACAAGAATGGCAAGCCCATCATCGAGGTTGAGTACAAGGGCGAGAAGAAGCAGTTCACTCCTGAGGAGATCTCCTCCATGGTCCTGACCAAGATGAAGGAGACTGCCGAGTCGTACCTGGGCGGCACCGTCACTAACGCTGTCATTACCGTCCCAGCCTACTTCAACGACTCTCAGCGACAAGCCACCAAGGACGCCGGTCTAATTGCTGGCCTGAACGTCCTCCGAATCATCAACGAGCCTACGGCTGCCGCCATCGCCTACGGTCTTGACAAAAAGGCCGAGGGTGAGCGCAACGTTCTCATCTTCGATCTCGGTGGTGGTACCTTCGATGTCTCCCTTTTGACCATTGAGGAGGGTATCTTCGAGGTCAAGTCCACCGCTGGTGACACTCACTTGGGTGGTGAAGACTTTGACAACCGACTTGTCAACCACTTCGTCAACGAGTTCAAGCGTAAGCACAAGAAGGATCTCTCCACCAACGCTCGTGCTCTCCGACGTCTCCGAACCGCCTGTGAGCGTGCCAAGCGCACTCTCTCTTCGTCTGCACAGACCTCCATCGAGATCGACTCCCTGTATGAGGGTATCGACTTCTACACATCCATCACCCGTGCTCGATTCGAGGAGCTGTGCCAGGACCTGTTCCGATCCACCATCCAGCCTGTCGACCGCGTCCTGGCTGACGCCAAGATCGACAAGTCCCAGGTCCATGAGATCGTCCTCGTCGGTGGCTCCACCCGTATCCCCCGCATTCAGAAGCTCATTACCGACTACTTCAACGGCAAGGAGCCCAACAAATCCATCAACCCCGATGAGGCTGTCGCCTACGGTGCTGCCGTCCAGGCCGCTATCCTGTCTGGTGACACCAGCTCCAAGTCGACCAACGAGATCCTGCTTCTCGACGTCGCCCCGCTGTCTCTCGGTATCGAGACCGCTGGTGGTATGATGACCAAGCTCATCCCCCGCAACACCACCATCCCCACCAAGAAGTCGGAGGTCTTCTCCACTTTCTCCGACAACCAGCCTGGTGTCCTCATCCAAGTCTACGAGGGTGAGCGTCAACGCACCAAGGACAACAACCTGCTCGGCAAGTTCGAGCTCACTGGCATCCCGCCCGCACCCCGCGGTGTTCCTCAAATTGAGGTCACCTTCGATCTTGATGCCAACGGTATCATGAACGTCTCGGCTGTCGAGAAGGGCACAGGCAAGTCCAACAAGATCGTCATCACCAACGACAAGGGCCGTCTGTCCAAGGAAGACATCGAGCGTATGCTTGCGGAGGCCGAGAAGTACAAGGAGGAGGATGAGGCTGAAGGCCGCCGTATCGGTGCCAAGAACGGCCTCGAGTCGTACGCTTACTCTCTCCGAAACACCTTGTCCGACTCCAAGGTCGACGAGAAGCTCGATGCGGGCGACAAGGAGAAGCTGAAGTCTGAGATCGACAAGGTTGTCTCTTGGCTCGACGAAAACCAGCAAGCCACTCGCGAGGAGTATGAGGAGAAACAGAAGGAGCTTGAGGGTATCGCCAACCCCATCATGATGAAGTTCTACGGCAGCGCTGGTGGCATGCCCGGTGGTGTGCCCGGTGCTGGCGGCCCTGGTGGCTTCCCTGGCGCTGGCGGTGCTCCTGGTGGTGGCCAGGATGACGGCCCCACCGTCGAGGAGGTTGACTAAACGGTTTCCTCCCCTCGCGATGAAGTTCCCGCTGTTTTCTCTCTTCCCGGCGTTATCCTCCGGTGTAATGTGACACATCGAGAGGCGGTCTTCGGATTTCATGATTTTACGGGTTTGCACTACTAGATGTTTACTGGTAATGATGATACAGGGCAAAAGTCGCGGTTTTTTCATGATTGCATGGGATGTATTCTAGGCAGAGGGATAGTCCTAATGAAGCAATGAAGATAATTTAAATAACCTTGAGTCTTTCTCGCATGTGACATGTCTTCAAGTAGTCTTTCTGTAATGTGACAACTCTGGGGAGTAGACTTAATAGTATAAGCCGGTCGCTCAGCAAGTATAGCACTCTTGTAAGTGCTTCCTTTCAGTGTCCAGTCTATCTTGGTACATTGGCTGAGCATCTACATTCATTTTACTTGGTATTAGGTGAGAATATGATGTTCGTACATCGTAAATATTAAAATCTGTTAATTCGTATTCATCATACATAATACAAGAGACACCTTGCCCTACTCTATCTATCCTATCTTATCCCATACCGCTCTATCTATCCCCATTCTACGCTACGACCCCCGCGACCCGAGCGCCTCCTGGACCAACCTCCGCCTCTCGATCTCGCGGCGGCGCCACTCCTCGTCGCTGACGTCGGGCATGTCGAGGGGCTCGCGGAAGGCGGTGCCGGGCTCGACCTTTTCCTGGCGGGGCTCCCAGACGTCGGCGCTGGAGGGGCGGCCGGGGGCGAAGTACTTGGCGTACTCCTTTCTGCGGTAGTGGGCGCGGACGGCCTGCTCGCGGTGGGGGGATTGGTAGGCGCGGGCGCGCATGCAGAACCAGAAGTCGTCCCAGTGCTCGGAGCAGGAGCGGACGGCGCCGGCGCGGTAGACGTTGGCGAACTGGCCGCCTAGCGAGTTGCAGTGGAAGGCGGCGTCGAAGGCCTGGCGGCAGGACATCGTGGTGGGGAGGAGGGACTCGGAGACGGGGTCTAGGCGGTCCGGGGTCCAGGTTTGGGGTTTGGGTTTGGCGGTCGCTAGGGGGTTGGTGGTGGGGTCGGGGTTGGGGGGTGAGGCGGGTTTGGAGCCCCAGAGGGATTGCGTCCAGGAGGATGAGGAGGATGAGGATGAAGAGCTGGGTGGTGTTGATGTGGGAGCTGTGGTGCTCTTCTCGGGTTCGCGCGAAGCTGTCGGTTGAGCTTGGTCGGCGGGATTATTGAATTCTGCTTGGAGCTGGGCGAAGAACTTGGCTATCTCGGGGTCGTCGTAGTCGGATGAGGCTTGCTTGGGAGGGTTTTTGGACCCGTCGGACGCGTTGGAGCTGGAGCCGGAGCCGGAGCCGGGGCCCTTCGAGGGAGCGGATTGGGATGACCACATCCAACCCATCTTGCTGGCTTGCTGTGTGCGGCTTCGTGTATATCGACGGGGTAGTAAGTAGTTCGTAGGCGACTTCGTTTCACGTAGCAGTTGGATAAAGAAGTCTTCGGGTAATAGGCAAAGCGGAAAGACGAGTATAAAGCACGCAACCAAGGGATGAGAGCGAGCGGCTAGTGTCAGTATCCCTCGATGGCCGTGCGGGGGATTGACGCGGGGTGCAGGGTCGTAGTATTTGCTCCGTGATGGATTCCTTTGAAGGTGACGGGCCTTGTTCGTTTCGGCCAATGAACAAAGTCGCTGATTACGGGCGCCCGTTGTGGTACGATTCGGCCTCTTACAGATGCAGGAGATGGTTCGATACGGTGATGTCGGGTATGCAGGTTGGGTTGATCTCACAAGAAAAGTTCCGTACAAGCGTTTTATTTGATATTTTACAGTGCTATCGTACCTTCCGACTGCTTCAGACTTGAAGCTCTTTGCGACGAAGATCAATATTGTGGCTTGACTACTTGTGGCTTTCTAGGTCTAGCCCCTCCTAGGTGTGGCTTTCCTCTTAGGTAATTTCAATCTTGGTAGTACCTGACGATGACCTCATCGGGCTCCAAGGAAACTTGATGAATGAGCTGAGCTAATCTAGATAGTGACATGCACTAACAGCAATAAATTCCAGTACTTCTCCTCCAAGTACCTCGTACACCCTTCCCAAGCTTCTCGCGAACTACAAGCATGGGGAAGAGCGTTGAATTTGCCAGACGATGATCCTGAGATACGCAAGCTTCGGCCCCAGGAGCTTGCCTGGGTTGAGATCTCCAAGCTCGTACATTCGACCCGTCCTCACCCCACGCTACCAGCCAAGATGGATCCCGAAGCCAACACCGAGGGCTTGGGAGAGTACCACCACGGGAGAAGGGAAGACGGGACACATCGATGCAGCACCGAACGAAGCCATTCTATGGATTGACAGTATGGATATCTACCAGTTATTTTACTCTCAACTTAGTGAGATGACTGACAACGTCGACAGATTTATTCCCCCTCAAGCTCTCTGGCTTGCTGAGAGCGCCGTGGAAGAGCCCTGACCAAGACCTCTCTGAGCTGATGAAGCGATTCGAGAATTCTACTCTGGGTGTTCTAGACCCGATTAACATGGTCAAGCGCGCCATTCCAAAGGAAGCTCCAGTCAAGGTTACAGAAATCTTACCTCGTCTCAAGGACGGTGGTGCCTTTGTCAAATTCACCTACCCAGCCGACGTGTCTGCCAAGGAAATTGAAGCCATTGTTTCCAAATACCTTCAAGAGAAACCCGTGAGGCCGTTTTTCAGTCCTTGGAGGGGAGTCCAAGCGGGACTGGTCCAAGGTATTCCTTGGCTGGAGGACTTGCATAGATTTCCTAAGGATAGGTTGAGGGTCGAATTTGTTCCCAAGAATCCCGGTGAAGAAGCTGTTGAACTGTCCCAAGAGACTCTGTACAGTCTGTTCCGCCGATACGGGAAGATTGCCGAGATCACCTCACAGCCGTGGGATTCCAAGGTCCTTCCCAGATATGCATATGTCGACTTTGCGTCCGTGAGAGATGCCATCTTGGCACGAAACTGCTTGCATGGATTCGTTGTGCCCGAAGAACTTGGCGGCGGCAAGTTGGGAACCAGACTCCGAATGTCTTACGAGCAGCGAGCGAGGCCCCATCGAGTTTGGGAGTGGATGTCGAACCATCCGAGGATCGTCATTCCTATCTTGGTTGCGCTACTGACTGGTCTCACCGTCATCATCTTCGATCCCATTCGATCATTCTTCGTCAAGGCCCATGTCACAGGGAAGTTCCGTCTCAGCAACAGCAGGCTGTATAGATGGCTTCGACAGCAAACATCCGATATTTTACTGTTTAAGCGGGAGAAATCCGAGCAAGCAGGATTAAATACGATCTGGACTCACCGAAAGGACCTGATTGACCAAATCCAGAAATGGCTTATGGAGACCGCTGAAACCTTCATTGTCGTCCAGGGTCCTCGCGGTTCGGGCAAAAAGGAACTGGTGCTAGAACAATCTTTGAAGGGGAGAAGCAATGTCCTTGTCATTGACTGCAAACCCATCGTAGAAGCCAGGGGCGAGTCGGCAACGATCAAGCAAATGGCATCGGCTGTAGGCTATCGACCTATCTTCTCGTACGCGAATAGCATCAGCAGTATGGTAGACCTCGCAGTTCAAAGCACCACTGGTGTTAAGGCCGGTTTCTCGGAGACTCTAGAATCCCAGCTCCAGAAGATCCTCCAGACGACCGCTGCTGCTCTCACAGATATTGGCGTCTCGAATCGCAACAAGAACGATCCGGATGCGTCCCTCCCTGCCGATGCCTACCTGGAAGCACACCCCGAGAAGCGACCCGTGGTAGTCATCGACAATTTCCTCCACAAGGGTGATAGCAACACCATTGTCTACGACAAGATTTCCGAGTGGGCTGCCGCTCTAGTCCAATCTAACATTGCTCACGTTATCTTCCTGACCAACGATACGTCCTACTCGAAATCACTGTCCAAAGCTCTACCCGACCGCATCTTCCGCCAGGTTGCCCTCGGTGATCTCTCTCTCGATGTTGCCAAGCGCTTCGTTTTAGGTCATATTAGCACCCTAGAGGAGCAGGCCGAAGCGACGAAGGATTCCGGCGATGGCAATGAGAAGCAATCGAAACGTCCCGCTCTCCCCGACTTAAGCGAACTGGACGAATGCATCGGCACCCTCGGAGGCCGCCTGACAGATCTCGAATTCCTCGCACGTCGCCTCCTGGCTGGACAGAACCCGAAACAGGCCGTCGCCGAGATCACAGAGCAATCTGCCTCCGAAATCCTCAAGATGTTCCTCCTCCCCGGCAAAGCGACCGACGACGGCGAGCATAAGTGGTCCGCTGAGCAAGCATGGTACCTCATCAAATCGCTCTCCTCCGCCGAAGCCCTGCGCTACAACGAGGTGCTGCTCCACGGCACCTTCGCCAACTCGACGTCGGCGCCTGAACCCGAGTCTGCCCTCGAGGGTCTAGCCAACGCCGAGCTCATCACCGTCAAATCGAACAACGGGCGGCCCGGGCTCATCACAGCAGGAAAGCCCGTGTATCAAGCCGCCTTTAAACTGCTGGCGCGAGACCCCGTGCTGGCGGCCAAGATGGACCTCGCGGTGCTGGGCGAGCTTGCCAAGGTCGAGGCCAAGACCATCGAGAAGGTGGAGGCGGAGCTTGCGCTGCTGGGCGGTCTGCCGAAGCAGCCGGCGCAGATGAGCGGTCGGCTGGCGTATCTGTTGAGTAAGCTCGAGAGCTCGCAGAAGAAGATTGACGGGTACGAGAAGGAGATGGGAGCGTTGAAGAAGGTGTTGAGTAGTCAGTCCTAAAGCATCTTACTGTTTTGGATGAACGGTATCTCAGAAAGGGTGGATGAGAAAAACACCTGGATATCTTTCAGCTGTGGAGGGTAGATGGGGTTGGGGTTAGGTAGACGTGACGGTTGATTAAAAGGGGCATACCTAGTGCTGTAGATACCCAACTCCGAAAAATAGATTTAATCCATTAAATGATCACTCACACCATACATTCAAACGGACTGAGACACGGTGCACTTCTAGATTAAGCAAGCCTGACTCCCATCTACAGCATACCTCGGTACCTACCTGTTATATAGGTATATATAGTACGCCGAGGCGCGGGAAGCAGCAGAAGAATGGGAAACGGTAAACAGAAGAAACCTTGTGATTTGGTATCATAACATAAAACGGCCCAACTACATACATACATACGTAGCTCTAAGAAAACCTTCCATCGGAGTGCTTATCTTATGTCAAGCCAAGCCAAGCACAGCTTCCCAGGGCAAGGAACATCCTCCTCCTCCTCTTTCTTCTCCTCCTACACAGCAGCGCAACGGCTCGTCATTCGACTCCCGCTCGGGAAAGTGCTTTGATGCCGTGTCGTGGTATCTAAGAGTTGGAAGCGCGAGGGAGGTAAAAAAGGGGGGTTTATAGGGCAGCCAAGAATAATGATGATGATGCAGCAATGCCACTAAAGCGAGATCCGAGACGCGCATATGTAACATAACACTTGAATGGATTTTTTTTGAAACCGCCTGACCTGACTTGACCTGATCTGACCTGACCTGACCGAACGAACACGATGCCTGCCGTCCAGCCCGTTCTAACTACAGAGACCCGCCGCCATCCGTCCATCCATACTCTACGTATTTCGTAAAGCCGTGGGTTGTGGTAGGGGGGAAGGGGGGAAGGGGGGAAGATATGTTGTATGAATTAGAATAACAGGAGGCTGAGGGTGAGGCTATTCTTGCACATCTTCCTGGCCCTCCGGCAGCGCGACCATTTCGCAGCCCTGCGCGAAGAATATGCGCGCCGGTCTGTCGCTGTTATTCGTTATGCTGTAGTGATTCCCTAGAGAGAGTGCATATTAGCATTTGATTCGTCTTCTCGTCTGCCCCCAAGACTAAAACACTGAATCTACTTTCTCCGTAGACCAGGATTCCGAAATGAGAAGGAAAGCTTACCTCTGGGAACGAACCACATCCCGCCCTTGGAGATCCTAAACTCGGTCTGCGCGACCGTGACCTCGACGCTGCCCGTGTGCACGAAGAAGACCATCTGCATCTTCCTAGAGTTCTTCGTCCGCTTCTCCGACCCGGGCGGCATGTCGACGATGCCCGAGCCGAAGAAGGGCGTCGTCAGCGTCTTGGCGAACTTGAACGTCGCGTCTCTTATGTCCTTGAGCTGGATCGCCGCCTCCGATATAGCTAGTTCCTCCTCTATGACCTCGACCTCGCCGTCTTCGTCCTGCGCCTCCTGGTCCGGACGCCAGAACACGCACTCGCCGACTATGCGGCCGGGGTCGAATTCCCAATCGTCTCGCTCCTCCTCTTCCTCCACGATGGTGGACGAGCGACGACGACCCGCCTTGACTTTTTGCTTGGAGGGTCGTCCGGGACGACGTTTCTTGGGCGGTGTTTCTTCGACCCTGCGCACGACGCTCTTGATGGACGGCATTATAAAATGCCGACCTTTGTCCTCGAAGATATCCTGTTTCGATTCATCGAGAACGACCTGCTCGCCCTTCCAAAACTGCAAGGGCCGGTATGAGTGCCGGCCTGATCGAGTAACGCGCATGGTGTTGTCCTCCTCTCTTCGTAGCGCGACAAGTCCGCGACCTTTGGGGAGAGGAGGGCCGCGCTGGACGGCTGGTTCGTCGACGCCAATTCCCGAAGACTTCCTCTTGCGACCAGGTTTCCCTTTCTCCTTTGTTGCGGTTGGTTTCGACGCAGAAGCCTTAGCCTCTTTTTTCTCGCTTCGCTGACGCTTTGTCTCTCTTTCTTCCTCCACATTGTCCTCCTGCTCTTGTTCTTGCTCTTGTTCCTCATTGGCGCTGCTGCCAGAATTCCTTCCAGATCTCCTTCGTTTTGTGGCTTTCTTTGGAGGATCAGCCTCTTCCCTTGGGGATGAGTTCTTCGCCGGTCGCCCACGTTGTCTCTTTCTGGGTGGTTCGTCTTCAACTTCTTCAGGTTGTGCAGGTCCTTCCTCCGCTGTCGAGGATTCCCGTTCCTCCTCCTGTACAACGGGCGCCTTGGGCTTGCGACCCCTGCGCTTAGGTTGTTGGACCGGTTCCGGCTCTTCCTCGACTTCCACCTCCGGCTCGGGTTCTTCGTGCGAGTCGTCTTGTTGGTCTTCTTCGTAATCCACTTCGTCGGCGCCTGCGTCAATAACTTGCATTGATTCTTCTGGTTCTTCTTCTCTCTCTTCCTCTTCCTCCCGTGGTTGGTTTCGTCTGCCTTGTAGAATAGCATCGTCGTCGTCGTCCGAATCGCTGGTATGAGTACGACCATTGGTAAGCTTTCCGTTTCGACCCTTCACGCCATTAACTTTCGAGTGTCCGTTCACTGGAGGCTTCAATCTATTCTGGGAGGAGCCTTGGGAGAAGTCAAGTCTGCGGTTTACGGATTTCGAGGGGTTGGGTTCTCGCGCGGGAAGGACAGAACCGCGGCTGGGCGATGAAGTAATACCGAGGTGCGGGTTCTGCCGCGCTGGCGATTGGAGATGCGTCTTTATGGGAGATCGGGCGCGCGGTAACGAGGGACGAGATTGGCGCTGCTTCATCATAGTAGCTGGGCCCATCTGCGATTCTACACAAGGAGATCAGCAAGCAAGTAACAAGGCGGCGACCGGATACTGTGATGTGCGTAGCGTACCATCGTCGATTTCCATAGTCTGCTCCTCGTCCGACTCGGCATGACCCCGTCCGTTGGCGCCATTCATACCATTCGCGGTGGCATTGTTAATGTCCTTTTCGGGGGACGAGAACATGCCGGAGACCTCTTCGAAGCCGTGCTCGTCGCGTTGGCGCTCTTCCATCGTCAGGCCCGTTTTTCTATCAGACGTTAGTATCAACATAGCTAGCCGAACACCACAATAGCAAATACCGTCCTGCTACACCCAGCTCGTAAACACCTTCATTTTGCGACTGCGTGATGCGCCGCTGCGCTTGTTGTTTTGGCGGCATGGCGACAGTATCGCTAGTAGCGGCGCGACTCTCAAAGAGATGGTTACCAATTGTTCAAGCAGTAATGTGACAATATGGTAACATCCGTAGTTAAAGACGAGGGGCGCATCTGAAGGCTGAGGACGCGATGAGAACTCAAACTCAAAATAGGATGATCCTGGGCGGGGAAAAACAATGGTGTTTACTTTGCTTTGTCGATGAGTTGTGCTCCCCTGCTGTCCCAATTGATGCATGCACGTCCACTGGCACTTATTGTGGGGCAATTATGTTAATGGCTTTATATAATTGGCTGTCCGGCTAGGAGAACGCGCTTGGCACATGTAACACGCGTCTACCAGAGGCAGCTGCGACCTGGGTCTCTCAAAACTCTCGACTCTGGTGCCTTCTTTTTGTGCATAGGTACCTACTTGTATCACTTGTATCTATATACTTTTCAAAACTCTCTACCTGACTTGAACCATTGAGGCATCAAACAATAGAGCAAGAAGTCCGTCCTTTGTTTGGATTTGACCTCTGAAGCTCCCAGAACGCCCAGCATGGAAGATTCGCAAATGGACGAGGGCAACGTCGCCCTGGAGACCCCAGCACCCGGCGTATTCGTGCCGCCCTCCATCCACCAAGCCGAAACCCTCGCCGGCGAAACGTACACGCACTTCTCCCCCGTCCCGCCCTCTCTCCTCCCCCAAACCACCGCCACCTCCTCTTCCGAACCGCAAGCCGGCGAGCCCTGCGTCCTCGGCGTAGACGAAGCCGGCCGCGGCCCCGTGCTAGGCCCCATGGTCTACGGCGTCTTCTACCTACCGCTAGCGCAATCCGACACGCTGCTAAAAGAAACGCACCACTTCGACGACTCCAAGGTCCTCACGCCCGCCGTCCGCTCCGCGCTCATGCAGGCCCTCTGCACGCCCGCGAGCGACCTGCACGCGTCCTGCGGCTGGGCCGTGTCGTGCCTGTCCGCGCGCGACATCGGCGCCAACATGCTGCGCCCCAGCACGAGCGCCGCGTACAACCTCAACGCGCAGGCCCTCGACGCCACCGCCTCGCTGATCCAGGGCGTGCTCGCCCGCGGCGTCAACGTGCGCGAGGTCTACGTCGACACCGTCGGCCCCCCCGCCGCCTACCAGGCCAAGCTCGCCCGCCTCTTCCCCACCACCAAGATCACCGTCGCCAAGAAGGCCGACAGCCTGTACCCCTGCGTCAGCGCCGCCAGCGTGTGCGCCAAGGTCACGCGCGACGCCGCGCTCGAGGTCCTGTACGAGGCGAGGCTCCGGGGAGACGGCGGCGGCGACGGCGCGGAGGAGAGGAGGCGGGAGGGAGAGGAGGAGGAGGAGCTCAGTTGGGGCTCTGGATACCCGTCCGACGCGCGGTGCGTGGCCTGGCTGCGGAGGAACATGCACCCCGTCTTCGGCTGGGGGCCCGAGTGCAGGTTCAGCTGGGGAACGGCCAAGGACATGCTAGAGACCAAGGGCGGCGTCAAGGTCGAGTGGCCGGTTGACGAGGACGACGAAAATAGTCGGCTCACCGACTACTTCGCCGACAGCAATAAAGAGAAAGACGCGGACGAACTGGGCACGTGGTTTGGCACTCCAGCAAACCTGGAAGCTTTCTAGTCCAAATTAGAGAGTTCTGATTGCATACCTACCTACTACATATAAGCATAGATCACGGCGTTCTGGATGGAGGGGCGTATATGTTCAATGGTCAACGATGTCTATTTGCATTAGGGAGTCGTCCATGACGGAAAATGTATCTTTACTATATCCTGGCATTCTGTTGTTGCCTTTATGAATTCCACGCAGTCCGTTAAATATCGTCGTCGTCATCATCATCCGCCGCTCCGCGCGATTGCTTCTTCCCCCGGCTGTCCAGCGTGTCCAAGCTGATGGAGTCGCTATCTCGACCACGTACTCCGATAGCTTGCCTCGCAGTCTCGTTATTCTCGAGGAAGTCCCGAAGGCGCTGCTTTCCGATCTCGATAGCCTGGTTCCAGGCTGCGGAGCTCATCTGCATCATGGGGCCCAGTAGGTTGAGGTTATACGAGACGTACAGCCCGCCGGCGATAATGAGGATCATCACAAATAGGATGGGGTTGCGCAAGACTAGAAAACGGTCAGCACGTCAACAGTAATGTCGCGTAAGAACAACTTACCGGCTAGAATCTCGTTCCACCCCAGAACCAGCAACAGTCCATAGAAGTACAGAGGTACTTGTGTAATCCCACCAATAGCACTCCGCTTAGCTTCCACATACACGCCATCGGCAGTCTTCTTGAACCTTACAACCAGGTCTTGACGCTTACTTTCACTCAAAACAGTCATCTCTTCCTCGAGACTCTTTCCGTCTTCCTCATCGACACCGCCGATCGGAGTTAGGTCATCCTCGTCCTCAGGCTCCGCTCCAGCAGGCTGGGGCCCAATAAAAGCAGGAAGATCAGGTGGAGCATATGTCGTGGAGAGCTTGAACTTCGACAGGAGCGGAATAAGGGTGAGCGTGGACTCTCGAGCGCGAGTATAGATGCCCTCGATATCGTCGGCTGGTCGCCATATACGCGGAACTCCGGCCTCGTCATAGCGGAACTTGTCCTCGAAGTTTTCTCGAAGTTTCAGGAGAATATTGCCCTCCATGACTTCCTCCTCGATCTTCTCTCGAAGAGCTACCCAACTCTTCCTTCGTAGGCGCCACAGTCCAACCTCGACCTCTTCTTCGCTTGCCTCGAAGCTCTTAGCTCTCTCCGTGAAGCGGGCCTCAGCCTCCCTAACGATAGAGGTAAAGCCATTCCAGATGCGGTCCCAGAGATCCTTCTCGGTCGCAGGCTTTTCACCGGTTTCGGGGGCCCCAGATCCTCCCCTGCCCGACCCCAGCTTGTTGAACTCGAGTCCGACAGAATCATTTAGGCGCGATTTGACCCAACGTTCGACTCGGGTAGCCAGTCGTCGCATCTCTTCTTTTCGCAAGCGAGCACTGACTTCATCGAGCTCCTTCTCAAAGAGTACATACTGAGATTTGAAGTTGCTCCACGCGACGCCTGGGATGGCCAGACTCTGCGCCTCCTTTCTGAAAGTCTCGAGGGCTTTCGTTTTTTCCGTGGACACGATTTCGGCAAATTCGTAGGCGCCGCCTGACTTCTGGCCCGCCTTTACGGCACTAGATACAGCATCGCTGAACGTAATCACGCCGGTTTTGTGAGCAGCGGATAGTTGCCCCTGGTACAGAGTTTTGAGGCGTTGATCAATCTTCGCTTCTAATTCGGCGCGCTTGACGGAGTAGACCTTCTTGTGATAGCGGCTGGCCTGCGTTTCGAAGGACTTGATACATTTCTCCCTGGTTTCGCTACCAATGCTGCCAAGATCTGGTAGAACGATCGGCTTCCCACGGCGGCCAGCTTCCGCCTGCTGCTCTTCTAACGGGATGATGGCGTTGTCGAAAGTTACCAGGACCTCTCGCGAGATTTCGTCGCAACGGAACTGAGCAAGCAGCTCCTGTTGTGTCGGCAAATCAAGATCCTTATTGTTAACAATCTGATCCCAGATGCCCTCCGCATAATGCGAGAACCCATCAGCGGGAATTCGTCGGTGGTACTCGGGCAGGAAAACACCGCCCTCCAGTTCCTGCTCGCCATGCTCGAGCTGATGCTTGGCATTTCGGTTTCCATTGACGAATCTGCCACCCAGGTTCTTGACGTCGAACTCGAACTTATCCGGCTGTAAGATTTTATGAGGTAACGCAGCAAAAGCAAAATCGAAGTAGTCTTCTATGCGCGACTTCTCGAGGCCGGGAGGCTTTGAAATCGAAGACCAGATCTTTGTAAGATCTTGGATCAGGGTATTCCGGAGGTTGGATAGAGGGGTGTGGCCGATATGATCGCGGATAACGAAAAATAGGAGAGATCGGGGGGTAGATCTGAGCGCGTACACATTAGCTTTTCTGTCCGGAATATCCGTTCAGACCTTTTTGAAACTTACTGCTTATCCTTCAAGAACAGCTGGAGGTTGACTTCGAAGACGGTCTTCAATAGCCCCATGTTGGCTCCTTGATACAAGCCGACTTGGTGCTCCCATATGTTGACAATAAGGACTTCGCTAGTAGCCAGCGCAAATAATGCACTCTTCCTTTCAAAGTCCTGGTCTTCGCCTCTTTCTCGGCCATCCGTACCTTCTACATCCATAACCAAGATGTTATCGGCCATATTCCCCCTTTTGTTCTTGGACATCCATATTCCTTTCGTAGTCTGTCGTCTTTCCGTCTCGGACATTACATTGAATTCGGTGCCGAAGAGGTAGTTGAGGAGGGTTGACTTTCCGGTCGACTGAGAGCCGAACACGGATATAAGGTGGTAGTTGAATCCTGCATCCGCAACACCGGTGACTTGTAAGTAGGAGTTGATATTTTCGCTAGAATCGCGCAGATTAGCAACGACGCGCATGCGCAGAGGACAGCGCAGCAATAGCCACAAAGGGGGAAGCTTACTTGAACTCCTTATCCTCGTCAATAACTTGGATGCCATGCTCGTATTGAGCTTTCGCTGGCGCGTCGCCAACGGAAGAGAAATGACCGTTCATGTTGGCGACTATTGGAAAGAGAACAATCAGGAGTATTTACAAATTATGAATCAAGACAAGAGGTGGCCATCTCCCGATTACCTTTTGGAACAATAGACAATAGAGCAACGGAGAGGTCAATAGGGACTAACAGTGTAAATTGTGTAGAAATGACCCTTCGATGCGGCAAGGGAATCCCTGTAGGCAACTGACTTGGAGCGTGGTGGCCACTCTGATTCGATAGCTTAACTCGACAGCTGTTAATAACGGTGACCAGCACCACTCTGCCACTGTCACATGCACCAATGGGGGTGAAGGGTGGCACCTCGAACGAGGTAAATGATGTCAGCTGGCTAAAGCTCCCCTGGGCTTTCGAATCAGGGACTAGAGCTGTTACAGCTCAGTTCTCGATTATCCGTCACGTGTCCCGCGCGTGTCCTGACTTTTGAATCAGGTATTTATGAAGACTTACGGAATATGAGTCCTCAGGTAGGCATGCCTATGTACCTAGGTATATATATGTCTTCGGGCCATTTGGACTGCGCTTTGTATGAAAAACATCCAAGGGTGTATAAAAGCCACTCGATTGGATAGACCAAAGATCATGATTCAGGAAAAGCAATCATATATCTACGCTTAGCTGAATACTCCAAACAACTTACCTACCTATCTATCGGGTTAAATAGCATACGCTAATGCATCTATCCAACAAACCTCGACTTCGACGTCGACACTTAAGCGCACATATTCGGTTATTTTATTTAGCTGATTAAGCAATTCTCAGGTTTGCTTTGATTGTCGTAGAAACGTATCCTTTGTAATATGGTGCAGGACCAAGTTCAGACGTGAGCATCTCTCAATACAGCAAAGCTATGGGTATAAGCACAGGAACCCGGAACCGCTACCATCCAGCCACGTAATATCACCCTTAGTCGCATCCCGTCCATAAAAAGTATGAATGAGGGTGATATATTACGGCAACGAATCGACACCAGATTGGATGCCTCTCCATTTGTATTGGATTCCGATTACTCTTTCTTAGCGAATCTCGCCAGAGCTGGTCCAAGTTCAACCTCCTTCTCTTTGTGCTTCTTCTCCCGTTCCTGCAGTTGTTCCTTCCAGAGCTCGTCCACCTTCAACCTCTTCTCATCAATGATGTTTTTGGCTCTCTGTTTTCTCAGGTACCTCCGGAGCGCGCTGTTCTTTCCGCGGGCCCTGTTCCTAATTTCTGTCTCAATATCGACTGGTTTCGCATCAAGATCCTTCTCAGCTTGGCGCTGCTTCTCGGAACGCAGATCAAGATTTCCGATGAAGTTGGGATCCAACGCAATCATTTCAGGCTGCAACTTGTTCAACAGCGACTTGACCTCGGTTTCTTGCCGTTGCTTGGCCGTCTCGAATGGATTGACCTCGAGAGCATCGAAGTTAGGTTCACCAGCGCCAGGGACGATGATCGACGAAAAGCCTTCGTCGTGGCCCAACCCTAGTATATCCTCAAACGGACACCAACGAACGCGCTCCACGCGCTTCCCTTCACCGCCCCAAGTCATGTAGGGACTCTGTACCTTCTCCTGCTCGGCGGCGTGCTTAGAGTAAAGGCCTTTCCAGATCGTCGTCTTCGTCCCCCACCCTACAGCGGTCAGACCTCGGTCTGATATTGCGATGGATGAAGCCGGTTGCCTCGTGAAATAGCTATTGACCTCTTTGAACATCCTTATATCCCATACAGCCATCTTACAATCTTGGCCTGCTGATACCATGTACCTGCCTTCTCTGTCAACGGCTAGCGATCTGACGGGGCCCTTATGTGCTAAGAGCTTCACTAATGGCTCAGTAGAGTTCGGAGACCATAATGTGACGGTTCCATTCTGGTGACCAACGTGTAATACGGCGTTATATGGATTCTGGGTAAGCGAAACTGGTGCACCAAGCCTTGTCGGTATTTCCGCCACAAGTTGACCAGTAGATACGTCTTGATACTTGAGGAAACCAGACATGCCCTAATCATAGTTAGTAATGATGGACCCATAATGTAACCACACCTTACTCACCAAAGTCGCCAATAGAAAATGATACGGCAAGAATTCCATATGGGTAACTTCTTGGTGTTTCCTCAAGCAATGTACTTCAACGCCCTGGCGATCGTATATGTAGACATGTTTCTTCTGGGCCACCGCGAAAAACTGGTTGTTGTGAAGCCATTGCACGTCTCGAACGGTTTCTCCCAGCTGTAGCTCGCATCCTAACTTTCCTTCGCGCCAGTCCATGGTCGCGACATGACCCCTGCGCCCTCCAAGTAATAACTCTCGGCCTGTCCGCGAGTACTCGAAAACATAGGGGCCTAACTGGTCAAGCTTCAACTCGAACCGCTTCTTCGCTAAGTCCGTAGAAACTTCATCTTGTATTTCGTCTTGTCGCACTTTGTAGGTCCGCTCCAGTTCCTGCTCAGGCTCCAAGAAGCCACTGGTGTTCTCGAGAAGGATTTCCGCGTCTTTCGCCTTCACCGTCGCTTCCTTGTACTTGTTTTCAAGGGATTTGAGGTTGCTCCGTAGCTTCTTATCCTTGACGCCTTGAACGTTAACTTTGCGCCCTCGGCCATAGTCTCTCTGTGCTTCCTTTAAACGCCGTCTTCTCTCCCGCTTTTCTTTCGGAACGAGTTCCGTCCTAGCTCGTTTAACGACTCGGGCACCATTGTCGTACTTCCTCTCCGATGGCTTATCGGCTGTCTTAACTTCAACCTCCATTTCGGCGTCCCAGCGCTGTCGTTTGAAGGGAAGTAATGTCGTATAGAAAGTCAACAAATTGGGAGTCGCAGGGAGTTGCAGGGAGTTGCAGGTCTTAACAATTGACTGCCAAGCCAATTGCAAAGCGCAAATCCCAAAAATTTCAGAGCGATGAAGGCGATAAGCAGATAAGACGCAACGGACCCATTAAAAAGTTCTTATCGGAAAGCGGTAAACTCGATAAGCGACGATAACCACCCACACAGAAAAAATAATTGTGATAAGATTTGCATGTTACGCCGCCTGTCGATTAATTAATTCAATTGCCCCTCTACTCTGCCCCTCCACACTCCGCCGGATTCTGGATATCCATATCAGATCAGATCTCGCAAGGCATCCCACCGACACAGAACAAGCCTCCAATCTGGCGTCACTACCGTTTCGATTTAAGGCTGGAGGCGACGGTAAAATGCCGTCCGCAGTAGCAGTTCATTCGCATCGGCCGACCACAAAGGTCTTGCCTAGACCCTTCAAGTCTAAGAAAGCCACCAAAGGCGCTCTACGAGACCAAGCCAAGGGTATGATCGCATAACATACAGATGTGCCACAGACTGAACTCTCTTCTAATATATGGTTCCCACAGGCAAGGTGCCAAACGAAAAGGGCCAGCGCAAAACTCCCCATCAACAAGTCATGTCCAAGTTCGATCGTCGAAATCAGGCCAAGCAGCGCCAGCTAGCGAAACATAAGGAACACCAGAAGGAAACTTCAGTCTTCGCCGGAAGAGATGGTGCGCCGAGGATAGTCGCCGTCGTGCCACTTTGCGCGGACGTCAACGTCTCCGAAGCTATCAAGAGTCTCAACAGCAGTCTCGATATCGAGTCCGAAATACCCGAGACCAGCTTTCGGGTGCCCGTCGATCGATTCAAACAGAAACTTCAATATATTCCGGTTAGAAGGGATCTAACAGCAGCTATGGATGCGGCTAGAGTCGCAGACTTCGTCCTATTCGTACTATCTTCCGAAGTTGAGGTCGACGCTTTAGGCGAACTGATTATCCGAAGTATCGAGAATCAGGGCATGTCGACGTTATTCACAGCTGTGCAGAACTTGGACAAGATCGAGCCTGCGAAAGCGCGCCCAGACGTTGTCAAGTCACTTGCCTCGTTCATGACACATTTCCATCCCGGACAAGAGAAGATATACAGCCTTGGCTCGAGACAAGAATCCTCAAACCTTATGAGATCGCTTTGCACCACCACGCCAAAGGGGATCAACTGGAGGGACCAGCGATCATGGATGCTCGTTGATGAAGTCCAATGGCCAACAACTGAGAATGAGTCGACGGTGTTGACCGGTGTTGTTCGGGGCAAAGGCCTCAAGGCCAACCGCTTAGTTCACGTGGGAGATTGGGGAACTTTCCAAATCGAGAAGATAACAGCAGCGCCTCTTCCGACTAAGAAACGGAAAGACGACGCAATGGCCGTAGAGGAGACAGAAACGGAGAAAGTCTTGGAACTTCCTGACGAAGACCAAGATGATGTTGCCGAATTAGCCCCCGAAGAAGTTTCGATGGGTGATGCGGAAATGGAGGGAGATATGGAGGAGCCGACAAAACAAAAAGGTGTTTTGCTAGACGACCATCACTACTTTTCTGAAGACGAGCCGGAGGTATACGCGCCGCCAAAGAAACTACCAAAAGGAACGTCGTCCTACCAAGCAGCCTGGTATTTAGATGATGTGTCGGATTCCGAATCGGAGTTGGATGACCAAGAAATGGCAGACGCTCAGGATGAGGTACTACCCGCAGCCCCAGAAGATGGCATGGAAGGTATTGCTCATAGAGAGCCTACGGAGGCTGCTATGTCAGAGTATCCTCAGTCGGAGATGTTTGTGGAGCCGAATGAGGATGACGATGCTGCACAATTAGAAGCTTACCGAGCAAGAAAGCGTGATGAGGCGGAAGATGACAAGGAATTCCCAGACGAAATCGAGTTGCACCCGAATGTTATCGCAAGGGAAAGATTAGCAAAATACAGAGGACTGAAAAGTCTGCGCACGAGTCCCTGGAATACGGAGGAGGACCGACCGTATCAACCAGAGGAATGGTCAAGGTTGTTACAGATTTCCGATTACCAGTCCTCTCGAAACCGCTCAATGCGAGAAGCTCTAGTCGGCGGAGTGGCCCCTGGAACTAGGGTTCACGTTCACCTGAGAGACGTCCCACAAGACTTACAAAAGTTATACTCTCCTTCTCGACCAGTCACGCTCTTTTCCCTTCTACGACACGAACACAAGAAGACGTCATTAAACTTCGATATCACCCACAAAGAAGATTACGAAAAGTCTATCAAGGCTAAGGAGGAGCTTATTGTTCAGTGTGGCCCTCGACGGTTCATCGCTAACCCCTTATTTTCACTCAGCGGCAAGACTGAGAATGATGTCCACAAGTACTGCCGGTACCTCCACCCCGGCCAGTCCGCAATTGCGACATTTATGGGGCCTACCACTTGGGGAGCTGTACCTACGTTATTCTTTAAGCGAACAATCCCCGAGGACGGCGATGAAGGTTCAAGCTTGCCCTTACAGTTAGTCGCAACGGGAACTGCTCGCGCGCCATCGACAGCGAGAGTCGTTGCAAAGCGTATCATCTTAACCGGACACCCCTACCACATCCACAAAAAGGTTGTCACCATTCGATACATGTTTTTCAACAGAGAAGACGTCGAATGGTTCAAGGCATTGCCGTTGTGGACGAAGAGAGGAAGAGCTGGATATATCAAAGAGCCTCTTGGTACGCACGGGTATTTCAAGGCCAACTTTGACGGAAGGATCAACCCGCAGGATGCGGTCGGTGTTAGTCTTTACAAGCGGGTGTGGCCACGGAATGCTATACCTTTTACTGGGCCTCTATTGGAAGAGGGAGCATTGGGGCCTCAAAACGAGGCTATGGATGAGGATATCCAATAGACATATATGTATAGAGAGCAGATATGTCTAATTCTGTTCGTACGAGGCCTGGCTTGCGGTTTTCACGATTATTAGGACTATCATGATATAGATGATGAACGGCTTCGATTTTCACCAACGTGTGGTTACTCCATCCAGATGAAATTCTTTTGGTATCATATAAGCGCCCGAAGTGATCCTCTACTATAATAAGCTAGGAAAACAGGCGAACCGCCGCCACCTACTACTACTTCAACGTTTCCAACCCGGCCGTGGGCCTAGGACCTCCATGAGACTTGACGACCTCCTCGGCTCCGCTCGCCCTCCAGGCGCTAAGGATCAGGTTGACGATGTGGTCGACGCCGACGCCCTTCTTGACCTGGGCGAAGACGGTGGGGCCGCCCTCGCGCACCTTCCTGGCGTCGCGCTCCATGACGGCGAGGTCGGCGCCGACGGCCTGGGCGAGGTCGGTCTTGTTGACGACGAGCAGGTCGCTCTGGGTGATGCCGGGGCCGCCCTTGCGGGGGACCTTGTCGCCGCCGGCGACGTCGATGACGTAGACGATGAAGTCGGCGAGCTCGCGGCTGTAGTTGGCGGCGAGGTTGTCGCCGCCGGACTCGATGAGCAGGAGGTCGGCGGCGGCGGCGCGGTGCAGGTCCTCGAGCGCGGCGAGGTTGGCGGACACGTCCTCGCGCACGGCGGCGTGGGGGCAGCCGCCCGTCTCGATGGCGCGGATGCGCTGCGCGGGTAGGGCCTTGTGGTTCGTTAGGAACTCGGCGTCCTCGCGCGTGAAGATGTCGTTTGTCACGGCTGCTATGGAGTATTGCTCGCGTAGCGCGAGGCAGAGGGCTAGCATTAGGGCTGTTTTGCCGGAGCCGACGGGGCTGGGTGTGGTGTTAGTTCAAGTTTCCCGGTTTGTGAAGGCGGTAGGGTTTTGTGTGGCATCCATTGGACTAATTTTATGGTTCGTCGTGTAGCTCTTGGTGCTATACTGGTGTTTTTTCATAGACTTCTCATAGGACGTGTACGGATGCGGAGAGGTAACTCACCCTCCTATACCCACGGTGAAGGCTCGCTCGTTCCAATTGCGGCCCTCGACGATGGGCATCTCCCGCCCGAGGAAGCTGCCGGGCCCGTCGAGGATCTCGTGCGAGTGTCCGTGCTCGGCGGCGGAGAAGCCGTCGTGGGAATGGCTCGTCAGGCCTCCGTCGTGGGAGTGAGTAGCCATTGCGGGGTGTGAGGGGAGAATTTCCGCTATATAGATCTCAGAGTGAGAGAGCAACTCAAGGCGGAGAGAGCACCACCAACGATGATGTAGATCCTGAATGTCTCTCTTAGTTCAATATCGTTTCTTCTCTTCTCTTTGCACTGACATGTACTCCGAGGCCGAATACAGGACGGCTACTCGCAGATTTGACCCCGTTCAGCCCGTTCTACATGTCTTATCGGTGGTGAGGGGCAGCAGATCGTCTCCATGGTGGGGGAGAAGCATTGGGAGTGAGATCTCTACCCCACATCTAGAACATCTAACTGGAAACGGGCTGGAAATCAGCATCACAACTGTCTTCTCATTCACGATGAATAGCTACGGACCATGGTTGTTTATTATGTTTGTACGAGCATGCGTTGCCATTTTATAGACACATATGTTCATAATTGATTGCCAAGTTACATGGCACCTGCAGGAATCAGTTCATCTTGAAGCGTTCGTCTGCCTTTATTACGTAAATCTAAGAAGTACGAAGCGCGGGCGCCTCCTTTGGGTTTAGGCTATCAGATCTGCGTCTAAGCGAGAGTTGATATGTATAGCGCAATGTACTGCCGACCATCACAACTCACTAGAGAAATCGGTGTCCTCAGGATACCCAATTCGTCTCGATTGGTCTAGTGGTCAGGATACCTGCTTGTCATCGAACAAGTACGCAGGTGGCCGGGGTTCGATTCCCCGATCGAGAGCAACAAGCTTCAAGTTTTTACTTTTTGGCATTGGGATAGACAATACTCAGACTCTGCTCTATTTTACTCTTTCCCTTTTCTTCAGCTTTTCCGGCGCCTTCCTACCTTGAGTGAGTGAATTTTGCTCCGGATCGACTCCTCTGGCATCCATCTCAAATTTAAGGAATTGACTATTTATTCCTTGCCACGCATACGGACATGCAAATAGCTCTGTTGCAATGTTTCAAGTAAGCCGTTACGATGTCAGCCAGACGACGCCATAAACTGAAAACTCCGTTCCCGGTGCTTATTCAACTGCTTCAAACAATCTCCCCTGGTTCAGCCATAGGCTACACCATGCCGCCTTTTACTCAACAATTGTTTACATTTCAACACCGCTAGGTATTCGGTTTCGTCCGAAACCATGTTCCTATCTGCGCTCGGACCGTCGATCAGTAAACTCTTGAGATCGACGATTCTCAAAATCTCCGGATTCGTCATGTACTATTGGTAGTACCGTACCTGATGGCTTCGTCTCGTAGATCGTGTAACATCCATCTGTTACATTCGACTACACAATACTGCCAGCTTACCAGTAGATGCGATGGCAACCATGGCCAGAACGTCCTCTTTACCCGCCCCTCACACCCCGATCAAGCCTCTAGATTTACTTAGTGCCTAGGTATCGAGTCGTTTCGTGGACTTGGCAGCTGTGAAGACCAAATTAAAAACCACCCGGTTCGTGCTGCAAGCAACCGTTACCTATGAAAGCCAATGGCAGCTCGTGTAGTTGTGGCCGCCTACCTTGGCGCAAGCACGCCTATGGGATGCTTTCCTATACCTCCTATATCATGCATCTCCGTGCCTGATTGATCTAGCTGCTATGGCAAGGGTATTATACTCGGTTAGTTATAGTGCGGTTGTTGATACCAATCTACAATTTAGTCGATCGGGCTAGCCGCGAGAGAGCTATCAGACTGCTCTCCTCGAATATCCCCCCTTGTTATGTTTGAAATCCATATGATGTTCATATCCAGGAAAATCCTCTCGGATGGCTAGTGCCGGAGCGGTGAATCTATTCAAGTCATCAAAGATAATCGATGAATCGCCCTCCTACGATAGCATATCGCAGCCCCTCATGCTCATTACAGGAGCTACGTGGTGACCCAAGCAGGACTTTGAGCCGTCCCCATTCTCCTTAACCCGCGTACTCACCAATGACCTGAGCCAGTGCTTGGAGACATCTTTATAATAATGCAGGGAGACATGGTTGTTGATTGGTATGCACTTTGCAGCAGAGTTACATGGCTCGAGTCGCCAGCTAACTGCTAAAGGATTCATGCGTGCCCGTCCGCAGAATCTTGGCTATCCATTCGACGAATCGCCATGAACTGCCGGCTGGCGAGACTGGACGATGGGCAAATATATTGAAAAGAGAACCAAGCATTCGCATCGCATATACGTAGGAATGGTTGGGCCCTTCTGAACTGGAACCTCCCAGTATCATGGCCTGATTACATAACGTCAGAGTAAGAAGGACACAAGGCAAGATACGCTTCCGTCGACAGAAGAAGTCGTACGGTAGATGCAGCTATCCACGACGCCACGCGACCTTGTCAAATTGCCCTAGATATATGTATGTAGATAGGTACATAACATATGTGCCTATGTTTCCAAGGGGTACGACATTCGGCACCCTCCGCGTAGTGGGACAGCAGCACAGATTTAAACACCGAATTCATCGTTGGGCTAGATGCCGTGCGACGACGTTTAAAAACTGCATCCCCCCTTCGCTCGTAGAATTTGGAATGAGTAGTGGCGCTCATCCCGTCTCGATACTGGCTCAATTCTTTCCTCTTCCTCTTGGGGAAAACGCCACTAGGGTACGTGCATAGGAGCTATTCAGCACGAGCCAATATGCGACTAGAGCTAAGGGACGAAGACAAGGGCTTTATGTGCGACCAGGACCAGGGTCGCGACAGGGATCCAGCCGCCTTTGTCCGCCTCCACCTCGTTTGCCCATGTGTATTCCGTACGTAAATGCCCAGGCGACCACAGGTACATACATACTCCTCATGTTCAAATTCAAATACACGTTCACCATGTGTCCATGCCTACCGTTATCCCAGCAGACCGCCTCCTTTGGATCGCACGGCAGAAGCGTTGCAATGCATCTTAGATCCTCTGCTGGGTATAATAATGACACCAGAAATGCGTCTCGGTTGTGTGTGTAAGTGCTGCGCTGCAAGCTTTCAGCGTGTAGAGAGGAAGCAGGGCAACAAAGGGAACCGAGGTCACGCAGCGGCCGGGAATCGTCTAGTGTTGCCCTTGTTCTTTAGAGTTACCTTGGCTTCCAGTAGCGTAGATGGTGAACGATGATGGGCGATAGTCAAGTGACGGACCACTGCCGTTCGGTACCATTCACGAGTTGAGAGTCCCATGTACCCCCCATGTTACGTTAAAAAGAGGCTACATGCCTTCTTGGCCGAGATGGGTACGATGGGTACGATGGGTACGATGGGCGCATGGTGCAGACCTGCCCCGGATTTTCATTTAAGACGAGAGGACCTCCCTGAAATGGTGGACAATGGGTCGCCTTGTGCGTTGCACGGAACAAATGTAACCTCAGGTACACACGTAGAAGCTCTGGGCACAGTGGTAATTTTGCAATTCTTGCCAATTTTTTAAACTTCCACTTCGAAACCTTAGTGTTGATCTAGTAAACTTTCTCTCCTCGTCGTTCCTGAGCCTGATCCTTTCCATAGGTAGTGCGTCCGATTTACCTATTTGGGTTGGTCTTACATCGATTACCGCTGTTGTCTTGGCTTTTGGCTCACGGAGCAAGCTTCAAGCCCTCATGAGACGGTCATGCGCGACATGGGACGGTCCTATGCAGATAAGGAACTGGCACTTTATCAAGACTTGAAAATATACTTTCTCTCAAGTCTCCCATACCTTTCCCGATCCTTGACTCAAATTAGCGACTTCGGCCGCTAAACTACCTATATCTTCATATCTTCATCCGAGGCTACCAGTTACTAGGAACTCTTCCCAAGCCAACTACATATCTACGACTCTACTACCTCGGCGATTTCATTCAGGCGGAGAAAGAAGGACAGAATGCAACTCACAATGGGTCGACCAGCAGACGGCCGGCAACAGCTGAGTTCAGCTCGGCAAGCTCCTCATAAGTCGGACGCATACAGACAGGGCCAGACGAGACAACGGCATGCTAAGTCACAGCCCTTTGATCCCGACGACTTGCGTCGGCGACTGTACGTCGTTCTCGCGGAGCAAGAAGCAGCGAAGGAGAAGAAACGGAGAGAAAGGCCAGAGAAGCGGAGATCGACACAGAGCAACGCTCTGGATACGCCGACGAGCAAGTCGGACACACGTAAGATGGGCTCTACCGTACCCAAATCAACAACCACGAAGCCGGGGCCCAGCGAGATGAGCTTCGCGGCAAGGATGGCAAGAAGGAAAAGTTCGGCGTCAGAAATGGCCAAGGAAAACGTAGACCCATCTTCGGAACCCAAAGCTGGACGGTCCATGTCAAAGTCCGTACGGGAGAAGCTACGGCGCAAGTCATCGAAAGTAGGACCGACATCGATGGAGAAGGAGGACGCCTTGAATGTCTCGTCGTATCACCACGTGCCTCAGGAAGCAGCCTCGCAGTTCGAAAGGACGGCTACGGGCAGCGGCATGCGTGAGAGGAATCTAGGACACAGTTCATCACAACCATCAGTCAAGCTTCAAGTTGAAAGTCGTCGCCCTTCAGACCAAACCGAGTACGACCCAAGCATCACACCAATGCAGCAGCATCGCGCTTTAGAAAGGGTGCATAGCCGCCGTGAACTGCACCACGAACGGAGCCTATTCCAGAACCCTCATCCGTTCTCAGACGAACGTGGCAGCTCGGACGAAGGTCACCGACGGCATAGCATTATCGGACTAGCACCTGTCAGATCGAGGAGGAAGAGCAGCTTCGGTGATATCCTAGAGAACGAGGCACTTACGATTCACCCAACTGGAACGTTCGAGCTACCGGCCGACGAGATGGCGTCGGAGGAGACGTTAGCAGTGGATCCAGCAACGGCCCACGAACACCGGGTCGACTGGACGCAGAGCGACGAGATCCACGAGAAACCCAAGACGACGGCGAAGATCCCCCTGCTTAGGAAGGCGGACTCGCTGTGGACGTTGAAGGGCAAGATAGGCGGCTTAGCCAAGAACGGCCAGCACCACCACGAGAAGACGGGCGCGATGCGAGAGAAGCACGAGCAAGGGCTTGCGTCTCATTCGACGCCGAAGTTCCTCAGGATGGGGTTCTTGACCAAGTTCAAGCGATGAGCTAGAGGGGAGAGGGGGGAACCGCGCACGACGTTAATGAGTATATCTTAATGACTGCACTTAATAATGAGCATTGCGTACATAGTCCATGCTGTGGCCCATTGCAGTTCACCTAGGCAGTTCACCTAGGCAGATGCATGCCTGTGAATACGTCTTGCTTGTCCGGAGAGAGACTGGCCCTGATAGCATGGAGAGACTCTCGCTGATACGCATCTACATGCGCTTGATCCCTCTGATTCTGCTGTGCATATCTCTCTAGGGGAAAGGAAGTGGGGAAGGGGATGGGACTGTGCTCTAGGCCGCTGAAGGACAGCTAGATCATCCGAACTCGATCGACTTTTCTTCTAGTTGATCCTCCTTCGATCACAGGCACTAACCTGACTCAGCCTCTGGCTGACGGTCCGTATGATTTATAATATTCGTATTGCTGCGTAGTTTGTTGCAGTTGTTGTCGATGCCGGAATTAGTGCACAGTGGTGTTCTTCTCCTGGCGTGGAATAGGAGGCCGGAAAAGCCGGACATTGCTCTGTGAATCATCCATGTTTCGAATACCGCACGCATATGTAAGCTGTACGGACCGCTGTGGCCGAGAGAATAGCTTGAGTCCTGGATTATTTTGCCAATTTTGCGATGAGAAGAACATTATAACAGGAAAGACAACTTCGAGCTGGAGAATTAGATAGACTTAGTAGGTATTGGTAGTGGCATCCAAAAAGCAGTCGTCGTAAGCTAGAGAACTGATCGCCGCCTACTGCTAACAATGTGGGGCTTATTGCAGGATATAGTGCAATTTAACAGACATTCCGTCAACGCCAAGGGCACCAATCAGAGTTCCTTACCAGCGGCACCCAAATGGCGCAGTGGCAGAGTGGTCTAATGCGATAGACTAGAACGGGCTTCCTAGGAAGTTCCTCTAGCTCATCTATTCCCTTCGGGGGCGTCTGTTCGAATCAGGCCTGCGTCGACATTTCTTTTTCGCTTTTTCTTATTTTTTTTTTCTAATTGCGCTTTTTGCGCTTTTGGGGTTTGTTGCTTGGTATAAAAAAAAATCTTTTCTTTTCTTTCTTTCTCTTTTAGCGCCCGGCCAGACACTACGGAATGTTTTGATATCGGTGAGTTTCTGGTTCTTTCGGTACGTCTTAGGCAAACTGGGGACTCCGTAGTATAGGTAGTCGCGGGCTATTCCGTAGAGTATTGACAATAGGTGTTATCTTCGCCCGGGACTTCTCAGCTGCCTCTCCAACATCCCCAGACTTTGGCTAGGTGTGAAGTCACCAGTGGTTTGACCCCCATATGAGGAGTTAGAAGCTGGTGTTGTTTTCTACCGCCCTCGGGGACCCCATGGAACTTGCGCCGGCAACTGCTAGAAAGAAGGGAGGCGCGCAACCTTCAGTCTTTATCAAAAGCATTCATATCCGCGCCTCGTGGTTCAACCTCCGATTTTGGTCCCGTCTCGCTATGTACAAGGCGAAGGATAAGAACGGCGAGAGGATAGATTACTTAGACTGCATGCTGCACTTGTAGAATTAACTGGACGGGCGGGCAAACACGACGTATTCGCTGCGTTAGGTAAGTCTTTCTGGGACTGTACGCCGTCAGGGCTGACAAGATTCCAAGCGTGTGGACCACGTTGTTGTCTTTTCTGTGTCCTGATACACGGTCAGGGAAGGTCGTACGTTCAATGTTCAACTACAAGTTGTAAGGCTGTGAGTCACCTATACTCACAAATCTGCAATACATCTATATCCATGTTGAAGAAATATTATCACTGTAGGACTGTGTTGGCTACAAGTATGGATGTCAACAGGTACTTACGACAGTAGTGAATATTGGATTCAAAGCACCTACCGAATGATGATTTGAGGTGTACAAACCATAAGACCATGATCCTGAATGCTTTGATATCCACGCAAAATGCCTTACTACAATAAATCCCAGTCATTTGTGTGCTTCTAATCATCCACATCAGCAGTGAAGCGACTCGTAAGCTGAGCAGAGGTCAACCAGGAATCCTCAGAAAGGAGGCAGAAGAATATTAACACAGTATCGGCTTCACAGGTACCCGTACAGTATTTGCGACTATAAATATTTATATACAAACATAATTTACTTCATGGAATCACGCTTGGATAGGATTCCATGACGAATGGTGACTACACCGAAGCCAGTTCTCGAATGTCGGTGTCGAGCCATATGGCACGGACTTACTCATGCTCTTACGATCATTTTAGCCATCAGACCTGCCATTACCTCAGAAGGGTAGTCGGCATTTCAAGTCCAAAGAGCCTGGCGTATATTTGACTTCACTCATCTCACGCGAGTATGGCTCCGGACACCGCCGTCCAGAAGACGATGAGTACAGAGAGCCCGGATAGAAGGCGTTGAGCTCAGCAGAGGTGATATAGATGTGTTCTGTTAGTCATAGCAATGGAGGTTCTACTACCTGTCTACGATGGGATTGTGCCCTGGCGGTTGGACGGGCTTGATCTTCGCCACAGATGTGACGCATGCCTTGCTGGTCATGCTCATTCCGACTCAGTTCATGTTTGCTCCAAAAGTATCTATCTGAGTTGGCCGTACTGACGTGCTTGAGCTTTGAGCTGAGGAGTCACCTACACGACGCAAGCATTTACTGCACCGTAGCCCAGACGAGTGTTTAAATCTGACCTATACAGACGTGGGCAACAACACGAGAAGAGAAGCAGAAAGCGACGTGTCATAGAGCCAATGAGATAGACATTATAAATATAATATATTTGGGTCGGACGAATCAGCGAAATACCGTGAGTCGTATGAGACGGCGTAGGTAAGGCCCAAGAGAACCTGAAGAGCGTAGTCATAATCCACCCTTCACTGGATCTAATACTACCTTATCCGTAACATATCACGATGGCTACATTAAGCGAATACCAGCAAATAGCCCTCACGGAACAGTCCATGCGGGAGAGAGACGCCATCTTGCCGCCCATCACGCCGTACCCCTTCATCCCACCAGCGGTTTTCCTTCGGTCCGGAAGGGACGGGCAAGTTATGCGGCCGCAGTCTTTCGATTGTCAAGTCAGTAGGATCCCAAGTCCTCCATGTTCTTAAGTCGCTTATCATCTCGTCGCCAAAACCCCCAGTGACCCCCTCCCTTCCCCTCCCCTATCCCCGAACCCTGAAGTCCACCAACATTACTCCACTAACAGACCCATCCAGAACCGCAGATTCAGCACCTACGGCCGCGCCTGGTCGGGCCACATCCGCGACGTGCAGCACTGGCGCAAACGCATCGAGACGGGCCAGGACCTGCCCCTGACGCAGCGCGAGCTGCTAGCGGGCAACCGGCTCATCTGCCTAGACTACCTGTGCGACTACGTCGTCTGCCCGGACGCGTGCCTGCGCAGCAGCAGCGCGGGCACCACGCTGTTCCGCGACGAGTGCCTCGCCCTGCTGCAGCGCCGCTTCCTGCTGCTGCCCTACGAGGAGGCCGGCGTCTTCGTCAACGTCCTGTACGACCGCCGCGCCGACGCCGTGTCCACGTTCGACGGCGTCGAGCGCGGGCGCGCGACCCGCCACGACAACGCCGTCGCGGCCCTCCGCGCGCTCGTCGAGCGCAGCCGCCTGCCGCCCATCCCGCTCGTGGAGGACCGGATGCAGAGCCGGCGGATGAAGGGCGGCGAGGACCGGTACCACGGGTACATGGCGCTGGAGGGGCCGCGGGTGTTCCTGCGGGAGACCTGCGCCGCGGCCGAGGACTGGCGGGATTGGACTTCGTCGATCCTCTACAAGACGCGGAGGGTGCAGCAGATCACGGAGACGCAGGCTCGGGTTACGTGGAAAAAGATATTAGACGAGGTTTGGGAAGCTTGGAGTAGTTGGTAGTGTTACTGGGAAGACCGACTTGAGATCCCGCAAGAAGGGATTTGATAGTATCCATGTTGTAAGCGGATGTAGCCCATGTGGGCATATTATGTATAGCAGATCTGATGAAAGTCGGGCAATTCAGTTGAGAGATGTTGTGACAACACTCCAGATGAAGTTGAAACATAACGATCTCATTTGATTACTATAATTACCTACTCGACTATGCTAGCTAGGAAGCAAGGATGCTATCGTATAGAACTAGGTCAAACGTGTAGAAGCTGAAGGAGCGGCAATGACTATTGGTGCCTCCGTAGAAGGTATTTCGGCTTGCCTGCGGTTCCTTTTGCTGTTTCCCAATACAAGTCTAATGAGACTGCCCTGGAGCACGCAGATATGTCGGAAATGATAAAGGGGAGAATTGTGAAAGAGCTGGGGGAGTAGGTGACCTGTCATTGGGAGATACGTCCTGCTTCTGCGCAGGACAGCAGGGCCGTGTATTCAACCGTCCAGCATCACTGGCTGAGTTCAGTCTAATAATAGTAGAATATAAAGGACACTATTAGATAGCCTTCCCCGGCAATGGTTAGACGGTTTCTGCAATCAAGTCATGGACAGCAGGCTTACAAGTAGTGTTCCTGATTTCGCATATAACAGCTGTACGATATTGGGGAAGTAAAGGGAGGTGGGGCGTGTCGAGGTATATAATACTCCTCGCTGCCCTGATGGGAATTTTTGGTCGATATAGGTGAAGTCCAGTTACACATCGGACTTCTCGGCTTTTATAAGCTCCCCAATGGCTCTGGCATTGTCTTTCGCGATTTGCTGTCGGATATTGGCCTCCGCGTTGGCGGATTCCCTTCGAGCCGAGTAGATTCGAACTAGCTCACAATACTCCCTGAGAGCGTCTCTATCGTCGCCAGGGCCGTCTCGAGTCCGACGGAGAACCTCGATGCCGTTCTCATAACCCATATCCTTCGTCCAAGGCTGATTGGCCTTACGGTAGCCTCTATTGGATCCGTGGGTCGCGCCAGGCTTTCCACTGCCGGTACCATCACTGTTAGGGGGATCTGTTGCTGCAGCGATGTTCCAAAGCAGATACTCTAGGTTAGGATACCGTCGAGTGAGCTCCTTGTATTCTGGCATGTCAGCGATTTCTGATCGCTTGAAGGTACCGGACTTCTCCTGAGTGTGCAAGTCATCTTGGGTGTCATCTTGATTACCGCCACCCTTGGATGGCGCCGTAGAAGTGGTTTCTGACTGTGGCGGCGTAGAGGCTTCTACAGGCGGATGGTTATCGCGATGCTCTCGGAAGCATACGAGCGAACATCTGTGATGGAAGTGAGAAGAAGGTATAACACAAGTTATAAGATTCCACCCACGTATATAGGTTACAAAGAGTACACTTATATTTGCCCTCATCCGTATCGCAAACGACGCAGCTTTTAGGAAGCCCCATGGTTCAGACCAGATTACGTTCCTGCTCTGTCGTAGCTCGGAGATGCCATTCACGATGAATAAAAGATGGGGGCGAAATAGCTGTCCTTTAGATGGGACGAAAGACTTCCAAATAATAGTCGTTGCTATAGGCAGCCACAAATTAGGCACCAAGGACTATACAGCTTGAGTGGAGTTTCACACTGCAAGATACCGAAAAGGTTAACCTGCTCTGGGAGTACAGTAATTCCGTCTCTTCCCTTATATTGGTACAGCCGAGACCCGTTTCTGTCACTGGCCAGGGAAGAGTTTGCTGCTCCTCTCCTCGTTGGCTTCAGACCTTTGCCTCTAAGCAGCTAAGCTGGAGAGCCTGCCGCACATAGGCTGAGCGATGCAGTGTGACGCCTGGTCTACATCCAAATTCGTGAAGGCGAAGGGCCGGCGGTTCTTCAAGAAACAGAACTGAGTGGAGTAAGACAACCTTCAGAACAGTTGTACAGATGGATGGTTAGTGAGGCGTAATGTATACCTTATCAGTGAAACCAAATCGCAGAATTTTAACGGGACGAGGGCGGGAGAATATGAACTGTGAGGCTGAACATGTAATGGGGTTCGTCGAAGTGTGGCTTGAGATCTGCAAAAGTGATGAACAAACCGATAAGGAACCAGTTCGTCCGGTGAATCGGGACAGGCAGCTGACAGGGACCTGGGTTCAACCGGCAAATTCCCGACGAAAGGGTCCCACAGAACCTATGACCAATGAAAGCCGATTGTACAGCTGAGCGCTTCAAGATTTGCGTCATTGCCACTGATTGATAAGCCACGGAATTTGTTGGCTGCTCTTATCGGCGCAGTTCGGCAATTGGAGCAAGTCAATCAAGCTACCATCTATCACTTTTTTAATCGCTCTTGCATTTACACCTAAGAATATCCTCATTCCTACCACGACAATACTAGATAATTGCGAATTTAATTGGGGCGCACAATCAATCTACACGTCTAGGGAAGAACCACGATGCCCTCAAACCGACTTCTCCAGCCGGCAGCCGCCCTGCTGTCCGCCTCAACGAGGAGAGTAAAGCCTGCTACATGCGGTCGGCTCTACGAAGCAGCACGACAGGCGCACACAAGCTCCCAGTCGTTAGGAATATCTGCGAGGCCTAGGCCGACGCTGCGAACGACCTCGAGGCTACCGGCTGTTGCGCCTCGGGGTGCCCGGAGTATCTTCATCCAGACGGAGCAGACGCCGAACCCGGATGCGCTGAAATTCCTGCCGAACCACAGGGTGCTGCCCGAGAATGTCTCGACGCCGTTCATCGAGTACCTCAACCCGCGGAGCACGATTGCGCCGCCCTACCCGTCGCCGCTTGCCGCGCAGCTGATGGCCATCGACGGCGTCACCGCCGTCTTCTACGGACCCGACTTCATCACGGTGACCAAGTCCCCGGACGCTAACTGGGTGCACATCAGACCGGAAGTCTTCAGTTTGATCACCGAGGCTATTACATCCGGGCAGGAGATTGTCGCGGTTAGCAAGAAAGAGGGCGGCGAGGATGGCCAGGAGACTGCTGAGGAGGACAGCTTGAGCTACAACGAGAACGACAGCGAGGTCGTGGGCATGATAAAAGAGTTACTTGAAACTCGCATAAGACCGGCGATTCAGGAAGACGGTGGTGATATCGAGTTCCGTGGCTTCGAGGATGGATACGTGAAGCTAAAGCTCAGGGGAGCATGCCGGACTTGCGACTCGAGTACGGTCACTCTGAAGAACGGAATCGAGGGAATGCTGATGCATTACGTGAGTTTACCTCTTGAACCTGCAATCTATTAGGAGTCAGGTGACATTCTCTCGCAAGTTGCTAGGGTCACTTGTGTCTCAATCTTAAAGTCCCCGACTACGTGTAGAGAAACGATGCTAACCGGAAAATAGATCGAGGAGGTCAAGGGAGTACATCAGGTCATGGACCAAGAGGAAGAGATTGCGTTGCGAGAGTTCCAGAAGTTCGAAGAGAAGCTTCGGCAACAGAAGGGGCCAGATGCAGCACCAACAACACCAGGCAAGGGCTCGCTGGATTCAGTCCCCGGCTAAGCCTACAATATGCTTCATCTGATGTATGATAGAGCGTCGTCCCAAGTACGTCATTAGCAGAATGAAGAATACCCTAGGGGATTTGGGATGAAACCTTGGCCAGCCGAACTAGCTAGGTTTTGCCAATTCTCGTATCTTGAGTATATCTTGAGCAGCTCGCAGCTAGCGGCGGCGAAGCAGCATCTCGAGCGAGAGCTAACGCGACCGTCGGTCTACCAACATTCTCATAGCGTTGTCCATCTGCATGTCCGCCATCTTAGGTTTTCAGAGAAGCCTATCCCGCCATAGGCCCGTTTGAAGGTTGGGTCAATATTAACTTTGGCAACCATTAAGCGATAGGCTGCTGCATATCTGGCCGAGATTCGTCAGGATCGTCCTTGCGTTGATCCGCGAGTAGCCTCATCCCCGTTTTGATTGCAGGCAGCCAAGTCCCGGCACTACGCGGCGGGAGGCAAACCACATCGGCCCATCGTAGGTTTTTAACCTTCTCGCGTGAGGTAGAGGGGATGACACCACCGGAAGGCAACTAAAGTGCATCTCGCTGTGGCGGGCGGCGATTCGCACCGGTGTGGCGATGGGGACGTGAGGGATGGCCAGGGTCACATGGGTAACGTGCAGCTCAAGCGTGCAGCCCACGAAATCTCTCCATGGAGTGAAGCAATGCACGATGGGGGAGGGCCGGTTGCGTTGGTTGAATGGGGTTACAGCACGTCCAACCCCGCAAAAGGCAGCCAGACGGCGTACGTCAAGGTGCATTTGCAGACCGCGGACGTCCCTAATTTGTCCGAGTTTGGTCTAGTAGGGCTTCCTATCCCGAGCGTTATTCCCACATCCTTCACCTAACGTGTTACTCTAGAAGGTTTAGTACATATGCCGCTGAAACCTACACGGTAGGTTCGCGGGAAGATCAGGGATCTGGATCGCCTCGAATCCTCTTCGTCTCGGGCTAGTTGCTACCTACCATGTCATCCTTACACTTATTTACGGCATAGCGGCTTCATGTGCTAAGAGAGGGACCTGGGAAGGAAGAATACCCCGTAAAACACTGTAGAAATTTTTAGCAACATCGAAAGATTCTTGTTGCTCGATATTGTAATACCATTTTCGAAGTCACGGGGCCTGAAAATGAGAGACAAAGATTGTGCGTCGTAACCAGGACACCGAGTTAGACGCATGTAGATGCTAGCTTTAGATGTTGTGTAAGGTCGGCTAGCCATTCTCTCACCGCGGAGCAGGAGGGCTGTTCGCTCTCTTCCGGAGTTGGGTAGGCTTGTGAATCTGATTCTTGTACTATCTAAATCATCGTCGAGTAGTTCAATTCATCAATCTCCGGATTATGCTGGAAATTGTGCTGGGAATTGGGTGGCAACGATGCATCAAATGCGATGTTCCCAATGATCCTCTTAGTGAGATGCTCTTCCACTAGCTCGAGCATATCTGGCGATCTGGGCTCTCTTAGTTAACTGTGGTAACCGGTTAGGCGCATGCGTCGAGCTCCATAGTCCAACGGCTAACAAGCAGATCATTCAGTTGCCCTATAATCCGCGTAGGAGAGCAGGGCAGACCAATTTCTAAGATTGCGTCGTAGATCCTAGCAAACAACTCGTAAGCTCGTGCCAATCAAGAAACCGCTGCTGCTTTTGTGGCTCACCTGGCCATTGATGCAAAGCTCAAATCCCGTATAGATTTCCCGTTCACGAGCGAGTCTTGACCTACGTCGTCGTCGTCGTACAGACCTCGTAATTCATGGTTGACCGTTCAATGTTTGCGAATAGAGTTGGCAAAAGCGGACTAAAAATCCGGGGTAATGCCCCCTGAAGATAGCTGTGAGACGTTCTTGGGTACGGGTACTTTGAGGAGCCTGCGCCTCCAAGTTTCGCAAGCAAATCCCGGTGACGGCATGGTGGACGGGTATCTGGTGTGCAACGGCAGTACGTATGCGATGAACACGGTGCTGGGACTCGGATATCAAACAGAGCTCAGCTTCCGTGCATACCGGTATTGAAGCGCTTCATTTTAAACCAGAACGAGCGGAGCTTTCGAAGAAGTGCGAGTTCCTATTTAGGCTGAGGCTTGCAGACGCATTTCTCAAGACCTCCACAAAACCCCCGGTTCAAGGTCGCTATGGCATGCAGGATAATGCGATGTCCATTATGCGCAAGCGACGGGGGATGCACCTAAGTAGCTGTTAGGCTCAGGTTTCTTTGTGTTTGAATTGTTGAATTGATGGTATTTCGGTTTGTAGTAGACTTTGAGGCGTGTGATGCAACTCCAAATTCATATGCTTGAAATTGACGTTCTCTTGGGCACACAACACTGCGTCTTATCCATCGACGCTTTTGAAGGTCGAAGGGCCGAATGAGGATGCGGGATTCGTCTGTTGCATTTCGTTGGACGGTGGGAAGGTTCGGTACCCCGTACCTCTCCCCTGTCGCCTTACCTACATGTACGATCGCCTACAATGTATTGGATGTATGTAGCTTCAGGAAAGGCACCGCTCCCCTCCTCCACGATGCTTTCATGTCTTACTCAATTACTCTGGTTGGTATGTAAGGACGTGCTGTCTGGATATGAAGAAGACTCGAGACGACGAAGGGCATACGTTAACTGGCCCTTCTACCCAATAATTTTGGTATGGACTTTCTCATTGTCGAGGATCGAAGCCAAGTAGCATTAACCAACCACGGAGTCGAACGTTGAGTAAGGTAACAGCAGTTTTGACGTGCAGCGTGTGTATCAATCAGATATGCAGAAGGGCTGGCGCAACTTCTTGTCGGCGTCCCATTCCCCAGATATGTGTGGAAAGATGGAAGCTGGCCAAGTCCGGTTAAGACGGCTGCACCCACCTTTGAATAGAGGACTGACTCGCAGGCCGCCCAGCTTCGCATCCATGCACTGCTTCAGTACCTGTACTCGGTCAGGAGAGGGGATT
The DNA here is from genome assembly GCA_022578575.1 of Hypoxylon sp. FL0543. Lineage (NCBI taxonomy): Eukaryota > Fungi > Ascomycota > Sordariomycetes > Xylariales > Hypoxylaceae > Hypoxylon > Hypoxylon sp. FL0543. The sequence goes on from MU393995.1 coordinate 375,522, forward strand.
AGATGTTGCAGCGAACATGGAGGTCCTATTGGCAATACGGATGAGTTTCGTCTGGAGATCTTCAACGGTGGGCTAAATCGTACAGAATTGACATCTCAATCTTCGAATCCTGATTGGTGTGGCTTATGCACACCTGTTATAGAACAAGGCCTTCGGTGTGTACGTAGCCTAACAGAGGTTGAAGAAATGCTAGCTGAGCAGCCATATGGCGCCTGTTCGTCAGACGCCGCACTTGGTGGCGTTATTACCAGCGGGCTTGTTTCAGGAAACGGAAACGAAATGCCTCAGAAGACCAAGGTTGAATATTCCCGACGCATGGCTAAGCGCCATCTTGCATTGAGAACATACTCTTTTGGCCCCTGTGTTGGCGAATTAGTAGTAGATGGCAAGCGGACTTGCCTTGAACAGGTAGGCTGCCCGCATATAAGTTGAGACGCATAATCAGGATGTGGACGAATCTTCAGAAATATCTTCAGAAATACGACTGCTCACTGAATCTGATATTGGAGGTGACTTCCGCGAAAGACTACGAACATAGAAAGCCGGCATCTCATTGGCCGCTGGTCGTGCTCCCCGGAATAGCCAGGATATCGCAGCAAGCAAGAGCTTGGGCCGTTGGAGGACTCGGGCCAATAGATGTCTCTAGCTCGACCTCTCGCCGTTCGACAGCACCTCGAGATCAATCTTCCCCACACTTTTGGGCGTCCCGAGTTAGAAGCTCGAACCAAGATCCTCGCAATACTTGATCAGAAATTCGCTAACGACGACTTTGATACGAGTGCGAGATACCGCGCGACCAGAGAAACAGTGCGTTGGATCAGGTACCTTAAACACGTAGACAGACCACAGCACCTACTGTACTGCACTGTATGTATGCGTGTGTAGATAGGTAGGCATGTATGTACCTAATGTATAGCGCCTGCGCAATCCGAGGAGTCTTGGGTGTTAGGCGGCTCGGGCTAAGCTTGGTGGTAGCTTGAAGATGATCCTTTGTCCGTCAAATTAATAAAATCCATCTGGAGACCCGCTTGTCGTCAGGCATCCCCAGACACCCAAATTCTTGCGCCCGCCTTTTTCTCGATTCGGATAAGTCAGGTGGGTCCACTCGCTTTGTAACTTTAAGTGCATGGATTGCTGGGCGACTGGGGTTGCCGGGACCAGGTACAATCGATACGTAGCGACATACACAAACCTTCAAGTGCTCAAGGAAAGTTCCAACCAATGACGGCCCAATCAAATTCGACGAAATCATGCTTCCCTTCCTGCCTTCGAGACCCTTCTGCACGAACTGACCTCCGCAGAACAAGAGCTCGCACCGTCGTCCCATCCCATCCATATCCGTCCATCCACTAATAACCCACACCAAGACTTACTGCGCCCACACCTTACTCACTTGCAGCACTCGCATCCAATACAGCATTGTCAGTCCATGACGGGATTCAACTTAAGGAACAACATTCCATTTCCTACCTGATCATACATACCTGACCACTTTCACCTACCTACCTACCTACTTTACCTATTGGATTGATACCTCTTTCTTCTATGTGACTTCTACCGTCCACACGTGAGTCGAAGCTCAAACAGACGATAGTTGGATTTCTTGTCCGCCACCGAGCAGCATCATCCTGCCGTATTGGAAGTTTGAACTTGTCCCTGTCTTTCCTGGCCTCAAGATTTTAGTGCAGTTCGGCCAGCTCCTCCCCCCAGAGATTGCCACTAGGTGCGGAATAGCTGCTGTAATTGCTTGCCGAAGAAGACCGCCTCTAAAAGCTGCCTAGGTGGTGGCTCCCGCAATTCTCAGTGGATTAGGTAGGGTTACGGCTACTGTACTATCCCTGCAGGCTATTACCCAGCCTAACCTTCAAAACCCAGCTTCCGTTCCCCACCAGCCACTTTCCCTCACGCGAGGGTCTCGTGTCGCAACGCCCAACTGCCCGTCTTCTGTGTCCAGGACAACTGCACCTACCACCTTAGCTATTAACTTTCTGGGGCTACCCTAAAGTACCACTGCTCTTCCCCGCTCTCCTAATTTCAACACCCTCCAACACCTTTTCCTGGCAACGCCTCCGTCCCGTTCTAGCTGTAGTCAGCCTGCCTCAATCACCCACGGCGACAAAGACACGACTCCACGGGCTTTCGCTTGTGTCCGCCAGCAAACTCACGAGGGTCTACTTAAATAGTTCCCGTGGAAACAAACGATGCGCGGTCTCGAATAGCTCTGTCGCAAAATCGTGGTGGAACTCCTTCGCATACGCCATACGAATCTAGATAGGACGGTTGGAAAATAGGAGCCAAGAAATTTCTTGATTGATATCGCCTCTCATACAGAGCCTTCTTCCGCGCGACGTCTCCCTAACAACCGCCGATTAGAAATTACAGAAGACCCGCATCCTCGACTGTATCGATCGTTCTCACGTTCGGTACTTCCGCATACAAGGATTGCGAAAGGGTTGCGACGAAGGTTGTCGTGAATGAGGAATACCTACTGCAATACTCTTGAGCAAGACTGCCAACAGCTTGAACATTTCTCCGATCAAGTTTCTTCCCTGTCAGCACATTGGCACCGGAGAGATCAAACGCGAGGGAGTTTGCCCGCGGCTAGGACAATACAAGGAAGGTCGCGGAGATTCTGACGAGACTTACGTTGTAGTGTTCTTGGGAATCGCGATCCGCCTTATTGCCAGTTTTCCCTTTTGGTTGAACGTCCCTTTACATACACGTTTCCTTCTGTTGATTTCTAGACGCGAACTCTTCTATACCTTCCACACTCCAAGATTAGATTTGATTTTGTCACCGAGCCAACACTGGTCAGTCCAATCTCCTTTTTTTTTGAAAACTATTTTGCTCGACTAGGTAGGCGTTTTCTGAAAGGTTTTCTGTATGCGCCGGCATTTTGCGGTTTAAATCTGGCTTGAGATAGGGTTGCCGAACGCTGTTACAGGGGATAGGAAACGCTAATCACCTTTCGTCAAGTCTTGTATCACCCGTAATATTTCTCCTTGGCGGGGTGGCCTTCCTCTTTCTCCTTATCTCCGTTCAGATTCTGGCAATGTAACGAGGCTGACACATTGTATAGGCCTATACCTTACTGCCATCACAGATTTAGGGCTCCCGGGTGGCATTCTATACTGTCATTCCGTTGAGATTTGGATTCAGCCTCGTCTGTATTGCTTACAAGCCAGTGCAGTCAGGACACCTGCCCCGGCCCCGACCATCAAGGCTTGCATACCAGCTCTTTGCTGTTGGTAGAAATTCAGGCTATTTTCAGCAGCTCTAACCTACAATCTTGCCGACTGAGCTTCATGATCTGCAGACAATGAGTGCCAACAGCATCAAGGCTACTTCTGCAGCTAAAACTAGCCAGGGTGCATTCCCAGGAGTTGCACCAAGCAATCAGTCTATCCTGCTTGAAAAGCTTAACGTTCGAAGGTCTACACCTGATTCGGAAGCTCTCGCAAGCTCCGACGACGAACCTGATCCTCATCGTCAGGAAGCTCATCAAGCCCCAGTCCAGCCTCAGAAACCCGTGCGTCGTGCTTCTTGGTTGAATGACACCTCACAGACTACACTGCCCCACCCAAGAAAAGGTTCATTCGCGAGTAGCTCCATGTCGCCAACTACTTCCCACCCGAGCACACCGTCGGCGGAGTCAGGTGCAGCCACTTGGGGAACTCACCCGACGCAAACTGGAGCAATGGGGCGTGGGCATCAAGCACCGCCGCCATCTTTTCCTTGGGGGACGGGCATCTGGAACACGGAGCGCAAAGAGCCACCCTCCCGGTTGACAGAAGTCCTCCCTTCGCCGACTTCCACCATGCCAGGAAATGGTGGCTTCTTTGGGGAGAACTCGCTGACGCAGACGTCTCCCACGCCGAGAGAACAGGGTTCCAACCCACAAATTCCTTTTGCCATCCCTTTGCACCCAACGCCGAAGACCTACCGCTCGCAATCGTACTCAGTGGGACAGTTAGACCCAGATACGGCCACTCCCACTCCCGCTATGCCGACGTCTTCAGTGTTGTCTGGACGGCAGCGTCCACTTGGCCATCCCGCACTACAGCACAGGCCTTCCCGTCCGAGTATGTTGAGCGAGATGTCTAATGAAGGCGCGATGCTGGGCAAGGTCAAAGAGGTTGAGGATGACGACGACGAGAGCACAAGTGACTCGGCTCAGGCTACTCACCACCAACAGAGTGCCGAAGCGAAGACGATCGAGATGCTCACTCGTGAAAACGCCATGTTAAGACAACAACAGCAGCAGCAGCAGCAACAGCAGCAGTATCACAATTCTCGACTTAGACCGCGGGCATCGACTGCCGCTACCTATGGATTGGGCAATGGGTATGGCGTCCGTGGGACGGTTCCCGAGGAGTCCGACTTCGCTATCGACGAGCTGGACGAATCGAATGAGGGTCAAGATGGTGCCTCCAAACGTAGTCTAGCGAGGCGCATGAGTGAGTACACGTCGGGGGCTTACCGTTCGCCGTATCCTGTGGAAAACAGAAAACTTGAGAACGTCAAGAAAGCATATTGGCAAAGCTCGCTAGGTTTTGGGGGCCTTAATGATATTCCTCAAAGCCGCAGGCATTCATTTGCCGATGTGCCTACGCGACAGGCTTCAATCAGCTCTATTGGAGAGGCTGTATCTCTTCACGAAGCAACGTCTCCAGACGCACCCCAGTCTCAAGAGTTTGGTGGATTTCCTGAAAGCACCGGCTTTACTACCAGTAGCCCCGGTAAGTCTATATTCGACAGCCAGTCTACATTTAGGCTAACAACCTCGATAGTATCTTATTATCCGGGGGGCGGCGCCGCTGCAACCATCGCGTCTTCAGCTTATGGCAACCCCTATCAGCCTGCATACGCACTTCCATCTACCTTTGGCAATCGTCCACCCTCACCGCATAGAAATATGTATGGAATGAGCCAGCCTAGACACAATCAACTCTTGCACATTGTCCTCTTCAAGTGCTCAAGAGCAGATGTGTTCTATATTCAAGAGGGCACTGGTCTCACAGTCAAGCCCGGAGACCTGGTTATAGTTGAGGCAGATCGAGGGACAGACCTGGGGACTGTGGCAGCTGATAATGTGGATTGGCAGACTGCTAAAGATTTGAAGGAGCACTATGCTGAAGAACATTATAAGTGGCTGATGATGTACTCTCAGAATGCGGCAGCTGCCCAAGAAGGAACCGGAGCAGGCCTAATGGCTGCGTCCAACGGACTGCAAGGTAGCGCGATTGGTGGAATGGGTCCGCCCAGCCAGCACCACATGCAAGAACCGAACGCTGGTGAGCTCAAACCCAAGCTTATCAAACGCCTTGCACAGAGCCACGAGATCCATAACCTTCGAGACAAAGAGGGTAATGAAGCCAAGGCCAAACGCATGTGTATGCAGAAAGTGAAGGAGCATGGTCTTAACATGGAAATCCTGGACGCCGAGTTCCAAATGTGAGTTATCCCATTCCATCAATAAAGTGCTGCGAAACTGACGAATTCAAGGGATTGGAAGAAGCTGACCTTCTACTACTTCGCTGACTCGTACATCAACTTCAACTCGCTTGTTACTGATCTTTTCAAGATCTACAAGACGCGAATTTGGATGTCCGCCATCAACCCTGCCTCATTCGCCAGCCCGACTTTGGGACTGCAGGCTCCCAGCGGCATCGGCCCAGGTGCTGTCGGCCTCGGACGAGGGGGTGGATCCACCAACGCAGAGCGAAGATCCAATCCGCCTCAGGACACCCAGGGTGCCTTCTCTAGTGGTGGTGCGTCAGGCCGACCATTCCAACCGTCCTTCACCCAGCCATTTGGCGGGTCAGACCGTCCATCAGTAGCCAGCTCTGGATACCCCCCGTCAGGCTTCCCGTATTCTGCCTATGGTGCGTTCAATAGCGCTCCGAGATCCGGCGGAGTGTCTTATGTTCCGGGTGTGGTGCAAGGCATAGATACATACCCCAGCGGCTTCCCCCAAGGCGGTGAATTCCCCCCGAGCATGAGAGCTCGTTTTCCAAGCCCACACACGGCTCCTTCTCCACATGATCAATCTAATATGCCAGGACAGACTGATTGGGTTGGATCGTTTCAGGGGCTCTCTTTGAATACTACCCGATGATGTCTTTACTAAGTACCCTAAGGGGTCCTTTACAGCAAAGAACACTTGCATTTTCAGAATGAGCTACCCTGGATCACTCTTCAATCAACAAAACTTGGTCACTTCTCGAAACCTAGCAGCAAGAACCACGAAGCTGCCAATAGAAATTTACCCAACCCTCTCCCCCGGGGTCTTTTTTTTTGTTCTTATTTTGGCCCCACGACAAACACTTGTAGGGCGCCCGTTCATAATCATCTGGGTCCCTTGCTACTTAAGCATATCCTTTCCCCTGGGCCACCAAAGACCGTCTGCAAATTGGTGTAGATGCGCCGCTACCCATCGTCCCCGACTCGGATCTTTGGACATACACATCTCACAAGCGCGGAATGACTTGTCACCATCCAACTACAACTCCTACCGATTACAAGCAGGATCACAGGCAGAAAATTCTGCAGGATTACTTGAAGAGGACTTAGCACTTCTCAAGGGAAAAAAAATGATGAATTACATACACCCTCCCTCTTGAAATATTCCATTCTCGTACCATAATTGACTCGAATCGTACCAATACCTATACTCCCCTGACGAACAACTTCGACCAGGACATGATTCTGGCTCTAAGTCAAATGACCTGAGGCATAAACGCGCTCTGCGTTGAACCCTCCCCCATACGGCCCACGAGCCCACGAAGAACCACGGACATACTAAAGACGACACTAATCAGAATTTCGGTTTCGGCGTTTTCATCACGTTTTCGAACTCTAATCAGACAGACTTCTACATCGCCCGGTAACAAGACAGGACATGAAAAGGGCGGAATGTTGAGACTTGATTCCTAAATCGTTTTGTTTCATGACGGCATAAGAGGAACCACAAGACAAAATTTACTTTCGCACTCGAGGGAACCGTCAACATAGACCTGCTGCACGAGCATTGGTGTAATTTGATATTTAAAAGGGACGGCTGTGCACGATTGATCGTTAGGCTATCAGAGGGAATCTTGTACGACCAAAAAAGATCCGTCACGGATGAATGTTTTTCGCGTTTGCTTTGCACACAGCTCTCGGTCCAGCACTTAGGTCCTTGGAGGTAAAGCCCTCTGTCTGACTCGATCATCCAACTGCGCAGAGAAAAGGAATCTTTCTATTTGAAGGGCCATTCTCCCTTCTCATAGTACCGAGATCAAACTTGTACCTCAAGCTTTTACTTGTAGGCAGGGTGAGATTTGATGGTATGGATTGATGCTTTATGTTGTACGTTTGGATTCGACGAACAGGCCAGGTTCCTATGTAGCTAGTTCCGACTGTGTAAAATTGAGGACACTATTTTCCCAATGATTCCCGTCTATAACTTCGTATTCACTGTACTCACTGTATTATGCCTTTAGCTCGTGTCGAGTCGCACAATTCCGGGCATGCTAACAGCTCATATTTATTCCGCAAATCTAGAGGCTAGTAAACAGGTAAGAGATTTTCTTGACCATTGTGAAGTTGGGTGTAGGTTTTGGCCCAAGTTCGCTGGTATGAGCCTTTTCCATTCATGCCAGCTTTCTTCCCCTTCCGATGGATGACACATGGTTCTACCGAATGGATGCAAGTAACCATATTGGTGAGTTGATGGAAATAGCCCCTAAGTTGGTGGAGAGCGCACCTGCCTCCGTATATGTATTAGATGCCCATGTACGTGCCTGCCCTCGCTGATGCTACATAAGCTATTCCCGAGGAAAGTCCTACCTATCTGGGTAGAGAATGGAGAATTCCTTCCATCTCGGCTTGATTTACTCGACCTTGCATCTTCTTGACTCACACTTGAACGCCATCTATCAGAGCAATGTGCTACCTTCATATGAAACGATAGTGTCCATGATATAACTCGCCCAGGCATATGCTCAAGTCTTTGCGTTTGCACCTCTAAACACACGATGTCGAAGAGAGGAGTTAAGAGAAAGGCCGGTCTCCATTGTGAGTATAGAGCTGAATTGGATCTCATTTCCGATGCGATAGCCTTCGTATTTACCATGTTACAGTAGATCCAGACGAATCAGATGACATATTCGTCAAGGAGTACAGTCCCAAGAGAAACAAACCGAAGCACAAGGACAAGAGACTATCGCGTCTGGAGGAGTATGATGAAGATGAAGGTCGAGAGGGTAGCCGGTGAGAATCAATCCGAATTACCACTTCATGTTGGGTACTAACGCGGCCTACTCCCAGTAACTTTCAGAAGTGGGCTGAGATCTTCGAGACTAATACCAAAGGCGAAGTCATGAAGTCCAAGGCTTTCCTGAAGAACTTCAAGGTGCAGGTCGGGAAACATACAGATCGGGTGCGAGGTTACATGCGAGAGCAGGAGAAGAAGCTGTGAGTTCGCTCCGGGCTCCATGGCAAATCCGACATGTGGCTGAAGACTAATTCTCGCAGCACTGAAAGTAAAGGCCAATTCGCAGAGGTTTTTGAGAAGCTCCATTTCGCGAAAGTTCTCGCTCCTAGAACTTCCAATAAGGTAGGCAGCAATGTGCGTGCTGCCACCAAGGAGGGCCATATCTTATTTAAAGAGGCCCAATCCGTCATCTCAGGAGGCTTTTCGCTACTCAAACAGTTCAAGGAGACAGACGCACAACTCAAGACGTTCAAGCTCGAGCTCCCCACAAGCAAGTGGAAGCAAGACAAACAAGACATCAAAGAGCTTCTCGCTTGCGGCCGCGAGGTTGGTGAGAAACTCGTCGAGGAGAAGCTCGCCCCGAAGGCGTACCCGTCTCCTCAGCCTGATAGATACAAGGCAAATGAGAAAGAGAACATCGCTGCCGAGCTTTTCAAGGAAAGCCGCAAACCGACGAATGGGGACTATTGGGGCGCGGTTGCAGCGGACCAGGTCAAGAGAATTGCGGCTATTGCGAAGACCGTTCCCGTCAAGAGTTCTAAGCGAGAACGAGAACGACGTTGAGTCCACGGGGTATAGAGGATCATTGCATGAAGAGCTTGCGCCCAGCAATATTATAGAACTTAGCTTTAGATTGCAAGCATTTGAAGAGGAAGAGACACATCAAGGCGGCTACCTATATAGCTACATGGACAGGTACATACTGTACTTAACTTGCTGATTTAATGCGCCTCTATTAGAAAATGAAGCTACATACATTTTAAGGTATCGAGGTACATGTATTTACGCCAACTTGCCCATCAGGTGATTCTGGACTAAACGACCCTGTGGGGCTGCAATTGATTTGCGGCGACGCTAGAATCTGGTCTGTGCGAGAAATATACTAGCCCAGTCACGTACTAGCGCCGGCTCGCTTAATTTTCCTGCCAAACCCACTCGCACAACTTCACCCAAAATTTCCTTGACCCGATTGAAGTTTTTCGCACTTCTCCTTCAACCCACACAACGACACACGACCATCCATTGTTGCAGGCCTTCATTCCCAACCTGGTTTGTACCCCTCTGCCATATCTGCCACTGCTGCTTCTAATACTAACCTTCATTTCCTCGCGACTACAGTCAAGATGGGTGCTCTCAAGTATGTCGAAGAGCTTCAGAAGAAGAAGCAGTCTGACGTCCTGCGATTCCTCCTCCGAGTCCGCTGCTGGGAAGTATGTTGAAAATTCCTCCACGATTCCTGTAATACCCGACACGAAAGGCGTTATATACACACACGAAAATCAGCAACGATCCAATTACATTGGCGTGGATGATTATATGTGGACGCTGTCTTCTCTCCTTCGCTTTTCCCCGGCGGGGAGAGAACGTGTCTCTGCTATACACTCGTTGAACATTAGCTGAGAGTGCATCAATATAGCTCCGTCAATTGAACGTCATCCACCGCGCCTCGCGACCCTCGCGCCCCGACAAGGCTCGCCGTCTTGGATACAAGGCCAAGCAGGGCTATGTCATCTACCGAGTCCGCGTCCGCCGTGGTGGCCGCAAGCGCCCCGTTCCCAAGGGTGCCACCTATGGTATGTCTACTTCTACTACAATGCTAGAACGGCATCTTGGGGCGCCATGCTAATGAATCTCAATTGCAGGCAAGCCCACCAACCAGGGTGTGAACCAGCTCAAGTACCAGCGATCCCTCAAGGCCACCGCCGAGGAGCGTGTCGGCCGTCGCTGCGCCAACCTGCGCGTCCTCAACTCGTACTGGATCAACCAGGACTCCACCTACAAGTACTACGAGGTCATCCTCGTCGACCCCCAGCACAAGGCTATCCGACAAGATCCCCGCATCAACTGGATCGTCAACCCCGTCCACAAGCACCGCGAAGCCCGCGGTCTCACCGCCACCGGCAAGAAGTCCCGCGGCCTCAACAAGGGTCACCGCTACAACAAGACCCGCGCCGGTCGCCGAAAGACCTGGAAGCGACACAACACCCTGTCCCTGTGGCGCTACCGATAAGCGTGTGCTAGAAGCAGCGGAGGTGGTGGAGGCAGTAACTAGGGAATGCGTGAGGAAGGTTTGGTCGTGGTTACAGCTGCGGCATGAAATGATGAGGTCTTTCTTCACGGTCAATAGGGCATGCGTCTGGCTCATGAATTCTGCCTGGAGTTACTCTGCGTAGTCGAGAAAGGAATAAAAGTCTTTCCGGACGAAAATCGATTTGCTTTACTAAGTGCCCGTCGTCTTTCCGTGCTCATATGCACTAGTGATGTTCCTTGTCTATATGTGATTGCTATTCACCCCTTAGGCTTCTGTATACGTAGTGCTCTCTTTACTCTTGACTGGAAGACGTAAAATATGGACGCCTTCATTATATCCTATCTAGCTAGACCTGGATAGCGATATGTTCTAGGTGCTCGTAGCATTTCCGTGCCTCGGCTATCCTGCTACCCAAAAGATGAATAGTCGTAGTGAGGGCTTAGGATGTTTCCACAGAAAGATATTATCGTCACATCCGCTCGAGATACGGGAAGCAAGTAGATACCTCACCTCTCCCGCCTTTTTTTTTTTTTTTTTTTTTGTTTTTTTTTGGATTTTTGCTTTTTCGAATTGTGTCCATTGACTACCTAAGGATTGATGGATGGAACTCTGGCACGCGCTTTCGTACACTCGGCCTCTGCTCCGTGATCTGCTGGATGAGGGATTTGGCTGTCTTGCTTGTCTAGACTCGACTAGATTAGACTGGTGACGGGGCGTACGTTGGGTAGTTCCTCAGAGTAGCCTGCTTTTGTGCTTCTTGGTTGGGGTTTCTGGGATGGACTGCGTACGTACATGAAGGTCTTGAGGATTAAGGGGTATGTTTAGTGTTGTTGAATTCGTGGTGGGCGTTGGATGGTGTTAAGGGGGGTAGGGTGGTATAGTTTGCTATATACTACTTTATAAATATAGATACGGGCTAGGCTACGATGTAGGCAGGCAGGTAGGTAGGTGGATAAGTATATACCACGCACACTCTCGAAACAAGCAAGACGCAAGCAACCAGATATCGAGGCCGAGCTCCTCGGTGGTAGTTAATCCCACAGCAGACCGGTACGCCGCATCTGAACGAACAAACGCGTGTCGTTTAGGGTATTATTCCTCGAGTTACGTTCCCGCACGGCTCATGCCAGAGGTTGGCTCCAGGCTTTCCTCGCCATCACCAATGGGGATTCGCTATGTATCCTTTACTTCACGTGGCGTGGCGAACAGTGTTCCATGGGTCGTTGCGAGGCGGATGTTATTCGACCTATCTCGTTCTCGTACCTGACCTGACGGATGTATGATGGTGTGTACCCCTGGATAATAGTAAGCTGCACAGGTACTAGGTAGGACTATTTAACCATCTCTCGCATGTGATGTAGTCAGGAGCTCGCGTGTTTCCTACCTACCCTCCCACCGTAGACGCCTACAGCACCATCCATCCATCATCATCTCATATCCATATACATACCAACCGGGCTATCAAGAAAGTACCCACCCACCTAGCTAGGGAAGGGCGAAATATACCCAACACACAAAGTCAAAACACAGAGCCGTAACATAATGCTGTCCAGATTTCAAGCCTAGCTAACGATAGCAATAGAACATGGAACTACGGTAGCTTGCTAACCTGGTGAATCAACGGCAGCGAAGGGTTCGTAACGTAGCAAAAACCAAAGTACATAGTAGGTATACAGGAAAGAAAGGGAGATAATTGCTGCCTGTCGCGTTAGCTTGAAAGTATAGAACACATAGGTAACGTACTGCTTCTTCAGAAGTTTGAAGCATCGCCATGTCCAAGGAGTAGTCTACGTAGGCGCATTAAGCCACTACTATTTCTCCCCCGCAAACGACTGGAACGGTCTATGTCATTCACCTTGGGGACATTACTGGAAGTTACAGCATTTACGTACTCGGCGATGATACGGGAGTTTAAAAAAAGTCACGTCACCAACACCATTGCAGCATATTTGACAACCTTCAATTAGGCTATCTGTTCATGATGTACAGGTGAAAAGGCGCTTCTGTGCAAAGATGCAGCAAGAAGCCTTCGGACAATAGGGGTCCAATACCACCATGCCAGCGAACTCGGCGAGACCTGCTAAATCTGCAAGATCACCGCACGAGACATCACAAAGCAAACCCGTTAAATATGCCTTGTTAATGCAACGCAGAATGAAGTTCATATAGGAACAGGCAGCCCCGTGCCATCCTGTCCGTATCTGTCCGTATCTGCTGTCGGAGCGCAGGTGCCTTTGTCGGGGTTATCCGTTCTCATTATCATCCTCCCATTCCACAACAGCCATGGGCAAGTTGGTTGGCTCAGTTGGGTGTACAAGAAGCTTTCAGAGTCCAAACTTCACAGTCACTTTACCCCTGCCCCCGTTAGCCTTTGTATGTATGACTTGAGTGTTCGCAAAGACCAAAGGTTCCCGAAGGACAACTGGCTGGAGCTGAAATTTCGTGGATGTCGGCGGGCAAATGAGTGCGAACGTATGTGGATCGAACACACTTCGACACCGGAGTCGTGCAATATCCTCATGGCCCTACTGACAGCGCGTCCGAAGAAGAAATCCGTAAATGAAAAGAACAAAGAGAAAAGAAGGTCTATGCCGAGGTGGTCTTCGAAGTACACAGGCGCAGGCCACTATCGAGGTCGATGTGAGTATAGCGACCTGGCCTAAATTAGGACGAGTTCGTCTGATCGTCGTCAACCTTCCAGTTACCGCGGGCATGGGGAATCGTGCATCGTCGAATGCTTAATGTACAGAGCAACCCGAAAAACGATGGGTGCTATTCGGGTTCCTCGGCGACGCAAATGAATTCGTGTGTTGTTCCGCGTGGAGAAGGTAGCAGAGGTCGTATGATGACAGCGTGAAAAAAAGGAAATGGGGTTATCGTTAATGTCGTAGGAAACATCTCAATCATTCTTTGCGTAAGGTCAGGAAGATCATGTAATCGACGATAAGGTAGAAAGCCGCCCGAAAGAATTATTATCCGAGTTCATCCGTCGTACCATTACAAGCGTCGTGACCGCTGTGGGCAAGAGAAATATTTAGAAGAAGTTCTCCTCGCCAGATCCGGGATTGACACCCGCACCGGGGTATGTCTGGAAATGGTTCAGTCGAGGTGGTTGAGGAGGAGGAGGACCACCATTGACATTGGGAACGTGAATGTTGTTGTGCGTGGGGTAGGTCGTTCTGCCACGCGCAGTGTTGAGACCGTTAGCAGCGGGACCATGATTGTAACCACTAGACGGTGCCACCATCGACGAGTTCGCCAAGGCGCGGGTGTGAGGCGGGCGAATTGTCATTTGGCCCTGGGTAGGATCAGAAGTGAGCTGTCCGGTAGCAGCACCACTACGGGTGTCATACTGCGCGATCTTCGCCTGGAGGCGGCGGCCGTACGGGGTAGTCTTAACGTGAGGGATGATAGGGCGAATAGCCTCGACAAGTGCCACCTTCTTTTGGTAGGTGCAATGTTCGAGGGCAGTCTGGACAACATAGTTACCAAAGTTATCACGTAACAGACGTTCTAGCTCGCCTGGAACGAGAATTTCGTTGACCATCATGTCCTTCGACGCATCGCTGCCACACCGGAGACATTTCTCCATCACGTTCGAGCTGAACTTGTGGCGGGAAAGCTGGCTAATGTTTCCGCGGAACTGCTGGATCAACGGCTCGGTGAATACAGCCTCATTCAGGTCAATGATGTACTGAACGACGTAGTTTCCGAAAGGATCCTGGACCAGTTGGGTCGCGTTCTCGGTGATCTTGCCGATAAGCCAGAGCTTCTGGTTTCCTGATGCATGATCAATACATCGTTGGAGAACACAACATCCGTGTCGGTGGGTGCCGACGGCGATGCAATTATTCCCAACTGCATTAAAGATGAATTCGGCATCGTCCGCATTGAGCTTGTTAAGGCACTTTTGGATGACGTGGTTGCCATTGAGGTCCTGAATCAACTCCACAACGCGATGTCCCAATGCCTGAATGATGAGGTTGATGTGCACGGGTGTAGACACAAACTCAATCATCTTCTGCAAAGCTCTAGTTCCGTGTTGATTGAGCGCAATGCGGACCATATCCTGCATCGCGTTCTGAATTAACACAGTCCGCTCCTCATCGGAGCAGTACTCGAGGAGCTTTTGGCACAAGTAATTCCCAAAGGGGTCCGTCATCAGCTCAACGACGTGTTCTTTGGTCTCGTCCCAAATCATAGAAACTTGCTCTGGGACGCGATTTTCTAGCTGCTTCTGCAGGAATCGGCAACCATGCTGATCTTTACAGAGAGCATAGATGGTACCTCTAACAGACTCGATGGTCGTGTTCGCGAAGCGATTCATTGCGTCGTTCTCTTGTGCTCGGCGCTGCTGAATCACGCGTTGCTGCGAGTCTCGAGGCTGGTTGGGGTTGGGGTTTTGGTAAAGGGGACCGTAGGATGGGTAGTTGTGGGCATAGTTGTTGATACCCATGTTCTGCATACCCAGGGCCAACATGTTCATGTTGTAACCACCACCGCTGGGGGTCGTCTGGTTGTACCCACCGTAGAACGGGTAAGGTCCGAGTGGCGAAGCAGAACCAGCCGAGCTGGCTCCGCCATGTGACTGAATACCGGCCTGGCTCGAGGCAATGGGGCCAAACGCAGGGGCACCACCTTGCAACTGGGACTGAATCGAAGGGAAAGGCGCTCCGGTTTGGGTGACAACAGCGGGGTTGTCAGTCGAGAGCTCACGGCTGTGACGCTTCATAGCACCAGGAGGGTACCGACCAATGCTAGCATTGTGGTTGTGGAAATGCTGTTGCGCATGGGCATTGGCATTGCCGGACGGTGTGATTGTACCAGCGGAAACATTCTTCGCGGTAGGGACCTCATTTGCGGAGAAGGATGTCTGCAACTTGGGTGGTGTAGGATGAACCTGGTTCGGTTGAGTCGACATGGCTGTGGTGGCCGCAGTCTCGGGATTGACATCTCTGTACTGATTGACGTCGAGAGAATGACGGTACGACCGACCACCCGCGGAGGTGTTGTCGGTCGCCGACCCATTCTGGCCAGTGTTCATGTTGTCAGTAGGGCCAACTTGAGATGAGCCAAGAGTAGACAAGCTCTGCTGCTGTCGGTGACGGGAAATGTTTCCCCAGCTGTTAGTGGGAGTCGTCTCACCACTTGCACGTTGAGCTGCTAGGTCAACAGCGGCCGACGAAGCAGACAGCTGAAGAAAGAATCAATCAGTTACCAGAATCCAGAAAGGCCAACGGCACCAAGAGGACACAAGATAAATAAAACGGATTATGTGTGGGGAGAAACAATGTCTGGTGATGTGTGTGGTTAAGGTGTGAGTGTGAATGAGATTGAGTTGCAGGGAATTCTTCACTCAGGAGGGTGGGGACTTATTCTGCAGTGCAGCATACAATTTGTGCGCAAGCTGGAGAGGGAAAAAAAGGATGGTGGACGATGCACCAAATGCTCGACCACACTTTCAGATTTTCGCAGCGGGGAAAATTGAATGTTTGAGTGCACAGGCCAAGAACAAGCAAAAGGAAGTCAAATACAAAATAAATCTGTAGGAAGTGCGGTTTGTGATGTGAGGGTGTTCCAAAGGTTGCCACTTACCACGTTGGGATTTCCTTTCTGAGCGTAAAGCTGAGGAAAGTTATCTTCGCCGGCGTCGATGCTGGTGTAACTGTTCAAATCCATTGAGGATTCGTCGTCTCTAAACAGAAAACCAGCCGTGTTGGTTTGGTCGATATTGTCGTATAGGTTACCACGCCGCGTAACTGGCATGGAGTAGCGATTGAGACTGAAGTGAACTGTTATCAGTAACCTGAAACCAGCTTTTGATGCAGCAGCAAGGTGGCTTTGAGGTACAATGGAGACAGTGTAGAAGGGTCATATATGGTGAGTTGTCGAAGAGGAGCGTTGGGGGTGTAGAAGGAAGGAATGTGAAAAGTGTGTTTTGCGAAAGAGTGTCGAGGAAAGGTGTGTGTGGTGTGAGAGAAGGGTGTGAGGAGGGGGTATTGGAAGAGAATTTGTTGCAAGGAACGGGCGAGGAAAGCTTTGTAAGGAAAACGCGTCGCGACGACAACAATCGTGATAAGAGGACCGCACTAAATGCACTGGCCGGTCACCTGGCAGCCAGCTCCCAGCGCCAGCGCGTCCAAGCAATGACCCAAAGAAACAATGCCATTGTCCCAATATGACCACTCCATTGGTTTGCCTTGCAACCTCATGAGGGTTTTAACATTATTGTGAGCCAATATTTTCCACCGATTCCCAGGTACGTATGAAGCCCTTGCCTAAACAGAGCTCGGCATCGAGACTGATAGGTATGTGTAGTACAAGTATTGACAGATAGGAACTACCTTATTGATGGAGTAGGGTTGGGGAGTTTAGCACAGATGCCGCACTTACGCATTAGTTGATCGATGACTCGTAGGGTCCTGACGAAGCGCCTCCTCCTTTTCGTCCTCATCACTGTTTCTTCGAGAGCCCGGCACGGAACGGGAAGGCAAAGAGTCATCGAAAAAGCGCGACTGAAGAACACCCGACTGAGGAGATGCAAGCTGCGAGCCAGACCGTCCCGGCCGGTTGAAGAGTCCCGGCGGCGAAACTAGGCCAAGACTCGGGGTGGAATATCGATTAGGGCGGGAGAACATGGTGGGAAATCCTGAGCTCGTCTCTCGATACTCGGGAGGCGTCGTCGGCTCCGACTGGTGACCCGTCATGCCTATACCGTTTCCTCGGCCTAAATCCTCCTGCATCTGAGCAATATCGAATTCATCCCGGCGCTGCTGCTGGTCCAACTTATGCATTTCGGCCTCAAAGCGCCGCTTCTGCTCTCGAAGCTTCTCATACTCAATTTTCTTCTTCTCTAACTATGCGGCTTGTAAGCACCAACTCGACCCCGATAAGAATGATGGCAATCGCAAGCAGGAGCTAGTACCAACCACACGCGCAGACACGCGACGTTGAGATGGTCCAAGGCCGCAGGTGCCAGAGGGACAGCCTTACCAGTTGTACTTTATACTGGGTCTAGGAGGGCCAATGTCAGCTGCCGAGTTTCACAGGAGCAAGACACGCAATTAGGGGCATTGAGACATGCTCGGAATAGTGCAAGAAGTCCCAGCATAGGATTACGTCTGGCGCGACTTCCGAATCAGGGAAGACTCACAGCAGTATATTCTTGGGGCTCCGGCAATCGCTGTGTGGATATGGTGGACAATGTTGGTACACGCCCCGAGTCGGTGGTGAATCGTCGAGGCAAAGTGGTTCGAGGGTCTTGCGAGACTGGCTGAGGCACAGGCCTGCCATTTCTCTGCGGTGAGACAAGCGAATTCATCGGCGCTTCGTTTCTTGGAGATTGCTGGGCGCGAAAGCGGTAATCATCCATATTTTATACTCTGTTGTTACAACACCAAAATCCTTTCGTACAAGCCAAATCGGGCAATCACCGGTCTTCTATAAGCTGAGGTTTGAGGGAGACTTCGGTCAGCAAGCTGTCATGTCTGAGGATACAATACAAATCGCAAGAGAGAACGAGCTTGCTCGCTCTCTGACGACCTCCGGCAAAGACGCAATGTGGGGTTTCAGCAGGATATCAAGTTATCTTTCGCGCCCCGTGTTCCCCGTTGTCTCGCCGCCGCATATCCCTCGTTCGGCACTCGCCTTGGGCGGGTAGGGCAGGTCGACGATGTCTCAAGGTGGGAGCTTTTGGAGAGAGGGTTGTCTTCGGCTGTTGACGAGGCGGGCCCCTGGTATTATTTTTTAACTCACCTCTGATGAGAACAACTATAGCACACAACGCAAAATGCGGCCCTGGAGAGCCAGGAGCGGCAGCGCAGCACGGGAAGGAAAAAGTTTGCAAGAAAAATCGCAAATTCAACACAACACAAAAATAATAATGATAAAAGAGTGTGGAGTTGTGCGAAGACGAAGGAGACTCAAATGTTTCAATTGCTGCGAGTGGACGAGGCACAGGGAGGTTAGAATTAGGACAAAGGCGCAACCAACCCTTCCTGCCTGCACCTACTGCAGTCTTCCACTTTCCCACCCCCCTGGTCGAGTTCTGGTGGTACAACGCCCAGGATATGCCAGGATGTGCCAGGATACATCCAGGTCCTAAGCGACCGTCTAACCGTAGCATGTATACTGAGAGAGTACGAGATAGATACATGCGCCACGGTGGATTACGGTGGGAGTCTCCATGTCTTGCGCAGTACTGGCCCCTCCTATCCCCTGGTCCCTGCCCACCCTAACGGAGCCTAACGCACTAACGTAACGTGTACCAGCCGCGGCCGATTGCTACCATTCATCGTACAATATGTACCTTCAATACGCCGGGCTGCCCAGGTGGGCATGTGTGTTTGTTCCCTTGCTCAGAACCGCCGGTGAATTCTTAATTCTTACATCTGCCCCCTACAGGCTGCGGTAGTTAGCTAAATGCTCAGGTATTTGTAAGAGGACCGACTAGCGTGAGACGGTAATCTAGGCAATACACGGGATGCCATTATAGGAAGACGCTTTGAAGACGTTAGACGTTTTAAACTCTATATAGGCACTTTATACGAAAAGCATCCGTACATTACATTAGTACGTCGGTATATTATGTATGCTAGTGCCGATCGATCACCGCACATAAATGCTTGGTATCAACATGTTTGTGGTTGTGAACAGTGAGAAGCTACATGTGATCAATTGGCAAGTAGGCTTGGGTCATTGAGTTTACTGCGGTGGAAATTATTCGTTCCCGGATTCTTCAGGGTCTTTTGGCCCCTTTTTTTGACTTGCTTAGGGGAATTGATGGCGACGGCGCTGGCCGCGGACTAACCAGACGCTTGGGAATGAGGAAAGGTGGAGTTGTTAGTCTAGCCTACTTGCCAGTGTAGACGGCTTCAATGTTAATCAGTCCATGGCAAATCCAGAATCTCTCCAGTGGCTGATGCCCCGTGGTATAAATCGTCCAAGTAGTCCATGTATGTAGGTAATGGGAGAGTCAGCTTTGGAGTATACCTCAATACATACCTATTCATCGCATAGGCTACCCCTCCGATTAATACCGTTTCGTCGCGACGGTTTTGAGTACCGATATGATATACCCTTTATGGTACATAAGCAATTGGCCTACATATGCAGTAGGTACCTGGCTACCCCTGGCATCGTGGACGTGCTAGGATTGGTAGCTGGGAATAGCTTGTTCAAACTAGAGGGGGGAAGCGGTGAGCGGAACCTTACCTGTCCACCAAAGGTCGTCCAACAAACCAGCGCCGGTCCTAGTCTCTTCGCCGCTCCAAACGCGAAGTGCAAGCCATGGCCGATTTGCGGACTGTTCGCACTTCTCCGATCTTCAGCAAGTGCGGGGAGCGTCCGAACTGCAAATAAGACAAATTTGAGCCCTCCCATCAGGATGAGCACGGAATCATAGACTTCCACCTCCGTGGCGTGTAGAACCATATGGGTGCATTCAAACACCTTGGGATCCGAGTCAGCCCAGCCCAACTCGAGTGCAAAGTAAGATGATTCATCCTCCCATCTTTTGTCTCTGTTCGGTTATCCAATGCCGTCATGCCGTCCTGCAGCAGAAGGTACCCAATTCTTCGCCCGTATCTACATCTGTATCACAGAACGGTATGTCTGGGTATGCTCTGTCTCCCGGTTTAACTGACTCCACAAGGACAGTACCTACCTACCTTATGCATGCAAGAGTCCAGATATATAAATTGGAATGGCACGCCGTCGAGCTCTGGTTGGACGAGGCCCTGATCCACGTTCGGATCCAGTTTGCTACGAGAAGGCGTCTCATAGGCACTTTAGGCATGGGGTCGAAATTGACAAGCCGTTTAGCTCCTGGTTTCTTTACTTACACCATGACCTGCTCTGGCTCTTCTGATTCTAGAATTAGCGCATTTACCCGGCGTATGGGTTGTCGTGGCCAGAGGTAACTCAGAGCTGTCACATTTTGGAGCAAGCCAGGACAAATTCAAGATCTGGCCCACCACAACGACGTATGGCAAATTCTGAGACGTTGTTCGACATCTATCAAGATAACGTGTCTAGTCGATACATAGCTTAGACCCTGGAAGACGCAAAACCTTGCAGAGGCTACCTGCTTCTCCCCCGAGCCACATTAATCCGGTGCTTGCTCCGAGGATGATACGGATCTACGACCGTCAAGCAATATTTCATGCAACGCCACTTGACATCTTGCCGTTTTCTGTTATCCGTCTTCTACGTCTGCGTCTACTCATGGTTTAGGGTCCTCCCCTCCTCAAAGCTTCGGATCGAGCCTAGACTTGCTCGGTTTTAAACAGCTCCTAGCGCGGCTCTAATCTGATGGGCCCGTGTCGAGATGAACGTCGCCTTTTCTTTTTTGTCTTCTCCTTCCACGACATCTTAATTCATTTTCTGCTATAGCCGTCATGATTGCCACTTCCCCTTTTGGTGCTTTGATGTCTACCCTCCTGGACCATTGAGCGACGTGAAGCCGAGACTATACCATGTATAGCGCGATGATCGCCGAAGCCCAGATGCCTTCTCTAACCATAGTTTATTTTCGATATTAGCTAAGACTACGCTGGTGGCGACATTGGGAACATCTGAAGTATACGTTATTCGCAGCATTACGACGGGGCTTGTTCTTAGCTACTGTTACCTGGAAGCCTACCTACATTATGGCTTGGGCGGCTACGCAAACAGGTACCTATCCTTGTTCGGCTCACCGACTTTTCCCCAGACATACCTGCCCTAGCGAGTCTGCACGTCACCCAACCAGCCAGCCCGGGAGAGAGATAGTTCCTTTCCCCGGATACTTTGGATCACGATATAGTTTGGTGGCTTGCATATTCTCAACCCAGGAGAGCAACGTTTACAAACCTCCCTATAAGGACTGAGAGACGAGTACCATATATACAATGATCGCTCAGCCTTTTGGGGTAGCTCTCCTAATCGAATGCTAAGTCGTGGACGAGGGCAACAAGCTCGGAAATCCGAGGTTCTAGATGCGAACTTATGGTGATCTCTGACGACAAGAAATGGTCTGGAACTGGCTTGAGCAAGTCGACAAGATTACTAACGGTTGCGTTTTAGGTAGGCACATTGGTGATCCGAGATACAGACAGGCTACCACATTTGAGATGTGAATATTTATCGCGTACCCCCGCCTCTCAACCCCTCTTTCCACGCTTCTAGTTTATTTGTCAGTTGATAAATGACGAAAAGACTTACATTGCTGCCTCTTTTTTGTAGCTACCGCAGGAAGTAGGCGTAAAATCTTTTTAGCTTCCATATCCTACCTGAAGGATTGAGGCGACCTCATAAGCCAATGCATAGCGGATCGATCTGCCAGCACAGCGTAATAGCCTCCTGCAGTGAATCTGCATGAAAGCTGCAGAAGGAGTCGAGACGAGGGGCAGCAACTGTGTCTGCAGACGACGATGGAGGGGTAAAGAGGGGCTGAAATGGCTCATTAGATGAATGAGCTGACCCTTGGCACTTGGCCAAATCCCCCATCTACCCACCTCGCTGGCATTTCCATTGCGCAATGCTACGTCCCGGGCTTGCGTCCCTGATGGGCTCCTCCAAGAGGGTGGTGCTTGGGTAAAAATAGAGATATGTATTTCCCAATTAGGGGGGGCGCATGGAAGTCAAAGGACGAGAAAAGGTTGTTGATGGTGACGCAAAGGAGTAAGGTAGCGAGAGTCTCCTTCGTCACTTCATGTGTACATAGAAGGGCGAACAATAGCAGATAGCCATAGGCATCACATTATAGCGAGTAGCTACACAGGTAGGATTAATCCTCAAGCTTGCCTAGACTCAAACATGAAGGTGTTATAGAAAGACTGGAATCATTGAATGTCCGAAGTTCGCATTCGTGGGGGCCAACTCCTAAGTTCAAAAATCTCCGGTTCGTACCTACATACTTCAACAGCTCTTTCCCCGTGGAGTCATCCATGTACTCTTGTACTTGAGGGGTTCAATCATGACAAAATTCTAATTGGGCCCTCACGTTCAAGACGGGATTCCGAGGTTCCACAAGCAAACCGGGCTAGCAAGGAAGAAGATTGATCCGTCCTCAAGTCGTCGGCTGGCGGCAGGGGCAAACCTTAATTCGTCCAATTCACCTTCCCATATGAACCTGACCGATCTAACTAAATCTGTACCTAGGTACTTAGCGGCGATCACTCTTTTTTTTCTTTGGTGGGGGACCATCGCCGCCACAGACGTACTCACATCTCATCGTCGACAACTTATCTTCGAATCCTTACAATCCATGCACTTTCAATAGCATGGAAATGCTAGACCGCCAAAATGCCTTACATCGATGACGGCTTTGAGGCGCTTTTAGAGCCGTTCTACAACGGCAAGAAGCTGACCGACCCTATCTCCGCCGTCGAGGACAAGAATCAGTTGCTTCCGGCATTCTTGAAGGTCAAAGGTATGTACATGGTCCGCCTGATGTTTGAAGAGGTATAGTCAGTACGCTAACATCGTTGTTCATCTAGGTCTGGTGAAACAGTATGTCTTTTCCATATTGACCCTATATATAGTCATGATGTGCATTATATTTGACGATACTAATCAGATGATTCCAGGCATATCGACTCATACAACTTCTTCGTGGATCATGAGATCAAGGAAATTGTCAAAGCAAATCGCACTCTGAGGAGCGATGTCGATAGCAGCTTTTGGATCGAGTTCATCGACATCCGGGTGGCATCCCCTGATCGCTCCGACTTCAGCGAATTCAGGGTCGAGAATGATATCACCCCTATGGAATGTCGCCTACGGGACATGACGTACTCTGCTAAGATTCTCGTCGATATAGCATATACTCGAGAGAAGCAGAGGATCATTCGCCGTAATGTCGAGTTGGCCCGCATGCCTGTCATGCTGCGAAGTAACAAATGTCGGCTACATGGTGCCAACAACGCCCAAATGGAACTTTTCAACGAATGTCCACTTGATCCCGGCGGATACTTCATTATCAACGGGACGGAAAAGGTCATTCTTGTTCAAGAACAGCTAAGCAAGAACAGAGTCATTGTCGAGGCAGACGAGAAGAACAGCATCATCATGGCCTCCGTCACCAGTTCAACTCACGAGAGGAAGTCAAAAACCTATGTCACCTTGAAGAAGGACCGTATCATCCTTCAGCATAACGTTCTTGTCGAAGCTATACCGATCGTCATCATCCTAAAAGCTCTTGGCGGTCTCTCAGACTTCGAGATTATGCAGCTCGTCGCTGGTTCTGACGGGAGATTTCAGGATGATTTCGCCGTGAATTTCGAGGAGGCAACTAGGGCTGGTGTTTTTACCCAACAGCAGGCTTTGGACTTTATCGGAGCCAGAGTGAAGATGGGTGGCAGAGGAAAGCCATTTGGAGGACCCCAACAAGCTCGACGCAGTACTATTGAAGAAGGTCTTGACGCTCTAGCCAACCTCATCATCGCGCATATCCCCGTCGAAGGTCTGGATTTTTACCCAAAAGCCATATACATAGCTCTTATGGTCCGCCGAGTACTCATGGCCCGCTACAACCCCAAGCTCGTCGATGATCGGGATTTTGTGGGCAATAAGAGATTGGAGTTGGCAGGGCAACTTCTATCTCTCCTTTTCGAAGACTTGTTCAAAAATTTCATCTATAACCTGAAAATTACGGTGGAGAATTCGCTAAGAAAACAAAACCGGGCCATCGCCCTTGATCCTTTGGTACAGGTTGGTGCTCAGGGAAAGCACATTACCGAAGGCATGAACCGTGCCATCCAAACTGGGAACTGGAGCGTTAAGCGATTCAAAATGGACCGAGCTGGTGTGACGCACGTTTTGAGCCGTCTCAGTTACATCAGCGCTCTCGGAATGATGACTCGTATAAGCAGTCAGTTCGAAAAGACGAGGAAAGTCAGTGGACCTCGTGCCTTACAGCCGTCACAGTGGGGAATGCTTTGTACCTCTGATACTCCTGAAGGCGAGGCTTGTGGCCTGATCAAGAACCTGGCGCTTATGACACACATTACAACCAACGTGGACGAGAAACCGGTCATGCGATGGGCATTCACGCTAGATTCGGGGGTTGAGCCACTCCAGAACTTTTCTGGTTCCGAAATGCATAGGAAGGGGACGTATATCGTCTATATCAACGGTACTCCATTTGCGCTATCTCGATTTCCTAAGCGGTTCGCAGCCAAATTCCGTACCATGAGACGGCGAGGGTGGATATCTCCGTTTGTCAGCATCAATGTCAATCCCCACCTTTCAGCTGTGCATATCGCAACAGACGAGGGACGCATCTGCCGACCCTACATCATTGTGAAGAATGGCGAGGCCAAAATCAAGGATAACCATCTGAGATTATTGCAAGCTGGCAAGGCCACATTCGACGACTTCTTAAGGCAAGGCATCGTTGAATATCTTGATGTCAACGAAGAGAACGACACGCTGGTAGCTCTCTATGAGAGGGACATCACGAAAGCCACAACGCACCTCGAAATTGAGCCATTTACGATACTCGGGGCTGTGGCTGGCTTGATTCCGTTCCCACACCACAATCAATCTCCCAGAAATACTTATCAATGCGCTATGGGTAAGCAAGCCATCGGAGCTATTGCTTACAATCAATTTAACCGTATTGATACCCTCCTATATACCATGGTCTATCCTCAGCGGCCCATGGTTATCACCAAGACTATCGAACTCATCCACTACGATAAGTTACCTGCAGGCCAAAACGCGACTGTCGTCGTCATGTCGTATTCAGGTTACGATATTGAGGATGCTCTCGTTCTCAACAAAGCGTCTTGTGACCGGGGCTTCGGGCGAGTTCAGGTGTTCCGCAAGTACACTGCGGATCTCCAGAAGTATGCTAACGGAAGCCGAGAAAGAATCGGGGATAAAGACGAGTCGAATGCTAAGAACGCCATTCTAGGCCAAGACGGATTGGCCGAAGTAGGATTCCAAGTTCGAAACGGAGAGGTCTTGATCAAGAAGGAAACCCCTATTGATATCAACCCAGTGGTCGGAGTTGGGGTAAAGAAGGCCCAGGAGTATCGCGAGACCCCATTGTCGTACAGACTTGCGGACCCAGCATACATCGACAAAGTCATGGTCACCCAAACAGAGAGAGAAACACAGCTCGTCAAAGTCCAGACCAGACAGACAAGAAGGCCAGAACTAGGGGACAAGTTCTCCTCCAGACACGGACAGAAAGGTGTTGTCGGAATCATTGTGGATCAGGAAGACCTGCCGTTCTCAGATTCGGGTCTTGTACCCGATATCATCATGAACCCCCACGGTTTCCCCTCTCGTATGACGGTCGGTAAGTTACTCGAATGCCTGACAGGCAAGGCCGCGGTTGTTCAGGGACACAAGGAGTGGGGATACGGAGACGCTTTTAGGTCGCACCCACTTGAGGACATGAGCAGGGAGCTCGTCAATGCCGGTTTTTCCTGGGAAGGAAAGGATTATTTTACCTCGGGAATAACGGGCGAGCCACTTCAAGCTTACATCTTCAACGGACCCATCTACTACCAACGATTGAAGCACATGGTCCAGGATAAGATGCATTCACGTTCGCGCGGACCCAGAGCTATTCTTACTCGCCAGCCTACGGAGGGTCGATCGAGGGACGGTGGTCTCCGTCTCGGAGAAATGGAACGTGACTGCTTGATCGCGTACGGTGCCTCGCAGCTGCTTCTCGAGCGCCTCATGATAAGCTCGGACGCGACTGAGATCGACGTCTGCGAGAGGTGCGGTCTATTCGGCTACAAGGGGTATTGCAGCACGTGTCGAAGCAGCAGGGAAGTTGCGAGGATGACTATGCCGTATGCTGCGAAGCTCCTTATCCAAGAACTTATCAGCATGAACGTCGGCGTGCGTCTGCAGTTGGAGGATGAATTCCCGCACCCGCGATAATGGAAGTACGATAGATTACGTGATACCAGCATTGGGCGGCGTATATTTGCTCTACAGGTTCCTTGCGCGTTAGGGGGGTCGGAAAAGCATGGTATTTTGGCACGGCATGGCATGGCACTGTGTATTAATCTTGCTCTAAAGTGAACTAGAAGGCGGGCTTGTACCATACCTAATCAATGTTCAACTGGCCGTAACACGTTCCAAGTGAAATGGTAGACAAAATTTCCCAATGTTCTTGTGTCCTACTTGCGTGACATGCGTGTTTCTCGTCTACTAAAATTATTCTGGATAGGCTTCATGTCTGAGAAGCCGGTAACGTCGATGAATCCCACCACGTCCTCTGTCCGAGACGTACAGTATATATACGCGTCGTTCAGTATCATCAATCATCATCGTCCTTCTCCTTCCCTTTCCCCTTTTCTTTCCTCCTGGCACCCCTATCCACGGCCCTGATCCCACCCATGGTGACCTCGAACTCGACGGCGCCGTCCAAGCCGGGCCCCGTGCCGGGGACGTGGGGCGCGAAGACGACCTTCATCCAGCGCCGCCAGTTGCGCAGCGCCGTCGTGGTCTCGCCGTCGCCGTCCGCGAGCACCTCCCTGCGCCCGTACACGGGCTTCTTGAACAGCGCCAGGCGCGCCGCGATCTGCGTCGACCAGACCAGGCCCAGGCTCGGCGTCTTGAGGTCCTGCTCGGCGATGCCGGGGTTGGCGTTGCGGTTGCGGTTGTGGTTGTGGTAGTGGTAGTACGGGTGCTCGTCGCCCCACCCCGTGAACCAGCGCTGCTGGTGGTCGAGCAGCAGCGCCGGCGGCGCGGGCGGCTCTTCCGGCGGCGGCTCCGGCATGCTGGACCGCACCGAGGCTAGGATGTCGGCCGTGCTGCTGCTGCTGCTCGGCGGCTCCAGCTGCGGTGGCGGCGCCATGGGGCCTCCTCTGCTGCGCTTCGCCAGCGGGCTCTCCTGCGACACGCGCGGCAGCGAGAACGGCGGCGCGGCGGCGGCGGCGGCGCTGCTGCTCTTAAAGGCGGCGCTGCCGCCGGCGAACCGGTCGGCGACCTGGTTGGCGACGACGACGGCGAGGTCGTGCCTGCGCGCCAGGTCCTGCAGCGTGCGGCCCAGGCGCACGAGCTCCGTCGTGCGGGCGGCCAGGTTGTTAGCGCTGGCGCCGGCGCCGCGCTCGAACTCGGCGCGGTAGTTGGCGGCGACGGAGTCGAGGACGAGCAGGCCGACGTTGCGGCGGGCGACCTCGACGGGGACCTGGAAGGAGAGGATGTGGTCCTGCGACTCGAGGTCCGGGGTCACGGTGCCGACGATGCGGTCGAGCGAGGGCCGCTGCGAGGCTGGGAGGGAGCGGAAGAACGGGTTGTGGGCGAGCAGCTGGGAGAGCCGCCGCGTCGAGAGTGGCGCCTCGGTGGAGATGTATAGGGCCGGCCGGCCTAGGCCGCGCGGCGGGGGGAGCTGGCAGGCTAGCAGCAGGGTTAGCAGGAGCTGCGTCTTGCCGGCGCCGCTCTCGCCCGTGACCTCCGTGACGTAGCGGGCCGGGATGCCGCCGCCGAGGACGCGGTCGAGCTCATCGTCTAGCGTGCTGATGAACCGCGCGGGGTTGGCGAGGAGCTGCGTGCCCGTCTGCTTCAAGACGCCCGGTCCCGCGCCTGCGTCTCCTTGGGCCTGCTCCCCCTGTTGCTGCTGCAGCTGCTTGTCCGAAACGCCGAGGTCCACGTGGATGGCCTCGAGCACGGCGTTGCACAGGCGCTTGATGTCCAGCAGCGGCAGCTGCGTGCGCTTGCCGATGTCCGGGACCTGCAGGGTGAGCAGGTCGGCGGTGGTCAGGCCGTGCTTCTCGATGGTGGGCAGCAGGTGCGCGTACCGGCCGATGGGGAAGTCGGGCAGGATCCGCGAGAGATCGGTCATGGGCGAGGCTGCTGCATTTGCGTCTGCGTTTTGGTGTTTGCCCTTGGTGCTTCACGTCTGCATTTGAGTGGGTATGCTGTGCTGTGCTGTGCCGTGCTGTACCGTGCCGTGCCGACCTAGCCGCGATTACTAGGTGTTGGTTGGGTCTGGTCTGGTGTCGCGATATCAGCTGACCTCGGTGACAGTTCGAGGGAAGTTAGGGTGCCACCGGTTCGGGTAACGAGCGCTGCGAGGTCCACTAAAAGTTGTCGGTGGGGCAGTTGAGTTCAGGGCCAGCGGCATGGCAGCTGCATGGATTGGCATTCGGCAGGCCTAAACACCGCCAATCAGTGCAGGTGGGTTATCGCTAGCCCGATAACTCGCCTAAGTGCGCCTCATTAGGTTTTAGTGTTAGCGAAGTTACTGGACCCCCATCAGATCGGAAGCGAAAAGTCCCCTCCTCATCCCACTCGACAACCTGCATACCCACACGACCGAAATTCATCGTATCTCTCAGTCTTCCTTTGGTATACCCATTTCAACTGGTCAGCTGTGATGCTTTTTCCGATGTTGGTGGTACACAGGTTTATCCAAATAGGCCTTTCTAGATCCAGATCCGGCGATGCCTGACCAACAAACATGTCAAAATCGAGTGGCTTGAGCCTCGAGATCCACCACACCTTGATTTATTGATCTCTGCATTACGCCCTGACGCGCTCTAGACTAGTCCCTCGCACTAGGGCCAGCCTAGATGCTTAACGTCGTACACAGCCATGGATGTCCTGGCAGCCTGGGTAGCTGTCAAGTTCAAGGAGGACCGCCGCCGAGAGAGCTTTCCTGCAGGCTTTGACGCAGTAGTAATCCAGAACCAGTCTCCAGCACGCCCGTTCTCTTCTCCAGCGGTAACACCGCATCTGATCAATATCGAGCTGAGATATGAGCTGAGAAGCAAGGGAGCATGAAATATTTGCTGGGGCTAGTTGCTTGTTTTCAGCCGCAATGTAACATCGGAGTATCACAAGTGACAACCCAGACGTTTGGATATCACGGGGTCTCCGGACGCAGTAACTCGTCGGCTCCGCCAGTTTTTTTCGGTCTGGCTTTGCTTGCGAAGAGGAGAAAATGTGCGAAGTAACCTCGTACCCGTCAAATCTCTAATCGACTTGTTAATCCCTATGCATGGAGCGCAACCGACTCCGCTTCAGTATACTAATACGGGATGGGCACCGACTTGCGAGGGTCTCGTGCGAAGCTATACTCGATAGCTTCTTGGCGCGGCCAGCGAAAGTCCCTGGAGGCTTTTCAGCTCCTGCAAGTCACTCCAGAACCCTCAACGCCATCATTGGTCGGGTTGATTAAGATGCTTGGCAGTTAATCTCCCCCATGCGGGATATGGTATGGCTCAAGGCTGAACGGACCCTTCATCTTAGACGAGGAAAAGCGAAGAGAGCGAAATACCGCTCGCCTAGACCGGGGGAGAATATGCCTCGTGTTGCCGCTGCCGTTCTGGTGCCTGCGCAGGTCGGCAGTATTACCATCTCGCCCAAGCTCTCCCGTCCTAATAAATAGGCGTAGGTGCCCCGACACGTGCGCTCGCGCTACGTCTTTCGCTTGTTTCCGTAGGTGACCGTTTGCTATCTTGAATATTCCAAGGTCGAGTAACAATTCGAGACACTCGACGTACGGAGTGAACAGCCCAATCTCGCTGCCAGGCTCCTCCTAAGACGCCAATATGACGAGCCTCCTGTCTGCGGCGGTGTTTGTCACCGCTGTTCAGGCTTTAGCTTTCGATGGGAAGCCACCACAGCCAACTGACGGCTTAATACCGAGTCCAGCCGTCCAACTCCCCAAAATTACCCTACCACCAAGTATACACGAGTTGGCCAAGAGGCAGAACGGGCAGACAGTCCTCGTAGGGCCCGACAACACCTGCGGATACTTTGATGGACGAGCTGGTATTAAACATCTCATTCCCTCGAGAGTGACAACCTTAACTTACAAAGAGCATAGGTGCTGTATATAGTTGCAATGGCAAGGATGTGACTTGTGCCCTCGTTACTACATCATCGTATGGCGCCGTTGCCTGTTGCGATGGCGATGACTGCGGTCTTCGAGTCGCATGTATAGATTACAGGGAATTCATGCTCTCGAGTGCATGTGACAATGGTTGCGTCCAAGATACCTTCACCGTCAAATGGTACGTCTCATACCTTGTTGCTATTTGTCAATAGGATACTTATAACTTGATAGTACAAAGTCGAGCGCGCCTTTTTGCGGAACCGTCACCTTTTTCGATGGTATCGTGGACTATTACTGCGATACCCTCAGCGCCTCGACGCCGCAACAACTTTACACTACCTACGACGGCGAAACCGACGGCCGATCTTTCACTCCGGTTGTCATCACATTAGATGAGACCACGTCTCATGCGCAATCCGCCACTGCTTCTGTTGATACAGATGGCGACAATACGTCCGCTTCATCAAGCACCAACTCTCCCGTCCCAACCTCGGCGGATAACAACGGCGGCAATGGAGGATCCAAATCATCAACCCCGATCGGGCCCATTGTCGGCGGTGTCGTAGGAGGTGTTGGTGGCATTGCCTTGATCGGCCTCGGTATCTTCTTCCTGATCCGCCACAACAACAAAAAGAACGCAACGGCGGCCCAACCCGCTGCGCAAATGGTCCAAGGTCCCGGCGTGCCACCCGGAGCACCTGGCGTAGCAGCCGCCGGGTACGGGCAACAGCCCCCTTACGATGCGCATTACAGCCAGCAATACCCAAACCAACCCGGTTCACCACCTGGCTACCCCCCGCAGACATACTACCCCGACGCGAGCAAGCCAGGCGGTTTCGCGACGGTTGGGCCAGTGCCGGATAGAAACAACTCGACGAGCCCCGTGTCGACACAGTACGCGGACAACAGACCACCAAGCATGCAACCACCGACTAGCCCGACTTCGACAATCAACTCCAATTGGCAGCAGGGCGTCGCTGGGTATCCCGTGCAGCAGCACTCGCCTCAACCTAATGTGCCGCCGACGGTTCATGAGGCAGGAGGAAACGCGGTTGGTGAGAGGGATTATAACTCAAATCACCACGGACAGCTCCATGAATTGAGTTAAGGAGTAAGCCTTGACTATGGAACGAGGGTGAGGGCGAGAACCAAAGACTACCTAATGCATGGAATGGTATGGTAGATGAGTGGACTTCACAGGCTTACATGGCGGCTTGGACGTAATGTGTTCATAATTGGATCGCGGCATTGCATTGTCGGAGTTTTCAGTTTCCACTTGGGCATTTTAGAAAGGATGAATATAGTAAAATATCTGCTAGATCTGGCTTGGGCGACACTAAGTTTCTTAGAATAGGCGAGGAATTGGTATAGTATACGCTCAACGCATCTCTGGCCCCTTTTCTGTTGGACTCATTCGCGAATTAAGTACTCCGATACTCATCAGTTTCACTTGCGTTTGTCTCCAGAGAGCTTAGACGGCCATTTGAAAACATCCATATCGTCCCTCTGGATATGGCTCCCCCGTTCCTGGTTATTCCAGGAGCTGTTACGAGTTCACCAGATCTCATGATACTTTAGGTACTCCATGGTCGAGTCCAGCAAATTATTTTACTCTAACTAGCTCTTCCCTAGGTACACAACCCATTAGGTACCTACAACCACCCCATCTACGCCTTCTTAACCATCTGCGAAATAGTCTCCTCCACACTCGTAGGCGCCACCCCAACGCCGCGCAGCAGCTCCTCCAGCGTGGGATCGTCGACCAGGCACTCCCCGCGCTCCAGCGCCTCGTAAGTGCTAGCCCACCAGCGCACGGCGCGGCGGTCCCTAGCCCGGTCCTGCACGTAGTGCCGCTCGTGCTCCGCGCGCCCCACGACCTCGACGCGCACCTCGCGCCCCCGCGCGCGCCCCACGAGCTCCGCCACCTCGCGCAGGCTGCGCGCGGCGGCCGGCGGCGTGGACAGGTAGAACGTCTTGCCCGCCCACGCCTCGCGCGGCGCGGCCAGCACCAGCGCGTTGGCGACGCCCAGGTCGCGGATCGCCGTCCAGCACACCTTGCCGTCGCCCGCGAGCCGCACCGCGTCCCTGTCGTCGTCGCCGGAAGGGTCGAAGTACCCCAGGTACAGCGGCCACGACTCGCTGTACAGCCCCTCGCGCACCACCGTGACGTCCACGCGCCCCTCGCGCCGCAGCCGCGCGAGGTACGCCTCGGTGCGCAGGTGCGCGCGCATGACCCCCGCTTTACTCTCATCCCCGGGCCGCCTCGCCGCGGCGTCCCACGCGAACGCCAGGCTCGAGTAGTACACGTGCGACACGCCAGCCCGCAGCGCCGCGTCGATGGCGACGCGGTGGTGCATCTCCCTGCCTTGCCCGTCGGGCTTCTCGCGGCCGTCGCGCTCGTCCTCGAAGTCGAGGTCCACGTGCGGCGTGGACACGAGGAAGAACCTGTCGACTCCCCGCAGCGCGGCCTCGAACGACGATGCGTCCTCGAAGGTTGCGTGGCGGATCTGGATGTCGGGGTTTTGCGCTCGGAGGCGCGCCCACGTGGCGGAGTCGGGCTGCGACGAGGTCAGGGCTACTATGTTGTTGGGGGGGACTTGGTTTTGCGCTAGTAGCGCGGTTAGGGTTGCGTTGCCTAGTTTGCCTGAGGCTCCTGTTATTGCTATCGTGGGCATGGCTGCGGCTGTTTCTTTATTATTTTACGTTTGTTCTTTGTGTATGGGCTGAGAGGTAGGTAGGTAGTATTTAAAGTGTGATACGAAGTCGGCCAGTGGTGAGAAAAGAAAAGAAAGTAATGAACTCTACGTTATGTAAACAAAGGTAGGTCTACCCTACTACCAGTAGTAATGAATAAGTAGAAATCAAAACCGGATGGAGAGTCTGAATAGTTGCAATATATGTAGAACTAGTGTAGTGCCTATGAATTTTGGTCAGTAATTCGGACTTAAAGGTTGGTAGCGTTTGTAATGATAATCAGTATAGCGATGTCGAAAACGTCATGGAAACCCATCGAGTGGCATTGGAATTCGGCACTTCGACCCGAGGCTCCATAGAACAATAGGGATCCATGGTGGGTCGGCATCGAGGAAGTATACACTCTGAGAAATCTCTGTATCTGCAGGCAACGAATGGCCTCGGTGATTTTCAATAAATATAACTATAGCAAGAAAATAAGAGGTTGTAGGTAATCTCAAAAATCTGAAAGGGGGCAGTTGGCTACACACAATTCAGGAGAAGGTCAGCACAACCAATTCAACGAAGCAGATCCCTTTTTAGGCCTGTGGGCTAATATTTGACCCGGTGAATCCAGTCTACCTACGGACCTAACTCAACAAGCTGGCAATGCTATATGCGTATCCCGTCATACGTTCATGCAATCTGAAAACACAACAGAAACCAGCTTAAATAGCAATGAAGAAGCTCTTCTCGCCGTCCTTGGGATGCACCCTCGCACGCTCCATGATAGGATCCACGCACGAGAGCCGGATCCTCTCAGGCGTAGCCGGACTCTCCAGCCTCAGCAATCCATCATCTTCTCCTCCTTGCGCAAAGAGCTTGGCCTTGACCCCGTAGTCGGCACGTGCGGCCTTGAGCGCGTCGCGGATGGCGAAGAACACCGAGCTGCCCATGAACAGGGGCGGTTCGCCGACGCCCCTACTACGCTGGATAGTGCGCAGGTTCTCCCACGTCACGCCCTTGAGCAGGCTGACGTTGAAAACTTGCGGGATGTCGCGGAACCCGGGGATCTTGTACGTGCCCGGGCCCTTGGTGAACAGGTTCCCCGCCATCGGGCCGTTGCGTAACCACAGGCTCTCCTCCATAGTGAACAATCCCAAACCCTGCGTGAACGCGCCTTCGATCTGGCCGTAGTCGATAGACGGGTTGATCGAGCGTCCGACATCCATCTTGATATCCGCGCGCAAGCATGTCCACGTGCCAGTTAGACAGTCGACCTCTACTTCGGCAGCCGTGACACCCTGCGTGAAGTAGAAGAACATCTTACCCTTGTTCTCGCCCCATGTGTAGCCAATCTCGGGCGTTTTGTAGAAGCCATTGGCGCTTAGGTTCACACGGTCGAAGTACGCTGCGTGGGCAAGTTCCTTCATGGTAGCCTTGGGACCGAGCTTTTCTCTGTATGGCGCTAGGCGGGCGTTGATTTGCTCACAAGCGTTGAAGATGGCGTAGCCGTTAAGGTCGGATGACGCTGAGGCGGCGGTGGCAGAGGCATTGGCTACCGTGACAGTGGATGTTTCGGAAATATGAACGTCTTCCATCGGCACCTGCAGCGCTTGCGCCGCAATGGTGACCATTTTGGTGTGCAAACCCTGGCCCATTTCTGTACCGCCGTGCGCAACGAGAACAGATCCATCGTGATAGACGTGCACCAACGCGCCAGCTTGGTTAAACCAGAGAGCAGTAAACGAGATACCGAACTTGGTGGGAATCAAAGCTAGCCCTCGTTTGCGCCACTTGTGTTCTGCGTTGAACTTGTCCACGGCCTTGCGGCGGTTGGCGTAATCCGACTCCTCCTGAACCTGCTTATACATCAAAGGAACATGCCAGTCTCCCAGGGTCTGGTTGAAATGAGTCTCATCGTTGGCTTTGTAGAAGTTAATCTCTCGCAGCTTCTCAACTGGGATCCCGAGGCGATCGGCAACTTCAGACATGTACGACTCGGCGAAGAACATTCCTTGAGGTCCACCGAAGCCGCGGAAGGCCGTGTTCGACATGGTATTAGTCTTACACAAGCGCCCGCGAACGTGAACGTTGGGGATCTTGTAGCAGCCATCGCTGTGCGTCATAGAGCGTTCGCACACGGCAGCGCTCAAGTCAAAAGACCAGCCAGCATTGTTGAAGACATCCATATCGAGAGCTTGAAGTTTGCCGTCTTTATTTACGCCCACTTTCCACTTGGCAAGGAAGGGGTGCCGTTGTCCGGACAGAGCCATGTCTTCGTCTCGGTTGAGCATGCATCTAACTGGTCGCTTAGTCTTTTGCGCAGCTAATGCGCATATCGTGCTGAGATGGACACATCTCGTTTCTTTTCCACCGAAGCCGCCGCCTAGACGCTTGACACGAGCCACTACTTTATTCGACTGTACGCCTAGAATCTTGGCCGCATACGCTTGGCTAGACAAGAGATTAGTCTTCGCGTCTGTAGAAATATAAGGGGGGAACACACCTTTCGTTTGGGTTTTGACTGCTGGTCCAGATCTCCATCTCACCATCTTCCGGTTTGGGTATAGCCACACATGCATTTGTTTCAAGGTAGAAATGCTCCTGACCTCCCATTCGAGTGACTCCAGTGAAGGTGTAGTCACAATGTTTGAAAGCCTCCTCCGGGTCGCCCTTCTTTATATACCGGAAGTACTTGTGGAAACTCTCCTTCTCGATTGCTTCCTCCATTGTAAAAACGGCAGGAAGATCTTCGTATTCGATCTTTACCGCTCTGACTCCTTCAGCTGCCCTCGCTTGGGATGTAGCCAAGACGAGCGCAATCGGCTGGCCAGCAGTGAAAACTTCGTCCTCGACAAAGAACAAGTCATCGAAGTTTGGCGCGCCCCATTTGTTATCTTCAGAATTGTGTAAGTCATTATGGTCGACAATGTCGACAACGCCTGGAATATCTAACGCCGGAGTGTAATCGATAGACTTGATCTTTGCGTGGGCTCTAGTAGACAGTACTAGACATGCGTGGAGCTCGTTCTTCAGCGGTGGGATATCATCAGTGTACTGCGCCTCTCCTGTGGTCTGCTTCAAAGCCGCTACGTGAGGATTGGCCTTTCCTAGTGGACCGTTAATGTATTCAGACGTCGCATCTTGGTCCTTCCAGCCAG
Source organism: Hypoxylon sp. FL0543 (assembly GCA_022578575.1). Lineage (NCBI taxonomy): Eukaryota > Fungi > Ascomycota > Sordariomycetes > Xylariales > Hypoxylaceae > Hypoxylon > Hypoxylon sp. FL0543. The sequence continues at coordinate 411,659 of MU393995.1, forward strand.
ATGATAACGCTCTTTCGAGCTCCTCCACAGCCTGGCTGTCGCCGTGCTCACTTTCTGCGTTGATACCCGATAGTACGTCATGGTAGAACCGGTAAAAGAAGCCAAGTGCCAGAGACTTCCGGTATGAGGCCATACCTCCAGGAACACTGAAGACGAGATCGAAATCGGACTCGAGGGCGTTCATAGCACCCTCTAGAGTGTCTGGATGAGCGAATAATTTGCCCTTGAGATACTCGTTCGCCTTCTTCGCCGCAACGGTAGATGCCGCCATGCCGCCATATACCAGGTTACAGTGCTCAACGACGCCTTTTCTGTCCAACCTGACATGTAGCGCTCCAGTAACAATTGCAATATCGTCATCCTTGCGTTTCGCCTGCTTATAGGCTCTGAAGTAGTCCCCCTTTTCGCGAGTCACGGGAATACGAATAGAGGCAAGGATTGCATCTGGTTCTAACGCTGTCCTGCGGTAGCCTCTAAAGAACGTTGCCATAGGAATCTCGGTTTCTTTAGTTCGGGATTTGGCGATCAGAACACAGTCTGCTGCCATGAAGACGGGATTTAAGTCGGAGATTGGGGACGCTGTCACTAGATTTCCAGCGGGCGTGCCGACATTTCTAATCTGCCGTCCAGCGAAGTACTTGAGTTGTTTGTAGATAGCTTGAAACACTTGACCCTTTGCTTCGCCATATTTCTTGATGGCTTCTTGGCAGATATTCTCGAGATCAGTAAGCACGACATTACCACCGATTTCAAGGTAGTCGTCTTTGTAAGAGTAATGTCGTAACTCGGGAATGTCCCCAACGAAGACAGAGACAGGGTATTGGAGTGCCTTGAACTTGATCTCAATTTGGGTCTCTGTACTCCCGCCGATTATCTTGGCATTGGGATACACGCTCTTGATCTCCAGTAATTGTTCCAAGGTAACAGGGCGATACCATCTCTTCCTCTTATTTCCAAAAGAAAGGGGCTTAAACACGTGTTTCTTTAATGGTGGCGGGAAGATAAGTTGGGTATCTGGGTTGTATTCGATGAAGCCCGGCGGTGTGAATTTCTTGATGGGCTGCCCGTCGCTAAGATCTTTGGCCTTGCAGCAGCCTCCATTTGGACCCTGGCCGTCGCCCTTTTCCATGCAGCAACCGGAACCACCATTGGCCGTGCTCTTACCGCAAGCGTTCTTAACACTGAACGTCTGGGCGGCATCCAGGATCGGGCGATAGCCAGTGCATCGACAGAGATTTCCATCGAAAGCTTCTTCGACTTCATGCTCGGTCGGACTCTCGTTATTTCTTAGTAGAGCATATAGACTCATCACAATACCCGGGGTACAGAATCCACATTGACTTCCATTGCCCTTGGCTATGCGTTCCTGCGCTGGATGCGGTTGCTTCACGTTCCCTATGCCCTCGATTGTTATAACATGTTTTCCATCCACACTGGCGAGTGGCGCTAGACAGGCGTTGACGCTGGCATGGTATATTCGCTTGGTTGTGGGGTTGTACTGGCTGATAACGACAGTGCAGGCGCCACATCCGCCCTCTCCGCAACCTCTGCGTGATGCACTTGTCAGTTCTGCTCAAACTTTAGGCGATTTCCCGTCTTACAGCTTAGTCCCTGTTAAACCAATACCTCTTAGATATTCTAGTAAGGTGACTTCGGGATCAACCTCGTCGAGCACGACTCGAGTGCCATTGAGGTAGAAGCGAATAGTATCATCGTATACAGTGTTCAGCGTCAGGCCTCCGCTTTGTAGCGCTGGGTCCCTTTCGGGAGAGATGGCGATGGGAGCCATGATAATAGACGTCCCCTTTGGCCTCTAGCTTCAAGTGTATGGTTTGGTAAGGTCAAGGTTCCATGTAGGTATCTTCGGGAGAGCGTGTGAGAACGGCGCAAGTATATCGATTAGGTCGCCAAGACTAGCGTACGTTGCTTGGCTCATGAGCTTCAGATCGATTGAATAAACCAGCAGGAGGTAGTTACAAACAAGCAAATATCTAATGCAATCACTTATTCGGGTGACGATGCGTGTTTCCCACTTGACTCCGACACTGTCAGTCGCTGGGAGCCGATCTGTATGTAGCTACAAATACGGGGCTCTGATACGTGAGCCGCCATTTGATGGATATGACATAGCTGGGGCGAATCAGGGAGGAGGCATATCGAATTAGAATCCAGAAACGGATCGGGGCCCTACTTCGCAGCTTTACTGATTACTGGTGTGCTGAAGCGTGTAACCAGGCCTGTAGATATGCATATCGAGGCGAAGGTGAGCAGGGATGGAAGCACCTCACTGGTCGGGGACTAACCAAAGCCGGTCAGCCGCGGGGTAGCTTGGGTGGCTTAGGTAAGTCTCCCTCACTAGCCTTATCGAAGAATCCCATGCCTCGGCTGACTCCGTATTCCGTTGTCAGCGTCTAATGTTCCTCCCGAAGTGGTGCTGAAGAAAGGTACACCAGATACGTCATCGTATAGAACCCGGTGAAGCCTGTGAAACCGTTAAAGCTCTTCATTTTCCCATTCGAGGGATCAATCTTCTCATTTTCCTCTATTATGTACGACTTCCCACAGCTGCCGCGTCCACATGACCCTGGACGCTCCACAGACTAAGGGTCTGGGCCTGACTAACCGTAGCCCCTTGAGAATCACTTTCGAGTATACAGCGCTCCATCAGTATTTTAAGTCTCGGCTGCTGATCGTCAAGATAGCTCTTTGACTAGATCCACCGAAATATGCTGACCCAGTTTCAGCGACCGTAGTCGATTTCTATCAACGAGCTGGGCTGGCTGGGCATGAAGTTATTCTTATAACGTTACTAAGCTCCCATGCTTTCTTGTTTTATACAATGTTTAAATGGCGTCAGCCGCTGTAAGTATGAGCCCTCGAGTTACTCCGTCAAACCTCGAGAGGATCCCGCGAAACCCTTGGAGTTTTCCCGGACCCTTGCCCTCATCTGGAAGAGGGTAGCAGACACTAAAACACCGGCAATTCAACCAAGACGGTTAACCCCTCATCCCCCCATCATACCCCCTACCGGTATTATTCATGGCAAAATGGCCACGGCGGGTAGATGGCAGTCTGCTCTGCCAGTCTGCTTGCGCCCACGTGGCAAAAGTACCTATAGATGCATGTTTCCTGTGCAAGTCTATTTCACCGTGTTCTCGTTTCCTGGTAGGTAAGTCGTTGTCATTCGACAGGCACGACGTTGTGTAGTTTCGCTGGACTTGGCGGATGCTATAGGGGTTTTGTGTAGCATAAATACCGGTTTCTCCTCTAGAACAAGATGCCTTCCGTCGAGGCGAATGGTGCTACTAATGGCACGAATAGCACCAACGGCCAATCAGCCTTCCAGTTTTTCAACATTATCGACGGTAAGCTCCGCGCCTCCAAGGACAACCATCAAGTCATCGACCCTCGTACAGAGGAGCCGCTGTGGGATGCGCCTATCGCGACGTCCAAGGACCTTGACGATGCCGTCGAAGCCGCGAACCGTGCTTTCAAGACGTGGAAGAAGAGCTCCGTGGCCGAGCGCCAAAAGGCTGTTCACGATGTAGCCAACGTTATTCTCGAGAATGTGGACATCTTGACCGAGGTCCAGAGGAGGGAAACCGGCAAGTCTAAGGCTATGTCGAGATTTGACGTTGAGAGAGCAGCCTGGCACTTTGAGTATTACAGTATGCAACACGCCCCTTTATGTGGCGTCCTCACCGACTAACACAGCAAAGGGACCGTGACGCTGGAGGATGAACTGCAATACGAAGACGACACGGTCAAGATCATTGGAACTCACGTTCCCATCGGCGTGCTCGGCGCCATCTCGCCCTGGAACTTCCCCCTGATCCTGTCAACCGTGAAGGTGGTCTCCGCCCTGGCGACCGGCAACTGTGTCATCATCAAGCCCTCCCCCTTCACGCCTTACTCACTCCTCAAGTTCTGCGAGCTGGCCCAATCAGTCCTGCCTCCTGGCGTCTTTCAGGCCCTTAACGGCGGCGCCGACCTCGGCGAACAGATGACCCTACACCCGGGCATCCATCACATCAGCTTCACGGGCACCATCGCTGTCGGCCAGCGCATCCTGCGCAACTGCGCCGGCACGCTCAAGAAGGTGATCCTCGAGCTCGCCGGCAACAACGCGTGCATCGTGTGCGACGACATCGACCTCGACAAGGTCGTCCCGCAGGTCGCCATCGGCGCCCTGTTCCACGCGGGCCAGGTCTGCGTCGCCAGCAAGCGCATCTACGTGCACGAGTCGCTGTACGACCGCTTCCTCGACAGGCTCGTCGAGGAGTCCAAGAAGTTCGCCGTCGACGACGACGACAGCCTTAGCTTCAGCCCGCTGTCGAACAAGGCCAACTACGAGCGCGCCGTCGGCTTCATCGAGGACTGCAAGAAGAACGGGTACAAGATCGTCACCGGCGGCGATGTCAGGCCCAAGGATAAGGGGTTCTGGATCCCGCCGACTATCGTGGCGAAGCCGCCTGACGATGCGCTGGTCGTTAGAGAGGAGCAATTCGGTAAGCCGGCCGATTCGTAACATTTTGAGCGACATGCACTGACGAACACCAGCTCCCATTGTCCCCGTCATGTCCTGGACCGACGAGGAGGACGTGGTAGCCCGCGCGAACCTCGACAACGCCGGGCTCGGCGCGTCGGTCTACACGCCAGACCTAGACCGCGCCCGCAGGATCGCGAGCCAGCTGGAGTCGGGGACGGTCTGGATCAACCAGTTCGAGCGGCCGCACCACGCCGGCTTCTTCGGCGGCTGGAAGCTGAGCGGCTTCGGCGGCGAGCTGGGAAAGCAGGGGCTCTTGCACTACTGCCACACGCAGACGCTGCAGATCGCTAAATAGGACAGATAACAGGGCTTTCGATGGGATTTCTTGGCGTGGTTTATAGCGTATATATAGAGGCAGTTCAATTTTCTGTATATACATGTAAGTAGGTAGTTGGATCTACGAGGCGCATATACGCGTCAGATATTTCGGTATTGGACATATTTCACATTAGATCCCTGCTTAACATATATCAAATTTCAACAGCATGAGAACTCACCAATTTGGCCCTCGGACGAGTCTCGGAGAGCCTAGCTTCGAAATTCGCTACCATTATCATATCCTGGCTTCACACGGGAATGGTGATTTGAATTATCTTTGAATCTATCGCCATTGGCTCTAACCGACCCCAGCGGATCTTTATTCCTCTATATACTTCTTCAGCCCTCTAAGCCGCTCCTTGGCCGTCTCCAGCACGTCGTCTTCCTTGCACACCGCGAAGCGGATGTAGTCCTCGGCGATGTGGGCGTTGGGGTCCGTGTAGAACTCCGTGGGGGGGATGGCGGCGACGCCGACCTCCTGGATCAGGAACCAGGCGAGCTTGAAGTCGCGCGGCCGGCTGGCCACGTGGGGCGGGAAGGGGTAGTCCGCCGGCAGCTTGACCTTCTTCATGTTGACGAGGACGAAGTAGCCGCCCTCGGGGTCGGTGTACTTCAGCCCGAGCTCGTCCCAGACCTCGTTGAAGCGCTTCATCTTGCCCTTCATGTCTCTGACCGTCTCGTCCCAGAACCCCTCGGCTTCGGCTTGCTCGAAACCTAGAGGGCGTTAGCATACGGCTCGCATTTTCTCCTCGAAGCTGATGAAACCGTACCGACGGCGCAAGCCTCTTGTAACGGCGAGACTGAGGAGTAACAGATGCGCGTGTGAGCTGCGGAGACATATTGAATGAGATGAGCAGGTCCCATGAGCCAACCTATGCCACATCAGCAATATTTCTAGAGAAACGTCGAGTTCTTAACGCACCCACACGCCAACCCGTGGCATAGAAGTTTTTACCAGCGGAGCCGACAGTCAACGTTAATCTCTCGATCTCTGGGGATAGAGTGGCGACTCTAGTGAATGGCACATAGTAGAGGCGGTCGTAGACTTCGTCAGAGAGGATGATGATCTCATTCTTGACGCAAATGTCTCCTATTCTCTGCAGCTCTTCTTTCGAGAAGACCTTGCCGACGGGGTTGTCTGCATACACAGTTAGTCATTCATCGTATATTACTAGTTGAAGAAGAGACCAACTGACGAGGTGTGTTTATGACAATCATCTTAGTTTTGGGCGTGATAGCTTTCTCGAGTTCCTCAAAGTCGACCGTCCACTCGGCGGACGACGAAGTCCGCGTTGCTCCGTCCTTCGGCGGGTGCAGGGGGACGTAGACGATCTTCCCACCGGGCATCTCGATGTTGCTGATGTATCTGGAAGCTCATCAGCAAATACGTCACGCCACGACAGGGGAAATACCTCACTGGTCGAAGAACGGCTCAAAGATGATGACTTCGTCGCCGGGCTCGATAAAAGCCATGAAGGCGCTGAGCATGCCCTCGTTAGCCCCGGTTGTAATAGTAACCTCCGTGTCCGGGTTGAGCGTCCGGCCCCAGAACGGCGCATAGGCGTCGGCGATAGCCTTCTTTAGTCGTGGCCTGCCCTTGGTCGGGCTGTACTGATTGCAGTCCACTCGGTCCAGCGCCGCCTTTGCGGCATTGATAATAAACGGCGGTGGGTTGTACCCGAAGAAGCCCTGCCCCATATTGACGATAGGCTGTTTCGGTGAAGCCGCCGCCGCTTCGTTGACGATGGACCAGACATCCTGTCTTTGGCCAGCAACCCTTGCCGCGGGCTTGAGCTTGGCTGGGAGTTCTGCCGCCATTGTTGTAGTGGAGTGAAAGCCTCGGTGCCCAATACCAAGTCCCCGGTGCGCGGTTCTCAGAAAGTGGGAGGTTGTCTTTATGCTGAACAATCGACGACAAGACCTCAAGCCAGACAGACACTGCATGGAGATTTCCCAGCCTTGTATCTCTCGGGACCAATGATATCTCACTCACACTTTATGTACCTGGTACGTTACCAATTCTCCCGTCCACTGCCCCGTACTGCTCTGTAGGCTTTAAGAGCAGTCGCTTGTCATCGATGAACCCGAGGCTTCCCACGGCTTTTTTCACGACGACTGATTAGAGATGTACCTATGTAAGTCACATATGTTCCGTAATCGGCGCTCTGCCATTGGAAACCGCGATATTGCTAAATTGGGGTTGGACTGCTCCAGTTAGCCGTCACGTCATTTCTGCCGCGGAGCACCTAAGCGGCTAAAGCCCGCTAAAACACCCGGACGGGGGCTCCACTGAACAAGCTCGGCTCGCACTGGAGATAGCTGCTTATGCCACTAGCTGGTCCCTGAGGTCCCTGTTCTTATAGCAGGGATGACATTCGTCGACCCGAGCCATCGGATCTCCTGACATCGCGACTCTTTACACATGCCCATCCCAACAATGCCGAATAGACGACCATACTCTCCAAGATGACGACCACACCGCACCCCCCTCAACCACACCTCAAACCGCCATCCCCGGCGCTCCCGCAACCCCCACCGCTGCTCCTAACAATCCGCTTCAGCGCCGCAATCCCAGACCTCGAGCTCGACATCCCGCACCCAACCTCCACGACCGTAGTCTCGCTCAAGCACCTCATCCGCGCGCGCCTCTCCGAGCCCAACTCCCAGCGGCGCCTGCGCTTCATCCACGGCGGCAAGATCCTGCCCGACCACGCCGTGCTAAGCTCCGTCCTACGCCCACCACCGCCGCCGCCACCTCCCCCCTCGTCTCCATCACCCAGCAGCTACGGCTACGCCACCCCCGCGGACAGCAGCGAAGCCGCAGCAGGAAAAGGAAAAGCCAAAGGCAAATCCATCCCCGGCCGCCCCGACCCCGCGCAGCGCATCTACGTGAACTGCTCCATAGGCGACAGCCTAACCACGCCCGAGCTAGAAGCCGAAGCCGCCGCCGCCGCGCAACCGCCCGCGCCACCAACAACCCAGCCCTCCGCCCCGCCCGCGACCAGCCCGACGAACCCCGGCTTCGCGTCCTCCCCGCTGCTGCTGCCGCCGCAGCGCAGCACCACCCAGGCGCCCCGCGGCTTCGACCGCCTGCTCGCCGCCGGCTTCACGCCCGCCGAGGTCAACGCGCTGCGCCTGCAGTTCCGCAGCATCCAGAGCGCGCGCTACACGCCCGACACCCTGCCCTCGCCCGACGGCTTCCGGCGCATGGAGGACGCGTGGATCGACGACAACGGCGCCTCCGTGCCCACAACCGCGTCAGCATCCGCGGCGACGCCGCTCGGCGGTCACGGCTCCGACAGCGACGAGGTCGGGCTGGTCGCGCTCGTGGACGTCATGATCCGCGGCGTCATCACGGGTTTCATGTGGCCGCTCGGTAGCGCCGGCTGGCTCGTCCGCGAGGAGGGCATGGCGAGCGGGCGGTGGCGGTTCATGGTTGGCGTCGGGGTGCTGTTCAGTGTCTTGATAGGGATTATCAGGAGCATATCTGGGGAGAGGTGAGAATGATAGTGAGAAGCTCGATCTCAGGCAGCGGAGGTAAGACTAACAATCATGTACCATATTGGCGTTGGGGTGGAAAGATCTACTCTGCATTGGGAGGCGTTGCATTGGATTATCATGGTAATGGCAGAGCGTTTAGGTGACCACGAAAACTAAGAGAAGAGTCGTTACGCATCCACATCAGCAAGAAGAAAAGACGAGAAGGCAGTTTGGACATCGCCAACGGCAGCGATGTCCGCATTAACTATCTAAGGCACGCACTGCCAGAAACTTGAGAGACCTCGAGATATGATTACATCGCGAAAAGCAATGCAACACAACCTGTCAGGCCCTAGTTTCTGTCATTGATCCCGAAATAAGTGGTATTCCTTCCTGAACTCCAAAAACGCGTAGCCGTCCGTGAACCATCCTTTTCAGGAGGCTCTTTGCACAATCCCTGCTCTCAGTGTCAAATGCATCTGTGGCGGGCCACAGCTCCATTTTCATCTTGAGCAGCTGAATAGGCTTTAATCTTCGTCCTACCACTTACCTAGCTCATGTACATTACGTCTCGAAGCAAAGCTGATCGAAATGGTTGTTGGTATAATTCGTCGGGTGGCATTATAGGTAGAGGGATTGAGCAGCCACGATATCGCGACGGATCTTGGCTAAGCTCTCCTCAAACTTGTTCGTCAACTCCTCGCTTCCCATGACCTTTCCGGCCTGTGCCATCTGGCGAAGTAATTCCTCGAGTCGGCGGAATAGGCGAATTAGGGAACCCTCGTACGCATCGGTCATTTTGCTAAAGCTTCTGTCAGTCTATCAGATCAATATTATTATAGATCCGCACTTACCAAACGTCGGCAAATGATTTTCCGTTCGCCCAAGCATAGACTGTTTCCATAAGTTGCCATTTCAAGCTCTGGACGTACTCGTCCTCATTCACATCGAGCTTGCTCTCCTGACTGACTTTCGCGATAATTCTAGCCTGGGCCTGCACCTGCGCGAATGGCTTTGCCAGTTCGTCGGGCAGTGCCGCCGCTTCGACCCTTTCTTCGAAGATGAACACGCTCAGAATAGCAGCGCACAACTCCGGGGTGAGCTCGTTGAAGAATCGATTGAAGAGCAGTTCAGACAAAAGCAGCTCGTGACCCTCCGTCGAGGAAATCTCACAAGCCACTCGCGCCTTCATCTGGACCACTTCAGATTCGTTGATGAAACCAAGACGACGAAGGACTCGCTTTCTTGACTTAAGTTCGTCAAGCTGCGCAATAGAGTGAGCCTTGGCGATCTTCTTCTTGAGAGCTTTGATCTCCTCGTTTCGGGCAATCTTGGCAGAGTATTGTTCCCATAGGCGAGGCAGCATTGGCGAACCGTGAAGCGGGTTGGACAGTAATCGAGACTCCAAGACTTCGATCTTGCGGAGAAGTTTCTTGAATGAGTCGTCTGTGATGTTCATGTTCTCAATAGGATCCAAGATGGGCATTCCATCAGGGAAACGACGTTCAACCTCCTTGAGGGACTTCAGAATCTGCTTACGGACCGACTCAACATCCTCTCGGTTCTTTACGTCCTTGGGCATGAACACTCGGATCTGACTAAGAGCCTTGATGCATGTGAGCATGCAGGGTATCGCTTCGAACATGCTGTCTTGGTTTTGGTTGGAATCACTAGGCCGAGCTCCTTCTGGCATCTCTGTCGAGGGATTGGAGGGTCCGAACGGATCACAAGTAGGGTCGAGACGAAGGAATACGTCTATGAAGTATGACTCCTGAGGTGGATATTCCTTCTCGCCAAACTTGGGCTCCTTACGCTTCGCGATATTGACGACAACGCCCCAGCCGAAGTCTTTCCCGGTCTTTGGGTGAGCAATCTGCACAAGTCTCCCTGGTTGGAGATACTCGATGCAGTGACTCGGGTGCTGAATGACCGCAAGCATATCCTTAGTATACTGCGAGATTTGCTGTCTTAAACCGTAGTAGTCCTTGATGGTCGCCTCGTCTGGGATTACCATCTCATCTCGCTCCTTCTGCAGCTTCATCAATTCGTGCTCTAGGCTCGCAACACTGGCGGTGTTCTGGAACTGAAAGAAACAGTTCTCTAACATGAATTCGGGGTTAATAGCATCGATTCTAAGTAGATTCAGAACCATGTTGTAGCCTAGGTAGAAAGCGGAATTGAGACGATCCTGTTGACCGACGACGATGTTCTTGGCCGTCTCCGGTTCCATCTTGTCGTCAATCATCATGATGACAATACCACGTTCGTCAAGACCTCTACGACCCGCACGGCCGGACATCTGAATGTATTCAGACGGGGTTAAGGGTCGGACAGAGTTACCATCAAACTTCGTCACCTTCGTGAAGACAACTGTCTTTGCCGGCATGTTCAATCCGATGGAGAACGTCTCGGTTGCGAAGAGAACCTTGATGAGTCCTTCTTGGAATAGGATCTCAATTGTTTCCTTAAGGATGGGCAGAAGACCAGAATGATGAACACCTATTCCCTTCTCCAGAAGGGGAAGAATGTTTTGGATCTGCGGGAGCTCGCGATCTTCTTCGGACAAGGACTCGATAGCACTCATGAACACCTTTCGTACCATGCCCTTCTCACCTTCATCATTGAAAGCGAATTTCGAGGTTGCCAAGGCCATGAACTCGCACTCCCGCTTGCTGAAGTTGAAAACGATGACAGGGTTGAAGTTTTTGTTCATGATCATCTTGACAATCTTCTGGATGTCGGCTTGCTGGCTATCATTGTTTCCTCCCTTGAAATTCTTCTTGTGCTTCCCTTTGCCCTTCTGTCTCGACTCGATTTCGTTAGCTTCAGTCTGCGCCTTGCGCTCCTCGATCAACTGCATAGTTTTGTTAAAATTATGCTCTCGGAAGACACCCTTCTCATCCACGACTAGGAAGATACCAGTACCACCAGCCGGGAAGAAGTAGTTTTGTAGAGGAGTTGGTCTGAAATCGGTGTAGACTACATGGCAAGCCTGTCGGTGGATCTTGGCGATCCATTCTGCAAACTGGAAGGCATTGGGGATGGTGGCGGACAGGAACACGTATCGGACCTTGTCCGGGAGGAGAATAATCGTCTCTTCCCATACTACACCACGCATCTTGTCTCGCATGTAGTGAATCTCATCGAAGACAACCCATGCGACTTCTCGCATAATCTCAGATCCTCGGTACAACATGGATCGCAAAATCTCAGTCGTCATGACGAGACAACTGGCAGTAGGATTGATGGTGACATCGCCTGTCATGAGACCAACGTCACCAAAGGCCTCATTAAATTCTCGATACTTCTGGTTGCTCAATGCCTTGATTGGACTGGTGTAAATAACTCGTTGGTTTTGCTTGAGACAGTGTGCGATGGCGTACTCGGCTACGACAGTCTTTCCAGCACTCGTATGCGCCGACACTAGGACACTCTCGTCTCGTTCAATAGAAGAGATCGAGAGGCGCTGGAAGGGATCGAGTGTGAAAGGCCAAGTTCTCGCGGGATTCTCGGGTGGCTTGTGTTCAGACAGTGGGACATACTCGTAATCGAGATCGGGTGGGAGTGCGACTTGGTGTTGAATATTGTGCGACAGGACAAGCGACGCCTCGTCTTTCGTCGGGGCAAATCCAGCAGCTGCCGCGACTTCTCTGGATTCTGCAGTCTCGAAGGTGTCCGTCAGTACCGGCTCTGCCGCACTGTCCTTTCGTCTGCGCTTGCTGTCTCCCTGGTTCTCAGATGCAGCTTCCTCAACATCGTCTTCTTCCTGCGAGGTAGGCTCTACATCGGCCATGTCGACCTCAGGCGCGGAGGTCACAGATGGGGCAGTGATAGAGCCGTTTTTCATGCCACCGTCAGCCTTTCTCTTCTTGCTTTTCTTCTTGGTCTTCTGGGGCCTTGCAACCGGAGAAGATCGAGTCTCCGACCTGGCCTTGCTGGCGGGCTCGTCGTCGAAAACATTGAAGAGATCGTCATCCATTGTGAAGATTGGTAGAAGTAGCTCTTTAAAAAGAGTCTAAATAAAAGTTGCGCAACCACGCGTTAATCAGTCTTGTCGCATATAGAACGAAAATCAAGCTGAAAAGATGCTGGCGGAATTGCGATTGAATGGAACTCGCAAAGGCGGCGCAGAGCTTTGATGGAACGCCAGAGCAGAAGTGACCGTGAACTTTTTGGAGAATGGACAAGAGAAAATAAAACCGGGGGGCCTGGCAGAAAATTCAATGTAGATGGGACGCGAGAGGCAGGCGGTAAGGAGAGCTACCCATGTGTGGCAACAGGCAGTTTGCTAGCATCCCGAAGATTACCCGTGGCCCGAATTGTAAGTGTCAATCATTCGATCATTGAGGTCCATCCAACTTTTAGATAACTGAAGCTCGAAGCTCTCACAGAAACAGCCCTCACTCCACTCCTCATTATCGATACAATTGCTATAGCAAAGGTATGTACGAACTGCCATCTACAGAAAGGGATAGCTCTGAGAGACCAATCGATCCGTCCAGATGCTCGCTCAACCTGCCGTCCGCGCCAGCCCGCGCATCACCTCTCTCATCAGCCGCCGGGCCTTCCACGCAACCCGCGCCCGTCTATCCTCTCCGTACCACTACCCCGAGGGTCCCTACTCGAACTTGCCCTTCAACCCCAAGACTCGCTTCTTCGCCTTCCGATACTGGGGCTACATGTTCACCGGTTTCTTCCTCCCCGTCGGCATTGCCGGTGCGTCATTTCCTCGATTCCTTTCGCCCGGCGTCTGGAATTCATGATTAGGATGGACTTGTATGCTAACATGGAATCTAGTCTGGCAAACCAAGAAGCCCAAGGCTTGATTAAACGTCTGGTGATCGGTAAAGGGACCATGTTAGGAGGTAGAGAGGCATAGCATACCAATTCAGGGGGGACGGCAAGGAACATGATGCAGGTTGTATATATAGCTGACAATGGACATTGAGGCTATCGCCGAAACACAATTTATTTGTGCCCAAGCACCCGTTGATTCCAGAACATATCAGCGAGCTAATCCTGACTAGTACCGTGTTCCTTGGATCTTTAAGCAGATCGTGAAAGCACAGCTACCAAGCATCTTAAAAGCAAGCTCATATTTCAGAGTATTGTCACTCATACGTAGAGCAACTGTTTCATCGCTCGGAAGCGTTTAATTTCTCATGTAAAGTCCCCAAGAAACTTAATTCGCCAAGATGATGAGAGGTTCTCGTGGAGTTTAAGCTTGGTTGCCATGGATAATCATCCATTGTTTTGCCATGTATTTACAGGCACGTATATTTTAACTTTTATATGTACAGAGAGTTGGTATCGTTCATCCACTGCCACCAGCCATGCAAGGTCCTTATTTTACATCTATAAATCCATGCCCATTTCCCATGTCATAATGTTATGCCCCTAGTTTTCACATGGAAGCCATGTTCCTTCATAACCTTTCCTAGGAAATCGATCATGAACTGCGAGTTTGCGTGGTCTAGATCCCACCTCGATCTCAGAATTTCATATATATCCAGGATCTGGCCTCTGGATGAGTATCTGGCGAACGCCCTCAGGATAGCCATTGCCATCCATGTGCTAATGTGTAGCCCTTCGCTTTTATTGTCCAGGGCATTAACAAAGGCGTCCCACACACTCCCTAGCCTCTCTGCCGACCAGTCCGAGCCGGGTCCCCCATGCTTGCCAAAGCCTTTGAAAAGCGCCAGGAAGATAGCACCGTGAACAGGGATATTGAACAATTTCATCTCGTCGAGGAATTGTGCAACTTTGGCTAGATCACCTAGTTTTGGACCGTAGTGGTTGATTAGCAGACGGTATGTCTGCAAATTCGGTGAGAGTATAGCCGTTTTTTGGAAGTTCGGATGCATATCGGGATGCTTCTTCGCAATTCTCGCAAACATCATGAGCACTTTAGTGACGTTCTTCTGCACCGTGTAGTTGCGATCAGGTAGTATGTTAGTGCGTCGGGCGGATTCTTTCATTTTCTCATAGACTCTCTCGGCGGACGCTTCCTCGCCAGATGCGAGGAAGCCGGATATGACACAATTGAGTACAGTTGAGTCAATTATCTCGTTGGACTCCACCATGTGCCTGTAGGCAGCCCTCACTCCACCTGTGTCTTGCCTGAGGCCCAAGTAATGAATAAGACTAACGTGGTGGTACCGATTGAATGGAAACCCACGCGAGCCCATCTCTTGGTATATCATCTCAGCGAGGCCAAATTTGCCGGCCTTGGACGCAACATCGAACAGAATATTAAAGGTCACATCCGAACCCTTGATTCCGGAGGCCTGTTCCATTTCACGCCAAAGATGAAGCGCAGCTTCAAGTTCCACTTCTGTTGACCTCCCAACATATCGGCTGGCAAATGACATGGCGGTATTCCATTCATACGCGGTCAAAGGAAAGCCGCTGTTCTTCACGTCTGTCACCACAGAAAAGTACCGTAACATGGATTTGGGGTCTTTCGTCTCCGTCATGCCTAGGACTGCGAGCAATTGATGTCTCAGTCTTGCCGTGATATGTGATATACGAGGTTCGGGAAGGGCCAGGTATAGGTCATATACCGTATCCAAATCCATCATTGCAGGGCGCCTGAGCTTGAGGATCACCGCCTCTCGTAGGTTTCGAACAACTTCGGCTTCTTCGGCATTTGTTCTCTGGCTATAGCTAACAGACTGGAGTTCGACATCATCCCTCTTATCCGAGACGGTAAGGTGCGGGCCATCCGCAGGAGCATATCTCCGCAGGTAAGGATCCCTTAGGAATTCAAGATGCTCCTCCAAAGACGTCTCGTCATAACTGTCAATGATTTCAAGGAGCTCCTTTTTCGACGGAGATACATGTGATAGCGGGGTCACATCCCCCGTTGAAGCCGTTGAAGCTGCTGCATGATTCCATTTGCGGCTGCTAGGGAAATTGGAATTGAAAAAGTTGCAACTCAAAGGCCGGCTATTTGATGCTGCTATCGTCGAGCTGATATGCCTCGCGGAGGTGGAGGTACGAGGTGTATCATACTTCTTCTTGGGCCGTATTGTACTGCTGCGTCTGGTGACGACAAGCAAGCCGTTACAGATGGCCTCCGTATGATCATCACGTACTCTTACACCATGTAATGAGGGCGTCGAGCTCAGACTCGGTGAGGGTCGACAGGAGAGTATCGCGCCGTAAATCGACCGGTCAATTCGAGTGAAGATTCTCATGAGCTGTCCCGCATGTTGGTCCAGTCATCACACCTTCTCTATGGGCTTGACGGCATAGTCTGACGGGAACGTGGGGGGGATTGTCGAGGTCCTTTTGGGTTGAACTTTTTCTAAGTGACGACAAGCCGGGCAGACTTAGGACTTAGGGTCGAGATAATAATCGCAGCAAAGAAAATTGCGACCGATAAGCTGGACCTACAGGGATTCTGAGCTATCTGTGGTACCTGCCGAATTAGCTGAAAAAGTAATCCCCAAGTATTGAGCATCCACTTCTCAAGTAATTTGAGTGGGTGAATGGGCATAGGGTACAAAGGCTCAAGCCCGTGCTACCCCGCCAAAGGTATCTCAGAAACTTGGTGCTTGGAAAATCGTTGTCCCAACCTATCAAGACCCACCTAGAAACTTAAGGTTAGCCGTGCAACTGCAAAACAATTTGTTAAGAGACTCGAAGTCTGATATGAAAGCTCAAGAGTAGGTACCTACCTTACCTATTGAACTCGGTTCCTCGACACTCTCCCGACGCAGCGCCAATTGACTCCGTTCCGCTACCTTTTGCGCAGACAAGGGCGATTGCTCCTCAGTAATGCGCAATGGGCGGTCTAAGGCAGACCAGGCCTGGTAGGGTGTACCAGACGGCAACCACGTTGCTGAACCACCGAATCTTCCCAAAAGTCAGAGTCCAGCAGCCGGTATGGTACAAGGTGGTCGAGTCGATACCTCCGTCCGAGATCCTCACCAGGACATTCCCGCCTCAGCACAAGGAGCCAAACCCGAAGACGCGGAGGCCGAGCAGATTATTCCAGCCGCAGGAAATAGTCTATGAGGAAGATGAGCTGCGGAAGACTTTCTACAAAGACCACCCTTGGGAGTTGGCGAGGCCGAGGATGATTATCGAGATGGACGGGAAAGATGCGCAGAGATACGATTGGTCCAAGGGCTTAATACAACCTGGAATGCCCTTGTGCGGTGAATCGTAAGTATTCCTAGACTTGCGCATCTATAGTCGAGGAGAATACGAGTTAACATGTTCTTCGCAGTGTTGTCCAACGCCAGCTGTGGATGATGCATAATATCCCAGACATGACGAAAGAGAAAGCATACGATCTAGCACGAAAAGAATTCTATGCACTACGACAGGAAGAGGAAGTCGAGCGGAGGATAGCCAAAGAAGAAGCCCAGTATGTGGGTGCATATTTCGGCAAGTCATTCCTGCGAGTCGGTATGCAGCTTGAGGACCAGCAGTACGAGAAGTGGAAGAGATGGGCCGGGAAGCAGATCGAGGCAGTACGAACAGAGCAGGACTCGGCATACACCAACTTCGGTAATGACGAAGCCGAAGCTGATGATATCGACGTGGACGAGATTACCGCAGAAGAACCAGCGGCAGAGGGCGTACCCGTACGGAGATAGGCCCAGCAGCCTATCTAATACATATTCGATATAGCATCGACTGTACAAATCTCAGATGTATACCAACAAATCCAGTCCGATCGACTCTGTGACTCTTGCAAGGTCAACAAACAAAATGAAAGCATAATACAGCGCCAATTTCTCCATGTGTGATCCCCCCTAACTAAAAAATGCAACAAATGGGTATCTTTTCCGATTACGATTCCTCCAATGCTGAATCTCCCAGCTGTTCTATCCGATGTAGGTATGTTTGCCGCTATACCTTTTGTGTTAATGAAGTCGCCATGTGACTGTCGCTCTGAAGACTTACAATAGCTCTCAGCTTTTCCTTGTCCTTCTCGTTCGAAGCTCTATTAACGAGCTGTGACAAAAGAACGCACGATTCCTCGTAATACTTCCGAGCGAAGACGTAAGAGTGAGTGTTGTCGAGTTGGACGGCGGTATTCGCCTTCGCCAGCGCCGTAGCTAGCATCGCCTTTGACGAAGGCATCTTAGTGTTTTCTTATTCTCTTTCCCGTTAAAAGCTTGGGAAAGCTCTCGAAAGCTACCCAGAGCTCCTCGATCATGATTAAATACAACGTATAAAACTGAAACCCATTGGGTGTCACTGGTATGGGTATGAGAGGAGATCGGACGATGCATCTGATACAGGGGGGTGCGGGTACCTGCATATTCGCTTAAGTGCCGACTATACTACACTACGTGGGACGATGCGTTTATGCAGCACTGTTCGCCCATTTATGGGGCTCGTCAGACCCAGCGCCTTGACTTCGTGCCTGAAATTCTGATCTGCAGTTGGGGATAATTCCCTTTTCAATGCAAAATCAGAATTAGCTATTATTTCTAAACTTATATAATCAAGTATTAAGTTAGTATTCTATTGTGCGGACTGGCAATTATCCACTACGTCCTCAGGCCAGAGACCGAAGCTAGAAACATGACCGGTGTGCCCAAAGGGTGGACATACCTCTCACTACTTGAGGCCTGCGATAAGTAGGTTTCCTCATATAGTGGCTAAACCATATCTGACGAGTTTTAAGTTTCCCGTACAACATCGTGCCCGAGGAGGTATATTACCAATTATATCTCCCCAATGACGATCAACCACATGGGTATCTGCTCCCCGAGATCGTCCAGAAGATGCCCTGGACCTCTCACTTCCAGGTCACGCACAGCCAACCCCGGCGCGTCACAGTGGTAGACTCGTCCGGGGGCAAGGACACAGCCGGCGCGGTGAACGCGGCGTTCCAGGAGCTGATCGACATCTGCATCGAGAGGAACCTGTTCCACATCATAGACGGCAAGCACAGCGAGCCCTTCAAGATCGTGAGCGCGAGGTACCCGGTCCACATGGAGCGCTTCGCGTCCGCGCTGTTCGGCATCACCAGCCAGGGCGCGTACATCACGGCGTACACCAAGGCCGCCGACGGCGCCATGAAGCTCTGGATCGCGCGCCGCGCCGCGCATCTCTACACGAGCCCCGGGATGCTCGACGCAACCGTGGCGGGCGGCATACGGGCGGATTCGAACCCCCTCGACACCGTCATCCACGAGGCGGACGAGGAGGCGTCGCTGCCCGAAGACCTAGTCCGCCAGCGCACGCGCTCGGTGGGCGTGCTGACGTATCTGTGCGTCACCGGGTCCAACTTCCCGGGGGAAAAGGGGCTCGTCATACCGGACATCATATACCTGCACGACCTCGAGCTCCCCCGCGACGTCGTCCCGAAACCGCACGACGACGAGGTGGAGGTGTTCTACTCCATGACCGTCGGAGAAGTGCAAAAGGCCCTCCTGAACGGCGAGTTCAAGCCCGACTCGGCCGCCGTGCTCATCGACTTCTTCATCAGACACGGCGTAATCAGGGCGGATAACGAGAGGGATTTCATCGAGATAAGTACTCGCTTGCATCGCAGATTACCTTTTAGATGGCCGAAATATTGAGTGGAGATTCCATGTTCTACGGTGGCTGAGGACGGGGAAATGATTATAGAGATATAGACGAAACGGGGATCTACTTATTTAGAGGTCGAAGAGACATTAATGCCGCGGGCAGGTAGAGACAAGAGATGGAAAACAACGATAGAATGATTATATTATTATGCGGCAAACGCCACCTTGCAGAGCCTATTGCTCTGGAGACAAGAACTCCTTGATGGAGCAGAAGACGATGAATTGGAGAAGAGTCAATAATATCATGGGTGCGATAGCCAGTGGACAGCAATCAGGCGATCATCATCGTCTTCTGTTTCATCCGTCTCCTTCGATGAGGGACGAAAGCCAGTGGGTTTATTTAGACTGGAGTAATAATTCTTCCCACGACGTCACATTCATTTCAAACCTGCCGAACGACTGTAACCGTTAGCGACGTGTGACATAAATACGGGATAGTATCTCGATTCGATATCACACCTTATGTGTCTTGTAGTGAATTCACTAGACGGGCATGTTGGGGTGTGGACGAGTCGCAACCATGTTGCCAACGAAGGTGTATGGGCCACGACGAGACATGTTCTTGTACTGGGCGATGAAGACATCGGCCAAACAGAATCTGTCGATCAGCTTGCCAGAGAGACTAATCGAGTTGACTCGGGCCCAGCTCTCGATGAAGATGGATTGCATGAAATCGTCCGGGACCATAAACCACATCTTCAACCAGTGTGCCGCAAGGAGGAAAAGGAATCCAGAGCCGGGTCCGTCAGTAACGATAACGCCGGGGAATCGGTCGTCCGTGACGGTGGAGGGGCCGGGGGCAGTAGTGAGGATCCTGAAGATGTCGGCAAGACAGGCCAGTGCGGTGAACGGAGTGGTGAGCCAACTCTGATGAACGTGGCGACCTCGGTGGAAGTACTCAATGTCGAATGAGCCAGCGCTGACGCTGCTACGCTCAAAGCGGCGTTGGAGTGAACGTTCGAAGCCCATGACCTTATCATAGCTCAACTGGTCACCGTAGGCGATGGCGTACCGACGGTGATAGGTACCTTCGTGGGGTTCAACACCGTCATCCATCATTCGAATCATCTCCCCCGTATGACCACCTGATCCGCACACAACTAAGAGGTAGTGAGGTTTGTCCTTTGATGACGGCAGGCGGATCCAGTCGGCCTTCGAGTTTCCCCAACGGTCGTACACGAGAATGTGGTGGCGAAGCTAGTTGGCTATTAGCAAGAGACAAGCCTGCACTTAGGGGGTTCCTTACACAAATGAAGATGATGTAGGCAATGATAGGGTAGTACCAGCAGAGCAGAAAGAGGCCGGTGTAAATGGGGATCCAGCATCGAATCATGTGAGTACGGAGCGCGAGCTTGAATAGCTGCCACAAGACCCTGATGGACTCGAAGGGGTCCCAGATAGTCGAGGCCTTGCGAACGACTTGATTGTGACGAGCCTCCATCTCGACAATACACTGCTGGTGCTCTTGGTTCAAGGGCGAAACGGAGGTGGATGTAGTACCAGAGTCCTCAACGACTTCAATAATGGCCGCGAGTAACTCCTCGATCGTTGGGATTCGTGGAGAAGGCCGGGGTTGAGTAGGAGCGGACGCCTCAATGAGAGACATACTCTGGTCATCCTGGGAAGGTTCCTGGCCCTTGGGGATTTGTTGCGGCTCGGCAGCCATATTTGCTGCTGTGGTTCGTTAGATTTCGAGATGACTCTGGTTTGCCGGAGTGTTCTGTGCTCCGGAGCTGCTTTAGTGTTCCCCACGGACTGCAACGTTTAATGACCCTCCAAAGCCTGTCATGAGCTGCAACGCTCGTATCCCAGGTGACGAATAGAAGCCTGAGACTAGAAAGGCGCCTGCTATATTCCAGATAATATTGGATCTAAAATCTTGCACTTGAACAGTCGGGGTCCTACGCTTGGAAGGGGTCGAGTGTGCCTCGATTATCCCTTCTGAGCTCGCACCCATTAATCCATAGCAAATACACCAAGGGGAATCGCACAGACGAAGGGACTTGCTTTATCGAGCCTCAGCTAATGATACCGTGTTATGTTAGTAAATCGCCAGAACGACTGCTGAATGGGAAGGAAAAGACGATATAATGAAGGCTGTACACATGTATATCTAGGCTACCACGCCACAGGAGCACAATATAACGGCTTTTCACCTTACAAGGTGATAGCGGAGTTGAGGCTCCGTGTCAAGCTTGCACGTCGGACGATGAGACAGCATGAGAGAGCGGTTGGCGCGGATCTGACGGACTGGGCTTTCTGTCAAGCACAGATTGCCTGAAGAGCAACTCTATACCAATATGACGAAACCACATTGAGATGATTCTTTGCTGAACAAGGAACGCCGTGTGCTATTCGGCAACAAGCACGGCAGCGCACGTGGCTGTCCAGGGATTCGGGCCGATGTACGCCCAAGCTTCCCCGGATTTCACGGCGAATCACCTTTAAGCCACTCAATTCTGGGATTTCCAAAGAAATACTTGACTAACCTTTCTTCCTGTCCTAGAGTCTTCTATTTATGTCGATAATAGATGTTGAACTTCTGTAATTGTGAAATATGATGGGTTATTGAAGAAATGTCGGCGACTAAGTCTCAAGTATAAGACGCCTCGCTTCTCGAGGACTGTTGAAGGGGGTGGGTGCGTGAGTTTGCGTTGAGAGTTTGCTTCACGGTACCTTACATTTAGCACCATTGAAGCTGCAGATCGTTACAAGGTTTAATCCTGTGCCCGCGTCACTAGCGTGTGTCTATTTATTAGTCGACCCAATTTTTATCACAGTAACGAAGCTCCTGGGCGTTATCGTTGTTATCGTTTTTATCGATTATTTGGGATGCATGTAGTTGCCTTATCGCGTGTGTAAGTACCTGAATAAAAACGCGCTACCCGACTTAGGCCTCGATCGAGGATTATCTAAGATAAATATAACTTGGAAAAGTCGAACCTTCAGCTTTCCATTGTTCATTGTTTTCCTCCATTTTTGAAGCCACCACTACTCGCAACCAGAGCAAAGTTTACACTCAGCGATATAATCCTCTTTCTTGCGCTTCTTGCTGAAAAGGAGATACGATCATGCCGACCTTACGGTCGAGGAAGTATCTACGCTGCTTCTACTGCGGAAGATCATCCAAACTACGGTTCGAAGGTCAGAAATCATTCAACTGTTCGAGCTGCGATGCGGCAAACTGGCTGGACGAGGTAAGAACAGAATGCTATAGAGATTCCGTCGAGGAAGCATTCATGCACAGAGCTAACCGGGTTGTAGCATGGCGACATCACTGATCCGCCTTCCACCACATCATCCGTCGAGCGCAGTCAGGTTCGGTTTGCTACTCCTCGTCCGTCCGCATTCAGGTCCCCGACGCGATCACCTACACCGGATGGAGTGGGACCTGAAGAATCAATTTTTTGCGACACCTGCTTGAGGAATCAACATATGCTCACGAGCTCGCTTGCCCAATTCGAGTGGCCAGAGGATCAGAACAGTGCTGAATATGTCGCCCGGGAGAAGAAATACTGGGTCCTCCGGAAGGACCTCGAGAAGCGATATCCCCAGATGTGCGCAGACTGCGAGCCCAAGGTGGAGAAGAAGCTCAATGAGGCGAGCTACACGGCACAAACCGATCACCTGCGCCGCATGATGGACCGCACGCGATCACAGCGACAAGAAGTAAAGAAACGAGGAATCCTGGACGCTGTCGACAGCATCGGAAGGTGGAGCTGGAATCTTGGCTTCTCGCTTCAGTTTCTATGGCACATTGTTTTACTTTGGTCTCTTATACTCGGACAGTATGCCTTGAGTGGAACGGACTCACGGATCGCCTCGATTCTAAATCGTGTACAGCAATTATGTTATGACCGGTTACCTCAAGCGGATCGACTCATGCGGTGGGCAATTAATCTAGGCTTATGCTCGCTGCCATGGAACCCGCGCTTTAAGCAGACGATTCGAGGCTTCACGGCGCATTTACTTGGATTTAAGCACTGGTACACATATCAACTCCTTATCCTACTAGTACGATATGCTGGCCTCTCAATGGCCCAGTATAGTACGTCGAAAGGGCTGCAAGCATCGGCACAATTAGGCGCGCAACTCGCAATAGCGCTCCTGACAGCCTACGTAAGTACGAGTGGATTTTCTATTGAATTATACTAAGACATATACTACTAGGTGTATCGTGCGTCGGCAAAATCTATTTATACGGACACAACACCTCTCTTTCGACCGCACCCGAAGGTGAATAGCTCGCAGAGGTCTCGAGTCAGATCAGAGCCAAAACCGCACGAAACCCAGAATGACCTTGGGAGTATACTGGATGAGATCGCTCAGTCTCCTCCAAGATCGCGTCTTGGGTCCGCTCCTAGCTCTTCTCAAGGCTTTAATGCCCACCAAACAAAGCCTGCAAATGATGGGCATCTCGGTGGCTCGTTCAACGGATCATATGAGGACAAGGTCTCACAATCTGCCCTTGGCTCTTTACATCTATCCGATCCGGTCGTGGCTGAGAAGCCGGAACCTCAGAGTATCCATTACGAAGAAGAAATGGACTGGACACCGTCCGCTTCGCAACATCGAGCGTTCAGCTCGTACAACCCATACAAGGTCAAGAACACAAACCCGCGATTTAACGACACGCCGATAGAGCCCAAATCTGGACCGATCTGGTATAAGGTTCCTCCGGCACCTATCACTCCTGCGCAGAGAGCGCGCAATCCTCCCTTGCGCCCAATCATTAGAGAGAGTCCTAAGGAGAAGAAAGAGAACTTCTTCCGAAACTCAGCTAGAGGACCTCTTGACATAGGATCGTCGAATCAAGGTACCTTGTCGGATATCAAATTTGCCGATCCGAAATTCTTCGCGCCGGAAGATAAAGACGACCCAAGAGATAGCCTTTCGAAAATGTTTGCGACCTCGTTTAGCATCAGCCCTAGTCCGGATGAGGAGGCATTCCGAGGTAACAGACGTAATGCTAGCAATTCTCTCTTCGGTGTTGACCATGATACAACCGATGTGCAAAATCGTCGCCTGGCACGGTATTTAGAACTGGCTGTGCTTGGTGGCGCGCTCTATGTTTGGGTTCTTGCTCTGGGCACGGAAGAGCCGTATGGCCCTAGCCTCGCTACAGGTTCGGTTCTTGCTGGCCTGATCGTCTCGATACGACTTGCTGCCGACCTACAGGTCGATGCTCAAATTAGAGAAGGAAAACAGCCGTCATTCTTTGCTCTATCATGGGCAAATTTGGGATTAGCACAGGTGATAGCTTCGCTCTTCCTCGCGTGGGGTATCTGGTCTGGGAATGGAACAGATATCCCCTGCCGTACGTATGGCAGTGCTCATCTGACTGCAGTGATAATACATCACATGTGGCATACATTCATATAAAGGACAGAGCAAGCTGGTGAGAGAATTCACAAGACCTAGCCTGGGGGCTGGGGGCAATGGCACAGCGACTTGGAATCACCGTGGGGCATTTATATTGCATAGAATGGAGGTGGAATAGGACTGTTTGCATAGGGCATAGCTGGGCGTTTTCGATTCGGGTTCCGCGGAACATTATACAATGGCATATGAATTTCATGAAGATACCCGAGCATTGCTCTTAGGAGGTCTTGGGAAGATAGGGGAGAACTAAAATTAATTGAGTGCCCAATCAGTAGGCCCATGACTCGAATGTTTCAGATCGTAAGTTGCCCAAACTACCTTCCTGCTGTGTATCAAGTAGAGTATGCCTTTCTTCAGAATCTAATTGAAGTACATAAACAATAAGATTGGGTTAAATTGCAATGGATGGAGTACATACATGTACAGTACACAGATACAGTATGAGAAATGCCAATATGAAATGCAAGCGGATCCCACGGAGCCGGTAGGCATGGCAGGGTATCATACGATAAGGATAACTGATAACGCCACCGTCAGGCCGTCTTGGCCGTAAAGCACTTTAATCGCGTCTGCGGGACACGCTGACAGGGACAAAGCTCATTTCCATCCAAAAAGCCCCCAGGCAGGAGCCGAGAAAACGATTGGACCCCTTAAAAAATCGAATACCGCTAATGCAGTATTAAATCTGCATATTATTCCTACCTAATGTTGATTAACTCCTTTCCTCGCCGAAGAACCTCAATTTTACACCTTTCCTTCTCTCACAAGTCTTTTCATTGAGGCTCTTTCTGGATTCTTACAAGGTCATTAGGTTACGTCCGCTCTCTAACCCCCGTCGCTCCCTCATTTGACTTCGTAAACGCAATCATGCCTGGCCGAACGCTGCCGACCCTCACCAAGGCCGAGGTCGAGTCGCACAACACCACAAAGTCCTGCTATGTTACCATCGGCACCAACGTCTACGATGTAACCGACTTTGTCGAATCCCACCCCGGCGGCGCCGATTTGATTCTTGACTATGCTGGGAAGGATGTTGCTGAAATTCTTAAGGACGCCGACTCTCACAAGCACTCCGATTCTGCGTACGAGATTTTGGAAGAGTCGCACGTCGCATTTTTGGTGACGGAGAAACTCGCGCCCAATGGAAAAGACCAGAAGAAGGTCGCGGATTCCCAGATCAACGAGAAGGTCACTCCATCTGTACATCCCCGAACTGGTATGTCCTGCGAGGAGGATCTGAGCAAGGAGACGGACTACACCTCGGATTACAAGCAGCACAAGTTCCTGGACTTGAGCCGACCGCTCTTACTGCAAGTATGGAACGGCGGCTTCAGCAAAGAGTTCTATCTGGACCAGGTTCATCGACCGCGACACTACAAGGGAGGTGCTTCAGCGCCTTTGTTCGGAAACTTTCTCGAGCCTCTAAGTCTGACCCCTTGGTGGTTGGTCCCCATTATTTGGCTGCCGTGCATTTCGTACGGCACCTATTTGGCCTCCCAAGGGTTCGAGAATAAATTAGGACTGGTTGCTGCCTGGGTATCCGGTGTGCTCATATGGACTCTCGTGGAGTACATCCTACATCGATGCCTTTTCCATCTGGATGAGTATGCTCTCTCAAATGCACTGATCATCAACGCCTATACTGACTTGGCTCTTTAGCTACCTTCCAGACAACCGAGTAGGTATCACACTACACTTCGTGCTTCACGGCGTCCACCACTACCTACCGATGGACAAGTATCGTCTAGTGATGCCCCCGACCCTCTTTGTGGTTCTTGCGACGCCCTTCTGGAAGCTAGCACACGCGCTGTTCTACTGGAACTGGCACCTAGCTACCGCTGTCTACTGCGGCGGCATCTTCGGATACGTCTGTTACGATTTGACGCATTATTTCCTCCACCACCAGAACCTCCCTCTCTGGTACAAGGAGCTCAAGAAGTACCACCTCGCCCACCACTTCCTAGACTACGAGCTCGGCTTCGGCGTCACCAGCCGCTTCTGGGATCGCGTGTTCGGCACCGAGCTGGTGACCGTAGTCAAGACTAAGTAGGTTCTCGGCCAAGGTTTCAATGGAGGCTCATTCAATTGACATGCACATTACGATATATATATTGATTGGGCACAAGTCGTGAATAGGTTGCGGTCTGGAATTTCAGGGGTAGGGGTCGGCAGATATGGCGTTCGGTAGCATGGATGACATGGAATCGTGGGGATACTTACTCGGCTTAATCCGCACCTGACTTATAATAATTAATCACGTTCGTTTACTATTTCTTTGGTACTTGTGAGCGCATGTGGCTGTGGCTCTATACATCTACGGTGAATTGCCTTATTTGAAAAATAGGTACATAAGGTACAAGTGATTCGTCCATTCCATGTTGGCAAACTTTTTGAGTACAACCTTCTGCCTTACATAAGGGTAAAATACCTTACATCAGTGCGAATTGACAGAAAGGAGGTAGTTCAAAAAAAGCTTATTAGTATAAGTCAACTTGAAGCAAAACATGCGCTATCCATAAACCCTTTCATTTTAAAGTGTATATGTAGGACCTCAGAGTATTATGTAAGCACGCCTGCAATTTCTGATTTTACCGAAGATCCGCCGAGCCAACATTTTCTCCAGGGCGTCTGGGGCCCAGGCCTTTCTTCCTGCCACCCCTCCCCATCTCTCTCACTTCCGACTTTGACATCAAGCCTGCTGCCATTCAATCGCACCATCAGGTCGTAAGTAGCCTCATTATTTTACTGACCTTATTCTTTTAAACTACGTCTTGCCGACAGACCCTGGATCGACGTCTGCGGCTACTTACGATCATAGCATCCCAAAGTCGTAGCCTTATTCTGACCGACAAAGAGAAGATTTCAGCATGGCTACCCTCGATGTCGAGGCTCTGCTTGATGCTACTGCTAGCAGTAAAAATGACACCAAGGATACTCGATCGAAGGATTCCGATGATCGCGTAAAATCCGACCGAAGTGAACGCAGAGACCGCGACCGCAGCCTCGGCCGAAGACGTGATCGCAGCGGCGATCGCGGGCGGCGTGACCGTGGTGATGATAGAGAAGCTACGCCGCGAAGTGATGCGGGTAGCCATAAGAGTAGGCGAAGAAGCCGGAGCCATGATGATGATCGCCGACACTCACGTCGTCACAGAGGAGGCGATGGGGATTATTATCGCAGTGGCGGCCGCGGCCGGGACCGCTCTCGCTCGCGCTCTCCTCGTCGGCATTACCGCCCGAGGGACGACCACCGCGAACGTGACCGTGGTGATCGCGGCTCTTATCGAAGCAGGGATGATGACAGGCCTCGAGGAGGACGTACGCCGAAACGCGATGCCACTCCCCAACTGACCGAAGATGAGCGAGATCGTCGAACCGTATTTGTCCAGCAATTAGCCGCTCGCCTTCGTACCAAGGAACTCAAGGAATTCTTCGAGAAAGTCGGTCCTGTAACCGAAGCCCAGATTGTCAAAGATCGGATTAGTGGAAGATCTAAAGGGTAAGCTTTCTTGGCTGCGTATTATTTTCATTGCTAATAATTATGATATAGAGTCGGTTACGTTGAATTCAAGAATGAAGAATCCGTCACTGCTGCTCTTCAGCTCACAGGTCAAAAGCTCCTAGGTATTCCAGTCATTGTACAACTTACCGAAGCTGAGAAGAATCGTCAAGTTCGCAACACCGAGGGTTCTGGTTCCCACGCCAACTCGATCCCCTTCCACCGGCTCTACGTCGGGAATATCCATTTTAGCATTACTGAACAGGACCTGCAAAACGTATTCGAACCGTTCGGCGAGCTTGAGTTTGTCCAGCTCCAGAAAGACGATACAGGCCGCAGCCGCGGCTATGGGTTTGTACAGTATGTCATCATGGATACCCGTTCCACCTCTGGACCTGCTAACTCTCATACCTTAGGTTCCGTGAAGCTGACCAGGCTCGTGAAGCACTCGAGAAGATGAATGGATTTGATCTTGCTGGTCGTCCGATCCGCGTTGGACTTGGTAATGATAAGTTTACCCCTGAGTCAACTGCCAATATCCTACAGAGGTTCCAGGGTCAAAACCAATCCTATCAAGGTTCTGCGTTTTCCGGTGCTGGTGGACGAGGTCCCCAAGCGTCTGGATTCGATCGAGCAGGTGGCCGTGATAATGACAAGGCGACCGGGGCCAGCGCTTTAGATGACACTGACGTTGCTGGTGTGAACTTTAACAACTACAGTCGCGATGCGCTGATGAGGAAGCTCGCTCGAACCGACGATGCCGCGAATGGAAGTCGTGACGAGAGACAGATCCTGAAACCTAAGACAGAAACCAAACCACTGCCTGTTAACGTCAACATGGCTAGTCGTTGCGTCGTTCTGCACAACATGTTCGACCCAGCTGAGTACGTATCTTACTGGCAATTATATGCTTTCAAAAAATACTGACCTCTAATTACAGAGAAGAAGGTGAAAATTGGATTAAGGAACTGGAGGATGACGTTCGACAGGAAGCCGAAGAGAAATATGGCCACGTAGTCCATATTTCTCTAGATCCGAATTCGCAGGGAGACATCTACCTTAAATTCGACAAGGTCCAAGGAGGTGAAAACGCCATTAAAGGCTTGAACGGTCGCTATTTTGGTGGACGAATGATCAGCGCTGCGCCTGTTGTGGACGCCGTCTACAGCAGTTTGTTCTCTCGTACCAAGGCTATTTGAGATGCTAATCGTTTGGCCTGACCTCTCCGGTTCTAGGAAATTCTGCTGTAAGTTTTCATCCTGTGTCGTAATTTCGATGTTAACTTGCACTAACTCCCGCCAGCCACCGTCACAGTCATCCTCTCCTCTCTCCATAGGAACGCCAAACCGATTCCAGCCTATCAAGAATTTCGCCTATCAACTTGGTAAACGACACAAGACTCTCTCAACTGAGATCACACGCTGTTTTCCCCAAATCGTGTCTACGCAACAAACTTTTCACGCTGATTCTACAATAGCATACCTGCTTCGGAGGACCATGCATCCTCGAACCTCGGCCTCTTCGCTGATAATTTGTACAAGATGATCTTCGTCCTCGCTCGCTGTTGTCGAGTCAGAAAATGCATGCTGGCCTGCTGACTAGGAATCACTAGGTAATTAGGTGTCGGTAATACTAAAGCATTCGAGTTAGTTAAAGAAATTCTCTGCATTCGGTGATCTTGGTATGGCAACTCCCGGAAGACTGTGATTCTGTCGACTCTGACTCCACATGTAGATTTCGCCTAATCTTTTCGGGCTTGGAGATTGCGGTCATCAATCAGATCGTTCTTCTAGCGTACCTTGTGGGATATGCATACCATCAACTAACAGACTACACTTCTTTGCAGGTACCCATGCATCCCATTGACTTTATAACGTTCATACTGCTACCCATGTAGGTTACTTGCGTCCAGGATCTGTCTGTTTAAGTTGGATGTTCACATTATAGGCGGTGTCTATGTGTAAAACTTACAACCACGACTAGCTAGGGCAGATGATACACGAGCCTGGTTCGTTCAATTCGACCAATGAGGGATGCACTTTGCGAAATCGAGCAAGGGCACCAGGCCCACCCTCATCTTCAAGGCTAATGCGCTTTAATTCTTCATGACTTGATATATTCGTATACACTTCGATTCGACGAACAAACAAGCAATCCTCAAATATTCGGCAACCGTTCAGTTTGCTTCTTAGCAATCATTTGCCGCTCACAGTCGCTCTATCAAGGACCTACGTTGAATTTTCCGCAAGGCGAGGCGCACACACTTGCAAACACGGGTATGAGGGTAGACATGTCATTCCAAGGTTACCGAATACTGCTACAGTATTATGCAATGTGATCAGAACATACCCGGCAGTTCTTCGTTGATACCATAGAAAACGGTAGGTTTAGGAAGAGTACCGAAGACGTA
This sequence comes from Hypoxylon sp. FL0543, assembly GCA_022578575.1. Taxonomy (NCBI): domain Eukaryota; kingdom Fungi; phylum Ascomycota; class Sordariomycetes; order Xylariales; family Hypoxylaceae; genus Hypoxylon; species Hypoxylon sp. FL0543. Next base: position 441,856 of record MU393995.1, read on the forward strand.
CGTCCTATTATTGTCACGCCATAGCCACAAAATAAATTTATTATAACTTCACCGTATGTATTCCTACCTATACCTCGGTCGACTATGGGTTTGCTAAGACTCCGGTTACGACGGTAGTATAAGTTAAACTTGTCTAAGAGTGCTTCGGGAGACGCACGGCGTCCATAGTATGGCGCTGCAACGGCCTAGCCAGTACTCTTACCTAGGCCGGGCTCTTATTCATCCCATTGAGCCGTCATGTATGTTGCTGTCATACCTTGTTGGGCCGACGTTATCTATAGTGCATACTGCCAGCGATACCAATAGCTATGCTAGTCTCCTCAGTTCAGGCAAACAAGAATGCCTTCCACATGTACTCATTCTGAAAAGACAAGTGTCTACCTTTTTTTCTAAGCTATGTGGGAGTCTGTGTCCTAGCGGGCAGTGATCTTATTGCATGTTGAATTTGCGAGCCAAGTGGTTCGGTTCGCTCCGAATGCCTCCAGTACTAGCTAGCCGAGTCAGAGTTCTCGACCGCTCGTCATGGGAGACCCGGGTTGCAAAGAAATATGGTTAGTTGACATTTTTTATAATGGATAGATCGACTTGCAAACATCCAGTGGTATATGCTTCGATTGCCTTTCAACATATACCCCACCCCTATAGAGCTGTCGGGAGGAGGAAACTCCGAGGTATTCTTGATTTATAGCATCCATTAGTTTGTGAGTGGTGACATTATATGAACCTATTTTATATATATACCATATCTGATCAAGACGACGGCGGAATCTTCGCCGGCTTCCGAGTCAAGACGCATTCTATGCCTCTTCCTGAAGCTCATATATTCAGGTGAGGTTCGTCCGTACCTTGATATTCGTTCGATAAACGACCCCAGCTGAGTTTGACTGTTACAAGCCCAAGACACCTAGCCTACCCTAGTCTATCATAGCTTGGTACCAGATGAGCATCATAGGGGCCTAGTTAGGTATTAATAAGGTTTAGGCCTATCGTCCGGTTCGTTCTCGCCCTACTTTATATATTATGCAGCAATTCCTTCCTCGGGAGCTTGATTTCTTTCGATACCTAATCAGCTTCTACGCTCTTCCTTTCTTTGATCTCGGCTATCGTTCGAAGACGAGGAATGAATCTTCTCGTCAAGCCCCTTGATATCGGTATACCTTGTGCCCATACTCACGTTCAAAAGTCCTTTGTGGTCTCTTTCCTTTCCTGCAAGCACTATAATCTAGTTCCGGGCGCTATGTCAAGTACAGAGCAATTCTATTCCATTTCAACCCATCTCCACCGCTTGGTTCGACTTCATCAGTTTCGTCTGTTCGCTTCTCGCTGTTCCAAGTCTCCGACCAGTCCCGTACCGATATAATAAAAATCATTTCTATGAGGATGTAGCATTCGTCGACGCTAATAATTGATTCACTCAAGGCCAACTTATAGACCTCGAGCACCCTGCATTATGCCTATGAATCCACAATTGGCGCTTCGGATGTATTGTATTGCGAGGTGAGCAACTGACTCGCCTTGTTCTGGAAGCGAGTCCCGAGCTAATATATTCCCTGTTGTTTGTATCTGGCTGATTAGGTATTCCCAAGGGAGTTAAGATTCGACTTCACTTAGAGACTATCGGCGTACTCTCCAGGCAGCGAAGAAAAATCCCGAGACGAGATATTCTACCCCGTACTTGGCTATTTGTCAGCATACTGTTGAAGTTGATAACTCATTCCAATGCCAGTCACCATCTAATTGGAGATGGTTAACCGCTCGGTTTTGAATGATTTTACTGGCATACCTCTTACTTCTCTGGAACCCCTAACCGTGCTTAGAATATGAGGGAGCAGTAAGAGATCATGGCGACTCACATACCGCATTTAATTATAGGAAGGCCTTTGCCGATACATGCCTGACGAGACTGGGTACATTGTCTCCCTACTCTCTACGTAGAACATCCATCCTAGTTCAGGAAGAAGCTGACAACTGGATGAAGGAAGTTGTCACATTTTCCCCTTCCGAATTAGACGCTCAATTTCACTAGCCTTGAAGTGACATTTCTCTTCCACCTCTTTAGTCCCTTTAATACTCCGAATTCAATCGTACCCTTTTCTTTTTGGATATTTACACCTTAGTAGGTATATATGCCCTCAAAATCTGTGAGATTCCACACTCTAATACCAGGTGGCTGCTGATTGTGGATAAGTAGGTCCTATAGATTGCTCAAAAATCAATGCTCATATCACTCTACTGCCTCGGCCCCCCTACTGCTTGGTATCCAACTGCCGTTGAAGAAAAGGAGTCAGTCTCGAGTTTGGGCATCCATTCAAGTTTGGGCTTCATATCCTGAACTGTAAGGTGCCGTACCATGATGGATACCCAGGAGAAGACTAGAGCCTTCCTCCCAGTCCGAGAATGGCAAGGCGGGTACTCTCTTGGCTTCGTCTTCATTCAAGAGAGGTAAACTTCTCGTATTCTATACCTGTCTGTGGCGGTGATTATCTTCGAATTTTGCTAATTGTCTTTGAATCTCAAGTCTTCCTATTCAACATGCAGAATAGTCACGCTGGATGTTAATATGCCCAGTCCCGCTCTTACGTGCCCCTATATTTCTCATTGTCCCCAAGGAGTCCCCATTGAGCACATCATGCTTTGAGCTGTTATGGATTTCAGGCCCATAGTGCCTTTTCCCGGTCTATTATGGGCCTCAACGGGTGCCGGGCCCGTCGTCAAGCCGCACCGGAGCATCCTGCGGCTCGGGCTTGCGGTGGCACCCGGCCGGGCCGGAGCTCTCATAGCCCCCGGAGATGGCATCGTTTACATTCGGCCGCCTTCAGCGGGTACTTCCAAGAATACCTCAGGCCCCCTCCCTCATTTCCTGTACGCAACCTCCACTTGTGTTTTGTAAACGTGCCATCAGATTCCCAATCAGTTCGTTTATGCCACAACTTTTTCTCACCTTGCCAAATTCCCCTTCAGGATCAATCTGTGCAAGCAATTGATTCTTCTCAACCTTCTCTCCCATCCCATCCATCATCTTCCCACACAAACCAGCTCCCACTTCCCACTTACGAACCCAGCTACGTAGAGAAACCTTCTGTAAGTTACATACGATCTCCTACACACCTAGTCTCACACTCCACTTGCCTGTCAGTGCGTTGTTGACACCCTTTACTATCGTGGGAACTCTTCCTGCCTTTCCCTACAAGTAATCGTGTCCCCATCACGCTTGTTCCTCTCTCGCGCTTCTCATTTCCATCTTCCTTTTCCCAACCTGGCTGACAAATACGTCACAGATTCAAGCACACCCTACTAGGTTATCTAGTAAGTAAAACACTGACCTTTAAGCTTCTACACTGTTACTATACCTGATCATAACCTTCGAGTCTCTACTTCTGCTAATCGCGTTTGATTCACAGTCGTAGTAACGCATACGTTTCAACCTTGCCAAGCTTTCGCAACCTCTTCACTGTCTAAGTAAGTAGAGACCCCATTATGAACATCAGAAGAACAGTTCATCAGAGCTACCAAGCTCGAGTTTTGTCCTCGATATAATCACATCGGTGCTTCGCTACTGGAGCTACTTGTTTGCTCAAGAAGGCATCATGGTGTATATCGATTTCTTTTCCTATTGACCATTACCCCATCTCTTCGTCCTTGCTAACAGATACCTTGCTACAGGGATTCAGTCCTTGGATAATCTCTAGGATGTCCTCGTCCCAGTCAGAGTCGGCCGTAAGTCGAACGATCAACATATCACTCGTTCATCTAAATACAGCCGATCCACCCGAGATGTGTAACATGGCCTTCTTAGGTTCTTGATACCAGCTCTTCCCAACCTCTTCACGCTCACCGAAAGAAGCTTTAGAGCTAATAATTTGTGTAGCAGGGCGGCTCTGGAAGCTGGGAGACCGCATCAGGCTCTTCAGGAGCCTACAAGTCCGCGGTAAGCCAGCTGGCGGAGTCTGTGGGCATGATGCCCTTGCCGCCTCCTCGCTCTCCGCCCGACTTCACCCCTGTTCGCCCTGATATGACGGCGACAAGGTAAGCCACAATTATTTTATTTTATTCTTATTTTATTTCTTGGCTATGATTTCCCGGGTTTGGTCTTCGCCTCTGTGCGGGGCCAGAAGCGCACGGGCATGATGGCTTAGAGCGATGTCCGGCGCCCAGGTCTCGGTCTCGGTCTCCTCCAAAAGGGGCTCCTTCCCATTTCGTGTTTGCCAGCTTGAAGTTTGCCAGCTTGAACGTCGGATTCCACATTCCACCAATGGGGCGGCCCCGCCTTGAGTCATTGTCGAGCAAGATATGAGAGAGAATCGCTCACAAGCCCGGGCAAATCAAGGCAGATGTTTGCAGTTCCTCCTCGGTGACTCCCAAACTGTGGAAGCTGCACTTTCTGCCCTGTGTGCAACTCTTCACATACCGAGTCCCGCGGCCTATGAGTTACCCATATGGGCTAAGGGTCACTTCGGCGTGGACGAGAGATAGTGATATCTCTTGGAGAAACCACTGGGGCATCAGCTGGACCTTCCCGATTTCAAGCCTAGGTCGACCGCACAGATCCTCCCGGCTGCAAATCGAGGAAGTTGCAACGACCCCAGCAGCCACATACTGGCGGATTCGCTCATGACTCAGGGCAACCACCTTGATATTCCTCTGTCTGGCAGCTTCCAGGATATCGGTTTCCTACTTGAATCCAGAATCCAGATCCAGATCTCTTCTTCTCTCTCCCAGTTTCTTTTCCCACCCAAAAGACTCACAGCGCACAACCTTTCCTTACCTGAATCATCCTAACGGTTCATCATCCCGACGACCTCTTCCACCTACAACACATTCCCTTCGATATCCACTTCATAACCCAGAACTACCTAGTACACGATCGATATCATCTGGCTTCGCTTGGGACATGGAATATCTGGGCCTGGGATTTCTTAGTTCTTTTCTGTATCTTACATTATCATATCGACGTCATGTCTTCAACTGACTCATCTTACAGTGGCTGCAGTGGCGGAGGTGCACCGCTGTACTCACCCAAGAGCAAGGAGGCTGCCAAACCTCGGGATGTTAAGTCTGCCAAGCCTGAGGAGACTCCCAAGGGTGCTTCCAAGGGTGCTTCCAAAGGTACTTCCAAGGGTAAGGAAGTCGTCAGAGGCCACGCGCCTGTGCCTGTCGAGCATAAAGAGACAGCAAAGGGCACCGTTCCTTCCCCAGCCGACGAAGAGGCTCGCCTTCTGAATGCGTCCAGCTCGTTTGCTGACCAAGTTGGTCCGCTGGCGGGTCAACCTGCACTCCCTCCCTCGATACGCCCGACAACGTATCGGTACGGCGGCGGCGTCGCATTTCCGTCTCAGCCCAGACACTCGCAGCCGAGACAGGCTCACCCAAGACAGGCGCTCGTGCACGTTGGCGGTTCTCGTTCGAGTTACACTTCCGGCGCGCCGACCAGCTATTCATCTCAAGTCCTCGAAGACGACGATGTGAGTTTCCCCAAATTCTATCACTTCTAGCCTAAGTATTATTTCAACTACTTGATGTTTCGGATGCTTACTAGGAACTGCAGGGCGATCTGAACCCGGTCCGCGCGGTTACCACCCGCATTGCAATGGCTTCGCTGTTTATCAGCCGCACTGCGGGCTTGCCCATCGGCGTCATTCAGCAGCACGAACGGATGATGAATGACATTAGCCAGACAGCCGTCGCCGCGGTCGGCCATGTATGCCGCGAACGAGACGACGCCAGACGTGAAGTCCAGCATCTAGTTCGACAAGCCATGCATAATGAGCAGGCTGCCAAGACCGAACGTGATCAACTGAATCACGAGCTCAATCGAATGATCGGGCGCGAAGATAGCCTCAAGAAGGACTTGAGCCGCTACAGAGATCGCGCCAACAAATCGACGCTTGAACTCGAGGGTCTGGAGAGGGACACCAGACGATTCCAGGAGCATCACCAGCAGATGGCATCCGAATGGGAGCAGCGGGACCGCCAACACTTCGAGCGCATCCAGGTACGTACTTGCCGCTATGGGCACAGATTGATCTAGTTTGAGCAGCGGGTGGCTAATCCTTATGTCTCTCCTTGTAGACTCTGGAAGGAGAGGTCACGCTTCTTCGGCGTCGACTTGCCGAGCGGGCTACGAACGCTGGCGAAGAGCCGGAGGATGCTGCGGTCTCGACATCAGAATATAGCTCTCCGTCAGTTGAAGCGTCTCAAGAGGAGGAAAGCGAACCGGCATCGCCGCCCAAGAAGAGGCCGGACAGCCACAAGGTCCTCCTCAACTTGCTCAACGAGAGGTACGGTATAATTGGAGCCAATTATAAGAGCAAGGCACCCGCGGTTGCATCAAGTTCGAAGCAACTACCCCCATCTACCGCGGGTAGTAGTACTAAGGGCAATCCCTCCAACTGGCCGGCGCTCATCAGCCGCCAGGACAACAGAACCGGCTTGGAACGTTACGCTTCGCGCGGTGGCCAGTCGAGCACCGTAATCCACACAGGCCCTTCGACTGAGCAGCCTAAGCTTATGAACACCTCGATCGCTCGTGATAAGGACAATTGGGAAGTTGGAGACATCATTGGCGCAATCGACCATCTGGAGCAACTCACGAAGGGGTACGTCGTGAGCTGCCATTCGACCGATGAAGAAGACCCTCCCAAGGTTCAGAGCAGCATGCTACCCCTTCAGGAACGTGCTACTTGGGACTTCCTGCTTCATCTGATCACCGGAGAACTCATTCATGGTTCTCAGGCCCATAACCATATGATGTATCTACTCAGCGTGCCGGCTTTCCGCCCCTACATCATCATGCGCGTCGCACTAGATTATCTTCATAAAAAGATAATCTCGCCACAACTCTTCCTGGGTCTGGATGAAAGTCTGGACAGTCATCTCCGCGCCCTTCAGACTCGTATCAGTACATTCACGCATATGGGAACGTTTGGCGGAGGCCGAGACCGACAGCTTGTTGTGAACGATCACGCGCGTATCATCCGACACGCCTTCAAGGACGCCGATATGGCCCTTCGTGTGGCGCAGTTCCGCGAAACTTCCATTAACTACCATTCCCAGGTGCTCTCCGAGGTGTTGAAGCCACTCAGAGCCAAGTCGGTGCAAGACGACGCCGCTTTCCAATATCTGCGCATTATGGTCGCCGGAACTTGGGACATCAGCGCCAAGGTGTGGATGTCGGGCATGACGTTGCACTTCTTGTTTCCGGACTGCGGATCCAAGTTCGGTGAAGATGGCATGAGGGCCGTCAACTCTGAGCAGTTTGGTGCGACCCCAGGAGAGCTGCAGTTCGTGCAGACCAGGGTGTGTTTTGCGATATCTCCCTCTTTGACCGTCCGCGACGAGCGGGACGAAAGTAACATGATCTGCCAGCGCATCCGCAAGTCCGACGTCATTATCATGAAATAAATTCATGATCTGGTTCGCCTTGCATGTCCCCGGCACAGGACTTCCTTGGTGAGATATTGGAACTGCAGTGCCCATGATACACACTTCTCTTATCAGAAAAGACGGCAACCCATACCTACGTTCCCGTCTACGACATACATATCACAATTTCGGCCTCTTGTGACCCGATTCCTCTATTGTTTTTCGACGCATTCTGGACAATAGGCTTTTCTTATGTGGTCCTGGTCTACTATCACCGACACTAGTTTTCTCTTTTCGCATTTCCTTCTTTCTCGATACCGCGGTTCAGGAACGACCGTCAGGAAAATATGAGGCCACGAGTCCATGGAACAGTGGCGCACAATTGATACCCGATGATACCCCATTTCTCACGGACCCGACGCATTCGACGGCGTTACTCTTGTTCTTTTCCCTCTCCAACCTCTTCTTGTTTTAGGCGTGCATACATGCGGGAATCAAACCGCAGCAGCCCCATCTGGAAATCGACCTTGACCTACGGGAGCTGCGGGACTCGTTGCAGAGGTATCCCGCACCATTTGGCTCTGGTTTTGATTCACATCGACCAACTAGTTGATTACGGAGAGGAGTTTGACGATGCGAGGTCGCATACGTACACGAAGAAAAGCAGAAAACCGGCACCAAAAACATTAGCAAAAGACAAAACCCCAGCACAAAAAAAGCAGCAAAATAGAAAATCCCGGCATAAAAAAAGGTAGTCATTCTTCGCTTGCCCGGGCGAGCACCATCTCCTTTTTTCGCGCGCCATAGCCAGCACCGATAATGTCTCTTGGCTGTGGCGGTATGTATGTATGGTAACATACATACATACAAACATACTCGGCAAGGGTATTCTCTGTCCCCAGCTCGACCTTGGACGGAGACAATACCAACACTATTACTTGACCTTTGCATGCACAGGCGTTGGTACAGGGGTTTTCATGCTTGCCGTTGATACGAGGGGTAGGGTGCTTCTTTAATGATAATGGAATGGAAAGTGGTTTCTTTTTTGTCGTTGTTGTTGGGGGGTTAGTGAGGATTGAACGGTTCTTCCCCTTCATAGCTAGCTGCCTCTAGGCGGCCTTAGGCTTTTGCTTCTTTAGGTAGTTCGTCTGCCCGAATTTAATGCGTTGATCTCAGAACTCCTTTCGTGACGTATTCATCATTGTGAATGCCATCGTAATGCCACCGTAGTCCTTTCGTTTGCGTGGAGTGTAGTGTAGGGGCTACTGCTTGCCAGGGGAGTGACTAACTAACTACCTACCTAGGTATCTATATGATTATTCCCGTCCCAGGGTAGCGTAGACTAGGTAGGTATGTAGTAGAACCGTAACCCAGCGCATCGAAGGAATACCATCCATACCGTAGGGAATATAACCTATAAGCAACCTACTGTTCACCTATGACGCATCCGGGAATATTAGATATCCTACGAAGCAGAAGCAGATATGCAAGTCCCTTCACCGCAAAGCCAGAAGTCCGAGAACAAGACAAAACAAGTGAACGAAGGAATATAGGCCTGCTGATTTAGGAGCGTGAGCTATATGGTTCGATGATCTTGATATTAGGCTTTTTCTCTGCAGACTGATACTATATGCTCTCCCTCTTGCGTTGGTATCTAACCTAGGTAGCTGTATGTAGCAAGGGGTGAAATCCAGGTATTGATACATAGGTACATAGGGAGAATAATGCCTTGTCTGTCTGTGTGTCTGTCTGGCTTGTCCTGTCCTCTCTCCTCTTCTCGTATCGTCTCGTAATCAACTGACTACCAGGAACACCAAGGATTCATATGTAGGGTATCTTATAGCGCCTCCTTACTACCCCTTGCGCCTTTTCTCTAACCTTGCGCCCAAGCAGGCCCGTCTATGTATCCGTCGCTCAATTTCTCAGTCTCTCTCTACCCCCCTCTTCTTCCCTATCTCCTCTCTCTCTCCCTCTCTCTCTCTCTCTCTCCCTCCCTCTCTCCTCTCGCGCTCTGTCCCTGTCTCTCTCCCTGTCTTTCAGCTAGGAATCAAAAAGAAGGCCGATCGACCCGCACCAGGACCTTGCGGTCCAGCTTCCGCTTCACGGCGCCGAGCACGACCTTGAGGATGCCGTCGGCCGTGAGCGTGGGCTGGTCGGCCCCGTTGGCGCCGTTGAAGGTGGCGGTGTCGACCATGTCGCGGATGCCCTCGCGGCGGCACAGCTCGTCGTCGAGCTCGCGCAGGGCCAGCGTGGCCCCCGGGTCGCGGCCGACCTGGAAGAACTGGATGCCGATCTGGTGGGGCGGCGCGCGCAGGTCGTCGAGCCGCCGCGCGGCCTGCGCGATCACCTCGCCGGGCTCGTCCGTCGGCTGGCCGTCGGTGATGACGATGACGTTGATGGGGCGCACGCAGTAGGCGTCGCCCGTGCGGCGCACCAGCGCCTCGTAGTTGCCGAGGTAGGCGCGCAGGATGTGGTCGAGGCGCAGGCCGGTGGGCGTCGCGAGGCTGGGCTTGACGAGCTTGAACAGGTCCTGCACGACGCGCACGTCGGTCACGCCGCGGTAGCCCGTGCCGACGGCGCCGCGCGCGGCCTCGCCCCGGTCGGCCGTCCGGTGGTTCAGGAAGTACACGTCGATGCCGTCCTCGTCGTGCTCCATGCAGATGGGCAGGATCGCCGACACCGCCTGCTGCGTCTCCTGCCACCGGTTCTCCGCCTTCATCGACAGGCTGTCGTCGATCAGGAAGATGGTGTTGAACTCCTTCAGGAAGGCGTACTGGTCGTCTGCCACGGCGGCGCTGCCTGTGTTACCTTGTTAGATTTGCGCCTGGTAGTAGCTCGAAAAAGGAGGTTGGTGGAGAAAGGGGGGAAAGTTGGGGACTCGTGCGGGATGCTGGTGGCTTGAGAAGTAGGTCACTCACCTGAGGGGATACTAGGGCCGTCTTCGACGCTGGGGGAGTACGGAGGTGGCGGGCTTTCGGGCCTCTGGGAGCGCGAACCAGAGTTGGAGAACATGCCGCCGAAGAAGGGGCTCCGGCCTTGGCGTCCCTCGGAGTCGTTTCGGCTGCGGCCGCTTAGGGATCTGCGAAGGGAGAAGCCGGAGGGTGAACGGCTCCGAGTGGAGGATGTGCGACCCGTATTCTCGGGGCTCAGATGTTGCTGGGAGGACCGGCTTGATTGCCGGTCATCGGCATTGAACATGCCGGAAGCTTTGAAAGGGTTATTCATGGGGGCTAGTTGGTGCGTGCATACAGTGTAGCGGCATTGGCTGGTGCAGTCTGGTGTGTTGAGGTAAGTCGGAGGAGAGGAGGATTCGAGTCCTGCCCGGCAGAAGGAGGAACCGCTGAAGATATATGGCATGTTGTTGAGTTCTCTGAGTCAAATCCCTGTAAACTCTGACCTGGAGCTAACAAAGTGGCTGGAGAACCTTAAGCGACAAACGCCGCTGTTGTTTGCTCTCTCCCTTTGTTGATCAGGAGGACGATATTAGGACTCTCAAGTCTCAACCTTATTATCCCCACCAAGCTGATTGCAAGTTGAAGCTAGTTCAACTAAGCGCTGCGTTGGATTCTGCAATGAGGCAGTGTAGCGGTTGTTTGTTGGTTTGACTGTGGACTTGGACGTCTTTGTTCTGAAAGCTGATGCTCGTCCTCACGTTCCAACAGTCACTTACTGACACCATAATATATACAACCAAACAGTCTCATGATGGATGATTAGACATCATATGTTCATCGAGTATAGCCATGGTGGCCAGCTTTCTAGCCGTGCCTTGTGTCTCTGCCTTGCGGGGCAGTGATGGGACTTCTGATGCAGCTTTCTTCATCTAGAGTTTCATAGCGAAATTTGCGACGTCGAAGGAGCATTCCGCCGCACGAGAACTATGAGAAAGGGCTGATGATACACAGGTCATGGGTGTTTTGGTGACGCTACGCGAAGGTACACATTGCCCAAACGGGGGCTGTGGCTCAAATGGTGAGAGGCTAGTGGTGATTGACTATTGGTTGACGGAGGCGCAGCAACGCTCAGCCCCCCCAGGGCGGAATCAGCCAACCTAGGTTCCGTAAAGAGGGGATCTTCTGCACGTCGCATTGGACGAGACAGCCGGAAGCTTGCCCATTTGTGAGATTAATGCAGTACCACCGACTCGGAACCGCCCATTACTTGCATTAGTAGATAGGTATGTACGACAAACACGGGGGGCCTGGATTCTGGGGGGCAATCTCATAGGTAGGTACCTACGTGTAATGATGGAGGCGGGGGTTATACTACCTATATGTAGGCAGCTTAACTTTTCTTCACCGGTATTGGCTCCGATAGAGAATAGATCACTGTGTAGCCAACAACTCCCAAACCGGACTCTCATCGCCATCGTAACAACATTATTCCCGTCGGCAGTGTGGACGGGTTATATGTAGACTCCAAGGCGCAATAATCATCGGCAATTGCTTAATTTGCTAAACCCGTCCTCGGGCCGGTCTTAGGCGCACTATATTGCGCTATGCTATGCTATGCCTAGAAGTGGTCTTCCGGTCAGACCGTCAGTCATCTGAGGCGACTATACTGCCCGATCAGGGGCGTAAACTGCGACTATGTCATGAAGGATGTAGGCGGCCGCACCTCGCCGCCCGTCGTGGGAAGCCGTAAGCTCATGTTGCTGAGCTTAGCATAAGCATGGCAAAGCAGAGCCTCAGCCGTATGATCCTCGAAAAATCTCTCTCGCGCCCGCTTATCTTACACCGCGCTCTAGACCATGATATGATAGGGCCGAGTCTGATCTCCCAAAAGCCTCCTGACCGCAGAACTCCGTAGCGTGGTAAAAAAATACACGAAATACACAAAGATTCCGGCAGTCCTTTCCGAACTTCTTCTCTCCTGGCCTTCTGCCTCGGAGGAAGCTATTAATCAGCCCCATAAAGGCGCCGTAACTTCGACAGCCTGCTCGACAACAGCCTTGACTCGGTCTGCGAATGCCTTGTGATTGCATTCCACCTCTAGATCCTCTAACCATACGGTGGCAACCATCTTGTCCACCTTGATGCTGACACCCGGCACGGGGATTCCTATTTTGTGAAGCCGCTCGAGCTCCGTCTGTTGCCGTAATTCCAGGAGCCGCTCCTCCTCGTCTCCGTCGTCGGAGAGCTCCATAGAAGCGTCCGAAGCGGCATCCTCGTCGTCTTCGGATTTCTTAGGCTTCTTGTCCTTAACAAGCGGCGGCAGTTTGGGCGTAGCGACGGGCGCTACGTTGTCGGCGCCGAACTGGGCTTCTAGGAACATGAACAGGCGCTCGAGCCGCTCCGCCGGGCTCAGGTGCGCGTGGGGGTTTCGGGCCGGTAGGCCGTAGGAATGCGAGTGCTTACTTGCGGACCCTGACCAAATCGTTAGCGGAAATGAAACAAACTTGATTAGGCTGACACAGGGCGATGTGCTTACTCTTGACTGCCGCAGGGCTGCTCTCAACGGATAGAAGGACAGCCATAACGGCGTCTGCAATGCCGTCGTTGAGCATGTTCCCTTCCCACTCCAATTCTACCTCGCCATTGCTGCGATATCGTACCGTTACGCAGCCCATGACCAAGTATGCCGCGACAAGTTGAGGCATTTCTTCATCGGCATCGGTTAGCTGGCCGGTGCCATTGGTCTCATCGCTGCCCGAGGCATCCTTCCGATTCTTGGTCTCTGGCAGTTCTTCGATGCTGCCGAACGTGCCCTCTAGAGCCCACTTGATGAGGTCGATGCCTGCCGCACTCAAGGTAAATCGCTGTCGACACGCGATCGTAGACGTCGTCAGACCAGCATACTCGCGCAAGTCTTCCGGATCCATCAGCGACATCTTGAAGTCGTTTTGGACAATGACTCCGGCGATCAACTCTGCAGTCTGGTCGTCTGGGGTCGGTAGTTGCTTAGGAGGAGGAATAGACGCGAGCTTGCCAACGACCTTAGCAACCTTATCTGTCTTGAACGGAATTCGTAGCTCCTCGCAGTTCCTCGGGCTGTAGACCTTGACCTTGTTGGTTTTGCTCGAATTTAGAGACAACAGCTTGGATTTTAGCCGCATCATGTTGTGTTGCTCGCCATGCACCAAGATCTATCCATGTTAGCGAAGAAGGGCAGTGGGCAGTGGGCAGTGGTCCATTACTCACAACTACTGGAGCTCCGACCTCCTCAATGAACTCCCTATTTTCTTGGCCGTCGACGTGCGCCGCGAAAGAATACTCGGCAACACTGCATCTCCGAGGGATCATAACTTTCTCGTTGTCTCCCCCGGGGCCCCTCCGGACAGCGTTGATATTTCTTGACATGACCGCTTGAATTTGATCTGGCTCCTGGACGATATGCTTCGCCATTGTACCTTCAACGCTGTAACCGGTGATGATGACACCATTCTTCTCGTTAGGCGCCCACCGTTCTAAGAGTTCTCTGCTGATTCCGTTCTGGAGCATACCGGGGCTAGCAAGCATGACGCAGCTTCCGACATCGTCAAATCTGTCGAGGCTTTTCAAGGACCTGATAAACTTGAAGTCCCAAGGCCCGCCCGTGCCTGCGCCATTTCCCGCAGCCTCCGCCTCAGCCATCCGCTCTCGGAACAAGCGCTTGATGTTGTCGTTCATCGCACCGACGTACGTCTGATATACAACCATACACTTCCGTGCTAGGTTGCTAGCGTAGTATATGGGTATCTTTTGGAACTCGGGGTGTTTGCTCCAGTACTCGTCGAGGATCAGTAATAATTCCTGTGCTCTACCTAGAGCGAAGACTGGCATTAGGACGCGACCACCACGGTTGAGGATACCAGTGATGGTCTTCATAAGAGCCTGCTCCCTTTCCAGCCGGGGTACGTGAGTAGAGACTCCATAAGTGGACTCAGTGATGAGGACATCAATCTTGATGCCCCTAGGGACTTCAGCAGAGACCAGATGCCGATCCTGTTCTCGCGAGTAGTCGCCGGTGAAGAAGATATTCAACCCTGCTATCTCTATAAGGAACATGGCAGCGCCCAACACGTGGCCGGCGGGGTACGGGGTTATTCTGATGGACGAGATGGTGTGAGTGGTGTGATAGTCGATGGCCTCGATTTGAGAGAAGGTGGTGAGGTGGTCCTGCTCTGTATATACGGGCTGGGACGTAGGATTCGACGAGGTATTGCCGACTCGAATACTATCCTGGATAAGCCATTTGTAGATAGCCTTGGTCGGATGCGTCATGAAGACCCTGCCTCTGAAGTTGGTCTTTGCTAGAACGTAGGGTAGAGACGCCGCGTGATCTACGTGAAAACTTGACTAATGTTAGCGAATATACGTTTCGGCGCTACATGTAGACCATGAAAGCCAAGAGTCAGCAGGGGGTTTATTGGAAGGTACATGGCGACGATCAAAGGGCGCTACCGGTTCGGGTGACAGATAATGTCTTTTATTACATAGCTGAATACATGACTAGGATAGTAACTATCCAGAGGTGTCGATATACCATCACGGCGACGCATACAAGTGGTTACTTTTGCTTGGCATTGAAGAACATCACCCTCCGCCCTAATCGATACCAAGCCCTTGATCATCTACAGCTGCATTGCGATGAGGGAGGGCAAGGAGGCACTTACTGGCTAATCAGGAGGACATCGACGGTGCTTAAATCGAAGTCGTCGAAGAAGGGTAGAGCGGCGAGACCGTCGTAGGCAGGATGCTGGCCGGCATCGAGCTATACAGAGCAATTGTCAGTGTGATCGTAGTCTAGCTAGACAGGAGGGTAGCGCAAGCTCACCATCACAGTCTTTCCTTTGTATTGTATGATATGACATGATCTCCCAACTTCATTCCCGCCTCCTAGGCAAAGGAACATCAACTCATCAGACGGGTCCACGGGTTCCTCGTCGACAGTTGTGGTTATCGCCGAAGCCTTGCGCTTGGACGCCATTGTTTAGCGAATGCGCAAGTCGAGCAACGAGGGTTGTTGGCAATATAATTAGGTCGTTTGACTACTAGGTGCGAACAAATGCTAAGACTGAACTCTTGTCGGAAGGAATGCGATCAAGTGTCTCGGTCCTGTAGCCCGTCGGTCGCGACTATGCAATGGAAGGCATCTCAAAGCGGGAGCATTCTGTAAAGAAAAAAGATGGGCAAAGGAGATTCAGTGAGGATAGATGGCTCTCGTGGTTGATTGGCTGACCGTTGTTGGAGAGGAAAGTGAGGGATTGATGATGTGAAGACGAGGATGCAAGGCAAGGTTAGAAGTGGAGCGGCTGCCTGGTAAACTGCAAGGCAAGTATGTACATACAACCTAGCGCCCACGCGCACGCGTTTGAGTGGAGACATGGGCCTTTCGAAGCTCCACTGCTGGAACCTTACCTTAGGCTGCTTAGGTAAGGAAATTGAGGCTCACTGGCCGGCTTCTCATTGATCCGAGGGTGACAAGAGCGCTTGGGCCAAGTCCAACCGAACCTTCCAAGAACAAAGGAGAGCAAGAGTGCAAGTGGGGTCCGTGCACTGCTACACGAAATCTTTCCAATGGGGGAAACGGGAACAGGAGCTTTTCTGTGCGTGTTGCGAACTACCTAACCTATACTTACGTATCGCCTCCTCACTCAACCTAAACATAAACATCCCATTCATCTTCAATAACCACGAATCCGACGCGACACCGGATCACCCGTTTGTTTTGATCCTAGTCGGTATCGCACGAGTCGCATACGATCCATCCTTCTCCGTAGCATCGCGATACTCTACACCGTAAACCATCGGATGGGTTTCAACCGGCCGAGTGTGACAGGCCCTGTGCCTGCCCAGGTCTCGTAGAATTTGTTGAAAAGGCCTGCTATTCATTAGTGACTTTCTTCGCGACGTCCTTAATTAGCAGGCCGAGCGATCCAGTGCGTCGCTAGGAACCCGCGTGTCCTCCGTAACCCACCAGACTCTCGTCGCCATCATGTCGCACCCTCAGTCAACAATGCCCCAGAGGCAGTTCTCACCTCAGCAACACTCTCCAAATCAGACCTATCAGTACCCACCTACTAAACGCGCCAAGTTATCTCCTGGCCCTTCTTCAAACCCCGGTTCGCCGTACACGAATTATGCGGCAAGCCCTGGAGCCAACTCGCCGACGCCTACTCCAACTACTCTACAAGCTCCAGGTCCTCCTAATCATACTTACAACCAACGTGCCGCTTACAACACCCCGTATCAGCAACCGAATGGCCGAGCCTCATCCGTCGGAATGACTCTTACGATGCCGTCCGCTGGAACCACACCGGTAGCATCGCCTCAGCCGACGACGCCTAACACTTCTCATGCGCCATACTCGACCGCCCAACTCGCGCCAGTACCTGCAGCGACTTCAATGGCGCCTTCACACCCTCCCGTCCACACCAATATGGGCCCTCCGTCCATCTACCCGTCAGGATCATTCTCTAATGATCCACCAAGACAAGGGACGAGGCCTACGACTAAGTCTAGTATCAGTTACGACATAAGCGACATGCTGCTGGGGACTGGTATCGACCTGGAAGAGGAGGAAGAATACGCAAATAACCTGGATACTCTTGGATATCCCAGATACCCTCCCGGTAGTCGCCAGACAGCGTACGGAGCTGGACCTGCCAATCAGCCTGCGCAGGCAGTAGGCGACATAAGTCAAGAGGAACTCGCTGTCCAGGCTGCGGATTATGCTTGGAATGAAGCTGCGGCAAGACTTGCTAAGAGCAGAAGTCTGGAGATCCGCCATTACCTGTTAGAACCAGGTGTCGTTCATAAGCGTATGGCGGATGTGGCGCAGACGTATGGTATAGGCCTCAACTTGGACGTGAAGCAGGACGGAACCGGGAAGTACATGGGAAGAATGATGCAACCTATCGACTTCCCCAAACCTGAGATACAGGTCTCGATCCAAAAGGGACCGGAGGGTGCAATCGTCCAGACAGCCGGTTCTTTCCTGCCCCCCGAATCGTACTTGATCGACCAGATCGCGCTGCTTTCGCTAAGCACGAAACAGCGCCTCGGTGAGCTTATCTCTGACGCAAATAGAATTGCCACCACGCGACAGACGAGTGCACATGGCCAGGTACCTCAAGACTGGCTCGATGCGGCCGTTACAGATCCTACGGCGATCGGAACCCAGGGTGAAGGCCCGCGAACGGGTGCGGAGAGCGCGGTTAGCCCCCGCACGAACCCACTTAAACGTACGGACTTTCGAGCCCCGATTGTGCTCTCTGCTTCGTGTGGCTAACAATGATTATAGGTTCTGCCGATGAGCTCAGTAACGGACTGCCGACGCCAGTCTCGGAAGTCTCCCCGGTTAACTACTTGGCGGAGGCCCTGGCAGCTGCCGGAAAGGACGCGCGGAGCGCGGAGGAGAGCCGACTCAAAAAGCGGCTTAAGCGAATGGAGGACGCCGCAGCTAAGAAGGACAGTGAAGGTACTGATGGTCAGTCGCGAGCTGGATCTGTAGCACCCGGTACTCCCGGATCGATCGCACCAGAGTCCGGCGAACCCAGTAAAGCGCCTACGAAGAAGGAGAGCAAGAAAGCGGCGAAGCTCGCCGAAGCAACAAGCAGCACGAGTGTGAATGCAACTCTAACTCTCTTTGCCGGTAATAAGAAGAAATATTCGTGGATGACGAGCTCGGGAGGCGCCGGTAGTGGAGCTAGCACTCCCCGACTTCCGACTGCTGGCGCACCAGGCACGCAAGGTTCCACGACCGGCGCTGCGAAGAGCGCTGCTCAAGGACCCCTGACGAAGGCGGGCGTCACGCATCTCGGACAGTTCCGCGAAGATTCGGAGAAAGGAAGAAATATCCAACTCCGCGACTGGATCGCCGTTCTCGAGGAGCGCGGGTTCGATCTGAAAGCCTTGCAGCAAGCGTATGATATCCTCGATCGATCGTGGAAGCTCTGAGCGGAAAGTACATCGTGAGGAATGTAAAGGTCTCCGATGGACAGGGAGCGGTTCAATGGCCATAAAAATCCTCGACCGTCAACTCAATGCGTGAATTCCCTCGGTACGACGAAGCATAATTGCGCTCTTGAGAAACCAGCACTAGATTTCCCGTGTTGTATTGACTATACATTTTTCACATTCACCAGCCAGGCGTTGATATCAGAGGGCATTAGGGAGGTAACGGTTTGGCTTTGCATTTTCTGGCTTTTCGCCTCTGCCCAGAGTGATTTTAGTTCAAGGAGGAACACGAACATGAGGAGAGCCGCGAGGGGAGCGGCCTCGTTGCATTGGTGTGTTCGTCTCGAGATGACCTTAACATAAGGACGAAGATCTGCCTGTTTATAGCTGGTAATTGTGCAGGCTCAGTCGCCTGACGTATAGCAGCAAGGAACGCGCGCTGAATTGCCTTTTTACGTAGTTGTCTAGGTCCCTACCTAGCTAGGACAGCCGCGAGAATGGCTAAATCAAAGAACGTATAATCACGTATTCGCGTTGAGTTTCAAGTAGTGTTCCATGCGTGTTCCCTTAAGATGAACTCTCCATAGTAAAATTACGTAGGTAGGCAGCTTCGGCTTCGGCCCTCGTTCGCGCGGCGCCGGGTGGAAGTGGGGATTCCCATCCTACACTTGTACTCTCCGATTATTTGACATCACGTCAGGAATGTCCCGAATGGCTTGATCCGGTTTATTCTCCGAGTCCCCTTCTCTCCTTCGCCCGGACTATAATTGGCGCCTTATTGAGGCTCAGTAAGACATTGGCTTATCTATTATTCTCCTACACTTCTCTTACATATATTTTCGCTCGCGTGAAGCTCCATACGCTCCTAGATAAGCCTGTTGTGAGAACTCTCTGCCATGGCTAAAGCTGTAAGGAACTTGCCCTTCGCCCATAGCTATACGGTAGCGATGTAGATTGGGGATGGAATGGAGTGAGAAGAGCGATGTGGATTACAGATAGGTCCTCGACTTTGGTAGCTACGTGAGGCTAATTTGGATGTAGGCGGTGGGCCAGATATGCTCGTCGAACTCGATGGCGCATAACCTCGAGCAGTGCGTGAGGCTCGTGGGCCAGGCTGCGGCTGCTGGTGCTAAGGTAAGGGACGGCGCATATTCGAGCTTTGTGGTTTATCTTGAGGTGGTGTGGCGAGAACTGCTTGGGTGGTCAATATCGCGAATTTCACCTTCGCTGCTTTAAAATATATCCGGTAGTATCAAGGTGGATGACATGAAGACGCGGAATAAAATCAACTGAGTCCCAAGCAGAACAGCCTGCTCATTCTGGAGATTGTCCATCTATACTCACCCTCTCCAGCCCTATCAATAACTCCAGCACATCATTCCACATATTTCCGCATCTACCACCCACCAGACTAACCAAGCTTACTTACCGACCTAGATCCTCTTCCTCCCAGAAGCATCCGACTACATCGGCGCCTCAGCCCAGGAATCCCTCTCCCTAGCCAAGCCCATCAGCACCTCGCCCTTCGTCTCCGGCCTGCGCAGCGCCGCCGTCAGGCACCAGCTCGCCGTGCACGTCGGCATCCACGTGCCCGTGTCCGTGAAGCCCGTCGCGGCCGGCAGCAGCAGCAACCCGGTCCTATCCTCCATCCCCATTTCCAATTCCAACTCCACCTCCACCTCGGAAGAAAAAGGAGAAGGAGAAGAAGGAAAAGAACCGCAACGAAAGCTCTACAACCGCACAATCTACATCCACCCCAACGGCCACCTAGACGAAGCAAAATCGTACGACAAGCTGCACCTCTTCGACTACCCCGACGCCGCCCTGCGCGAGTCCAACACCACCCAGGCCGGCGCCGCCTTCGCGGCCCCCTTCGACTCCCCCGTCGGCCGCCTCGGCAGCCTCATCTGCTTCGACCTGCGCTTCCCCGAGGCCGCCTTGCACCTAACCACCTCTTCCTCTCCCCCCTCCTCCTCGTTCGTTCCATCTTCCTCCAGGTCCAAGCCCTTCCCCCCAGCCCAAGTCCTCCTATACCCAAGCGCCTTCACCGTCCCCACCGGCCGCGCCCACTGGGAGGTCCTCCTGCGCGCCCGCGCCGTCGAGACCCAGTCGTACGTCGTCGCCGCCGCCCAGGTCGGCCGCCACAACCCGGGCCTCTCGCCGCGCGTCAGCTACGGCCGCAGCATGGTCGTCGACCCCTGGGGCCGCGTCCTGCTCGCGCTGAGGGGCGTGCGGGACGACGGGGAGGAGGCCGAGGACGGGGCGGTGGGGCAGCTGGGCGTCGTCGATATCGATCTGGCGGAGTGGGAGAGGGTGCGGAAGAACATGCCGCTTGTGAGGAGGACGTGAGTATACATCTATCCCCTTTCCCTGTTACTTTCATTAACTCACTGCAACTAGGGACGTATATCCTGAAGTATGAAATCGTTAGTATGGATGGGAATAGATAGAAGAGACGATGTACGAGTCACAGCAAGAATAAATAGAAAATGAACTTGATGATCCTGTATTAACTAACGCAGCTCTAGTCTATGTACCGACCCAGAGAGAGCCTTGCCATTTACAACCATCAAGCCCACCTTCACCTTTCTTTTCGCCTTTGCGATTTTCCATCCGCCAAGTATCGTACTGTACCGTCAAATGTGGTACTTCCAGAGTCGTCATATCAACGCCTCCCTGCAAAAAGCTTTCTCCGTTTGATACCTGTTGTTCCAGGTCCGAATTTTTTCGTGTCGAGTAAAACGCGTGCACTCATGCTCATGATGCGAATGCAAGAATAATACCTGCCCCTTGCCAAACCTTCCTGACGCCTTTGCTAGAGCCTCAACTCAAATCACGCCTGTCGAGTTCAGAAGCATGGCAAAAACCACTTGCTTATCCACTAGTTCCAGAGCAACTGAAAAGAAATGTAAACCGCATCATGGAACAGCCGTATTAATACACGGGAAATGATGTTGTTTGAGAATAAGAGTTTGATAGAGAGCCGTCGGTGCAAAGGGTGAATTTGTCGAGTACATGGACCGAACTGTAGTGTGACGAAGTTGCTGGTCCTATGCATAGGTTGGATGTAGAATTGAGGTAAATCATTGGGCAGCCGGCTGGCTAAAACCTCGACCTCTTCCTCGAGGACCAAATCCACGGCCACGGCCATTGCCACGTCCACGTCCACGACCTCGGTATCCGCCACGGTATCCGCCGTCGACGCTGCCTTGGCCGAAAGTCTCCATGTTCCTACGCTGTTCCTCGCCGCGCCATTCGCGGCCACCAGGCTTATGGCCGCCATTCTCGGCACGGTCCTTAGCTTCACTAGAAATGTTGTCAAAAAATGACTTAGTCTTGTTGTACGCCACCTGGGGTACAGCAGACTCCTCGGACTGCACATGCTCTGAAGTAGGCCCATTCGAAGCCTCGGGTTGGGGTGAACCAGCGATAGCCTCCTTCACAAGATCTTGCTTGTTGAACTTGGCATTTCCAGCTTCGAAGTCGAAATCGGAATTAGGGACGGTAACCTTGTGCGAACCGCCTCCTCGACCTCCTCGGCCTTCACCTCGGCCACGTCCCCTGCCGCTCGCCGAGCCTCTCGAGGCGTTAATTCTCATCTCATTGACCTTCTTGGTCAAGTTGTCCATGCCAACGCTGCCAGTGCTTCCATTCTGCCCTGCCGCTTCGGCGGTACGTGCTGTGTCGAGTTTGGCCATCGCAACAGCAACGGCGGCCTTCGCAGCTTGAGTGGCATCCTTAAGGGCGGCTGCACTCGTCTGTCCGTTAGCCTGATCTCCTGCAGGTTTAACCGACGCAGTAGCGGCAGTAACCTGAGGTCCGGCTTTAGGGGTAATCGCGGAAGGAATCGGTACAGCGGGCGTGACTCGGTTGTTCTTGGGGCCCGTGGGAACAGCCTTCGGCTCGGTAGCATTAGTTGGGGGCGCGTTATTCGTCGATAGCGATTCTGCAGTGGCCTTGACTTCTGCTGCGGTCGGTTTCGAATCGACCGGCGGTGTCGGTGCGACACTCGTCGAGGCGGGCTGGATAGGCTGCTGTCCAAGAGACTTAGGTTCCGTAGGCAACTCAACCGCGGGGTTACCAACCACTCTTTGCTTATCGACACCAGCACCAATGGGAGCAGGCTTGTTGTCTTGCTGAGGTGTTCCCCTCATTCCCTGACCAGGCGCACCAGGCGCACCGGGAAGTCCTTGAGGACCAGGTCCAGGCGGGTATCCAAAGCTGTTCCACGGGCCGGGACCTCCAGGACCACCAGCCGGGAAGCCTTGACCAGGAGGGAACCAGCCAGGAGGAGGGGGATATGGCATTCCAGCGAAGCCTTGAGCAGGACCAGGGCCAGGGCCGCCACGTCCCCATTGTCCAGGCGGAGGAGGGTAGAATGGATTAGGTTGATATGGGCTTTGACCATAACCTGGAGCTCCGGGACCGGGCGGGAGGGGACCCTGAGGCCGTGTGCGGGCCTAAGTTGTAGAAGATGTGATTAGCATCAATGCTTGGTAGGCCGTTGTATCTATATAATAGCATAGGTGTGAAGTCCATAGTAGATCAGAAGGAAGGCAACGGAAATATCAACACGGGGTTGTTTGCGCATTTCAGTCAAGTATAAATTTTACATCCGAAATATTTCGTCATATAGATTGGACAGTGCGTAGTGAACAGTGAGGGGACGAAAGACTTACTCCCACGATGGCAGGGTCATCGGGAACCTTGGGAGGTTGGTTCTCCTTGGGGGGAGCAGGAGCTTGCTCGATCCGCAAGTCCTTCACATCGCTGCCTCGGAAGACGATGTACTCGTAAACCTGATCAGAGGGGGCTATCTCCTCATCGGAGTTACCCTTGCGTCCTTCCGTACCGAACGACTTTACGTTCTCGAGAGAAACTGTCGACTCTTCGGAATTGATCTCGTGCAATATGCCAGAGTACCTAGCAATGTCAGTCGAGGATACCTGAATGGAGCCTCTATGATTCGAGGTCCTACCGGATATCGCTCTTCGAGATGAGGGATATGCGAGAGCTGTGATGTGTGCGTGTCGCGTTAGCAGTCTAGATCAGATGATGCGAGCCGAGGGCTGATAGCAATTGGCGAGGGGACAGATACACACCCAAGGAATTCAGACATGATGTCAGAAGAGTATGCGCGAGACGCGCAAGAGGAAATGTGAATACAATGAAAGTTGTGGAGAAAAGGATCGCGGTGTCGGTGTTGAGAATTATGAAGAAGAAATGCAAATTGATGTTGGATGTTTGGTCGAGGTAGGATTGGGAGGTGGGAGGAGGGAAGAGAGAGGCTGAATTTCCGATGTGAAGAATTGAAAAATTCAGCGAACCGTTGGTCAGAAACCCAGCCCCGTAAACTTTAAAGTCGGTGGGCTTTTCTTTCTTTGTTACTGGAATTGGCAGGTGGCCGACAGATGCTGAGCCACAATAATACCTATGTACATGCAAGTACCTGCCAATTTCGAGTGGCTTACAGCTGGCCGATACAGGTCATGTACCTACATATATGTACCTCCTGGTCTTGCGGTTAATTTGATGCTTAAACCACAAATTTCCTTTTTATTCAGGCGCATGAGTCCACTGGGGTATAGGTATTTCCTTAGGGTATGTAGCACACATTATTTTTCTCCTAGAAACACAGAAGTTCGATGTGTACTTGTTCGAGTATCCACTTCATAGACCATGTACCTAGGTAGGTATGTACTGGTCTGTAAAGCTGTCCGACAATATTGTAATGCACAGGTTATTATTATTAGCTATATTTCATCAAGTGTGTCAGAAGACTCTGAGCCCGAGCTACTCGTGGTATCATCTACTTCGCCCTGCTCATCTGATCCCTCCTCTATAGGCTCACCCTCCTCGTCATTTGAATACCCAACGAGGCCAGACGCTTGCCTCTTTTTGGACTTCCCAGGTCTGTTCTCCACAACGTATCCGTCGGGCACAGCGGTGGAGTTACCTGGTAGTACGCAGATGGTCGGGAACTCCACGATGTCGAGACCAGGTAATATGGTAACCAGGTTGTCAGTTGGCCGTAGTGGGATAAGCTTCTGCGGTTCTCTCGAAGGTGTTCTCGGCTTGAGGAAAAAGAACCGGTACCTATCCTTCAAGCCCTCGATTGTTGTGTGGGACCCTGGGGCCGTGTTGCTCCACGTAGTCGTGCTCGAGTCTTGCATCACATATTCCCCACCGGTCCAAGCAGTCGTAGCCACGTCTTGGCCGCTCCCGATAGTCTCCCTCTTTCCCTCCAAGGCCCTCTGTTTCTTCTCCTGTACACGTTCTCGGTCGCTGAGCTGCCGTTGGCGATGGTATTCTTGGGTCTCTGCGAACCCAAGCTGGAGCGGTACCTCGTCCAGTATCTTATGCAAGATTCTCGAGGGTTTCAGATTGTTGCCTCCTTTGGTAAGATCAACATCCTTCCACTCGAGCCATTCGACCTGCCAGTTCATAGTCCTCGTGCGCTTATTCCAGCTCGTCTTGTTCTCTTTTGCCCGAGCCATGCCGTAGGGGAGAGACGTGACATTGATGCCCAGGTGGCGCATCCTTTGTATCGAGTTCCTGTCCCATCTCCGCGAGTTCTCTTCCAAAGTAACTCTACCTCTGCTCTGGCCTTTGTGAAGGCGTGCTCGTTTATGGGGCGGCGGTCGCGACGTGGTTTCCTCTTGCGGTAGTATATCCTTCTCTTCCCTCAGAATCTTCTCGGTTCGCTCCACGGACCTCTCGATTTTGGTTAAGAAGTTGTAGTCGTGGTCGATTCCCGCGTCCGTCTTTAGTTTCTCCCGTGGGATGAAGACTGTCGGGTCGCGCTCTCCGTTGCATGACGACCACTTCTTATGCTTCTTGACACATGTCAAGGAACATGTTCGTGTACCGCATCGAGGACATTTGTACTTGGGCGCTTGTATATGGCAGATGGTACAGAGCGACGTCAGCAGGGGATCTGCCATGGAGCGTTCGTGTAAAGCGACTTGAATACCGGTAGTTCAGCGCTAGGTAACAAATGGTAAAAACGTTATGAATGAAGAATTAAAGAATGCGATCGTCTGATATTGATAAAGGTTGGTTCATTGTAAGTTGGAGCGTTATTGGACATTGGAAGATTCGATTGATTGGAAGCTTCAAATTCTAGATCACCATTCTTGTCTTATCGATATCTAACCGTAGCATTCCTTATCTGGAATACAGTAGGCGTAGCGTCATAATTGCCATGTGCGAAATATCTCACTAAATGATACCACTTCCCCGGCTGCTCTGGCATACACATTGAATCTTGATAGATATATATACTGTAAATAACCCATTTTCCTGCCGAGGAGGAACATAGACTATTATCTATTGAGTCTTCCGACGTTAGATTATACACTGTGATATGAACAGCCCATATTCGTGCTCAAAAGAACCGTGTTTAATTATCAGTACTCCTACTCCATGAATATCATATACGTTGAATATACCGAGATATGCTCATCGAAGTTACTGAAAACTTAGTTAAGTGATCTCCTAGCTAGTCGTCGGAATTCCTAAAATTGTGGTAACTCGATGTCTCAAGAAAAAGATGCTAGTAAGAGGCACAGTATACACACTGTGTCGCTCATCGCATATCCTTTCGGTCTCGCTTCCTGCCCAAGCAAAATGGCCGACAACGAGTCATACAGTGAGACTGACAACACCGCTCTCACATTATAACTCAACCATTCCGCTATCCGCTAATAGTATAGACTCATGGCTCTACGATGACGGACACGGAGATGAAAGTCGACCCACAGAGAGCCGCCGCTCTCGTCTCGCAGATCAAAAGCGTGCGCGAGCGCATCGCCGCCGTCGCCAAAGGACGGGATGTAAGTGCCCTCCCCTACCCCTTCACCAATTCCTCCCGCCAGTAGCTACCTCAGGGCTCTTATTCTACAAACCATGATAAAACACAACACACAGCGCTGGCTGTTCATTCATTGACTACCTCCATGATCGCACATATAACTAAGAAACATTCTAGGTCCGTCTGGTGGCAGTTTCGAAGCTGAAGCCAGCCAACGACATCCTGGCGCTGGTGCAGCAGGCCTCGCCGCCGCAGCTGCACTTCGGCGAGAACTATGCCCAGGAGCTAGGCCAGAAGGCCGAGCTGCTCCCGCGTAGTATACACTGGCATATGATAGGAGGCCTGCAGTCCGGTAAGGGAGGCAACTTTTTTCTTTTCTTCCTTCCTTCCAGCGCTACCTAGGCATGAAGCGAGCAACCAGGCAGCCACGTCAAGCTAAAAGGCACATCGCCTTTGTTCTCGGGAGGGGAAGCCCGTCAACTTCCATATGTTATTTAAACACAGTCATCGTCAAGTGACAACCGAGTTGCTTCGGAGTGATCACGTGCCCTCCCAGCCAAAAGCCCCCAATATCTCATAACAACCCCCGACCAAACTAACCCAACTCCAGGGCACTGCAAGAACCTAGCCAAGATCCCGAACCTATGGTGCGTCTCGAGCGTAGACACGGAGAAGAAAGCGCAGCTCCTAGACAAGTACCGGGGGGAATTCCTATCGTCCCTCACCACCACCTCCTCCTCCCCACCCTCCTCCCAACCCTCCTCCCAACCCTCCTCCCCATCCCCAAATTCATCCACCCCCGGCAAACTCAACATCCACGTACAAGTAAACACCTCCAACGAGCCCAGCAAGTCCGGCTGCCACCCCGGCCACGCCACCGTAGCCCTCTGCCGCGCCGTAGAGGCCGCCCCCAACCTGCACCTGCTCGGCCTCATGACCATCGGCGCCATCGCCCGCAGCGTCGCCACCACCCCCGACACCGAGAACGACGACTTTCTCTGCCTGCGCGCGCAGCGCGACCTCGTCCAGGAAGAGCTCGGGCTGGATAGGGAGCTCGAGCTGAGCATGGGCATGAGCGAGGACTTCGAGGGCGCCGTCGCCATGGGGAGCGGCGAGGTGCGCGTCGGGAGCACGATTTTTGGGGCTAGGCCGGCGAAGAGCGAGGCCAAGATTAGGGAGTAGTTTCTGTGTGGCCTATGGATCCCAGTGTAGTAGGTATCTGCCTAGGGGAGGCCAGGTACTTTAGATTATCCTAGCTTAGGTACCTATTCAAATCAAGAATGCAGACAAACGGACGCTCAAACCTGAACCTAGTCCTAATTGATCCGTTATGACCCATCATTAAATGCTCGTAACCTCTGATTCGTGTGCTGCCCCATCTTAGGCGCGTACACGTCGTTCCTCCCCGTCCATGAGTCTTCCGCTACGACCTAAATCATGATCACGATGGTACACAAACATCTCCTTCATCTATCCACACCCCTTCCCCCCTAATAAATTACCCCTTAAAGCACAATACCACAATCATCCAGGTACCATTCACTCCTGCGCAACAACAGGCACAACAACATTCCGCCACAGCTCCCTCTTCCGCTCATCCGCACTATCAACCCACTCCCTCTCCACCAGCGCAAACTCGTCCCACCACAGCCGGTGCGTGGACTCGATCGTATCGCTCTCATCAAATTTCCGGCTCTTCCAGGGCTTGTTCAGGATGTAGTGCAGTATCTTGACGTGCTCGTCCCGCCAGAGCCCGCGGTGGCAGGCCCGCATGGGCTTGAGCGCGTTGTAGTGGTACGGCAGCGGCTTCCAGCGGCCGCGGTACACGATGGCGAGCAGGTCCTGGTCGAAGAAGAGCATGTCGGGCACGTCCGGGTGCGTGTTCATCGCGTGGATCAGCGCCTCGTACTGCTCCCGCGACGGCCTCAGGATCACCGTCCCGGAGTTGAGCAGGTGGTGGTTGTTCGGGCTCTCCGGCGTGATCGGCGCCGGCTCGCCCGTCGCCTGGTCCGCCGCCGTGAAGGCGCAGTTCGCCGGCACCCAGTCCTTGCTGTAGTGCGGCAGCTTGCGCGGGTTGCACGTGCACGCGTGCGTGCTCGCGATCCACCCGTCCGGGAGCTCGACCTCCATCATGTCGTCGATGTTCTGCAGGATCACCTGGTCGCTGTCCAGGAGGACCACGCGCTACGAGTGCCGTCAGTCTCTCATCCTCATCCTGATCCTTATACCTCTTATACCTCCTCTACATTTAACACAGGTCCAAACTTCATAGATACAATACCTTAGGTAGGTATGTAATATGACATGAAGTTGTACGTCTAGATTCAAGTAAAGAGCTTACCTCATACTGCGTAAAGGACCACGGAGCCAGCTTCTCCCAGGTCCCCTTATTGACCTTACCGTCGCGCGGCGCCGGCTCGATCTTGTCGACGACAATAGTCGGGATGCCGGCGGCGGCGAAGGCCCCCATGTACTCGGCATCCTCCTCGACGGCGCGCGTCACCATGACGACGAGCCGGTACTTGCTCCGGTGCCGGCGCAGGGAGTGGTGCAGCACCAGGAGGCCGCCGAAGTAGCCGCGGTTCGTCAGCAGCGTGGTCCAGATCTTGGTCGGGTCGTACCACCCGTCGTCCTCTCCGTCTCCATTCTTGACGCCGTTGGCCGTCGCCATTATTACTGCTCCTGCTTCTTTTTCTGTTTCCGTCGTCTCTCTCCGCTTTACGTAGCTCTTGCTACTCGACGATTTACTCGTTCAGCGAGAAAGCGAGAGGAAGAAGAGAGAAAGCGGAAACGGAAGAGGGGAAACTCAGAGTACGTATGGGTATAAAAAGCAAAGCGAAATAGAAAGGAGTGTGCTTATGCTCAAGCTTGTAGTATGTGCACTACTTCTCTACCTCAAGGTACATGTCTTACCCATTTCAAATGCACACGCCGATTCGGAACGCAAATGGGCAAATCACAAATCACAAATCGCAAATCGCGTGCGCAAGAAGAAGAGAAGAAAGCCTAGTGTAGGTACGGTAGCTTAGGTACCTCCATGTGGTATAGCGAAGAGCGGGAAGAGGATTATTAATGTAGAATTAGAAATAAGGGACCGTTCCAACAGCACATTAGTACCTCTGACTAGCCCGGCGATAGGGTTCGGTCGTGGAGATAGATAGGCCGCCTGCGCCTTCTACTGCAGCTAGATAGGAAGACGACCCTACGACCCTGACCTTAGCCTCTGACGCCATCGAAGAAGATAATACCCGTAGCGGGCGTGGTGGGACAGTGCCCCGCCATTGGTTCCCGGTAATTCGAAATGCTACCTTATACCGACATTTGGAGCTCCGACACAGGCCGAGGAGCTACCTTATACCGACATTCGGAGCTCCGACACAGGCCGAGGACCTACACTGTACCTTAGACACGCACTCTTGTCTTATCTACATAAGGTACCTACTTCATTAATTAATCATCCCCGACTCCAATAATAGGGGAAAGTTTACATGTAGATTATAATAAGCGAAGAGGATAGTAGTCGCCAACCTCTTATGGCAGATAACAGACGAACCTTAAGGCTACGTAAGCCGCGAGGGAAACTACCCTTCACATAGTACAGAAACCCAGCCCAGAACCAGCAGGACGGTAAAATCAGCGATTGGTCCAACCTGTCTCGTTGGGCATATGTGCCTAATGTATAGTGATTCGCATCGCAGCATGGTCATACGGGAAGGCGGTGGGCCCTCTATCGCGAGAGAAGAGGTACCCAAGGTATTCTGGAAAATATATAGACTGGGCAAGCCCATACAGCCTACGATAAACAATAATAATAAAAAAAATCAAGGCGGATTGTATTTCTCTGCTTCGTACAAAGTCCAGCACTGAGGAGACGGTTAAGCCGAAGACGAACATACGTTCATTAATACCTCAGTGCTCCGTGTGTGTATTAGGTAGGCATGATCCGGGCAGTAAGCCAGACTTTTTTTCAACGGCGGCACACAATTAAGCCCCCTTTCAACAACGAGTCAACGACCAACGAACGCATCAGACAGTACCTAGTGGTAGCAAGAGGGCATGTCGTATCCTAGCCGTGCTCCTCATAAACAGCGCCGACGCCTGCTTACCACAAACTAAAAAAGCATTCATCTCACCTAAGCGTCCATCTGCGAGTAATCTCCAGCAAGAATCAGAGACTCTCACATAAAACCGGTCTCATTCCTCACAGTGGCCAATAATTCGACAGCCGCACCATAAGCGCGCCTGTGCTCCTCCAGTAGCGCCTCCTGGTCGTCGAGGATTCGCTGCTGCAGCCGCACAAGATCGATCGCCGCACGTAGCTTGCGCTGAAGTTCGTCGCACGCGCAAGTATCGCACTTGAGGCCGTCTCGGCGAACGTGTTGTCCCAGCGTCGCTCTTCCGGATGCGAGGGTCGATTTCCACAGTGATGTAACGGTGACTCGCATTGTGGAAAAGGGGTTCGAGATCCGGCGAGCCGCTCCCGACTCCGCTGCGGTGGTGGTGTCTGAAGTTGTCATTGTTCCCTCGGCGACGAGTTCGCGGCAGAGCGTCCAGACGTCAGGTTTCTCGGAGTGTGGGCAGTAGTTGAGGTCGTCAGAGGTCGTAGTTGCACTCGTGGTCTTGGCAGTAGTGGTACCAGACGATGTAGAGGATGACGTGATGCTAGACAACGTAGTAGAGCTCGTGCTGCTGGATGATGTGATAGAGCTTGTGCTTGTAGGCGCCGTTGAGGCCGCATCCGAAGTCGAAGTCGAACTGGTGCCGGAACTGGAACTCGACAGGTCATAGGCACTGACACTCGAACCCAAGCTCGCATCCGAACTCGCGTAGGGCGTAGGATAAGCCGTGACAGTGACGACAACAGTGGTGATTAGCTCTCCAATCAGACCCTGCGCATCTGTCTCCAGCGCAACACCATCGCTAGAACCTGACGGCGGAGAAGCAACCATTACAAGCTCTTGTCTGGCCGTGGGTGTAGAGAGAGGCGTCAGAGCCGTAACTAGAAAAAGGTCTATCAGTCGCAATTCGCGTAGAGACGTGTCCCTGTAGGCCACTCAGACAAACTAACCTTCCGTGATGATCGTCGTAACCGCGCCAACGCCCGTGACAGCCGAGGGTTGTGAATCGCTCCAAGTGACATCCAAGGCTCTAACTTCCAGATACGGCGGCGCAGGCGGTGCTGTCGCAGAGGAGGCCAACGTACCGGTCGCCGTCGGTTTCTCATGGCGCACCGTCTCGACGACCAGGCCAACCCAGCCAGCTGCGAGCAAACCAGTTGTCAGTCCCGTCTCCGCACACTCTTGCAAGTAACAAGGGAATAGAGTATAGACTCACTAATCACAGTGGCAACGGCAATCATGATGATGACCAAGAACAGGAGCCAGGCCTTGGGGAAGATCTCGGGGGTAACCCTGTGCTTCAGCTCTAAAATACCCATCAGCATCACACGTGTCTTCCCTTCATTACTACACCATCACGTCACCAAACGAAGCAAGGAATACTCACCAGCCCAATCATCCTTCCACTTCTCAACCCGGGGATTCGCGCGTCGTCGGGGCGACATCTCGCCCTCGCACCCGTCACCCCAATGCGCTCCCGTCTTCATCGTGCCGTAGTCACTATCCGTATCCGAGCTGGGCGGGGGCGTAGCAGGCGGCGCGAACAGCACGCGCTGGTGTCGGAGCAGGACCTGGCGTCCCGGCGTCGAGGTGTCGAGGGAATGCGGGAAGAGCAGCGATTGCGGCACGTCTCGCTGGCTATCCTCCGTCGTGTCGTGGTGCGGCTGCTGAGACTGCTGCGGTTGCGCCTGGCTGAGGGCGCGCAGGTTGGTGTAGCCGTAATTGCGGATCATGTTTGCGGTTTGCGGTTTGCGGTTTGCTAGTCAGGGAAGAAGGGTCAAGAAAATCAAGAAACAAGAGATGAAAGATTTAATCAAGGACAACAAAAAAAGGACAAGGTGGAAGGCAATCCTCGGTTCGTATGTATGCGCATACGTGCTTGAGCGGTTCGCGCAACAGTACTTAGTCAAGGAGAGGTAGGGCGAGAAGGAGGCAGGTGTACGGGACTCGAGACTCGGCTCGCATTCGTTAGGATACGTGTGGAAGACGACAATAGACTCGGCACAGGTGACAAAACAGAGACCTAGGGAAGGAAGAAGAACATTGAATGGATAATAGAAACACGCATGGCCCGCAAGACGGTCCCCTAGGTGATGTGTCGAGGGCTGAATCGAATCCAACTGCAGCAGTGCACAATCCAACATGAAGAGGACGCCGGTAAGGTTAGATTCACTTTGGCAACGAGCAGTGGGAACCCTCGTGCGTGCTCAAGTACCTAGGTAGACACCTTCAATGCTCAAAGCTGCTGAGAAGGCAAGTGTTGTGATGTGAATAGCTCCTTCTCTGTCGTAGAAATCAACATTGACCATGACGACGGCACTAGACATCTTATCGGATCAAACCCTTGCAAGCGTGAATGAACACCGTAGAATTTCATACTTACAAAGGCTATATCCATCATCATATAGAGGGTATGGAATCGTTTACTCTAATAACACAGCCGTCTTGTTTGACACGTGTCTGATCACACATGCTACCTACGAACTCCTTTTTGCGCTCGGGCTGGAAATGCACAATACCACTTAGCTGCTTTGACTTGAGAATTTTCCCCCAAAGAATAGTATCCCTTCTTGAGCCTCCGAGTATTACCGTCTTCTTATTCTTATTCTTCTCCCACCAGTACTCTACTGCACCATTATACTACTGAAAGTATCGGATATCTCCTGACGAGATAGCCCCTCTCGCGCTTCAGGTGCCGTTGAGACCCCTTTAGATATTCTCTCCTCCATCAGCTTTAACAGCACGGGAGGCACACTCTCATCGGTGGCGCGAATTGTAAGCCGGACCATCTATAAACTTGTTAGTCGAAGCACAAGGAGTCATGTTTTCACTCTTAGGACTTACCTGCGAAGCATAGTTTGGCTCCAGTCTCATGAGACAGCCAAACTTGCCTCCTTCAGAGGTATGGAGGACACTGGCTCCGACGAAGTTCTTGCTGTTTGGATCAACCCCTCTGAGTATCCCCCACCGGAAGCCCTCAAGTGTCTTGCGAACGAAACCCTCCGTAATCTCTCGCGACCCGTTCTTACTGCCGAGTGCAAGGCCGATAATTTGCTGAGCCTCGCGCGGGGCACCGCCGATTTGCTTCCATCTCTTGAAGAAATCATCCGATGTGAGGTCTGCAGGGTCCATGAATTTGTGTATTGTGAGTGGAAGCATCAAGGTAAGCGCTTGCAATGCACCTGCGAGGTAGCTTATCCTAATAGTGGGACTCTTGCTGAACACCCGCTTCGCCTCAAACATGATGATCAGCCGTGATTGTCCACCTTGTAAGATAGAACTGTCAGGCATGGTCTTGATATCCCACGTCAGATTGGCCTTCTCGCTCTCGTCCAAGTCTAACGTGGTCGTAAAGGAGCTCACAGTAGCTGGAGTCTTGTTCGTGAAATATAGAATGAGGCACGCCATTTGACCTCTGTATTCGGAGCGAACTCCGACTTGAAGCTGCCCGTCTTCAAACAGTACACCGTCAGCCTTGAGTAACAATTTGTTGTAACCAGACTCCCAGCCGGGCGACAGATGCGCCGCGCTGGCTAAGTTCGGTGCCTTGAGCAGCTTTTCGGGGACTGGTCCCGCGTTCATGTCCAGACCAGCGAGATCGTTGGAGTGGCCATTGGTACCGTTGGTCCCATTTGCCATACCGTTGCCGTTAACAGGGCCGTTAGAGCTAAAGGTCCTTCTTAGACTAGGGTTCTTGGCCATATTCAACTCTGAAGCGTCGTTGTTGGCATCCTTGCCACCGACCACCCAAGTCCGCTTATCACTAGTACCAGCGTGCTTCTGGTGGAGTCTCGACAGGAGCGCAGACTGCCGTTCAGGGAATGGCGGCATCTCATCACACACAGTTCGAAGCAAGTCGTCTGTCGGCTGGCTTGCTAATGTCAAGTACTCACAGGCCCGTTGTTGTAATTCAGGGTCCAGAGTGTGGCTATATATCTCGAAAACGTGCAGTAGTTGGGGTTTGATTTCGGGGAACAGGTTGACGAACTTGATGAACGAGGACAGAATCATGGCGCGGGTACTCGAAGAGCAAGCCGGTAGCTTTCTAGACAGGGTCATAAACTGCTCGATGGGGCTACAACCCTTCTCTTCTGCAATCAGGTGACCAAATTCTCCCAGGATATAGGCCCCTATTTTCACCAATGTCTCGTGGCAGTGATCTTGCTTGACGTGTTGTAAGGTATTGTGCGCCGCGTATACCTGCAGTTCCTCGTTGTTCGTCACAATCTGGATGACTCTTTGCCAGACCTCATCACTAAGGTGGTCTCCCGCAATAGCCACCAGACGGAGTGAAACATTGATGTACCACTGGATGTCGGTGGCATACTTCTCCGTCAAGATCGCAATCTTCAATGCCATCTCTTCTCGGATTGCGAAGTCGGCATTCTGCAGGTAATGGAGCAGCTCCGCGACGATCGGCACAGAATTGGTCGAATCGCACATACTATATAGCAAATCGAGACCTTTTCTGCGGACGCTGATATCGCGGTCCTTGAGCGATCCAAGAATCACCTCTTGGTGCTGTTTGATAGGATCGAGATTCTCGGCTCGGGCTGCAAGGTGCGTCATGGCTTCTAAGCCTAGGTACCGTACATTCGTCTCCCGAGATGTTATGAAGCGGCCCAACCGCGAGGATATCTGCTTCATCAGCGCATGCTCCGTGTCCAGATGAATAATGAGGTTAATAGCCTCAAACAAAACTGCATTCTGAGCATTGTTCTGTTGGACGTTTTTGTTCGTCTCCATTGCTAGGTTCAAAATCTTCTGCAACGATTCTCGAATCATCTCGCGAACGTGACTATCCTCTATTCGACTGGTTAGTTTCTACATCGCACAAAATGCCCAGCGCTATAGCGGCTCATACCTGAAGGCGGGAAATACTGAAGCAATCGTAGCAGCTTGACCTGTATCCAAGGACATGGGACCTTGTAGTACAAGTAGTCAGCAGTATAGTCGCCATCGATCAATATCCGTTTCAGCCGCGATGCGGCCTTGACATATGCACCCTTATATTGGTCCAAGTTGTCTTGCGCAACAGTCATCACCAAGGACGTAACCGAGAGTGCCACTCCGAGATCAGGGTCATCCATGAGAGATATCATCCGTTCTGCCCATTGTGGTTGGACTATGTCTGGGTGTTTGCGATACAGGCGGAGGAGAGTAAGGGCGGCCTTCTTCTTGACGAACGATTTTGAAGTCCTACATTCGGTGTTAGATACTGCAGATGACGCCAAGAGACAGATAATGGAACATACGGCGAAATCAGGAGTCTGTGAACCTCTGTACTCAGTGCTTCTCCCATTTCTCGACCTCCTACGTTTGCGATCGCGTGTAGGGCTAGACAGTTGAACAGCTCATTATGGTCGAGGAGGTCCTTCCGTATGCTGTTGACAACCAGATGTAAGAGCTCGTGCTTCTCGTGCAAGAAGAGTGTCATAGCAAGATATCCGATCTGCTTCTCCGAGTATTTATTGGCCGAAATGAGATTGACAGCCTCGAGGTGTCCGAAATCAACATTCCAACCAAGAATGTAAATGTACAACAACTACACCCATTGTTAGATTCGCTCGTATATCGCAGGATAGCAGCGTTTTATTCGTACTTTGCAAACATATTTCTTCTTGTGGTAGCCGCTTAGATTACCATCTGTAGGGCCGTTAGTCAGGGGGTCCGAGGTCTGAAATCCCAACGTCGCGCAAAGGCTAAATATTGGCTCTAGGTTGGATCATAGCATACCCTTGAACTTCTGTCTGTAATATAAGAACTGAAGGTTAGCATCTTCCTCTTCAATGGCAGTTTGGAGGCCGTTTCCACCTACCGAATGTTTGCAAGTTCCTTATTAATCCTCTTCTCCTCCAAATCTCTTGCTCTAGCGTTTCGAAGGTCGGCGATAAACTGAACGAGACCACGCATGTTCGAGTTGCTGCTGCTCGACCGGCCGAGGAAGCCGGCCGCCGCTGACGAGGCCATGATGTAGTCGCAGCGGCGTTCCCCCTATTTTCAGCAGAACGCCCAGTATTCCCGTCGCATCCGCCGGTGTAAGCAGGGACGTTTCGAAACGCAAGATACCAAACTGGTTTATATACGAAGAAGTCGAATTCAAGTATAAGGTCCAATATCGAGAAGAAGCACGCTCAGCAATGCGGCTCTCATGATAGACCTGGTCAGTCTATGAACATGGTCGAACGTGACCAGGACGACGTTGGCAGACGGAAAAAGGGGAGTCGACGAAACGGGAAACGGGAAACGGGTAGGGTTTGTCGAGGTTCGAGTCGGGTCGCCAGGCGTGATCTGATTCAGGATCGAGTGTTTAGACGGATTGTAGAATTTCGCACTTGGTGGCACAGCATCGGAAGGATGTCAGGGACACATATGGAACAAATGTGTGTAGGTGAATGAATGGCAGCGGCCCTTGCTGTCTTAAACCCCGAGCGGCGAAAGAGGAGCACACCCTGTCTTGCACCACACCTTCCCATTAGACGGATACCCGTTGTGCAATGTCCAATGTTACCGGGATGTGGGGCACATGATTTCCTACTACACTACGCCTCAATTGTACATAATTGTGGCTTAAACATTGAATTTAAACGACTGCGCTGCTGCACCAGGTGCATGTGGGTCTCAGCTTTAATAGAGATGTACATTGGTACCTTTCAAT
This sequence comes from Hypoxylon sp. FL0543, assembly GCA_022578575.1. NCBI lineage: Eukaryota > Fungi > Ascomycota > Sordariomycetes > Xylariales > Hypoxylaceae > Hypoxylon > Hypoxylon sp. FL0543. The sequence goes on from MU393995.1 coordinate 478,687, forward strand.
TCCTTATCGATATTAGCTCCTTAGCTCCTCAGGTTTCTTGGCGCTCGTACGTCACAATCAATTCCTCATCAGACCGAGTATCCTATGTACTTATCCAAACTCAGGATGTGAAGAACATCCAATTGACCACCTAGGAGAAATGAATCGCAGTCTCCGGAGGTCAACTGTACTGCTACCACGAATTCCGACGGTAGCAGGAGCAACAAGCTTCGCAGCGCGCCGATCCTACGCCTTCAATGCCGCGGCCCCTCCCATCCACCAGGTCTTCAACCGTCGCACGAAATGGCTGCAGAAGGAGCGCGCAGCCGCCGACGTCGAGCATAGCCGGGTAGCTGACTATCTGAAAGACGAAGTAGCCACCCGGCTCTGCGACAGGTTGCTGGTATACTCTGTTCATTCTCTTATACTACTCGAAAGTTGGTAGTTGACTGAATGCAGGACATCAAACGCAGCTACCCCAAAGTCCTCGACCTCGGCGCAAACTCCTGCAACATCGCGCGGGCCCTGACCCGCGAGAACCCGGACCCGAACCACCCCACATCCGACCCCATCGCGACGCGCATCGGGCACCTGCTTGCGGTAGACTCGTCTCAGACGCTGCTCTACCGCGATGCCGACCTACCCTTCAACCACCAGATCAACATTACCCGGCAAGTGCTGTCCGATGAGGAGACCCTTCCCTTCGAAGCCAACAGCTTCGACCTCGTGCTCTCGTCGCTGAGCCTGCACTGGATCAACGACCTGCCGGGTGTCCTGGCGCAGATCAACAACATCCTCAAGCCCGACTGCGCCTTCGTGGGCGCCATGTTCGGCGGGGACACCCTCTTCGAGCTGCGCACGTCGCTGCAACTCGCGGAGCAAGAGCGGCGAGGCGGTATCTCGCCACACGTGTCCCCGTTAGCCGACGTACGAGACGTGGGGGGTTTACTGCAGCGTGCCGGCTTCAAGATGCTGACCGTGGACGTCGACGACATCATCGTCGACTACCCGGACACGTTCGCGTTGATGCAGGACCTGCAGGCCATGGGGGAGAACAACGCGGTGCTGGGTCGCGAGATGGGCGGTATACAGCGAGACGTGCTGTTAGCCAATGATGCTATATATAGAGAATTACACGGAAATGAGGACGGGAGTATACCGGCGACGTTCCGGATGATTTACATGATCGGGTGGAAGGAGTCGAAAGACCAAGCGAAGCCGTTGCCTAGAGGCAGTGGTGAGATTAATCTCAAAGATGTACTGGAGAGGAAATAAAAGTAGAAAAAAAGCCCCTTTGGGCCCTGCCATTATCCACTCGCGTAACTACCTATCGTATCTTCCTATGCGTTCGTCTCTCTCGGCTCTCAATAGCCATCATTAACGGGTAGAGGGGACGGAGATCGAGACGAAGTGGATACTAATCATTCATTAGCATCTGACGAGGTCCAGATTCGAGTCCATTCTGAGATGCCCAATACATCTCAGCTCTCGGCTTCATGATGAAAAGACGCAAGCGCACCAAATTCCAGGCGACGATGTTCCATCCGATGATTCCAACCTCAATAGGCATTTCATGACGCCTTCAAATATCCTTAGCAAAAGTAACTGTATGAAGCAACAAGCTCGGACACGCAACAGTCCTCAACTTCCAACGTCCAACTTCCAGATAACGTCAACCTCCTTCCTAAACGGGCTGACTGCGTCGTCTAATACGGCCGTTAGCTTGTACTCTAGGGACAGATTCATACATCAGAAGTCATCTCAACTTACACCTGTAGACGGGCTGCTTAGTTATCGCGATCGGCACCGTGTTCCTTCACAATGTGGAGGTTCAGGAAATCCTGGTCCTCCCACTCCTTGTCGCACCGCTCGCAGTAGAAGTGCAGCGCGCTAAAGGCTTTGTGTGCAACAAGGGCATAGCGGCTGGGGAAGCCCTCCAAGCAGGACTCACAATAGTAGTGAGCCTCCGGGTTCTGTGTAATATGCTCCTCGTAGCTGCCCTCGTCCGTATACAACTCGTTGCACTGCTCGCAGACATAGTGCTCCCCGTCCCGATTCTCGAGGAAGTGGACGCGGAGGTCCGCCGCGTTCTGGAAATGCTCCTCGCAGGGGGAGCAGTAGTGGTGGCGGATATCAGTGGCGTAATGCATCTTGAGCTCCTCCTCCGAGTCGAAATCAGAGTTGCAGGAGACACAAAAGCCGTGCTCGACTCCTAAGATCCAACTCTCCTCGTCCAGAAGATGCGCGTGCATCTCATCCAGGCTGTCGTAAAGAATTCGGCACTTCCCACAGTAGAAATGGGTGGATGCTAGGTGGCGCTCTTTCTTCTCCTGGGTTGTAAAGAACAACCCGCAGTCGACGCAGCGGAAATGGTACATTTTACAATGATCATTAAACCGCAACCATGTTGAGAATTCACAGCCACACACATCGCACTAGATGTGGTGTTGATTACCCTCTCTATGGGCGTCAAACTCGTCCCGGCTTTCAAAGGCCTCTCTGCATCGAACACAATACTTGTGTTCAAATGCCAGATGGCTACTTATCTGGCCACGTTCGAAGACCTTGGTACAATCACCGAACGAACAAGCCACCAGACCTTCGGCATGGTCCAAAAACTCATCCCTGGTCAGAAAATCTGTACCGCAATGCAGACAGCGGTTGTGGAACATTGGGTTAGCGAGATGGGCCTGCATCTCTTCTTGGGTTGCGAACCACCCGCAACAGGGTCGCATGCGCTGGCGTTCTTGGGCGTGCACGTCGTCGTTGTGGAAATGATGCTGTAACGCCAGCCAGTCATCGAACAGGCGATCACAGTGGCACGCAACCGGCATGTTGTCTGACGAACTGGATGATAGAAGGAGAGAATAATGATGTCGATAATGTGAGAAGGGTATCACTAATGTGAGAAGGATATCGCCAATGGGAGGACGATCTTGCTAGCAGAGGGACGACCTTGCTAATCCCTAGACTATCTTGCCTATAGGGAGACGACCCTACCGATGGGGAGATGATCTTGCCAACGTGAGAAAGATATCCCTAATGGGGGCCCGATCTCGCCAATAGGGGGGACGAACTTACTAAGTTAAGGATGGTGTCAACCAACGTGAGAAAGTTGTCGTTAATGGGAAGATGACCTTGTCGATGGGACAATGATCTCACTAATTGAAAAAAGAGCTTGCCCAGGGGAGAACGATATCGCGGCAGGGAAGGCAATCAAAGATGACCTTGCTTATGGGAGAACAGTTTACCGAAAGGAAGGGGATCTTTGCTAATAGAAAGATGACCTCGCCAATGGGAAAACAATATCGCGGTTGTGAAGAAGAATATGACTAAAGACCCAGAGGGCAATAACTTCAAGAAGCGTGGTGAATCTGCAGGATGAAGAAAGGCTCGGATGGGAAAAGACGGAATGGAGTGGGAGAGAAAGTGTGAAATTTACGCGGCGTCCTGTAGTATTTATAGGAACCGTGCTGGACATGCACAACGCAGGAACGCCGAGACGGAAGGTCCTATTCAGGGGTGGGGGTAAACAAATGCTGCAGCTGGGGAGGTCGCGACGCGCTTGCTACAAAGCTGTGTTGTTCATGCAGGTCGAAGGAAGAGCTGGACGGGGGCTGCTGTTCGGCAGCTGGCGGGTGAGCCTAGATGTAAATAGGGCAACGGCGACGCGGCTACTGTACTACCTGCGCTGGGTGGCTATTTATACAGTCATGGGATCCTATTGTTATCCATTGTAGTGTGGAAGACCATATGTAAACAGGGCAACGGCGACACGGTCACTACACCAACTGGGCTGGAAGGCTACTTGCCCAGCTAGGAACCCCTATTATTATGCACTATGGGAGATCAGAGGGAAGTAGGGAAATGGCGACACAGTTACTACACCACCCGGGCTGGAGGACTACCTAGCTAGGAGCCCCTATCATGCAGTGTGGGAGGTCAGATGGTCGGAATCCCGTACGGAAACAGCGACACAATTACTACACTACCTGGGCCGCAGTTCTACCTAATTAGGAGGCCCTATTACGGGTATGGGAGGCCAGATGATCAAAATCCCGCAGGGAAACAGCGACACAGTTACTACACCACCCGTGTCAAGGGGCTAGCCAGGGCCTTCAGTGACTCAGCGTGAGAGATCAGACGAAAACAGGCAGACGACGAGGCAGGAACTACAGAACGCGTGAGGAACCAAGGAATAATCAAACGGAAGATTCTATAATCCCAAAAAGGAGAACCCAGAACACGGTAATAGCGAGACGGCAAAATAGGTAGGTACTACAACACTTGAGTTCGATGTGGGGAAACAAAGAAATCGCCAGAGTGGAAGGGACTCTCATGTGCAGTGGGGAGATGGAGGATATATCTCGGGAGGCGACGAGGTAGTAAATATTTGCAAGTGGATTCCTTCCAGGTCCCCGACGCGAAAAATTCTCGCCAGGTGATTCCACTACAAACAGGTGCACAATGCATACCCATGTCCAGGTGAATAGTATCCATCCGGATGGTAGGAACCTTCAATTTACTAGGTATTTATGGAAAAAGGGACTGCATCTTCACGCCGGGTGTACAAGCAACATTCACAACCCATACAATGCTGTTATTTACTCCACACCCCGCGGAATAAAAGACTGCGAAATAAAGGGGTACCCCTTCAGCTGGTGATTATGTTCATGATTTGATGATCTTATTTCTATCAACAATTCTGGCTCTAAACCCTACGCCAGTCCGTCATGACCCGTTCTATGCTACCCAGGCCCGCGACATCGACAACCTTCTCGTGCCAGCTCAACAGCACGCTCATGGCTGCTCCCGTGTTTTCGTTTGAGGCAAGAGGTCTCGAGCCGATCTGGCTGAATCCCGTAGCTTGCGGTGTCAGAGCCCGCGTCGGGGTCTTTTGTCCTCCGCCGGATGACCCCCCCGACATGCCTTTGTATCTGCGCATGAGGTTAGCGGGCGATCCAGGAATACCAGGATAAAAGGGGTAGGAGAAAACATACAGATACTTCATCAGCACGTCTAGTAGCTCGCTGCCACCCTCGGAGCCATAGATCCTCTGTAGCATCGGTGTCATCTCGCTGGCCTTGATCGATTGTAGCACCTCAACCACGGTCTGCATGTGAGCCTCCTGTACCACACCGTATAGTTAGCAATTCAGCCCCCTTTACTGCGTCTTCCCCGTCCACAGTCCGAGTATCGTATCGCAAGGCTACGGTGTAACGCACCTTAGCAGAATCACTACCGTTGTACACGGGGCTCTCCAGACATCCCCTCAACGCGCCCTCGGCATCGCCGCCTCTCAGCAGCTGCCTTACTTGGGCATTCAGCTGCCGGACATCAGCCTCGCCAATCTCGGGCAGAGGCGGGTGCAGGGTCGAAGTGTCGAAGTTCTGGGACGAGTCCGGGTCTAGAGCATCGATGTTGATCGTTCGCCAGGCATCGCTGAGCGAAGCCTGGGTGTGCTGTTGGATGATGGACATGTTCGCTCGCTAGTTCGTCCGCTCGTTCGTTCGCGGTCCCCGGCTGCCCAACCGTTTTCAGGAGTTCGCTCCGTCCTCTTGATGCCTAATATCGGACCCGAGCAGAGGCAGTTTATTTTGCCGCCTTTGCCTTTGCCTGCTGCGGCTGCTACGTGTACATGTGACTGCAGTGTGCGAGTGTGCGTGTGTGCGGGATGATGAGGCTCTTTGGCGGTGGACGTTGGCAGTTGGGGAGTGCTGGTGGATGGTGGATGATGGGGGGAGCGAGGATTGACGTTGCTTCCTGCTGCTGGACAGCTGCAGCTTCGGTGGGGCCCGCCCGGTTCGAGGCTGCAAACTGTGGCTTAGAATGGGCAGACGGTTTTGGACGCGCTGCACCGTACCTGTACTTGCGCCGTTCTAGCAGTTGGTACGCGGTACAGGACAACGTTGGAGGGGTGGCTTAGCTGCACCTACACCCGCGCGCCTACAAACTTCAATGTTCGTACGTCACTACCACTGTCACTGCGAAAACCTACATGCCTATAGGTACACATGCAGACATCTGAAAATAAATGTAATTGAACTAATGGATGTCGAACATGAGGCTACCAATGAAAGTAATTCGGAGGCTCGCCCCTTAAAGTTAGAATGATACGTCCTCTGAATAATGAATAATGCATCGTCTGGACCTTTTTACAGAGGCCAATTCGCTGAGAAGTCAACCGAATGCCTAGGTACCTATCTCTGGCACTGAGGTCGTACAGAGGGAGCCTCGGAGGCCGCCAACATGCTGGATGAATTGTACAGAGGTGAAAAGCCCAACTCGATGTTTGTATCTGCGGTTAGGCTCGAACGGATTAGAAACGATTCCTCGCAGCCGCAAGGTTGGGATGGTGCGGTGTGCTGTAAGTCATCGTCAGACATTGCGCCTTCACCTGCCGTACAACCCCCCATCTTGCTCTCAGCCTCCTAGAATTTGAGTCGTTTGCTAACCTACAGACACATATAGCATAGGATGATATAGGGCTTCGATACTGAGTATATACGTTTCATACCGATGAAGTTAGATCCTGGAAAAGCATACTCAGTTAAGTCGGTATTAGGACCTTCGGCTCGGACGGAATCTAACGATCGCCGTTTCAGGCTAACAACCCCTGTTCAAATATCACCTTGGGACGAAGGCTAAAGCCTCTGCAGCGACTCGACCCGCCTAACTCACCGAGCAATTGGGTCTCTGCGCAACGAGTACGCGGTATCGATAGGAAAAGGACGCCGTCGCGTAGGAATTTGGCCCCATGCCGGGAAAACTGCAGAGAAATCAAGTTGGATGTTACCTGATCTCGTGGACCAACTCTACATATGTGTGTATGCGGCACAGGTCCAATAGACGCTCTTTTGCTCCTTTGGGCAACAGGCATCTATAATTATCAGCAGAGATGTAAGACTGTGTATTGAATGTCGGTTGGCCGGGCAATTGAACTGTGATGACTTCATCCATGGTACGGTCGAGCCTCTAGGAACCAAGAGTAGGACCGAGTAGATCAGTGTCTGCCAATGGGGGTTGAATATGATATCCAGGCATTCACCCCTATTCATCAGGCAAGCTGGCAAATGAATGATGACTCATAACTCCAAATAAAGCATGGTTGGCGGAGCGACTAGGCTCTCCAGACACTTTATCCTGTTCCGAGCATTAGGGATTGGACCCAATCGAGAGGACCGACCTGGCCGAGCTACGGGGGCCCGCTATTGTAGGATCGAGAGCACCACAAATATTCGAAGTTGCCAATGGAAGGAAGCTATTAGCCTTACGCTCTCGTAGTGAGGTAGACTCACAAAATGCCGGTACAGACATATATTCGATGAGAAATGAACATCCTGTCCTATGGGCCTCTCAATGGCCGTGCTCAATTAACCGAGGAGAACTTGTATTCCGGATCGTTGGTATCGGAAACATGTAGAGCAAGAAAGAGATTTTTTTTTCTCAGTAGACGGCAATGCCCGAGGGTTAGTTCATCCCTTCATTCGAGTATTCTTACGAGCACGTTCCGACTTCTAGGTCTAGCGATAGACCTCTGGCCACCCGGCGGTCAGTTCGTCAATCCCAACAGCGCTTCCGGTGTGGATTTGCCGAAATAGAATGCCTCGGAATCGGTGCGACTCTAGCCATGACCTTTTTTGCCCGTCAAAGCTCATATCCCTTGGGCAAAATTTTCCATGTAATTTGACGGGCGCGTCAATCTAAGGCGAACGCATGGCTAACCCGCCGCGACGGAAAGCTTCCCCGGTTGCTGTGAGGCTTCATCAGCCAGAGAAGCAGGGGCGTGTATGATCCCTGTCTGTATCGACCATGACAGGTTCCCCAAATCCCGAAGATGGACATCAGAACTGCCGCGGCCGATATGTACTACCCGCTATGACAAGGAACCTTTCCGTAGGGAATATGGAAAATGGAAAATGGAAAATGGCTGTGAGTGTTTTAAAATCAGCCCTCGTTATACTTAACAATCTTTGAATTACTAGATTAGGATTGGCCACGGCGTACGATGTACTTAAGGAGATGCTAACGGGTGGTTCCAGTTCCAGTGGTCGGGAAAACTTTGGAATAAGTAACTGTTCTAGAAATGATCTTGTGGGTCTGTCAATTACCATCATGCATCGTGGGTCTCGAAATTTGGTGTGGTTGACATGATGCTATTTCGGATGCGTCCCGTCTCGCAGGGGGGTTCCACAACAGTTACCTCATTTAGGGCATCTTAGGGCCCATGGCGCTGGGATGGCAAGGCAGGAGGATCAATACCCCAAGGACCTCACCTTGCCCATCCTTGGTAGCACAATGTTACCATTTGGGAGGCTCCACATTGAGACCCATTGCGATATTCTGGTATGTAGTCCTTGTTGGGGTGTTCTGTCATTTGTGAAGGTGCAAGGTAAAAGCTGCGTTTCGAGAATGTAGCCGAGCGGTGGCACTCGAGGAGACGCTGCTCTATCAGATTAGTATCCCAGTCTGTCGGTAAGAAAGGTTATTAACCTCCAGAACGCTGGGAGTGACGTGCCTGCGTGCTAATTACGAGGCTCACTGTAAAATCCTATATGCGGACTAATATTCTGTAGGCTAACTTGATAGATTAGCCATTCTCTGAATAATGTCTGATGTAGTTAGTACATTGTAAGAGGGTGTGCTGTCGCCATCTTGACGGCCGCATACAGAGACTCCCGTGCCGGGCCCTTGAGAACCGCCATGTCGACGACATTACAGGCAAATTCCGAGACCGACAAGCTGGTAGTCTCTTCATCGGGGTAAGCCGATCAGTGTTTAGCCTTGGTGGCTTCGGCAAGGCTTCGGCCAGGCTTCTTGTCTCGCGGTGAGTACGTAGAAAAGGGACCGACTGGGATTGAAAAAAAAAAAAAAAAAACACACCTCATCCATCCATATTCCCGGGTGATGGGAAAGAGTCTGGAGCCGGTCAAGGGTTTTAGGGTACCATGTATCCGCTGAAATACGCGTATGTATGGATACATGGTTTAAGAGGTGACTTTGTACATAGTATACAGATCGACTTACACTAGATGAAAGATCAAGCTAATCCTGTGACAGTAGGTATATGCAACGGGGTGGATTCGGAAGAACGGTCCCGTGAGGTTGGGAATTAATATAGGAATCTGACGGTACCGTACACTGGACGCCCTGCTAGGGGACCCCGAGTGGCCGGGTAGGAGAATTTGGGTGCCGTCGCGGGCGTGGGTCTCTTGTGGATGCTTGAAGCCAAGGGGGTTGATTTTTCCACTTAACAACGAGGCTGTTGCGAGATACCTGGTTAAGAGTTTGTTTACGGGCTTTGGAGTATTTTGGGGGGCGTAGGAGGGGTTTCCACGGCTCGTAGTTTGCATCGTATGATTTGTGACAAGACTCCTAAAGTCAGGTATGATATGTTGGTGTTCTTTTCCTCAGATTCTCAAGTCAAGAAAGCTTTATTGGCCCAGCTTCTAGATTATCGAACCAACGAAGACCAGGGGAATGGGTCCTGAGCTCTCATTGAGTGATAGTAAAGGAGTCACATGACGGTGAAACACTGCGCCTTGCGAAGGTTGTTTGTAGCATCGAGAATGTATGCATGAATGATCGTGTTCTTCAGCCAACCAGTGCGTAATCTGAAGTTCCTAGTTAGCTAGCCGCCAAGACTATGAAACAGAAGCATTCTGGCTGTCCTCTCGGTAGGACTCTCAAATGGCGCTTCTGGAAGTGGTCCGATGTAACCATGATATGCGCCTATTGTGTATGGACCACGGCTATGAGCCTGAGGATTCGCGCCATGGTGACAACCGAGTTTTGGTTCATTGGGGTTGCCACAAATCTAGGTATTCTTTTGGCGATTGTGGTTTATTCATACTGTAGGTGATCATAATGCCATATTAATATCCCGAACAAAGTCAGATGTGTACACAATGACGAGACGATGGCAATGGATCCCTCGAAGCTTCGTCCAGGCGCCAGTGTAGAGGGCCAGAGTTTTGATGAATTTGGTTTGGGACTCTTGCCTAGTAAGTACCTGGGTACTACGAGCAATAGTGGGTTAGACTGGCTGGCTAATGCAGGAACAGCGATAATGAGTGGAGAGCCATGTGGCAGTTGGTTCTCCAGCGGGCCAAGTAGCAGCCGACAGTTGTATCGAGTACATTTGCATCCCTGCTACTGAGAGCCCCTGAAGATGATGGCATTATGTCGGTCCTTCTGATTCAGCGACGGGTATCATTCCCATAGCCGCGCCTTGACGTGTGCTTGTGTAGGTACCTCCTTAGGTAGGTATCATAGGTGAACGTTCATGATAAGTGATTTTGCTTTCAGCTGAAAGCAAACCACATGCAGGCCACTCGCAACACGTGAAGAAGACCATACGCAAGCAAGCGAACCGAGCCATGGTTCGAAAGCTGCTGAAACAAGTGGCCCGGTTACTCAATGAGGACATGGTGTATGACTCCTTGGTGTTGATGGCATTCTTCCGTAGATTCTGGAATACCGGTTCGGTATTGTGGATTTTGGGGGTCAAGACTCGAAAGGCTGGTATTTGACGTGGGAGGTACGTAGTGTGCCCCGTCGCCTACAATGCCTAGAAGAGGCTCATGGGCAATTGCAGGTGCGTGGTGGTGTCAAGGTACTTTCAGTTTCAAACGTGTTTAACGAAATGAAGAAGATCGACGTCGCTTCGTCGAATGTGGCTTCGGTATGCAGGTACGGTGACAGGTGAAGAAATGGCCGAAGAGGTCTAGAAGTTGTACCTTATTGCGACTTCCCTTGAGATTCTCGTTATTACCGTTTTACGGCCACGTCGAGGCAACCATGTCATTGAGATACGTATATTTCCTACTGTAGTTAAACGTCTGTTACAGGTTTGTGGAGAAAGCTCAATTGGACCTGGCAAACCTGGGACGGTGGTCGTCGAAGCTGCCCATTTCGTACCTAGCAGTTGCCTACACTGGGCAAGTGTAGTGTACTGTAGTGAGATATGGATAGTGTATTCCATAGGTACTATAATGGGTAGGGTGCACCGGCGCTACTCTTTTGGGCCCCACAAGCATGTCTCCATTCATTTCCTTCTAGAAGCCCCAATGGAAAAACCATCCCGTTTCTTCATGCACCCACTTCAGCCCCCTAGCTTCAATCTTGCCAGCTTGCCTCCTGTCTAGAATACCTTAATGTACGTATCAGCAATCCAATGCCAGCGATGGATCATTGATGCTGCTAGGAGATAGGAGATAGGAGTCGAGGTGTCTGGGCGTACTCGCCGAATACGTGTACTGTAGGTAGGTACAGTATGGACAATACCTAATGGACAGGATTATGCATGTACCCAGAATGGTTAGATCATACCTGCGCTATATACCGATAAGGCGACAGCAGCTCTTAAAGTGTATGCAGGTCGCCGCCCGACAATTTGGATACGCTTCGAAATCAGATGGGGTCCGTCTCTACGGTCAATGATCATCATGTCGTCATCCAATCCATCACAAGAACCCAGACCCCAGACAGCCAGAGCAGCAGCTTTGCATCCGAGTCACACAACACGACAACTTTATTCGCTTCTCATATCCTTTTTGTCAAATGATATCCCCAATCTTCAGCTGCATACTGCCTCTTGCTAATGAGAATACGATGTGCCATCGTCACAGGCTTGGCTCTATACATCCATATTTTCAGCACCTCATGTCGTACCCACGAGGCGAATAAACGAGCGCCTACGTAAGCCCGTTATATTGGAATTGTTTCGGGAAACGAAAATGTTTGGATCTGATGTTTGTCGGTTTGGATTATCCTGTTTTCTGCAACACCCAAACTGCAATCTAGTTGGTCGACTTACGCTTTGGTGTTCCTACTCGCAAAGTCAAGCCTCCTCGCCAGAGTTATTATCTAAGCCGCCGCGCGGGGTGAAGCTGGCACATCTGATGCTGATGCTGATGCTAATCGGACCGGCCCTCAGCTACCGCGCCTTGTAGGTAAGGGAGTTGCTCGATACCTTCCTAATGCCATAGGTAGCATGGCAAACTCGTCATCAACAAACCACATTGGCAATCCGGTTGAAACTTCTGGGTTTGACAATGCCCTGCATTCATGCTCCTGTGCAATGACGCTCGGCTGCTGCATCAGTCCCCGGGGGGTTGTCGTTTGGGCACTCCTGATTCTTCAGCCTCACAAGATGTCGTCGCCTCTCGGGTGCCATTGCCAAAATGAGTCGCAATCACTCGTTTTCGATGCGTGACGAGAATTGCGATCTAATTGTGTCTATTCCGTACACATCCACCGAATTACATGCTTGTCTTTCTCGCTACGAGGGGCTCTCGAATGTCGCGTCCCCTGTCAGCAACGTTTTTGACTGACCTGTCAACTTTACCTTCAGATAGGTACCTACCTAAGCGTACCTGCTCAAGGGCCAAGGCGAATAGCAGCGCGCGCTAGGTCGGTCCCGGCTCCTAGTAGCAGTTATCGGACGAAGTACGGGACCACTTCCGCGCTGAAGTCAGAAAGTTGCTTGGAGTGGTTGCATGAGACCTTCCCTTTCCAGTAATTGGTATGCGGATGGTTCGCCTACTTCAGACCTTCTCTGCGCACCCCCAGTCGCTTAAAGACTGAAACAATTCTAAATAGTGCGATCACCGTTGATCTTCTTTGGCCCAATCCTATAGTCGTGGGGGATTGGCATTTGAAAGGGCATGTGTCGATGACCGCAGCTCTCGCCGTCGTATTAATAAGCATCTCCGGATGACATCCTACTAGACAATTGATGATCCAGACGGGAAGCAGACGCATGTCATCAGGCTTTTCTACATGTACTGTACAACACCGTCGGCGTATGAGAGCGAGGCTACGTCGATATTACACGTAACCCAAGACTGCGGAGCGGCTATCCCGTCAGTCCCGCAATGCTGCGCGTCAACGTCCCCCATGATAGGAGGATCGTAAGAATGATGCAGGTAATATTGCATGTCTACCAGCCACGCAACCGTCGTAGTTGCGCAGAATATCTCGACTTATCGGGTCTTCGGTGACACGCTCTCGTGCTGTGCGAGCGGCATCACCCGTACTCGTGCCTTTGTGCAAGGCTGCGCAACGAGCCCGCGTAGTGGACTCTCGAAGTTGCCCGTCTTAGGCTAATCAAATATCTCACAACAGACGAATCTCGGTCCGACGAATCTGGATCCATAGCCCCGGGATACAAGATACAGATTCACCAGAGGCTCCTCAAACCCCTCGCTTTTGGAGATTTGGCCCCTCCGGAAGCGAGCTGACGGTGAAATTATTTCCTTTTTATTAATTAGGTACCTATGGAAAATTTTCTTCTCATATAGCCCAGTAAAAACGAAAGAGCAGATCTCTCTCTGGCTATCCAGCGTTTGACAAAATTTGTCATCCGCTCGATGCGTCACGTCTGGTTTAAGAGTCACCAATGTCATAGCCACAATTCAATTAGATACATTCAAGACGCCACCCAGAGTCGAGAAAGGAACGTTGTATTTCACGACCACGAGGCAGACTCTCATACACGTAATTCCCATATGCCGTTGTGAAAGAGGATTTGCCGCAGAAACATGAATGGTGTCTAGGATCATACCCTAATGCCTACTTACGTATCTATGAGTTCCGGAGCATGCAAAAAGTCAAAAGCCAATCCAAGAGTCACAAGGTGTATACCACGTATGCAACAGCCATAGCTAGCCTTCCTGTCGCTAAAACCCCCCTCATCGATTGGAATGACATACAATAGGAGGCGCACATGATCTCTACTTTGCTTTCCGGACAACTTCCACGTCAAAGGGCGCAGTGAGGACATGGGATAGGGACCAAGAGCTTTAACGAAGCAAATATGCAACACGATCGAACTACCCATCCGACTCCTGTGGCTCGATTGCTTGTCAGCGAGACGTGGCGTAGGTGGTGGCTCGTGTTCCCCCCCCCTAATTCCGATGCCTTTTGGTCAAATTATTGCTGGTTCCGTCTTCCCCTAGTTCCGCCGACCCGCTTATGGAGCTGACAATCCGTCAAAACGCCCTACATAGTATGTTCCCCGTTGTCTTTAGGCTACTGTGGGTATCATGAAGTGCATAATCTCTTGGATAGAAGACATTGTGTATTGTATAATGAATTATTTAGAACGGGGCCGCCAAACCAATTAAACATGGTCATAACGTACCATCCCTTCTAAATGTATCTACGTACATGATGTAGTAGCGACGATGCAAGTGCTCTCCATAGTCGGGTTGAAATGTCATAGTTGCGTTACACCGCAGAAGAAGGGTCTTGACCTAAAAGTGTATTCAAGCCCTAAGAGAAGAAAAAAAAAAGTGTCAAATGCGAGGTGCATTCAACTCTCCTCTTCTTACTCTCATTGCTATTTACGGAACTGTCGTGCCTTCTTAACAAAAATCAAAGAGAAACAAGCAAGCGGCTCTCAGACACGATACACGACATGTCGCTTGGGTTAATCTCGCTCGATTCTCAATACGGAGGCAAAACGTATTGTTTCCCATCGCGGCTCAAGTGCCCGCCAAGTTTCAAGCACACCCCAGACTTGCGGCCGGGTCGATTCCTAGTGCCAAAAGCAGGAAAGCATTCGAGAAAGATTCGAAAAGTAGAGCCAGGTTGTGCCCTGTTTAGCGTAAGGGGAATATTACCGGAGTGGAGCAAGCATCCCAAACGATAAGAGGATCTCCCTTGAACGATGACCCCTGTTAGGCCACAATAAAAAAAATTAAAATAAAAAAAATGATACTACTCCAAAGAACGAATATGGGACCCGGCCCCCAGTCTGCATTGCTGTTCACTTACTCACTGTTGAGGTGCAGCAGTCTGTGTGTGTCAGTGGTCAGCGCAACCAGACTCCACGATGCTGCGTTTCGACACCGCAGGTAACCAATGCCTCGAGAGGTGTACGACCAGTCAAATTCGATCCTCCGGCCGGCAGGATCACACCATATCCAGAGAATACTGAACACATCATGTAGATGGGCCCAAGAGACCTGCAACTAAAGCTACCTAACATGTCTTCATTGAGTTGGTCTCTTGTGCGCTGGCTTGGCCCACTCGAGTACCTAACCTTTGGAGAGTCGCCCTGTTCACTACACTACTCGGCAATATCTCGACCAAGATGCTCAAACTAAGCCTAACAGGGCAGTACCTATCTCTACGAGATGGGAAAGGGAAACAAGAAGAAACAGCCTTAATTACTACGAAGTATCATTGACAACAAGGAACCGGGAAACCTAGGCCGTGTAGGTACCTTAGCAGCTTCGGTACGTAGCCCATATTCTCCTTTTTCCTTTTTGCTTGGCCCTTTCTTTTTGGTTGAATTTTTATCATTTTCCCCCTTCCTAAGAGAGTACGTCTCTCATCCACTATCAGTACCTAAAATAGATGGGAAATTCGAGTACGGGATTCTCTTTCGTCACTTAAGTCACTCTACCACCAACCGAGGTACTACGATACACAGCATCGGGAGGTACTTGTACACAATCCCTACCCATACCCATACACTACCCATCCCCTGGTCAAGCACGCGGCTTGGCAAGCCGTCAGAGAGTAGCATTTCCGTATGGGACTGGAAGTACCGTGTACCATTTTGACCCCTGCCTTCATTTTGGATGCAAGTTTGGGAACTGGTAAATGAACCACATTTTCGACCCTTCCCCTTGGAAAAGGAATTAGAAAAAAAAAGGTACGGTACTTGGGCTGACACTCCAGCACAGGTCTGGTAGTACCCCCAGCGTTAGCAACAGGCTACGTATAAGATGAAATGACCCTTCCCACGTTCCTACTTTTTTCTTAAGATGGAAATCCTCTAACCACCTCTTGTACATTTAATAGTCTCATCTCTCTCATTGTCTCCCTCTTGACGCGTTTCCTCCACTTTCTTTACTCAGTCTTGAAGCGTCGCATGTAAGAGGGCAGAAGGGTAAAAGGAGACCTTCAGAATACGTACGCCCTATCCGAACACGTCCCTGCGTACCTACATAATTCGGCGAACACCTGCGCCTGCACCGTTACCACTTGTACGACTTGTTCCAGCGCTATTCGTTCTGTGCTGCTTTAGCGATCGATCCACACCCTGCGCTGCTGTAACGGTCCAGCCTTGAAAGCATATCCAGCTCAACCAGCTGCAGCGTACCTGACATATACGCCCTGATTCTAGTTTATACTAGAGCCCTACACCGGAACAAAGACAATAGCACGACGGCACAAAATCCTATAATACCTCAGCTTCCCGAAACCTGCGTGACTTTGCTTTCCAACAAAGGACACAACACAAAGGACCAGGCTTCTACGCAATCTTCTCTGCTTGTCTCAGCTTCACAAGCCATCGGCTGCTTCAGCTTCCATCATAATATCACGCCTGCTACATACCGAGCCGACATACGACATACCACACTGGCCTGACTATATTGGGAGCTTTCCTACCAATATATAATCCTGCCGTCATCCCGTTGACGCTTCGGTGCTGACCTCAGATATTAATTGCGAACCACTACGCGAGACGTACTGTACATCTACCTACCCTGCTTTTCAGCCAACCCCAAACTCTGCTGCGATTCGACCGAAATCCCAGCGCTCTCCTGCATCGCCGCCCCAGTACACTCGCCAATCCCCTTTTCGCATCTGCATTCTATCTCAGTACCTTCGGCCTTCCCACGTCGTTGCGCAACGACGCCTAAAAATGTGAGTCAGACGCGCAGCATCGAATTTCATCCACAATTTCCGCTTGTTTCTATTTTCTGTTGCCTTGGACTGCGCAAAGGGGACGATGCAACCTATCGCGGGCCACGGCGGCGATGATGGCTTGTACAAGATTACACATTTATTTTTTTTTCCCGCTCTATATATACATGAGCCGTTGCAATCTCATAAGCATGTGCTGACCTTTGGCTTTTCTTCCAGACTTTTACACCCGCACTCAGAATTCCCGTCATGATTGACAGAGAAATCACAATGGCCAACATGGGACGCGGTGCTTATGACACAACCGGAGTGCCAAAGCCTCCCCCGAGGCCCAAGCCTCGATAAGTCTCATTCTGGGATTTATTTGCGACATGCCACATGCAACTACGCGGTTCTCTGGCTGGAGATCATTCATGCCAGTAGCCGTTGCGACTTCACTAGACTCGCTGCTATTATTCCCTGGAACGATAGTGAGCTTGAGCGATAATTCGAGCGCACGATTCATATTACGACCATTTTAATCCCCGTTTCCCATTCGATCTGTACACCATCTTCATGCGCGCCTGACGCTTCAGCTAACGGCCGACGCATTCCGATATGTCCATTTTAATACATTGCATTCCTATCCCATACACCATCGGCTCGCCGCCACTTTCCTTCTCACTCGACCAGGGAGAGGAGCATCAGCACGGTTTCACATGCGACATCTTCGAACTTTCAACTGTCCTGAACAACGGCGTTACATTTAGACTGGATTTGGATTTACATGGGATTTTCGGCCTTTTCGGGGTTTCGTAGTCGGATATTACGGTTTCTTTTACAGCAGTACTTGCAACACCCGACTCACCGAACTTGATTACAAGGTGGACGACCTCGCGAATTCCGGAACAATGGCTCCTCGGTCTAGGCTGCATTACTGGGGCTCGGACCGCGGAAACTGGAGCCCATTGTTTTATGAATCAATCGGACCCCAAATTCATCCCTTGGGTCTTGGGCATGCATTGTTGCTCCGAGACCTCGCCGACCAAGGTTTCTCGTTGCCTGCTTCGCAGATATCCATTTTAATGCTTGTATTTGGAGTCATGGGTCAAGCAGCACACGGGTTGATTTGGGGGTAATTCTAAAAAGGATTTGGGATGGACTACAAAAGTTGGGTTCGAGATGGAAAAGAGCGGGTTGCATATAGACTTTGGTTTTTCCCCTTCACAATTTCTTTTGTCGTCTCCGTCCACCCTGGTGTGCGAGTCCTCCGCTGGGACTCGCTTACTCAGAGGTGTCGACTGTACTGTGATCGGATATGGATTTGGTCTGTTCGGAATCTGTTCCAGTGTAATGGGCTGCACCCAAGGGATACTTGGGGCACACTACACATTTGTTCTGTTGAGGGTTGTTGAGCCAAATCATTGGGCGCGCGCTGGGCTGGATCCAGGTTGATAGATACCCCCTGTTTAGACTGTACAGTACACAGAGACACGATAGCTACACAGCGCCGGCATGAATCTCTTCGAAATGATGGATCTTATTCTCCTACATACCTAGCCCACATCTTGGTGACATTATTGCGTGTTTGTGAAGGCTCTGATCTATAGAACGGGTTACTCAACAAACAAATTAATGAGTCAAGGAAGACATTTGTCTTAATAGATGGAATTGACTTCGGAATAGGTCATTATGACAGGTCTCTTTTGACATCGATTTTTCCTTCTACTCCGTCTCGCCTTGGTGTCAGACTAAAGGCAATAGCTTCAGATCTGGCAGGATGCAGACATCAGGCGGGAACGGAGATCATATCAATCGGAATATTTTCTTTTTACTTGGCTTTTGATCGGGGCCCTCTGCAAATGCGGGTGCGTCTGCGTCTAGGTCTCATATCGAGCTAGCTAGCTGCTAGATATGCAAGATCGATTGTACATCGGAGCCTCGGGTTACTCGTCATAGAGATACCCGAGTATGATGGGAGTAATATTGCTTCTTCCTCTTCTTCTTCATCATCATCATCTCCCGGCTAGGTCCATCCCAACAAACACCATCAAAACACCATTCCTGAGTAATTTGGCCAAGTGACAAACAAAGTAAAGGGGGAAACGTCACGAGTTTGACAGGTCTCCCCCATCAATCGGATCTTTAGATCACACACAAAAACCCCCCCTCCTTTCCCGAACCGTCGGGTCGCGTACGACTTTGCGGGCATTACCCCATATTAAAGTGAGATCTTTTTTTTGCATTTTACTTTTTGATCCTCTTTTCCTTCCTTTACTTTTGCGGTCTAGGCGTGGGATCGTCCGAACTAACAGACGCCAGTTTCGCGTTCGAATCATAGATGTGAGATGGATGACATATCTATCGAACGGGAGGGGTGAGAGGTTTGAGTGTATTGTACTGTACTGTACCTGGCCGATGACCTCACAGCCGAGATAGCCCCCCTTTTTTCTTGCCCGCTTCAATAGGGGTCTCGAAGTAGTGTATGGATTCAAATTTAGAAACATTACCTATCACCGCAGCTGCCCAGGCACGACGAGCTGCGAGGCTAATGCAAGCTTAAAGGGAGGTTGCGACCTGAGGAAGTGTTCCCAGCGACCGTCCCGTCGGGTCGGCCACTGAGCTTGGGGGGAAATGACAGGGAAAAGTGGGCTTGGCTGCGTTTCGGGAACGACCGCCCTATGTATCTTGACTATCCGCGGAACGGCGACTAGGGTTTCGGCATAATCTTATTTTACTTTTTCTCTGTGCCTTTTCTGTCAGTTTACAAGACTTACTTTTCAGCGTTTTTTTTCCTTCTCCCCGTTCTTGCGGCTCATTTCAGAGATTTATTTTTCTTGTGACCCCGCCCAACAATCGATCAATCCATACATACCATGAGATTCCATCGATTCCCGCGCTGCGCCCCTCTCAACATTGACTTGACAGGACTTGGCTCGTATGAGTTGAACGAATACACGTGGAGTATCGCCGAGTTTTGCAAAAGTACATTGCCGCCCAGCTCACTATGTAGAAACATATCTCGTCGCATTCCATTGAATCTCAACACCATCGAAGTGAGAAAAAAAAGAAGTTTGCGACGCAAGCACTTTAAAAGTGTACATACATACGGTATTGATGGGATGCAGCCGAGTGGCTTGCATCTACATTACCGCAAAGTACCTACATACAAATTCATGCAATCAATCTGCACTTTCCTAGCGGTACTGCACGCTTCCCGCTCGAAGACCCAGCTTCCCCTGCAGTAGTTCAGGGCGGGAAATATTTTCCCTATAACCCTTGACCGATTTCAGGGTTGCTGCATCGTCGACGTTCCCCCCTGCAAACTAACATACCTGTTTACCGACCGACTAACATATGTACGCAATTTTTACCAGTTTCAAAGCGTTGAACAAGATGCATAACATGTCATATCATACAGGTATATGTATTCTCGCACGCTAGTCAGGTAGGTATGTATATTAAATGCCATTAATTCGCCGTCTCGGGGAATTAAGAACGTTGCAGTACATACTCCACGTACATATACTTATACGTATGTATGTATGTATGCAAATATCGTCTGTGGCTTTGTGTAATCTGATGAATCGGCAGATTCCAGAAATAGACTTATGTGACGAAACCCCGATGGCCAGCTTACCCCTTTCGGCGACCGCACCATCGTCCGCGTGGGGGGCGCCATAAGGGGGTGCGGGTGAGCGGGAGAAGTTCCAGGCTGGCTGGCTGGCTAGCTGACAAGCACTATGTACGCTGGCCGCCACCACCAGGCTGCCAATGGTAGGTAATCCTCACTGATGTGAGAGATGACGGGGGCCGTACGACTCGTCGGTCTCGCGATGTGCCAGCTTACTGCGCCCGTTCGTCGTCGTGGTTTTCTTCCAAACGTCAGAAAGCAAAAATCATTGGGACGGCTTAATGACCAGTCGCTCGTAAAGCGCCTCCGAGATCCTAGACGCAGCGGGATCGTGATGGGCTTCCTTCCGGTTCCCGTTTGCATATCTACCTACGTACGTACTTTTTCTCGTCAGGCTGAGTTACTTGCTCCGGGAAGCTCGCAACAGCTTATGGACAGGCCCGTATCAAAGGTAGGTAGGTACATACACTTGCGGCTTCTTCCTCCCCCTTTATGCCACCACCCAACCAACGGAAACCAGGTCATCTGATGGCCACCACCACACGTGTGACGCGTGCCGTTCCGACATGACCGCGCCACCCCAAGGCACATCTAATATACATACATTACCTACATGTAGGTACATACACACATACCGGGGCTTCTGAAATATTCCCCGTACGAATGGGCAGCCTGGGGAGGTATTTCTCATCGTTCTTCATCATTCTACCAGTCATTTAATCGCTACAGCCAAGTCCACACAGGAAAGCCCGGGAATTGCTTCCCGACGCGGCCGAGCCTCTCACGCGAGGGATTTCCAGCCCGTGTTGGCCCCCAGCGTGCCATGTGCGACCCGAGTAGGCAGGCGCGAGTCATCGCAGGATTTGCGGATTGGGGGACAAGGGGGAGTTAAATTGGAAAATTGAGGTATTATCTCTTTTCTGGTTTTTTTTTTTTTTTTTTTTTTTTTTTTCCTTGCTCCTGCTTCCCTTCAATCTCACGGCGCGCTCGGAAGGTTTAGGTAAGTACCTTAGGTATGTGGGAAATTCTCTACGACGTCTCATTAGACTAAGAGGTACTCGCGCCGGAAAAGCCTGCGTTCGGATACGAAATCCCACGTGTAACTGCGCGTAATAAGTGGAAGGATTTTGGGAAAGGATCGGGGGAAGATGAGATGAGGATGGTGAGTATGGAATAATACCAACGCCCCCCAGTTCACCGGTTTCTCGTTCCAGCTTTGCTACGGTTGCTATGAGGTAGGTAGCTTAGGTAGGCTCTTCTCCCGAGCGTGCGCCGAGATCCCGACCGATTGGTTAAGGCACACGTATGACGGTTTTGGGGCCATGCGCTGTGCTGCGCAGCCGGTGCTGCTGCAACTGCATATGCGCGTGTCTCCTCCATCCGGCCCAACCCCAAATCCATCCATCCATCCGTCGCATCCCAGCTACATACATCCATCCTTATGCCCACGTTGCAACGTGGTCTCTCGCGCAGCTGTCCCTGCAGCTTCCTTGGTGCAGATGTCTCCACGGGCGCCGTCCCGTCGGTTCTTCTGGGGGGAATGATTTGTCCCATTTATCATTGTTCCCCTTCCTTAATTGTTTTCGTTTATTTTTTGCAGTTGCTTACTTGCTGCGAAGGATTATACATGTAGGTAATAGAGATAGATGAAGTCATGGGTGCCCCAGGGATCTTCGATGTCCTCGTAACGTGGCTTCCGGATGGGATGCTTCATGTTTAGCACATTGCTGGGCCACGTGTCGTCCTTGTGCGACTACACCGAGCACTTATACCGGGATCATCCTCGGTGACCGGTGCCCTCTCCCTCTATCGGGTTCAGGTCGTCTCTCCATCTCCGTTCGATAAGTTTGCTTGAGTCTCACGCGCGAGACTTTTTTTTCCCGGGGTCGGCTTTTTTTTCCTTTTCTTTTCTCTGTCAGATTGACAATCAGGGTCTCGGTCCCGCCAGCTGAAGATATTATGTAGGGATGTTTCTTGCGAGGGTGATATCGCCGCGGTCAAAGGGGAAGTTGGACGGTTACACGAAATCTCTGGGCCTGGAGGACCATGCGGCTCGGGTTTTCTTCGCGTGCCTACGTGGGATTCGAGATCACCTGTCGATTTCGCGCCTCGGCCTGGCCGCGGGAATTAAACCGGACTCGAATGAACTGTCTTGTCATGTTCACGCCTGTCTCGGGTCCCTGCTGGAGAATCGCACAGCAGCGCGAACCACGAGGCGCGATTTAACAGTCGACTCGCTTTCCCCTGCTCTCGCCTTGACGGGCGCGAACTGGTCATCTTATGCTTACTCTCTCTCTCGCTGAGACAGATTATTCGCCGCACGCGACGGTTGTTGGAAGTCTCAAGTACTTAGGATTCTGACGTCCGTCAGCTAGGTATGCGAACTTATAAGCTTGGTGCGACGAGTCGCTTGAAGGGGTGCTACGCCGGCTAAGGATACCGCTTTGGAAATCTGAGGACGGCCGTGGGCACTGGCTATGTCTGACTTTTCAGCAACGACCTGCTGGCCAGGATTGCTGCCACTGCAAAGTCTGGCCGCGCGACATAGCGATACTCGGGCTCGAAGCAGAGTCTTGTACATATACCGTTGAAATACGGCCTCCAGTATTTTGGCGGAAATACCGAGTCAGATGCATCCTCCTCTGTAAGATCAAGTTGGTGACAGTAGTCTGGTGATTCCTCGCCGAAGTTGCGCTTGACTATCCTGGTCCCTTCTTTCCTTTAGTTATATACCTGGGGGCCTTTTGTTAACTCACTAAGCTACGTATCACTCCAATCCATGTGTCGAATGCGCGTTATCAATACGCTTATTTACCTGTTAATCTAAGCCGCATGCGTACGGTTCATATTACCTTCCATGAATTCCCTCGGGCGTCACAACGGCGTCTGAAGAAAGTGTAATGGACGTGCAAACCTCTAATGCACTCTAGGTCACGAAGATATAGAACTTCAACCCGACTGTTCTTACGCGGTCCACCTTCCACTTCCGCCGAACTACGGATGCAAGTACCGACGCACAACGCATGAGTATTATGGCCATTATGTGAATACCTGCCTGGACGGTTCGCACGTCTCTGCTTCATTGATGAACGTCGATGGCCGGTTTGTTACCTTTATATGTTGCACTGAGGAGGAGCTTATTAGTGATCTTCCTACGGTTCCCATGCACCCGGGACCTTGGCTATCGCGTTGATGCCGGAAGGTTGTTTTTCAATTGAACATCCTTTCTTCCCGGGTTCTCCACGGAAGATCCGTGAAGCGTCCATCTATTAATCGTTACTACGGTCCGGGAAGAACAGACTGAGATATGTAAGTCAGGTACTTAAAAGATCAATATACGCCAGGTCTTTCTTATCCTTATATTGAGTGGTAGCTGCCCTACTGAGCAAGGGGTTCGTTAGCCTAGGTATCCCGCTAGACGAACGCGAGCCTGACTACCATGGATCAAAACTCTTATCGTGAGCCGCATATCTATTGTTACCACTTCATGATTCTACCCATTCTACGAAGATAAAGGTGGAATATAGTCTAGACTATAGACGTTTCTGGTACGTATATGGGTCCTCTACATGGTCCTGTCAACAGGTATGGAACCCTATGCGTTACGTTCCACATCTCCTAATACACCTCCTAAGCCTTATGCCATGCCTGGTAGCTCACTAGGTGAGTAGCAAGTATCATGAGGAAGAAAAAGGGACGAGAGCGAACTAACCATCGAGGGATATGGCCTGGAGGTCTCACGATAACTGGTGACAATACTACCCACCTTCTACTCTAGAGCTTGGTAAATCATACCCACGGAGCCCTCTGGAAGGTCTTGGTCAATCTGGTGTTTAAGACTTCTTGAACGTTTGAAACAAGTTGCATGCCCAGACTGTGTCGTAGAAATGGCATCGCTAAGATTTCAATGACCGAAGCGTCGATGGACCTCATACGGTATGTGTAGTGGGCATGAATGGATATTTACTACCACCTTTGAGATGTGCTTTCTATTGAGATGTCTTCGAGCCTTGACAACCACTCTCTGGCCCCTGCCCTATTCTCATAGACAGTGCTGTCCGTAAAGAATTGATACGAGTCTGAGAAACTCATATGATAATAGATGAACCTGTTCTTGGATGTATGACACTATGTTCTCGCCTCAACTCAAGTAAAGCGCGAACCTGCACCTTGATATGTACTTACCGAATGACTGTAAAGATAGAGCCTATGTGGTATGGACCGATATCATTGAAGCCATCAACGCAGTAAGCATCACAATCAAGTCGAGTAGAGATATGTTGTAGCTGTCTACACACCTACCCGACAAGGAGAGGAATCTAAATCCACCAACTTGCCCAGACGTACTCTTACCTCGGGAAAAAGGATAGCAGAAATACGAGTTTACAACTGCCTACCATTGCCATTAACATACCTACCTACCTTACCTTATACCTATATAGGCAAGCATACTGCACATAAACCCCTAATACACAGGCATAACAACAAAGCTCAGCAGCGCACTCTTCCATAAAATCATGAGAAAGCCGAAGAGAAGCAGCCACAGTACGTACCTTAAGTAGGTACCTAAATGAACCACGCCTGCCTCATTACCATCAACTCCAGATATCCTACCCACCCACCAACTTCACCGCCTCGCCCACCCCGGCCTCAGCGCAAAGCGGCAGACCCAGACCGCCACTTCATCCCGCCTCCGAACGCGCACGACGGGCGACGCCAAGCGCGCTCGACACCCAAATGACCTGTGCCAAGTGAGGCTCCTGCTTAAGCGCGAGGCCGCCAAGAGCGAAGCCGTCTGGGCGCAGAAGGCACGATGTTGGCCCGAGTCTTAGTAGACCGGGTGCCGACGACGTTGAATACCCCGGGGCGGGGGGCGCTCCGATGGACTTGTCGGAGCTTTGGGTCGCCTTAGGAGCTAGGGCGGTAAAAGTATAGTTTATTGGATTCTGATGAGTTGTGTCTTGGTTGACGGCGTTTAGAATTGAATGAAAGCTAGCTAAAACTGAGTATATGTAAAGAGTCATTCGTGGAGCAGTCGGTGATATCGTAAAGGGAATCTATATGATGGACGAGGAGGATGTAGGTAGTCCTCGTCCTCTCGAGAACGCCGTCACATAATAAACAAGAGGCGATTCTTCTCGGACAATGCGTTCCAGAAATATAGCAAGGTCGTAGCCATATAACGAACAAATTCGTACTATCTGACACTGAAGAGCCGATTGCTTCTTGCCTTTCTTCCATTGGCCCAGGCGAAGACAATCATGGGCTATAGACCTATGGCTGATACAATAATATGTGCTCGGTAAATTTATTCATTTTCACTTTAATAAATTTGCAGGAGACAGGTATGCAAATGGAAAAGGCCTATTCGTAATTTTCGCGAGCGCCGTTGGCTCTAGTCGAAGCAAGTCAGAGGATCATGAACATGGGATATGTTGTCCTGGATAAACAACCCAACTTAGTCGGTTTAATTTGAGAAAGCGTTATCGCTCGCCTCCAAACCAGCAGGCTCTGTTCTTCAAGATTCGTAACCTTTTGTTGCAGCCCTGGGGTAGTAGAAAGTGATCTATGCCGGTAGTTTCAGCGCCTCAATTGATACGCTGACAGAGAAACAGAGATGAGCGGCTGCTTGCTGTGATAACGCGTCGTCTCGATTCCAGTTGCGGCTCTTCGGTTGCTGCTCGATGCCGTCTGTGGCGAATGATAAGAGGCCGAGACCACCATAGTCTCCAACGGCCGGCTATGTATCAATAGGCGTAGCAATAAGTGAAACCCACTTCTTCGGTTGAATAGTTCAGCCAGGCAGGCAGCCCAGGCAGCCAGGTGACTTATACCCAATTCTTGGCGATTTAGCCTGACTTGCAACATTCCTAACTGGGTCTCCCGCATCGTCGGTCTAGATTGTCAGCCGGCCTCGCGCCGAAAATAAGTCGGGGCGGCCCCGGAAGTTTGTGGGCTTGTGGGACCCGGTGCTTAAACTTGAACCGAACCACTAATTCGTCCAGACTCCTAATGGAACTGGAAAAGGGCGGGCGGCTGGATCCTTACCTAATAAAACACCCTTTCTCGTCCCTTTTTGTCGCAAAGAATTTCTCTGCACACCCAACCCACGTTGCTTCGTGGGTGGCCCACTTGCACATGTTCGCTGACTATTGTCTCAGAATTTGATCCCCGTTATCTGTGCTGGAGTTTGAAGAAATTGCGACTAAATTGCCAATTAGAACGTGAGAGGGAGGCGAAACAAGCTTTCCTTAAACCGGGGCAAATTCGAGGCCGTGGCGTGACTTGATCGATCCGTCAGACCACTTTGTCAGCCTAAAGACCCCTAAAAATGGCATCTCTTTCTTTCTTCCTTGCCCATTGGTGCCAGAGCTTCCCAATCCAGTCACGATGCCCTCTCAGGTACAGTATCGTAATAAACAATCTGTCACATTCGGACCTTATCAGCCGAAGTCGGGTCCCTTCTCGTGGATAGAATTTGACCGAGGTGAAAGAAAAATTTCGGGAAAACCCTCCACGAGGAAATGATGAAATCCTAACAGGGGTGAGCGCGACTGCGGTCCGTCGACAATAACTGCCACGAATTTTCCTCGTGCTGATGTCCAGTAGTTCGTAATCATCTCTCGCAGTTTTGTCGTCTCGGCTTTCCTTCGTTTCTTTTCCTGCTTTTTATCTGCATCGTCAATAGAATACAGGTTCCAAAACATTCAAAAGGAGCCCTACACTCTATCGCGACCTCATCGCCTCCAGACTCTGTGTATGTTGCGTTTGCCTCTTCTTTCAAAACTAATTTCTAACGTTTCCAACGCAGACGAAGCCTGTTAGAAGAAAGATAGAAATAGAGTTTTCGCCCTCGTCGTCATCAAAATGATCATCACACGTCTCATATCTCTGACGAATTTCGCCGTCGCCTCGTCCGCGCTTGGCTTCCAAGTCTTCGTCCTATACCCATGGCACATCCAGCTAGACGAATCGTTCGAAGAACTCAAGAAGGAGCACCTAAGGGTTCTGGAGGCGGTGAGAGAGGTCGCGAAGGAGGTAGACCCGGACTCGCGGAAAGGCATGGCCGACTCAATACTCGGACGCCTGGGAATCAGCGCTTTCAGCGTCAGAAGGTGATTTCAATTTTAGCACGCATGCAGTAACCAAAACCATGAAACATCTTACCAAACGAGGTCGACGCTTATGCCAACTATGACACAGTCTCCTTTTTGCGCCTAAACCAACAACCCCTCCCATATCAAGTGCTCTCGACAACAGTAATCCAGTAAAATATGTCGCAGACAGCGTCGCCAGTGTTTCTCCCGCGCTGGCCAGGCCGGAGATGAGACTGTCGGAACTTGCGAGATACGCCTTCTCGGGAGCAATCTGCTGCTCTTTCACCCATGCATTACTGACTCCGGTCGACGTGTAAGCCAATATGATCCTGTAGCCTTTACTCGGTCGTAATCGTCGCCGGGAGGATATCTTCTGTCTATACAACTCCTCTGATGCTAATGCGTGCGTGCTCAGCGTCAAGACTCGAGTCCAACTCGAGCCGGCCACATACAACCGAGGCCTAACAGGCGGGATGCGCCAGATCGCCACGAACGATGGTGCTGCGGCGCTCCTCACAGGATTTGGGCCGACAGTGACAGGATATTTTCTGCAAGGAGCCTTCAAATTCGGAGGCTACGAATTCTTCAAGAGGAAGACGAATGACTGGCTTGGTCCCGAAAAGGCGGCAGCAAATCGTAACGCCGTGTATCTTACATCCTCTGCTGCGGCTGAATTCCTCGGAGACATTCTTCTTTGCCCATTCGAAGCTGCTCGGATTAGACTAGTATCACAACCTTCCTTTGCCTCTAACATGCTTTCTGCATTGGGCAGGATGGCAAGGTATGAGGGAATGTCCGGTCTCTACTCCGGGTTTACGCCGATACTACTGAAACAGTAAGTGGGATAACTTCGAGCTTTTCTGCACACTATCCGAGTCTCGCCCTGGACGACTGACCTCAGCTTAGAATCCCGTACACGATGGCAACGTTCGTGGTCTACGAGAAAGCTATTGAAGCTGCATACTTGTGGGTCAACAAAGAGACGGCATCAAACACGACGCTTTCAGGAGTGAATCTCGGATGTGGACTGGTGGCCGGTATGGCAGCTGCAATTGTTTCGCAGCCTGCGGATACGGTGTTGAGCAAAATTAACAAGGAGAAAGGCCTGCCGGGTGAAGGAACAGGCCGGAGGATCTTCAATATCGTCACCCAACTTGGTCTGCGGGGAAGTTACACTGGTATTGGTCCGCGACTGGTCATGGTGGGCGGGATGACGGCCGTGCAGTTCGGAATTTACGGGCATATCCAGAGGGTACGGCTTCCTGTTTTTGATTCACCTAGCGGAGTTGGCGACTGACTGTTGATATAGGCTCTCGGCGCAACAAGCAGTGTTGCTGAAGTCAAGAAGGAAGTTAAAGAAGTCGAGAGAATCGGTGGGGGCGGAGACTTCCTGCAGACTGCGGAGTTGTGAATCTAAGTCCGCCAAGAAGTTGGCATATTAAGCCAGACATGTAAACCCGGGCGTATACGTTTGTGTTGTCGCCAGGACATGTTGGCAGCACCAGTATATTGATTATACTAGCGCAACAGGGCGCTTCCGGTTCGGTTCTAGGATGATTGGACATGAATATACTAAAGGCGACATCCGTATATAGAGATTATAGAGATATAGAGGAGTCAAGAGCATACGCTATAGAATAGAGCACAATAGAGAACGAGACTGAAAAACACCTCTTGCCGCCTTTGCTGTTTAGTTCTGGCTGCTCTACCGTTGTAAGATATAATAACGAAGAGATCGGACGTTAATAGTTTCGGTAGGAAAACGGTGAAGAGTTGGAAATTTGAGCCGTTTCTAAATTCCAAGATTGCAAGGCGCGGAAGTCGCAGCTGCTGAGTAAGGCTATCTGGCGTTAAGGCGCCTAGAAGTGGAAGTAACTACCTGTACTGAACCTCTCCAGCTGTGAAAGAGCGGGTGCCTAACCTCCACTATCTCTTACTGGTATTTTACTGGATGTTACCGGGCTACATCACCAACGGGCTACCTCCAGGCTAACACTTGCCACCCCGCCCCCACTATCAGTCAACCTTGAATCAGTAAATGGTGATCTCGTTTGTCAACTTTTTCAGCCAGAACATCGATTTGAGATTTCGATTCAGTATCTCGCGCCGCTTTTCCCAACCCAATTCTCAGCACAATATCCTACCGCCCGTCTCGACCACGGAAGATGTCAAGTAGACAGCTGAGAAAACTGCAAAAGCAGAAAGAGCTGCAAGAGCTGCAGGACCCCGCCAATGAGGACGAATCGAGTGATGATGGCCAGCCTATCCAGAAGCCGAGAACAAGCTTATTCTCAGGATTTGCCGCGCTTGGAGGCCAGGACGACCAGGAAGATGATGATGATGCTGCTGATCGCGACGACAAGGAGGATGAGTCAGTAGAAGTTTCCACGCATACTATTGTCGAACCCGACAGGGCCGAGACCCCTAAGAGCGCATCGAAAAAGAGCAAGAAGAAAAAGAAGAAGGCAAAGAAGCCGGAAGCTACCCCGTCAAAGGTAGAGATTGTTCCACAAAATGGGCCTGATGAAATCGACGAAGCGCTACGGGAACTCGAGCTCTCTAGGCAACCTGGGCAAGAAATCCACGACGAACACTCCTCGACGAAACCTTACGAGCGAATATGCGAGCTTCTGAGCATCAACACGTACCATCTTAAGGTCATAAATGAGATGCGCAACCTCTTCGGCCGAGAAGCTATCGCCGCTGCTCAGAACGAGGAAGACCAAGAGCAAACGCGTGTCAGGCGACAGCGAGTGGTTCTGGCGCAACAAGTGGACCTGGAAACATATCTCAAAGGCCAACCCGGCAAGAGCTTGCCGGAAGTTACATTGCGGCGGAATCCCTTTCTGGCTGGGAAGGAGACCTGGCCACGCGCTTCTACAGAGGGGCTCACGATGGAGCAGGTGAAGGACCAGGAGATCCCGTTGGCTGACAAGCCTGGTACGATCGAGTTCCGCTTTGCGCATGATGATAAGTACAACATGCTGGAAGTGAAATTCTTCGAGCTCGTCCAGATGTACGATCCCATGAGGATAATGCATTTCCTACACCTCCACCCATACCATATTTCTAGCTTGATCCAGGCCAGTCGAATCGCAAAACAGGACCAGAATTTGGCGCTTTCTGCCGATCTATGCGAACGAGCACTCTTCACCTTTGGTCGGGTCTCAATATCGTTCTTTCGACAGAAGATGGAACAGGGGAAAGCAAGGCTTTCTTTTAAGAGACCGGAGAATCGACAGTTTTGGCTGGCTGGGTATCATTACCTTAAGAATCTGATCATGAAGGGCACATACAGGACTGCACTGGAATGGGCCAAGTTACTCTTGAGTATAGACCACGAGGACCCATATGGAATTATCCACTATATCCATCCGCTGGCCATTAGAGCGCACGAGTCAAAGTGGCTCATTGATTTATGCGATTCGGAACTTCTGCATGTGAGTCGAGCGGCTCAAGATGCCGCAGATTATATCAGGCAGACTCTAGTTCTAGCTAAACTACAACAAAAAGACGCAGCAGGTGCCAAGGCATTATTGGTCGAGGGCATGGAACGTCTGCCCTGGCTTTATAGCCATCTCTTCAAATCACTCAACCTGGACGTTCCAAAGGCTATATGGGGAATGCAGCCGCGAAACCGGGACGAGGAGCTTCATACGAGCCTTTACATCCACCAGACAAAAGGGCTATGGGATAACGCGCAAGCTACATCTCTTCTGAAGGAAGCGGCAGGTGAGGCCAAGAGGGTAGATGCCAGCAAGACGCATCCATTCCCTCCTACGGTGAAGGTCAACCTCGCGCGATTCGTTTACTTGTTGGAGGTCCCTTCTTTAATAGGTTTGATGCCGCGCGATCTCCTGAACACGCCAAATAACTGGGAATTCGACCCGCTTCCACCTCCTTTGGCCGATAACATCTTCTCGTATGAGTCGCAGAAGCAACCCTTCAGACCTTCGTTACACGGAGATATATTTACGACTGGACTTCACGAAGAACGCCGAGGGCTTCAACAGTTGTTGGCTCAGGCGAGACTGGCTAATGCACCGAGGGACGTTCAACGGGAGCTTGAGCGGGCAATCGAGGATATCGATGGAGTAGGTGGCAACCACAATAGGGATGATGAAGATGATGATGGAGAGGAAGATGAAGATGATGGTGAGGACGATGATGACAGTCCTGAACCAGATTATGATGAAGAGAGGGACTTTACTAGGTTCCTACCAGAAGTCTTTCGAGCCCTCATGGACGTGCTTGGCCCGGGCGGTTCAGCTCGCGAACCCCGTGATGTTATGCCTGGAGGATGGCGCGACAACAACGACGAATCTTCAGATGATGAGATGCCACCCTTGGTGGCCGTGGAAGATGAGAATGGTGCTGATGCGCCTGCAGACAACCGACATGATGCTGGTGGTGATACTGATGATGATGAAATGCCAGGATTAGTATAGAGCTACAATAGATCTGGTATTGCTAAATCGGGTGTCTCTATCTAACAACCGACGCATGATGTCTAGGGTTCCAGTTAGTACATGAGCATATCAATGTGCCTGAAAATGCCTCTCTCAAAATGACGGACATGGTGGCATATGACAGATATCTGGTATCTCCAGTGTTTGGTGCATAAGCGCCCGACGGCTAGGTACAGCTAATGTGCCACCCACCCGGCCACCACTGCGGTTCCTGCAGAAGAGCCATGCGACGACGGGGAAGACGTAGATCATGAAGCAACAAATGCATGGGACGGGGTTTTGACTTTGGCTATGGAGTTGCAAACCCCCTGCTTCTTCAGTGTACATACAGACAACTTGATCCGAGACATGGACACCCATATATCCGTATCATCAAAATGACACAAGGTACCTATTAGTGAGGCGCAATCAAACGCTGCCGTCTCATATAGTTCACCTGGGCAGCCTTCTGATTTATCGGTGAGCAAGTTTTTTCGCAATCAGACGGTGGGACGGTCAAGGCAAAGTTTCACTTCACGCCTGGATGAAAAGAGAAGGGGCTAAATGGGAAACCTGCTCAGGTTTCATATCATAACAGCTTGAGTCTGGCGTTCTTTGTTGGCCTGTAGCACGCGAGACGGAGGGTCATACTCGTCAATTGGTACCTCCACAGTATTGGCACTATGAGATGGAAGTGCTTTTGTATAGGAAAACAGCTTTGACGCAACGTGTAAGTCGAAGTATGCAATGCGCCGCACTGTCAATGTACTTCGTTGCGCTCTTTGTGCGTAGAATGCGCTGCGGGAACCCGGAAGGCGGGGTGATAGGTAACTTGTCGTTATTAATCCCGCTACCCGGTCTGTAACACAGGGCTCAATTAGGTGCATCCATGGGAGTACTTAAGGAGCTAGGCAGGTATAGCGCTGTAGATTAGGTACCTACCCTATCCGTAAGTGGAATCAGTGACTCTCTCCGTCTCTTCCTCTCAGTAAGGTTGATCACCAATTATTAATACAAACTTTGCGACTCCGTGCCACCATACCCGAGCGACATACAAGGTATTTAACAGCCGTAGCTGTCCTCTTCCGGTCCTGGTGCTTCCGCATTGATCACACGTAAAATCGTATTAGACAGCCAATCTCTAACGTCCTACATACAGATCGCGGATCTTCTTCAACCAACGTTCTTCACTTTTCCATTACCCCGCCAAAGTACACATTCGCACCCCTCATTTCTACTCCTGCCGCAAATCGCAAATCGCAAACCACCAGCGCGTATCAATACCTTCGCAATGGCCGACCAGGAGCACACCTACAAGTTCAACGTCAGCATGAGCTGCGGCGGCTGCTCCGGCGCCGTCAACCGCGTGCTCGGCAAGCTCGAGGGTAAGCTGATCTGCCCTTCTCCGCCCTTCTCCCCTCCTCTGTGTCACGGCCAGCTATCGTTGCACCTCTCGCGCGCGATCGGCAAGTTTGTTGCTGTGGGTAGATTAGTTGCTAATCGTAGTGCGATGGCAGGCGTCTCGAGCTACGACGTCTCGCTCGACAAGCAAGAGGCCGTCGTGGTGGCCAAGCCGGGCCTCGACTACGAAACCGTGCTCAAGACGATCAAGAAGACGGGCAAGAAGGTCAACTCGGGCTCCGTCGACGGCGAGGCCCGGAGTATCGATATCACCGAGTAGACGGTTGCGATTGTTGTATTCGCGGTGTCTGCTGTCTTCGACGTGGGGGTAGGATAGTAGGTTGGGATATCCTCCGACGGGGGAGGGTAGAGAGAGAGAGAGAGAGAGAGAGAGAGAGAGAGAGAGAGAGAGAGAGAGAGAGAGAGAGAGAGAGAGAGAGAGAGAGAGAGAATAAAAGGATGAAGGGTCCTGGACGAGAGGGAAGACTTGCCGGTTCTCCTAGCCCTCGTATTATGCCGTTTTCCTTTGTCCCCTTTATGATGAGCGATCACGAGTGATCCAGTCGGCGCTTGACTTGAGATGGGAGTTATAGCCTAGCATGGATTGATTTAC
This sequence comes from Hypoxylon sp. FL0543, assembly GCA_022578575.1. Lineage (NCBI taxonomy): Eukaryota > Fungi > Ascomycota > Sordariomycetes > Xylariales > Hypoxylaceae > Hypoxylon > Hypoxylon sp. FL0543. The sequence continues at coordinate 512,503 of MU393995.1, forward strand.
ATACGCACCTGCGCAATGAATGAGAACATGAATTGCATTGTATTTATACGCATTTGCCTGTCTGCATTGAGTTCGGACGTTACTGGTACGGTTGTTGCCGGGCGCACAATGCGTTGTTCGTTTCTTGCGTGAAACGGGCTACATACGCGATGTTCTCGCTTATAGGTAAGGTACTGCTATGTGGCATGAGACAGCAGTTGGTGTAGCTGGAGGTTGAGACTGGTCTATGGCACATCAACCGCTCCAGTGATCTAGCCTTTCTCCTTTTGCCCAGTCGCAGATGTTGAGTAGAATCATTTGACATTGTACCTAATGATCATATGTCCTCAGCGCGAGGGGTGCAAATTCACCCATGATATACTTGTCTCCGCGCCGGCCATATTTCTTCGTCCACATGTCTTCCCATGTGTTTAGCTTTTCGACGTTATCCTGAACTTTGGCGTCTTTTTAATAGGAGAGACCAGATCTTTACGGTTGAGTGATACTATTGCTCATAACAACTTAACCAACACCAGTCAAGTTATGCTCCGTGTTATTGTGACAATTCACTTCGTGCGGAAGGATACTTCAATGTGCTAGTGATTTCCTAGCAAATATAAGTACTTGCCTGACTTCTGATAACCCTTCAACAGCCATAAGCGAAGAGCAAAACTGGGAAAGGTATTCACTCACGGAACGCCACATACGGAGGAGGAAGACTTGCTGCCAGGTAGCTATAGGTAGAACGTTCGCGTGTGAATTTCCAAGGATGCTTTGTCTTATGTACTCAAAATTGCGGTGCATCGTTATCGCTCAGCACTAGAGGACATCGGTGTTCCAAGAACATCTTATCATCTCGATTGGTCTAGTGGTCAGGATACCTGCTTGTCATCGCACAAGTACGCAGGTGGCCGGGGTTCGATTCCCCGATCGAGAGCATTTCTATTTTGCATTTTGTATGCAGATACAGCACCAGGCGGGTTTCGCTGAAGATGTTTTTTTGAGTTACATGTATGTTGTAATAAAAGATTGTCTTTCCGCTCTCCTTTTCCTAATATACTTTTCTAACGTTTGCTCACTTCATTCTCCACTTAAAACTTGGGAGCAATAGCTGGTGACAAGCGTGCCTATCGAACATACCTAACGCATGCATGCAAGTATCTCGCAAACGAGTTTACAGGAGAGCAATTCTATGACTCTGCGAGGTATTATTCGAGGCATCTTTCGGATATCCCTTCTCTATTTGCAGGGTATGAAGGATACCTACCTACCTAACCTATGTTACACTTACAACTATACGCAGCGCATATGACTAAAGCCCGGTGTCATCGATACCAACGATGAGAAGAATCTAGTAAACGGACGAACGTCATTGAGCTTACTTTCTCTCCTGCTAAAGATACTATGATTGGAATCAAGCCAGACTGGCTCTGACTCGGCAAGCTGGGTTTGGCTAGCTTCCTTGTCGATCGAATATAGCCGCCGGCTTAACGGAATGCTCAACTAAGACAAGATCATATAATCACTCACCCGAGAAGAATCTTCCCGCATACGAACCCCATGGGGTCGAGACCTGTAGCCTTTTCGGGCACCCAAGCCCCGGACTCCATGACAAATGCTGTGGGGGATGCGAGTTCCAGCTGCGAGAGAACGACATGTTGGTATGGATGTTATGCTATGATTGGCTCGATAACTCGATACTTGGACATCACGCGGGTTCTAGAGTCGAAAACCGGGCGACAGAGATATGGACTCACTCGCGTGATTGGAGCTCTTTATGAAGAACACTCCATTGCATGAGCACTCCAGAAGCTTCGCCGAGCCCTCGCCGTAGTGTTCTGTCTCCTTCGAGCTTGGATATTTATAAGCCTCTGGGGTAGGGCCATGCATGTGTGCTCAGCTTCTAACTGTAGACCGTAGATCCTTCGGCTCGTAGTGCCGATCTCCTACAATAATGATGCCTTCTAGCTTACTGCCCTCTATTATCCTTTCCGCTCTGCTCTCAGCAGCCGGCGTACAAGGCCATGGCATCGCGAGTGCCATCGTGATAGATAGCACCTTGTAAGCTGAGAAGACTCAAGCCGCCCCGCGCTGACTTGTACGACTAATGCTTGAATATAGCTACGATGGCTACAACCCAAGCTACCAATGGAAGAGCCCACCTCCTACCGTGGTAGGGTGGTCGGTGCCGGATGACTTGCAGTATGTACTTGCCTGCCATTGTATCCGTCGTAATCACGAGGACTGGAAACTGACCTTGGACAATTTAGAAATACCTTCATCTCCCCTGACAAGTTCAGCACCCCCGATATGGTATGCCACTTGGGGGCCAAGCCGGCTGGTGCAGCTGCTCCTGTGAAAGGAGGCGATATCATCGAGGTGCAGTGGACGCCGTGGCCGTTATCGCATAAGGGGCCCGTTCTCGACTATCTCGCGAACTGTAATGGGCCCTGTGTAAGTTGCCCATCCTATCACCAAGCTAGCGAAGACCCCTTCCATGATAGTAAGAGACTGACTATCCACATAGGAGACTGCCGACAAGACCAAGCTCAACTTCTTCAAGATTGGCGAGGCCGGTTGGATAGATAAGGCCAGTGATTTATGGGCGGCCAACGTCCTTACCAACAATAATAATAGCTGGCTGATCCGGATCCCCGAGGACATCGCTCCAGGAAACTACGTGCTGCGGCACGAGATCATCGCGCTCCACGCCGCCGGCAACGCCAACGGCGCCCAGGCCTATCCGTTCTGCTTCAATCTTGCTATCGACAGCAAAGGAACGGCGAACCCGGCCGGCATCCCCGCGACACAGTTCTATAAGGCTAACGACCCGGGTATCAAGTTCGATCTGTTCTCGCACCCGACGGCTTACGTGATCCCCGGTGTAAGTTAGATCCATACCATTGAATATGCCGTCAGTGTTTGTAATTCGATATTGAAGCTGACATCTTGTAGCCCGCCCTGTACAGCGGAGCGCTTCCGGTTAGCCAGACTAAGCCAGGTCCAATCACTGCCACGGCTACGGGCGTTTACGCGTTTACTGCAGCGGCTCAGGTTAAGGCTGCAGTCACAACGCCAGCTGCGGCTGTTTCGGCTGCGCCCACTACCTTGGTGGTTGCGGCAAGGGCGGCGTCTCCAGCAGTGCCTCAAGCGACCCCAGCGTTGTGATGCCCGTCCGGTCGGGACGAGGCTGGATTGGTACACGCTCAGGGTTCATGCGGTCGGAAAGTACGGATAGAGAATAGCGAAACCCGATTCTCCCTTGTTTGGTAAACACTAGGCTGTTCATGGTTCAATATCAAGGCGTATTCGACCTAGACGTAAGGATGTGTACGGCCCAATGTTACGGTATCAGAGTATTTAGCTGGTTCAAATGCCGACTAGACTGGGCGGTAGGATTAGGTTCGCCTCGTTAGCCTTGCTGTCCGAGCTTTTCTTCATGATAAACAGCAGTTTCGTGGAGCACGTCTCTCCGTTGCAATCCGCGGCTGTTTCATTCCCAATTCGGTATCCCATACATAAACCTACCAGCAATGAATCAGCGTCAGGTTAGCCGTATCCAGTTTTGGTGCTACTAATATGATCCTCTGCCCGTTATCGCTTCGTTTTCCCCCAGGCATTATACGTGCGGCCTGCTAGCTACATCGGATGATCAGATTGCACAGACGGCCGGGCGAGCGGGCGACATACTTATTGCGGCTATGAAGTATCTGTGCATTGCATCAGCAGGCGGGCGTCGGCCAAAGCATATGTGCTGCAACCTTGTTCATTTGATGATCCTAAGAATGATGAAACAGCGTAGGGTCGTCATGATCATCAAAACACAGAGCCATGACCCATACGCTCGGAAATGATGATGAGCCTTGGCACCCTCCAAAGCTATTTGCTGTACATTTTTAGACTACGCCCGAACCGGCCGAGACTAGCGAGGCTTGCCGGGGAAGAGGGGACCAGACCCAGGGGGGCACATTCTTCGGCTTCTGGGCAGCTGGGGGCCTCTTTGGCTCCTTTTGTTCGTGAAGAATTCTTGGCGCCCCAAGGACCCCCAAAGGACCCCAAGGATGATGGAGTAACAAAGGCCTTGGGATGACTGGGATCGACAGGATCCGGTCACGTGCCACGCTTATATGTCCGGTTGAAGTTCTAGACTTGTCCTAGCAGCCCAGGTGGGCATGTAAAAAAACAGACCTACAATAGTTGACAGGAAGTGGAAACTGTCGAGCCAAAGAAAACAAAAAGGAAAAAAAAATATTCCCTGGCGGCCCATGACTCCATAGCGGGCGAACCTTTCCATGTTCTAACACCGACATGGCTTAGACTAGGTGGTTTGATGATGGGCTTGACTAGCTTGGATCCTCCCAAGACTTGACGCTTTCGGTTTCTTTTAATAATTTCCCTCACCGTTGTAATAATATTCTCCGCCTAATCCCGCCATTGCATTGCGTTACGTCCGACGGAGGCTGTAGGTAGTTTAGGTAGTCGGTCAAGTCAGATGTTCGGATTCCGTTCGGTAGCAGCACCAGCAGCATCCAGGTAGCCGTACTGACCGCCCATCCAAACTCGTCCGTCATGGTCTGTCTGGCCTGGCCCGGCCTCGCTCCCCCCTCCATGAATCGGCTCGCTTAGCTCATCGTTCAGTCTGCCGCTACATGGTGAACACCCGCTGGCCCTGGTTGCACAGCATACGAAACCCCCAATGGACAACGGGAAGTCGCCGGCGTCGGTCCACAGCAGCGCTAAGAGCCCCGTCTACAGCTTCGTAGCGCCGTCCCGGAGCGTCAAGCGCCCGCGCCCCGTCAAGAGCTGCCTCGAGTGCCGGAAGAGGAAACTGAGATGCGACCGCGCCTCGCCCTGCTCCCAGTGCCAGAAGGCCCAGCGCCAATGCCGCTACGCGGCCGAGGGCGAGGTCGTCAGCCTCAGCGACGGCTCGGACGCCGAGACCCCCGAGAGGACTGTTAAACGGAACCGCGCCGCCGCCAGCCAGGACTCTAACCAGCGCGATACTAGTTCCGGTTCCAATTACGCTGCCGTGCTCGAGGAGCATGCGAACCGCCTTGAACGGCTGGAGAATCAGCTGCTATCGAGGACGTCGTCCATTGCAGAGTCTAGCAGCGCGCCGGCGCAACGTCCCGCTGCGTCTTCGCTCACGATTCGCGGCTTGACGGTGAAAGGAGGCCTGCGAACGCGCTTTTTCGGCCAGATGAGCACGCGCGTTCTCGTTAACCTCGTGAGTCTGCATTTCATTCGTTGAAGTGCTAATTGAAGTGGCATAGTCGTCGATTAACACAGTTACAGTTCGATGAGGCGAAAGACTTCATGTTCGCCAGGAACAAGTCCAGCGATATCAGGGAGATGTTCATGAATATCCAGAAGATCCACAAGGCTCTTCAGGATGAACATCGCAAAGCTACTGCCCCCATCACCGTGTTTGTGGACTCGATGACGCCGATTCAGAAGCGCATGGCCGATGTCCTACCGAGTAAGGCGGTGTGCGACGCACTTCTTGATGTCTACCTGCATGGCTCTGAGACAATCTATCGCGTCCTGCACATTCCCACCTTTATGAGACAGTACAACCAGTACTGGGAGGGCCAAACTCAACCTGACGCCTTCCTACCTCAGCTTCTCTCGATATTATGTGTTGGATATCGTTATGTGGGGGCGGGCAAAGGGCAGTATCCCGACCGAGAAGGAATTCACATACCGACAGCCAGCTCCCTTGTCAGGACATGGCTCGACAGTCTCCGCGGCAAGCAACTGGTCGAATTCAGCACGCTCCAGGCCGAGATTCTCCAGCTCATGGCTCAGAGGATGATTAACCCGCAGAACCAGGAATCGTGGACGCATCTCGGTCTCATCGTGCGTATGGCCATGACTATGGGCTTCCATCGAGATCCCTCCGAGTTCGCGCAGAAGATATCACCTTTCTGGGCTGAACAACGGAGGAAGCTGTGGTACACAATACTCGAGCTCGATGTACATATGTCCATGCAGTGCAACCTGCCGTGTTGCATTCGCGAGGGCGATTTCACCTGCCAACCGCCTAGGAACCTCAATGACGAGGACATTCACCCCGGCACAGAACAACTGCCTCCCTCGAAACCGATCGATCAAGATACAGATTCGCGCGTCCAGGTATTTGCCGCCAGCACCCTGTCGATACGCTTTAGGATCGTTGATATAATCAACCGTACCGATACCCTTCAGGACTATTCACAAGTCTTAGAGCTTGGCAGTGAGTTGGAACGGGTTTTCGAGGATGTGAGATACATCGTTCCGCCGACGCACTCGAATGATATGGCAGAGGTTCGCCGGCGGTGGATGACACGAGTCGTTCTGGACATGAACTGTCGTCGGCCTTTATTGGCGCTATACCGACCCTTTGCTTTGAGCGACACAGATGTCCCTCAGCAAATCGTGACAGGATATTTAAGATCATCGATGATACTCTTATGCTACTTGGATGAACTCGACCCCCAATCTCCTGACTATCACCACATTTGGCACATGCACCAATTAGTCCTCAAGCAGGAAATCCTTCAGGCGGCCTTTAGCCTCTGCTATTACATGAAGCAATCTACCCACGGCTCCGTGTCGCCGACGTCGTCGAACGTGAAATCGGAGTCCGCGGAGGAGTCATGCACCATCGCGTCCGAGAGTTCGATCATGCTGTCTCTACCTCGGCTGAAGAGCGTGGTGCAGAAGGTGTTGGATACTATGAACCGGAGGATAAGGGAGATCGGGACGGACTTAAGAGATATAGTCTCGCTCACGGTGGTGTTCAATACCTCACAGGGTGGAACGCCGGAGCAGAAGCGGGAAGCTATCAAAGCCGGGCTACAACGCATTCTGGACGCGGGTATGCAAGCGATACATACCAGCCACGAAAACATTGCTTCGATGCCGGTAAGAATACTCCTAAGCTTGCGTTTTGAGATCGGTTGTTGACCTTTGCTTGACAGATCATGCAGTCCCCGGTGCCGATGCAGATGAGTGCGATGCAGCCCAACTCCGGCTTCGTGAACCCGATGCAGCCGTTCATGGCGGGCCCGGATACGCCGAGTACGGTATGTGTGTTCCCACAACCTACTATCGAGGAAGCGAGTCTGATGATTCAGGTGTCTGATGAATTCGCTGCCATGTGGGATACGGAGTTTTGGAATCCACTCCTCCAGTCCGGATTACCCTGATATTGGAATATATACCTACCTCCTTACTGCGTTTGACACATACCTTTATTACGCGAAAGACTTACATATGACATACTACTACTATCACATCTACCCATATAACCTTACATTATATCGGGATTCTATCATCATCCTTGGATAAACCAAACGAGATCATATCCTATACGAGAAGTCTACGCCTACTTATGGCGTTCTCTGGTACCAGCAGTCAATGAATTAATTTGGTGCTGGGTTTTTATTCCAGAGATATATATTGCCTTAGAGCAACTTCTAACCCGTCCCGAATACCCTCGAGACACGAAACTTTACCACGACGAAAATCACGACCAACACTGCCATTAACAAACAGCGACGGAGTTCTGGGGATGAAATGGCGAACTGCGCATAGAGTGTACGTTTTACACTATATATGAAGACGTCCACGGGCGTACTTGGCGGAGGTTACCTATGTAAAGGCGCCCATTGACTTTCCGCGGGCTATGAGCTTTGGCTATGCGTGGCTTGGCGGGAGAGGAGGAGAGGAGGAGAGGAGGAGAGGAGAGGGCCCGAGTCAAGCCAAGGTCGTTTTGCAGTGGTCCTTACCTCTAAGGTAGACACTTGAGCCTATCTTCAGGCCGACTTTCTCGGCACATATCGCTGATGATGAAGATATGCGTGTTCGATTATTTGTATGAATAGTTACGAGTGAACGTACTGCTGTATTAGATTGAATATTCTTCCATGCTACTTGGGCTAATAGATTTTTTCATTGCTGTTCGTGAGTATTTACCATGCCATCAGATTCCCCAGCTTTCTCCTTAGTAGTACGAACTTGGATACTACCACTACCTATACATCGAGAGATGCTCTTATCTTGAACTTGATGCATGTACATACCTACATGTAGCACGGAATATTTTTAGTTAAGTTATGTAAGCCTATCACAAAGACACGACCCCTGGAATTACATATAAGCTATGCCAATTTAGGTAGTGCCTCGGCTGGCCTGAGGCCCCGCGTGGAGAAAGGGATTCGATTGCCATTGCTGTCTCCACTTCTCTCCGCACCCTTGTTAGCATCGCCTACGGAACGAACCCCCAGACCCCCTTGGGTGGTATCGGGCCTCGGATCATGCGGCGGAGATGGCAAAGAAATACGTTAGTTACAATCTGATTTCACTGCTTGGAGCTTCTCATTGAAACATCTAGCATGCGTTCCGATGAGACATTCCCCTGATCTTGTCGCAGTAACTTGATAGCCATTTGAAACATCTATACGTTACTTGGGTACCCGTCGTCTCTGATCTTCGAAGGCGTGAGTGAGCAGTCGCAATTCAAGATGCCGGCCAAACAGAAGCAGCCCGTGTACGTGCTGGGCGTGGGCATGACCAAGTTCATCAAGCCCCGCGGCAAGGTCGACTACACGGAGCTGGGCTTCGAAGCCGGCGTCAAGGCCATGCTGGACGCGCACATCACCTACGACGACGTCGAGCAGGGCGTCGCCTGCTACTGCTACGGCGACTCCACCTGCGGCCAGCGCGTCTTCTACCAGTTCGGCATGACCCAGATCCCCATCGTCAACGTCAACAACAACTGCTCCACCGGCTCCACCGGCCTGAGCATGGCCCGCAACACCATCGCCCACGGCGGCGCCGACTGCGTCCTCGTCGTCGGCTTCGAGAAGATGATGCGCGGCAGCCTGCAGGCTTTCTTCAACGACAGGGAGAACCCTACCGCCACCTCCGGCAGGATGATGGCCGAGACTCGCGGGTACACGAATGCGCCCGGCGCCGCGCAGATGTTCGGCAATGCTGGGAGGGAGTACATGGAGAAGTAAGGCACCGTCTAGTTTTCTTCCCGCCCCCTTATTACCTAACCTACCCAGGGTCTGACCACGCCATCGCAGGTTCGGCGCCAAGGCGGAGGACTTCGCGGAGATCGGGCGCGTGAACCACGCCCACTCCGTCAACAACCCGTACTCGCAGTTCCAGGACGTCTACACCCTGGACCAGATCCTGCAGGCGCCCATGATCCACGAGCCGCTGACCAAGCTGCAGTGCTGCCCCACGTCCGACGGCGGCGCCGCCGCCGTCCTCGTCTCCCAGGACTTCCTGGACGCGCGCCCCCACCTGAGGGACCAGGCCGTCCTGATCGCGGGCCAGTGCCTCGCCACGGACTCGCCGAAGCTGTTCTCGCGCAGCGCGATCGACCTCATCGGCTTCGACATGAGCAAGCGCGCGGCCGAGGTGGCGATGGCGGAGGCCGGGGTGACGCCGAAGGACGTCCAGGTCGTGGAGCTGCACGACTGCTTCTCGGCGAACGAGCTGGTGACGCTGGACGCGCTGGGGCTGTGCGAGCCGGGCAAGGCGCACGAGATGGTGCGCGGGGGGGACATCACGTACGGCGGCAGGTACGTCGTCAACCCGTCGGGCGGGCTGATCAGCAAGGGCCACCCGCTCGGCGCCACGGGCATCGCGCAGTGCGCCGAGCTGGTCTGGCACCTGCGGGGGTGGGCGAACAACAGGAGGGTGCCCGGGACCCGGTACGCGCTGCAGCACAACCTCGGCCTGGGCGGCGCCGCCGTCGTCTCGGTGTACAGCCGCCCGGACGGGGGCGCGGCGCCGGAGCTGGACTCGGATACGGTGGGGCGGAGGAACGGGCTCGGGTACAACCCCGCGGTCGAGGCTAAGGGGTTCACGGCGCGGCAGTGCGAGAGCGTGCTCAGCAAGAAGGCGTTCTGCGCTTGGGCGCTGCAGGATACGGAGAAGAAGGTCCTGGCGCGGTTTTGAGTGGTCGTTTGTTGCTTGTGTTGGGTTAAGTCAGGGGGGTTTTTCTTCTGTATTTATTGGGTTAAAAGGTATGGGTTTCTAATGTATTGCCTGGAGGGTATTTTAGGTAGCTAGCGCGGTGAGCCTTTTCGTTTTTTTAGGGGGTTTGAAATCGGATTTGACGACTTTTATGAGTGGTTATGGGTGTGTACCTTGTAAATACCTATACATTCACTAGAACCCGCTTACCCGTGATTATAGCAGGGGGCGGCAGGCTGCTCGCTGGGTAGGTAGTTAGGGGAGCTAAGACTTATCACAGTTGAGATATTGACTACAAGTGATCCCTTCCCGTGTGATTTCGTGTCGACGTTGTAGTTTTTGCATGTTTCTTCTTAACTTACCTCCTTTCTACTTGAATCAGTGTTCACGATTGTGTTCTTTCTGGAAGCTAGATGCAGTGGTGTGGCAGTTGACGAGAATGAAGAGGTTGAAGTCGAAGACGACTGGACGGAGTCTGGATAAGAGTGAAGCGTCATGTAGAAAAGCTTTAGATCTAGGAAAGGTCTAAATGAGGAGGTAGATAAGAGATGGCATGTCGCCAAAACTTTCTTCTTATTACTACCTATTTGTGTAGAGTTTAATAGAACCTTGCCGTGACAGCGTTTTAGAGAACTGGTCCCTAGTAGAGCCGCGTGAAGGTTCTATATGCTGTACTGCTCAGGTAGTTTTCGTGGACGATCCAACATATTGTGACCATCCTTCAGGCTCGGCCCCATTTTTGAAGTAGACGGTCTGCCCTAGATGGAGCTTTCGTAATGATGCAGCGTACTAGGGATATTCGCGGGGGTTGCACCTCATCTCCCTCGTCATCATAGTCTGTAAGAAAGGTCTGCTCCATTTCGTCGAGCCATTCGTTAAGTGAACCTCTAGGGGGCTCATCAACCGTATACTCATTTATTTCGAAATATCTTACTAGGCTGCGGGTGATTCGTTCAAGTGTATGGTATCTGCCTCTGCGTGGTGCTCCTCGAGACGGTGTCAATGCGACGTATACCGTTCGTACTCTTGGCAGATACCCCAGAGCATGCCCGAGCCAATACCACGTGGGCCCATCGAACACATGCCAGTCGTCGAGGATCACGTGCTGTACTTGTTTCGCCAGTTCGCTTTCTCGGAGATCTGCTATACCGCATAGTGTAAGGGATGGGTGACGCACTCTACCGCTCCCTGTCTGGTATTGCAAGCGGATTATATCTAGATCGGGGCGGAGGGGTCGATACGGGATTTCACATTTCACTTCCGTCGAGTACGCCAGCTGGATTTTCTTCTGGGCCAAGTGCCGCGCCTCACGACACACGTGCATGATAGCTGGGTAGTTGGTGTAGACGGCGGGAGAAATCGGAATCGTTGTCCTGCTCAGATCCGAATAGAGAATCTCGGGTGTGTCTGCCGGTAAGGCGAATTTCCATATCATGGCCCGAATCTCAGGGGGAAGTGAAGTGAAGAGGCTAAACCGATGTCTTCTCGCCATATCTTGGTTGGGGTCTCTAGGGATGTCTCCTTTCTGGTTGCTGGAATATTGCTATCCCGGGCTTTAGGGCGGGTGGGATAATCTGGAAGGGATGCTTGAGCGGATTTGGCGTCGAATGTGCGTTATAAATGTAACCTTGAGTCGTGGTGAAGGCCTCTGATGTGGACAGAATTCAGAAGCTGCCGAAGCGGTTTTATATTTTGATATATTGGGTGCCTTATAATGCTTGTGTAGACATACACCTTGTGCACTGTTTTACGACGTGCCTTAGATATCGATTAATCCTAACCGGTAGCTGCCTAGGTACCTAGTAAGATTCTAAGGCATAATAATCTCACCCCTTCTCAACCTTACTCTCAAAATAGATAAGGTACCTAGTCTATCTCAAGGCTTCATCAGGGGTTTAGGCACCGCTTACTTCCTATGAACATTTCATAGTCAAGAACAAGGCTTCGTCAATAGATTTCTTTGGATGTTAAGGTAGTATGAAAGGCACAAAGGAATGAAGTATACCGTGGAGTTAATTCGTAAGTTGTCATTGTAGGTACCTGACAAATACAGGCTGCAGCTTTGGATGTCCAATATCAACTATAACCAACGCCACCCTACTAAAGTTCAGCCGACTCATCGGGGAGATCCTGGACTACCACCTGTCGCTTCCCAAGATCATACTTATCTCCATCCTTCAGGAAGTAGAAAATAGAAGAGCTGTCCGGAAGATGCTTCAGTTCGCTTCCCTCCCTCGACCAGAAACCTCCGTCGTAGATAATCACATAAGTGCCGCGGAACACCTCAGCATCGTTCTTGGAAACGATAAGCGCGGTGTTCTCGTCGATAGCAATGCCCAGCAGCTCCGGCCGGACCTTGAGGATGTCGAACATGTCGAACTGGCGGCCGCGCACGAGCACGTGCTGGTCGATGGCGGCGTTCTTGAGGAACCCGAAACCCACCTGGTGGTCGCCCACCAGGATCTGATTCGTGGCAGTGTCGCCGCGCGCGAGAAAACTGCCCTGGATCGACGCTCCCGCGGAGCTTCCGCTGACGACACCGCCGCGGTCGAGGACCTCGTGGAACAGCCGCTCCGTGAGCGTGCCCGCATACGCGTCGACCAGGCGCCACTGGCGCCCGCCCCCGAAGAACACGCCCTTGGCCGTCCGCAGCGGCGCCGCGAACTCCTCCGTGTCGGCGACCTTCGGGTCGTACGTGTGCAGAACGGTGACGTTTGTGGCGCCGAGGCGCCGGAACGTGCCCGCGCTCGCGGCGTTGTCGTCGTAGGTTGGGGCTCCGTCCGCGGTGGGGATCGTGATGATGGGGGCGTCCGGTCCGCCCGCGAGGTCTATGATGCGCTGGTAAATGGCGTCGTCCTGCGCGTTGCCTCCTATAATCACGAGCGTGCCGTTCTCGGGCCCCGCGTACTGAGTTTGACGCTCGGTGACGGGTCCCGCCGCGACGAGAGCGGCCTGGGCGGCGAGAGCCAGGATGGAGCTCTGAATGATGCCTTTCATGGCTGCGGGGTGACTTTGGCTCTTGGAGTGAGGACCGCGGCCGATAGAGAAGTCATGAGAAGCTAGAAACTGGACCTTTACCACTTTTTATATCCATCCATCTTGACGTTAGACAATCGGCTGTAAAAGAAAGATCCGATCGCTTCCCCACTCGGAGACCTGCCTATTCCATCTCATTTTGACCGCGACAGCCAACCGGATCGTCGAATCCGATGTCGTGCAATTGCGAGTATATATCGCCATCTATGGCACACATAGCAGGTGAATCGAATATTGACTACCTGTCAAGCAATGACATCCTTGAACCCCTCCTTCCGTCTAAGCATTTAGACGATGAGTTGCTTCTTTCCTAGGGGATATGACAGAAGTGCGCTACTTAACGTCTAGGTAGTCTTTCTTGGCTAATCGAGATGTTTTACCACGAAAAGACGATTTTATCAGCAGATTTGTATGTTGCAAGCATGGGGCGAGCCTGGTTTACAACAGGTTGTACAGAGGCCTGGCGGGGAGTAGGATTGGAGAACAAAGCGTTGCTAGAATCCATTTCGAGTCAAGAGGTAGTGGTCACGAATGTTTCGAGGACTCAAATTCCTTAGCGAAATACCAAACGACACTTTTCTTATGTAACCTCTACCTATACGTTAGATATCTCAGAGAGACTATACTCGGCCATCAGCTTTAACCCATTCCAACCTTCATATGGAAATCTGATAAAGATTCGGAGGGTCACGACGCACAGCTGGCAGTAGGTCTGTAACCCCTGTCCCACGTCGCAGGCGTTTGGGTACGTAGGGGCTTTCTCCCCATCCACACTCCCCCAGACCCCTGAATTTCCCCTCCTTTTAGTGAACGTTGCCGGCCTATAAGGCGAGACATTCTGCCGGATCAGCCTGCAGTTCTTGGCTCCCCCAATTCCGGACAACCAGACCAGGCCAATTCGAGAAGCTCGATCGCATCTCTGCCATAGCCGGGGCAATCTGGGTTAGGTACGGTAGCAATGGGCATGTAAGGCATGGGCGGGTGATAAGGCAAGCACATAGATAGTAGATAAAATGGACACGCGAGCCCACCACTACTACGGTACTTTCGCCAATATCTCCGGAAACAACGCCAGCCCTACCAATGCGCATGCGTCGGGCAGTAGTATAACGAACCTCAACAGACCGACTACAATGGCGACGCAGGACGACATGCCGTCCAAGTCTGCCGGTGCCGATGTCGCGCTCGCCGAGGCGATTCGGCACGAGCACGACTTGACCTTCTGGCAGGCGGCGAAATTGTACCCGAAGGCGGTCGGCTGGTCGGCGTTCGTCTCGATAGGCGTCATCATGCTGGCTTTCGACCCGCAAATCATCGGGAACATGTTTGCTATGCCGCAGTTCCAAAAGGATTTCGGGTTTGAGCTCGACGGCCAGGTTCGTGCTTCACCTCGTGTATTGTGTTCTACTGCATGAAGGGTGTGTCTGCTAACATGAGAGTCTTGGCTAGTATGTCATATCGGCGGCGTGGCAGACCGGCTTGTCGCTGGGTAATCCAATAGGACAAGTCGTCGGCGCGCTGTTCTCTGCGTATCCCCTGGAGTTGTTCGGCCGCAAGTGGACCTTTTTCGGCTGCATCATTCTTACCGCGTCTCTCGTATTCATCCAATTCTTCGCGCGCTCGCTCCAGGTCTTGCTCGTGGGTGAGCTGCTTGGAGGGTTGGTACTGGGGTGCTTCGTCGTCATTGGCCCGACGTACGCGTCCGAGGTCTGCCCCTTGGCGCTCCGTGGATATATGACGAGCTACACCAATCTCTGCTTCGTCACGGGGCAGCTGCTGGGAAACGCCATCACCGCCGGGACCGCCCCGCTCGAAAACCATTGGGCATATAGTATTCCGTTCGCCCTGCAGTGGTTCTGGGTCTTGATCATCATTCCCGGCATATTCTTCATTCCGGAATCGCCTTGGTGGCTGGTGCGGAAAGGGAGGATAGACGAGGCCAAGGATGCTTTGCACCGGCTCTCGTCTTCGAAGGTTGATGTCGATTCCACGCTGGCCGTGATTGCCGAGACAGATAGACTCGAGCTGGAGATGGAGGCGGGTAGTACTTACTTGGATACGATAAAGGGGGTTAATCTGCGTCGAACTGAGATCTCTACCGGCGTGTATACCACACAGGTTCTCAGCGGCATATATCTTATCAACTACGGAACTTACTTCTTCGAGCAAGCAGGGTTGCCACCTCAGGATGCGTTCTACATGGGCATCGGCTTTCTTGGTAAGTCATCTGTGCATCACATCCCGGTTGTCTAGGAGTGTATGGCGCTACAGTTCCACTAACGCGACTCAACTTTAGCTGTGGGTTGGGTCTGCACCGTAATATCGTGGTTCCTCATCGCGCGTTTCGGCCGCCGACGCATATTCAACATCGGCCTCACCGTTCTCATTGTTATGATGTTCATAATAGGCATTTTGGATAGTATCCCTGGCCGGCCTCCAGGTGTCGCCTGGGCCGAAAGCTCACTCATGCTGGTATGGAACGGGGCATACGACCTCTCGGTCGGCCCTATCACCTTCGTAATTCTAGGAGAATGCTCTGCGACACGTGTTAGATCCAAGACCATCGCCGTGGCTACGGCTGTGCAGGCAGTTTTCGGCATCGTGATGACTGTCGCGATTCCATACATGATTAACCCCGCAGAGGCGAACATGCAGGGGAAGCTGGGGTACTTCTTCGGCGGACTGGGCGTAATCTGCCTGGTGTGGGCTTACTTTCGTATCCCTGAGACGAAGGGTAGGACGTACGAAGAGCTCGATCTGTTGTTTGATAGGAAGGTGCCGGCGAGACAGTTCAAGGGGTATCAGGTCGGCGCTACGACGGTTTCCGCCGAGTCCTGACATCAAGCTCTGGGCTAGTCGCCGCATGTGTTGTTGCTCCTTCCACGAGACTGTCGCTATATGTAGCTCGAGTCAGATTATCGACGTTCATTGGAGCTAAAGATTAACTACCTGCATGTATGCCTTAGGTACCTGCATACTTGCGTACCCTGGTACCTATGTAAGGTACTTCCGTTTCCTTATCCGTTCATTCAGAGCCTGAAACCGGGCAATTTCGCCAAGAGGTGAGACTAATATCTGAATCTATGATTTAGGCCATTGTATTTAGGTGCCCAATCATCGGCCAATACGAAGTCTATGTTTGCGCCCTCAGAGTGAGAACGACAGCTCGTGCTGGAGTTTGTATAGGATTCTCTTACACGTAGGCATTTGAGCACACCCTATAAACGGAATTTCAACTTCAACAATACATCAGACAATTGAATCCTCGTTGTAAAGTTGTGGTGACCATCTCGTCCCGGCACGAAATCTCGTATTAACTTTATGAGCCGTAGTCGTTGAATGCAGGCTTGTGTAATTCCACCACTGTAAGGTAAAGTACCTACTTCTAGGTGTCATTCAGAGTGAGCATGACAGAACCCAGCTCACCTAGCAGGTATCTATCTAGGTACGGCTATATTCCCAGCATTTGCACGTAAAAGACTTATACTCTCATTGTTTCTGTCGCCATGGAGGCCAATGAAGCCACTATTATCGAAGGACAGGCGCAACCGTCTTCATTTTAATATCTAGCGATATTATAACGTACGATAAGAGTGCCTTATTATGAGATTATCTAAGGGCTCAACTTGTTATACATGATAAAATAGCTTAGACCTTTGGTGATATCTACACGTGCACAAGATACTCTGTTCCCAAATATGTCATGAGGGGTTGTACATCCCGCAGTCACTAGAGAACGTAGTGAAGAACCAGTATGCGTTGTTGTGAAATTGCGAGGCTTTCGCTATTCTTGATAGCAGATCTTCGACGACAACAAGTCATCTCATCTGCCTATTTCTCCCTTCTTAGTTATCAATATGTTCTTCATCTGTCTTACTACATATTCTACGATCGTCGTTGCCTTCATTGTCTTTTTCTATCGCCTAAACCCTCGCTCCAAGCTCACCGAAAACAACAAGGTATTCTACCTGATCCAGCTTATTCGGACTGACAAGGACAAGACAAGGAAGGACGAACTTGTCGGATCCTCTGCGGAGCTAGTTAACTACATTTTTCAGCTACGACGCAGAGTTGACGAGAAGGCTGCCGTCATATGCCTTAATCGACCTAGTATTGCATACGTACCAAGTAACAAAGCCTACGATGGAGAACAATTCAGGGCAATCCCTCCGATACGGAGATGACCCCGAAAAGCCACGCCACAGGCTTTCCGCCCTCCCCGACAGTGCGAATTCCTACCCTATTGACCAATTCATTATCGAGAAGGGAGATGCTCCTGTTGGCTCAACACTCCCTTCGGACTATCGTCAAGAGGCGTATGATTCATTGGAGTATTTTGATTCCAATTTCAATAAGCACGACAATGGACGAGTCCCAATAGGTGCTGGCCGTTCAGGCACAGACGAAAACAAGCGCGGCAAGGGAAAGACTAAGCAGCCCAAGGCAGCCTCATCTTCGAGACCAAAAGACAAATATCTCGCATGTCCTTTCTGCAAGCATGACGTAGGTAGATATCTATCCAAGGATGCATGCTCCCGGTATTCTTGGCCGACGGTCAGCAGACTCAAAACGTAAGCTAAACCTCTATAATAAGCCCTATATGCTGTGACGCGGAATGTTAACTTTGCCAGGGACCACATATTCAAGCATCACATACTGACCGGGGTTCAGTGCCAGAAATGCGGAACTATCACCGGCACTGACTCCGGACATGCCTGTACACCAAAAGATTTCGAGCCCCGAGAAGGTGTAACCCACGAAATGATAGGAAAACTACGCAATAAGGGAACAGCTCGTTCGCAGAGTGAAGAAGAAAAGTGGCATGCCGTGTATAGCATCTTGTTCCCCGACATTGATCGCAAGGATCATCCGAGTCCATGTTGGTTTGAGTTTTATTCCAGTCTTGCTCTGGGGCGTCACTAAACTGCGGACTAGATCTTGAGGCGTTTCCAGGATTCCGACCAGTAGATGCTGCGACTTTCGGACGGGGTATCCGGTCTATTGTGTCGGAAAAGTTACGAGCCACCGAACTCGCCGGAGACGCTGCGGAAAGCCTCATCAAGGATATCGCGGATAGCGTGCACATATATTTTGCCGGTTTTCCGCCAATTTTCACCTTGGCAGCACCGCGGGTTACTCCGACCCTCCAGAGGGCCCAAGCCTCGGATAACCCGCCGAGCGACGACCATAGTCAAGACATCAACTCTTTTCAACCAGAACACACCTTTAATCAGTCGAACGCCTCGACTAGTTTTACCGGTGGTCGCTTTGCTCAACAGCCTATTGATCACACTGCGGGGCATCCATACGTCCAGCATCCGGTGCCTCCGATGCTTAGCCCATCTTTATTCTATCCCGAACCATACATCCAGCATCCAATGCCTCCGGTGCTTAGTCCATCTTCATCCCGCCCCGAACCATACATTCAGCATCCGAACAGCTTCAGTGGGGCAGCTTCTTCCTTCCCCAATTACACCCACCTGGCGAATGCGCCGCCCCCTTTCCCTGAAACGTCCCACCCCTCTCAGACGCAACTTGGCGGGTTCAACGCATCTCCCAATTTATCCCCTCAGTTTGACTGGCACGGTGGCCGCTTTCAATAACGGCGCGTCGTCATCGACCTGATGACCTCTGATCCCTAAGCATATAAATACCTAGGTACCTATATACGGGATTGTGTGCCTACCTAGGCTAGTGGCCTAGAAGGCGAGTTTCGGCGGTAAAATTCTCTATAAGAGGTACCTATTGAGCGATGCAGCAATTTTGGAACGACTTTTTACGACACGGATTTTTCATATTACACATTCAGATCTTCACCACATATGGCGGGGCAGCAGCCTACATAGGTACTATGTACCTAGGATATCTCTCTGCAGCGCGCCATCGGTCGCATGGGTTAGATAGGTAGTTCATTCGTCTAGACAGAGTGGCATGGAGGTAGGTGGATATGGCAGACTGACATATATTAGAGCATTTCGAGGGGCACATGGCTTTATGAAAAGGTTTGGGAATCGGGTCGGGTCGCGGTCAGAACTGGCAGGAAAAGCGGTTTTCGAGTTGGAACGGCTCTATGTACTGAGTTAATTTTTACATGATTTTCAGTGTTCTCATCAAAGACATCGCGCTGTCGTTGCTCAACTTTGGCAGGTTATCTCAGCTTGAATATTTGAATGATTTACGTGCCCTTGAAGTCCTTCAGCTAATACGTAGGGTTCGATAATATTAAGGCCCAGTGCTGTATGTAGTATGGGCAACATCTGAGGTATGAACATACGCATCCGTAATCGCGCAACTCGTACCTGTATTTAATGAGTCTCAGCAGCGTTACGATAGGCTATGTAGGCTTAACGGACCTATCATGATTTGCAGCTTAGCCCCATGATCACCAGCTAGGGCTGCTAGGTAGGCCAAGAGTCCAGTACAGGGCTGGTGTTTTACGCCAGATTAAGCGATTATGGGCATCAGTGCTCACCGCTTACGTTCTGCTTGAGACTCGAAGTGGCGATTGAAGCTCCCCTATGTTTGGTATTGTCCCACGTTGGAACCTTAAACTGACGACAGCATAGTATTATATTCCACATATGTATAAATACATATTCTGGAACTTCTTGTTAAGACGTCTAATTGACCAGTCAGCCAGTTGTCAGACATCTAGGCAGCTCAGGTCAGGGGTCACGATCTAGGGGAAAAATGGGCCGCAACTCCACAGCTCGAACATCGCACACAGCCTCCAGCTGTCCTCTAGCCTCTTGGCGTTGGCCATGGTTCCCAGTCAGGGAAGCGGTGGGATTCCCTCAAAAAGGAATATAGCGGCGTATAAGGAACGTTCTATGATGTGGCTGTGGCGTAGAAAGCCTCGGTTGATTGCTCGATAATCTTGTCTTTTTTTCTTTTTCACATTCTTCTTGCATTGCCGTGCTCTGGAATTTCTCGTGCCATGAATTGTGGGTTGTACACGCGTGATTGTGGAGAACGATGAACACGGACTACAATCTCGACGAGCTGGATGTCGCACTCAGCGAGGCCCGGCACCAGGCCGCCGCCGTGTCCGGTCCTCCGACTCGGAACGAGTCCCGTCGAACGGCTCCTAGTACGCGCCGTGGGAGTCTAGTCCCCGGAATGGGCGCAATCTCCTCGGCAACCTCGTTGAGCCAGGGAAGGAAGCAGCAACAGCAGCATCGTCTTGATGAGTTGAACCTATTCAATTTTGACCTTCGTGAGCTCGTCCGCGACGTTCTCCTACCCCCAGGCGGTGAGAGTCGAGTCTCGTACCATGAGTATGCCGTCTTCGCGCCGAAGGAACCCGACGGTGACACCCGCTCACCGAGTATTATGTCTGAGGGCGAGGAAGGGTTGCAGATGTTTCGGAATGCGGTCAAGAACGGGCACGGCTTGGACGACGAGGGAAATTTCGCCCCTGCTCCGAAAGGGAAGCACTTGCTTCAGGGTCGAGTGCGGCAAGTGTGAGTATACCTCACATCTCATGAACTCTCCATCTCAAATTGGGTTGCCATCGCCCGGATACTGCAGGGAACCCGGTCCTGTGATGAAAGCACAAGCTAAATTAATCGTTGCAATAGGATTGCCCACAGGCATGTGCGTCCCGAATCAGAAGGGCATACTACGCATTCCCCTGATGGGCTGCACCTCACCGTGGAAGACTACGAGTCATTGGGTTTACATTCCGGGACCCTGCCGACTCTACAGCGAGTCACCCTCGAGTCCTCGTTCTGGGATTCGAGGAGAGAGACAGTGTGTGAGTGAACAATACCGTAACATTCAGCTAGGATAACTAAGCGGGGCGTTATATCCTCTGCATTCTCCCCCTTTCGTTGACTTGAGCTTAGATGCTGACAGCGTCGAGACTTGATTCTAAGTTTTTCCTCTAGCCCACAGCCTCCATACGACTTCGTCTCAATGGCTTACAAGCTGCGAGCAAAGACGACAACGGCCCTCATACGGCGGTCCTTTGACACGCGCTGGCACGCTGAAGATGCTTTGGATGAGTACGAGCGCCGACTAGACTCCTGCAGGGCGCGGTGGTCGCACCCGCTTGTTTTGCCCGTCGTCTTACTGCAGGTACAATTATTCCGCACGGAAGAAGCGGTGCAGGCCAACAACGCCGAGGTGCTGGAGCTCGAGGCACACGTCGATGCCGTGACAGGCACCACGGGCAGAGCCAACGCTGAAGCTTGGTGGCGGAATCACCACCAAACGGAGAAGCATAACCACTTTCACCCTTTAAAGCGCCTTGGATCGAACATCAAAGATATGGTGGAAGGAAAGGTCGGAGCTGGACGGCGCAGCCGAGACTTCTCAACTCATAACGCACCGTCACCTGCTCCGGAAGTCGCTAGTTATTACGACCCCGACTACGTGCCTCCGCAGACAATCCATCTCATGAAGGAAGCACATGATGTTCTCAAAGGAGCAATTCAGCTACTCGACACTCTGAGGTGGATGGAGCGCGCCCTGAAACTTATCATTCAAGCCGGCGATGAGCTGGACGCGCGTATCAAGGAGCTAAGGGCTCAGGCAGTGGCAAGGGGGCAGCTTAAGAAGGAGGAAGCAGAAGAGGACGACGACCTGACGGTCCACTGGCACGAGATAAGACAGTATCTAGACTGCACGTGGCGTCTCTGCACCTCGCTCGAGACGGATCGACGTATGTCGGAGCTACGATGCCGGGCACAGATTGATATCATCTACTCAAAGATGGCGCAAGAAGACAATAACCTGAACGCCCGCATGGCTGTGGCGTCAACGCGGGACAGTTCGTCGATGAAGGCGCTGGCCGTGATCACCGCTCTCTTCCTGCCGGGCGAGTACATCGGCACTCTATTCGGCGTTTCCATGTTCGACTGGGAGACCGGAACGGCGGCCGACCAGGCCGTGTCGGAAGACGCGCCCGACGGCTGGCCCCATCCCGTCGTCATGCCGAGCTTCTGGATCTACTGGGCTTTCACGATCCCGCTGACGTTGTTCATCGTGGCCGCCTGGCGCGCCTGGTGGGTGAACCAGGACCGGTATTTCCGGCGCCATCTCAGCGTCGACCTGAGTAACGAGCGGTACTGGACCACTGACGGTCGCCCCCGCGACCTCGAGACTACGTTCATGCAAGACTTCTTCAGCGGCCTGCTGAGTCGGAGCGGGGCCGGGAGTACCAGTAATAGCACGATACTTGGGAAACACCCCCGGCCAAGATCTAGGAACGGACCATCGCCGAGCGTGGATATCACCCGTTCGCAGAGCCGAACTCCTATTCCCTCTGTCTCTGGGTCCGGTCTCGGGTTTCCTAAACAAGGACCGACTATGAGCCCGGTCAACGCTTACATGAGTAGGGATAAAGAAACCCCAACTGATTCGGAACGAGAAGGCGAGGGGCGGGACGCGGCTATGCGGTTTAGACAGATCTCGTTTGCTAGGGGGCCGAAGATACGGGTAGAGGGAGCATCTGCCGTTTGAGCGATAATATATAAACTATCATGTTTGTAGTAACTGTTAAGTCTAGAACACAGATCCAGGAACCCCCTTTCGAAGTCTATCCAAACGCTCCTCTGTGATCTCAAAGCATTCGGGGAGCCCCGTGTCCTCCCAGACGCCCCCGAGTATGAGCTTTGCTACTCCCGGCGCACAAGTGAATATCCTTGCCATACCTAACAGTCGCGTTAGCATTTCATTCTTTCATTCTATAATTTCCGGCTTAGATTGGTCTTACCATGGCCATTGAAACCAGCACATATCCACTGTCCCGGCAAACCCTGTATCTCACCCACGAACGGCACCGAGTCCGTCGTCAATCCAACGATGCCAGTCCATGTATGCAACAGCCCCTCCCCATGCCTTAGTTCCCCCTTCTCGCAGGCAGGGAAGCAAGTCTCGAAATTGTCCACAGCGTCGTCCCGCACCTCTTCGCTGAAAGTGCTGTCGTCAGAGGTCAGACGCGCCTGAGCTGCCTCTGGGCTGATATTCGGGTTTGCGATCGGGGCGCCCAGGATGATGATCCCGTCCGGCCGTCGCTGCGCCACGGAGTAAAAGTGCTTCAGCGAGTGCCGCAGGGACATGGTGCTCGGCAGCACGTTCTCCGCGCTCAGCGAGGCCGGCGGCACGAAAGCATGCGCCTGGGCGCGGTTCGGAGTCACGAAACTCTTGAGCTGAGGCAGCAGGTGAGGTGCAAAGGCGTTCGTGCAATGAACTACCGTAGTCGCCTTCGTTGTGCCTCTAGGCGTAGAGACGTCCCAATAGGTCTGCTCCGCCGTCGAAGAGGGGCATTTGGTTACTCCGAACACAGGGCAATGAGTGAAGAGCCTCACGCCCTTACTGATAGACTGCGAGAGAAGCCACTGGGCTAGTTTCGCCGGGTGACTTGAGCCAGCTGGCCACTCGTACGCTGCAACCGCTTTCTGCACACGGGTTACTTTGCGCGCCTCCTCCCCTTCGTAGAATTTGATGTGGGAGACATCGCCTCCGGCTTCCTGGTACAGCTTGAAGCTGCGCGCGTTGAAGTCGGCGAACTCGGGAGTCATGCAGACGTCGAAGGTTGTTGTCGGATTGAAGTCGCACTGTATATCGTGCCTTGCGACGAACTGCTTTATCCTCTCGAAGACAAGCCGCTCGTTGGCGATGATCTTGAGCGCTTGATCCCGCCCATGCAGCTGCTCGTAGACTTGAAACCCTCGGAATGCATCTGTGTTCACTTTTAGCAGCTGCGGACGATTCGCTTCGTGGCTTTCATGTGTTAAAGAGCTTACCTGGCCGCACGTGTCCCGCATTTCTTGAACTCGCTCCGCTTGCCGCTTCTCTCGCCTCGAAGATGACTATATCCTCCGGTGACACGCCCCCCTGAATCAATTCGTAAGTTGTTAGCGCGCCAGAAATGCCAGAGCCGATAATGACATATTTGGACTGAGCTGGAGCCAATTCGTCTTTATTGACGTTAAGATACCGGAATGATCGCGTGGTTTGCTGCCAGAACGATATACAAGGATTGGCTACCGGTAAGCCGGAACCTTGCCGGGATGCTGAATTCCTGCGGCTCATGCTTACTCCTTGGCCCGACAGGAAGCGCGGTGTTCGGTATATCTGACTGAATAAATCGTGGGAAATTAGTAGGTAAGTAAGACTGTCCTGATTTAATAGCAAGCAGTCTCCGTTCCTTATGGCACTATTATATAAGTTGAATATCTTTCACGATATATTCCTGCGGGGTCGTCGTCTCATGACCTTCGGCGGAGCGAGCCGAAGGTGCATGATAGCGGATAGCCGACAGCGGACAGGCTTGCGTTGTGGTATTATGGGGTAGGTAGCTCCATTGCAAGTTGTTAGCACGCATTCTGCCTATAGAAGGAAAAGCTAAAATTCCAATCGTAACTGACAATGTGAGCTTACTCCATGTATATTCAAGCATTCGTTACAAATCAAGACTTCATCGTCACCTCAACTGCCTCTTAACCGGCCGCATTGTGCAACACAACTGATTTCGAGTTCATGACTCAGAAGTGCCCGAGAAGTCTTGGAAGTGGTAAGCATTCGACAGCACTAGAGATATCCAGCCAATAGGAGTTAATACTCGACGCCACACATAGGTATTCTTCGACATTCACTATTCCCCAAATAGGACTTATCTTAGACTGCGAGCCCGAACCAATACGCACTAACAAGGCGTCAGAATAAGTCCCGAAAAGGCATAATTTTCACGCTATTTCTCACTAGATGGTGGAAAGCGAGAGGCACGACTTATTGGGTTCGTGCTACGGATTACCGTTGGGGTTGTCTCCTCGCCCGGCTGCAATGTCTCGTATATAATAAATATAGCGGCTCCACAGGTCCTTGGGTGAGGTAGGGCTTGCATTCAGCCGTTCCTAGTGGAGCCGTTTAGGATCCTCATGGTCCATTTCCATTTCACTACGGTCTGCCTCGTCATGTGTCTAGTAGCCTCTTCCATGATTAAGACCATTCTATTCTAGTGATATATCCAGCTTTATCCAAATGCCCGCTGGTTGGTATAACCAAATTCTAGCAAGAATACCTCCCGTCGAACCGTGTATATGCACACAGGATTTAGCCCATCAGCACCCCAGCCACCGCCCTAAACACCTCTCATAAAACCCCTCTTCCTAACCGGCGGTAGCGTCCCTTTTTCCTTCGGAACATCCTTCTTCTGGCCCTCCGCGGCCGCATCAAAGACGCTATACGACTCAGCACCCCTCTCAGCATTTCTCCTCTGGCGCTCCTGCAGCCACCGGGTGAAGTAGGAGCACAGCGGGAACAGGCACACGTTGACGGCCGTCCACGCGAACAGCACGCCGAAGTTGAGCCCGATCTCCGAGTGCAGATCGAACAGGATCTGCCGGCTCGCCTGCACGATGTGGTGCAGCGGCCACGCGTATCCCCACTTGAAGAAGCCCGGCGCTAGGTCGATTGAGTAGAAGGATGTCGACACGTTGGTTATGACCCACTGCGAGCAAGTCAGTTGATGCGAAGTCGAATTGTGCGTGTTTTGGATTAAGGGGTAAAGAAGAGGCTCGGGGCCGACGGAGCTCGAGCAAGAAGTGCGAAAGATCTCCCGTACTCCGAGCTCCGCACGGCACGAGGGGATCATGTACCTGCAATGCTGATAAAGGAAAAAGAAAGGGGAAGACGGGGTTACTCACAAAAATCAGCCAGGCAGCTGTCCACGGCTGCCCAATGATCATGCCGACGTTCTCGCAAGCGATCCCCAAGGCGTTCATGCCAACAAAGTTCACCATCCAATAAACGACAAACGAGGCGCGCCCGTACGCCGAGGGGTTGAAGGCGGGCTCGGTTTGCGACGCGGGGCCCTTCCAGAACGGGATCTGGAAAGCGAGCGACACGAACGAGTAGATAAGCGAGACGAAGAAGTACGTCGTGATAATCGCGAAAAGCCGCCAGACGATGAGCTGCCAGTAACGCAGTGGTGGGTGGTTTCCTGGGAGGACGAATCTCTACAAACAGAGTTGTTTAGCAAGCAAACAAACAAGCAGTCAAGCAAACGTCAACCGCCACAAAACACAAAACTACCAGATGGGCACCTATATAACAAACTTGAGGAACAGAATCGCTTTGAAGCAACACCAACCCAAGCAAACGATCCAATCCGCTCGTAAAAATAGCCGTGCTGTAATAGGGGGCAAGGTGTAAACGCTAAAAGGGGTAACAGCAAACTCACCATGTGAATCGGCATGAAGAACCCAAACGAGAAGAAGGCAACAATAATGAGGTAAATCAGCCCAATCGTAACACTAGGCGTAGCCGAAGCCGGGCCAAAGGGCCTCAGATCGATGGTCAGGGGCGTGACACCGGGGTTCACGGCAGCGCTCGCCCGCGCGACGAGGTCCATGGACAAGCTGGCGTTGGACACGACGGCGGCGCCCCAAGCGGGGCCGAAGCGCGCGGCGAACTGCGCGGCCAGGACCTGCAGCTGCGGCACGATGTAGTCGTAGTAGTTGGTCTCCTGGCGCGCGCTCAGCAGGACGAACTGCACGGCGCCCGTGGGGTCGTAGGAGGCGTTGCCCGTCGCCACGGCCCGCTGCAGCAGCGCCGTCGCGTTCGCGTTCACGATCACCGCCGCCCAGCAGCGCCAGTCGTACACGGCCTGCCGCACCGCCGTCGGGTCGAAGCCGTACTGCGACGGCGGCACGATCTTGAAGCCCAGCGTGTGCGCCGTCGGCGAGCCGGCCAGCTCCCGCGCCGCCTGCGTCACCGCGGGCCCCACGAGCGGCGTCACGCCTTTGTACGGCGCCACCTGGCCGTCGAAGTCGACCACGTGCACCGTGAGGTTGGGCATGTTCTGGTCGGTGTGGAACAGCACCGCCCAGTACAGCGAGAGCACGCCGATGATGAAGACCATGAGGATCGCCACTGCGAGGGTGTCAGTAAGTGAGTCACGAACCATCTGCCGCAAAGCCACCCAGGGGGCGCTGGCTGTCTTTGCTGGGGGGTTGGACTAACGCGTCCGAGCCCACGAGGTGATGACCTCTCTGCGGATCTTGTCCATCCGCGGGTCCCAGAACCCGGCGCTCCGGTGCGGCTCCTCATACCGGCCATCTCCACCCTCTTCGGGATACTCGTATTCGTGAGGGGACTCGACGTCGGTTTGATCGGACCCGCGCATGCTATCTGGGTGCTCCGGCGCCATATTAGTAGTATCCAAGCGTCCGGGATGGGCGGTGTCCTGGGCGGCGACCACGAGACCCGAGGCGTTTGGAAGTTCGTTTCGATTTCGCGATGACATGCTTCATCTACATCCACATCCACAGCAATGCTATCTTATACAAGGCATATCAGGTCAATCGAAGGCGGGAGCTTAATCGCAAAACATTCATGGACAGGATCATCCGTATGATCCGCAAGGCTGCCTATACGATTTTATATGATGTTCCTGTTAGGGGGACGAGTCTGGTTAGAACCTGGTTGGCTATAAGACGCCCCCGTTACAAAATTTGTAATGCCGTCATTACGTGGGAGCATGGGGGAAGCTCGGAGCTAAGAGCTTACTACTGATCTCTGCCCGTCACCATGGTGTCAGTAGTAGGCGACTGCAAGTCTATAGGTCGGTTTTACCAAATCCCCGTTTGCGCGAACCGTCCCAGTAATGTCAATACGTGGACCCCCCGGCCCGGGTGCGGCGGATGGACTCCACAGCTTTTCTCTTGGCGGCTAGTGGAAGGAGTTAGGTAACGGATTCTACGTAGGAATAGTCGAGGCGCCTATGTATTCTATTCGCGTCTAAAGAAGCGCTATCTCCATCTAATACTTTCCCCAAAGTTATAGCGGGCGCAAAGGATTCAGAAATATCAAGTCAAGCAAAGACAAGGAATGATAGTCAACGCTCCTTGGCATCCCTCCAGCGGGAATAGTGCTACACACCCTCGCCGAGGCTCTCTACACTTAGGATACCGAGATCGGGAAGCCGGTTTCGCCTTGCTGCCGCACATCCCATGGATTATCAGATCACTGGCCGGAATTGAAGACGCGAAAACGCGAACGTGGGACAGCAGGCTGGAGATATGTAACCCCGTCGTGTGAAAAAAAAAAGACCTACCTGGATCTGCACGTACATATGTAAGCTGAGATCAGCTAGGCTGGGCTCGGTGTAAGACTATCTCGCAGTGGCATAAAGTGGAATCGAGAAAAGCGTACGTGTCGGCCATCACAATTTTCTCAAACCCTTTCTATCCACAGATATCTACCCGCCGACAAGAGCACAACACGCCGACTCAAACCCGACGCAGATTTCTCGCTGACGTTATACATGCTCTACACACGAAACTACTCGTATACGGGCGTCGCACAATTCTACATAGGTTACCATCTAAAGCACAGCACCGCTATTTCGGATTGCGGGTGGAAGGCATATCTACAGCTATACGACTCCTGCAGTACCACGCCGCAGCCTAGCCCTACATCAGTGAGTAGCGCGAGTTCTCCCACGCTGTGATAAGGCTCGACAAACCTAGCCTACTTGGTAGATATAGAGATAAAGAAGAATATTACAAGATCTGCCGGCTGCGCAGGAATCTATGAAATCCATGCGTCTTAACCAATGAGCATGCTGACAATACATACGAAACTGCGCCGTCAAAGGGGGGAAGTAAGCACTTGTGGCTGGAAAATGCCGTTCCTTTGTAAGCATTCCTCGGGCGTGTGTGCTGTTTACTCAGCAGCCCCTGTAAGCCAATAGATGGATCAGATCTCGCTATATGTGTCGCATCCTCATCTCTTATTCGTTTTCTTCGGTGCTATATTTGTGGGAAGGCATCATAGGACAGGTATTGCATAAATAGCCAAGACCCCGAATATCTCAGCGTAGCCCGAAACTCGCATGTGCATATGATCGAATCAATGATCACATTGTGACAAGATGGGACCGGAAATTATGCATACTTTGTTAGAGCCGAGCAAGACAATACGTGGCAACGAATACAAAAAGTAGTGACGGCCCGGGACCGAAGTCATAATCAAGAGTGACAATGTCTCACCAAGATGGGGTTGGGTTATGGTTATGGGCGAACGCAAGCACAAACTTTATATAGGTAGTGATGATTCTGACGTTGTTCTTCATTGGAGTACGCCAGCTACATAGGTATCTATTACAACCGGCTTATGGGTAAACCATGACGGTGCATGCCATCCAATTCCTTGTTTCTCATAAGTAGCGCTCTTCCAAAGCGCTTCGTAAATATCTTTCTGATAAGTCTCGCGACGCTAGATCCCCACACATGTATAAGAACTTATTTGATGCAAAATAAGAAAATATCTCGTTCAAGCCGTGCCTTTTCACCCTGAAATGCAACCATTCCCAACGCCAGTCGAACCCAGTATCGCCAGTAGTGGAGACAAATGCTAGACCAAGCAGGATTATAATCCGGTAGCCAACATATCTAATCGAGCAAAGACGGCGTCAATGCTAGCTACGAGACGCTCAACCCGTCTCGCGGCAATACTGGCAGTGACGTCTTCATCTGATGAGTCAACGAGTTCGTATCGGGCAAATGCCTTCTCCGACTCGATACCACCGAATATATCGACGGCGGTTAAGCTGTCGGTATCTAGTTCAACCGGCTTAGATGGTACCATCGTTGTCTCGTCATCGTCATCATATATGTCTCCATCAAGGTCGGCGGCAACGGTCTCGCACGCTACCATGTGAGAACCCTCAAGAGGCTCGGGTGCCTTGGAGGACGGCAACATTGGAGTTTCCAGGACAGGAGCGTCAGTCTTCTCGGACTCGGATCCGAAAGACTCGCCTACAAAGTCCGAGCTCTTGCCCGCTAGAGCCTCCGTGTCGATAACGGGGATATCCGGGGTCTCCAAAACAGTGAAAACTTGAGGCTGGTAGTTGAAAGCATCAGAGTTGAGGTTCAGCATGGAGAAGTCCATCGTGTGCTCAGGAAGCATAACCATGCCAATTTGCTGTTGCTGATGGTTCTGTTGACCAGCAGCGAAAGGATTGATATCCTTGGGCACCTGACGAGGTTCAGGCTGCCTTTGCTCAGGCTGTGATTGCTGTTGTGGAAGAGCAGTGGGGTTGGAACTCAAGTGGTCTAGAAAATTAGAGAACGACGGAGAGGAAAGGAGCATGCGAGTAAGATCAGAGAGACGTCGGTTCTCCTCCATTAGAGCGCGGTTCTGAGCCCTCAGCTCGCCGTTCTCCGTAACCTTGCTCGCAATCTCACTTTCAAGCTGGGTGATGTACTCTGTCATACCATTAGCAAGTTATTACTCTGATAAATACCATTTCTCTTACCCTTTCTTCTTGAACGGAAAGCCCGAGCGGATACTTTGTTGCGCAGTTGGCGTCTTTCTTTGCTGCTTAGTTTCTTGCCCTCCTCACTAGCGAGAAGCCTTTCGTCCTCATCCATTTCATCCTCCTCCTTCTTGGGTCGAGGAAGCTGGAGGAGTGGAGAGTTGTCTCCTCCATCACTAGAAGAAGAACCATTTTTGGACCTCATGGAGTTCAGTAGCTGGGTGATCTTCTGCTCTACGATCGGGTCCGAGGGCATAGGGGCCTTGGGTCGGTGTTGCTTAGCTTGCTGACTTTGTCTCTGCTGCTGCTGTTGCTGGATGAGGTGTTGTTGTTGCCTCTGCTGCTGTTGAGCTTTCGCTAGGGCGGCTTGTTGATGCATACCAGGGTACATCCTCCCAACATTGCTGGTCTGATTTGGAACAGTTGGCGACGTCAGTTGAGACTCGCCACCAATCGCGTTGGGGTTGACAGTCGCTTCCGAGAAGAAAAACGAGGTATCTTGCTGAGATTCAAAGTCGAGATCCATATCTCCACCATTCAAGCTCTGCGACGGTGCAGTATTGAAGTCGAACATCTCCTCGTTAGAACCCATGTCCGATGCCACGTAGTCCAGAGTGTAGCCAGTCATCTGGCTATTGCTCTGGTTGATAGCGAGAGTGCTAGCTAGGGCACCGGGGACGAAAGGTGTCTGTTGCTTATACTGGTCGTACTGATGGCTAGGTCCAGACAAGGCCTGCGAGCTAGGCAGAGCCGTTCCCGTCGTCACAGCCGTCGAAGCTCTAGCGAATTGAGGTTTGTTCGCCGTGGGTGAAGCCGAAGGCGTTTGATATTGCATTGACGCATCGTACTCGGTAAAGTCGAGAAGATCTAGCGGGTCAACGACGCCCGTAGGACTCGATGAAGACTGGCTTGAAGCCGACATTGTAGTAGTGTTAGAGTAGTAGAGTGGCCAGATTGGGCCAAAAGAGAGATCGTCTCTTCAAGCGGCTGTTAGATATAGAACGTTGTATTCGAGGCAAAAGCCGGATCCGATTCGCAGGCAAGTATAGGGTCCAAAATAGTTGTTTCGTTTGTAAAAGGGAGAGTGAGGGAGACGGCGAGATTGGTAGGGAGCGCGGATCAGATGGGAAATTTGGATGTTTTGGGTGCCTGGAAGGAAAGGACTAAGGTGCATCGAGTGGGCAGTTCTGGGGGAAGTCCCTGAGAGTTCCTCGAGTGGCTTGGCAAGGACTTGGCCTTGTCGGGCAGGTTGACAGGGGTCGGACTCTCGATTAAAGAGGGGAGGGACGCGTAAGCCAGTGCGAAGGTTGTGCCTTTCTCGGCCAATGGACCCCAACTTCCTAAGGCCGAAAGCGAGCCAACGCCCGAACGAATCAGAGGCCCAGTCTCCAACGGTCTCGTCGCACCAACGTATGTTCATGTATGTATGTACCATTGTATGGATACACACATACGTAGGTACATACCTACAAATCAGCAGTCACTAAGCCAGTAACCCGACTTGCACTTATTCGTTACCAGCGGCTATGTTCTGCAAGAGAACTGATGGTGCATTTCGAAGATGACGACGCCTATTCCACTCGAAGCCTCATGCCCAATAGTCTCTTCGTTATGCGCAGAAAGATGATGGATAACTCGCGCGGCTGGCGGAGAATGATGACGATGTCAGACACGACAAGCGGATGAAAACAGTCAAGACGCCATGAATCCTTCGATGGAAATGGACGTGATGCATTGGCCTTTCTTGCCAGTTAGTGCTCATCCCAAAGGAGTCAGAAGTAAGTAGGTTGTAGCACACATGCATCAGATCCAAATGGTTCGTTTGGGAGAAGCAGCCGGAGACCCTACTATTTCAGGCATGTCACAGGTACTTGAGGTCTTAGCATGTTGACCGCGGAAACTTCATCCTCGGAAGGCAGATGGGGAAGTATGGAGTACATGACTCTGCAACATTGAGTGCCAGGACCGTAACGGCTGCAGTTGTTCGACCGACGAACGTAGAGGCACCGGGAGAATAGGACACTTTGTTGAATCGGTCCCGTCGGCTCTGCAGCACCGCGGCAATGCGATTCGAGGTCTTCATGTTGCTGCTTTTGTCTACATAAGTAGGTACGCAGTAGAGGTACTAACACAAACATTTTTTGTTCCCTATTATTCACCTGTTTAGCGATTTGTGATGGCCCGTATGTGACCATGAAATTCGCGTGCCAGGAAGAAATCCCTGACAAGCGACTCGCTGAAGTCCCTAAAAGGAAAGGAAATCTGGCTTTATTGGAATCCTGGAGAGCACAGCCACCACCGCCCGTCATCTCGATCTAAGGCTGCGCACTTGGCAAGTGGTTCGGTATCGGTAGTGCTTTTCATCGAATTCAAGTATCAGGAAGATCGCGCGGTGTTACCTCTTGCCCTAGGCCCTGTGCCCTTCATAGCTCAGTGCTCAGGCACAAAGAAATGCCAAATAAGCGTATTGATTGGGTGTACGGTAGCGCTGTAACGGTGCCCGTTGCACATGTGGTGTCCGAGATTCCCATGTGCACCCCGGAATATACCGAGAGATTTACATGTTTGCAAGGTTGTATGCGGTAAGTAGTCCCCCTTTCCCTAACTCGGGAGACGGACAGCTTGAATCTTCCACGTTGGTCAAAACTTAGGCGCATGCTAAGGTTCAACACGGGAAATCGGTCGCACTAGAGCACCGACCCCCATCGAACGTCTTCATTTGTCGCTTATGCAATGTCGGTAGTTTTGCAGTTCGTGGCCCGTGGTAGCACGGAAAGCACTAAGCCTGTTTGGGCTTAGTCGGCGAGGCTTAGATCTTCAAATTGCGTTTTCTCAGCTCGACAGGGAACTGAGAGAGTTCATGTGTATTACCACCTGGGAATATGAATTTCGCACAGGCGCAGCAGACTCCACGTCGCTTTCGCCAAAAGGATATTCCGGAATATAATGCATACCTAAACATTGGAGCTCAATGTTATCGTGTATTCGACGCCCACAATTTCCCTGACATGGTACCCTAAAAATCCAATTCATTACGAGCCTCGGTATCTCCCGTTATGAGATGTACAGGTTGTAGGCTGTGACGGCGTTAGCGTCCCCATATCGAAACGGCCATGCGTTTCCATCAGACCGAGATCTCATTTTGAGCTTCTCCTTTTTCTCAGAGATACGCAAGAATTCTACTCCCCATCGGTTACCTGGCTGTCTGGGGATAGAGCCACTGAAAGGGTTGGTCATGCTGAAAGTCTATCCCTTATGGAGTGTTATCAACCGTCCAAAGCGACCTACTGCTATAAAAATAGCTTTCCCCAGCTGCCGTGACGAGGCTGTTTCACCTCAATCTGATGCAGATATCCCCATTAGGTTATGGTAGACTTGACCTCGAGGTTTCTGGTCCAATCTCTAAACCTAGAGGGTCTGCGACCTAGCTACGTAAATGGGGCGACTGCGGCAATGTGCACCTAGGTAGGCATAGAATCCGAGGAGCATAAGGTTCGATCTCGCCGCACGTAGTCCTAGTGAAACCCTCTTCTGCGTGTAATGATGTCTACCGTACTGCCGACGATATTCTCCATCGCGGCGGAGTCTCCCAATGCTAGGTCGCAGACGATAAAAAAAGATGTTCGGCGATGCCAAGAAACAGGTAGCTGACTGGCTTGAGTCGCCGTCTTGATATATCGGCAGATGGATGACGAGTCAACCCCGTTTAACATCGCTGTCCTTTGCATGAATATGGGTTGCAAGCCACATTCGCCGAGTAGTTTTATGCAGCTGGAACTGGGCACTAAATCTGTGCCTTGTAGTGCCGGGCAGCTCCTAAGGTAGAAAGGGGCAGTAAACTTGATTATGTTTAGCTTTGAAAGCACATCGAAAAGCCAAGAATTCCAAGTCTGGGCTTCAAGTCATGAGCCGCGACTTAATTGGGCCATGTGGCTGTGGTTGTGGCTGTGGTTGTGGCTGTGACATGAAGTGGCGTTCCCTTGGCCTGTGGCGTTTTACATATAGGGGATACATAAAGTAGGTATTACACTCAACAGATCATTCGCCTTGCTTCTGCGAGTCGCTAGGGATTTGGAGAATATCAGGGCAACGCCAACATGCCGCATAGGTGGACAGCTCTGTTCCGTTGAAGTCGTAGCAACTGCCGCGAAAGCTGTTTTTCTGAATGCAATGTATAACCAAGCCAATGAGCGTGATAGATATAGGATGAGCCTACGCTGCTAAACACAAGCGGTGTTAATATGGCAATACCCCAGAGAGAACCATGCTATACTACCTCAGTACCCAATCAACCCATGGATATCGGTTTGATTTATCTAAATACTCGAATAATTATCTGAAACCAGCCATTTAGTAAAGGCTCTTCTTAGACCCTTCTTTACCTATGTAGTGTCTTAAATTAAGCAGCTCCTTACCTAGGTTTAGGTAAGTACCTAAGTTAAGCACATAATCACACTAGATCAAAATGTAAATTTCATGAGAATCAAATAGGCTCAATACTATTTGTTCCAAAAGAAGCAGTATTCGTTTACTGCGGCTACATTACCGAAGAAGGCATGCGGTGTGACTTTTGCCGTTGCCGGAAAGTGGATATCACCGTCTGATACCAGCACGGGGCGGATCGGAAGAGTCCCACATTTTTCAGCCATCTCAAAATATGGTTCGCTACATCCGACAGCCCGGGCGAATTCAAACTGCGGGCTAAGTGGGCACTGGCTGTAACTGAGATGAAATTTACGTCTACTATAGCCTCGTAGTCTCAATAGTACTTTTTGCTCTCGGCTGAGTTTTCTTTGAAAGACAGTTGACCTAGGGTTCAATATGGAGAGGAACGAGTTGTATTAGGGTTTAGCCTAGTAATAACCCCAAGCTAAGAGCAGAGTTGGAAGCTTTCCCATGGCCGTCCGCAAGAGACTGCATGCCCTATATGGAATGCCATACGTTAGTTTCCCTCCTTTCCTTCCTTTCTCTGTCAAATGAATCTGTTAGATTTAAAGGGGCTGGAGATAACACTCTGTAGCTTGCCTGCCTATGTTTCAAGGCATGAATATATTTAAAGTTGATGCCATTCAACTTAGTGTGTATTCTAGCTCCAATGTGGCTGACATAAGTCCATCATAAAATATTCTGAGTGGTTGTTTGTCCTGCCCCTATACGGCCAAAAACGTCGTAAAAGGCTTGATCCGTGTCAACAGCAACACTACGTATAGGAGATCGAGTTGGATGAGTCCTCAAGTTTACCGCGTCAAATAATATAGCCTATTCAAGCTCGCATACACTAAGTAGCGCAAAATGCTAGTAAACGCTCAATACGCTTCAAGCTATAGAAGTAAATATGGAACGTAGCGCTTGAGTTACTACTTATTTTTACATGAGTCTATATAACTCTTCTTTGATAAAGTTCAAGTATTTAAGGGACGACCTACTAGTAGAGGCTTCATTGTGAACCCTTCCGGTTATTAAATACACAAAGTTCAGGCCATGATAAAAGTCAAGTCTGCGTTCCCTGCGAGACCCAGAGTTGTCCAGAGTTCTAACAAGCCGTCGGAACTGATCAGTCCACTCAGATTTCCCATTAAGACCCGCTATCTGAAAACCCCACGAGCAGTATAGCATGTTTAGCATATCTCTCGAACTCGCCACGCCTCATCAACCAAGATGGGTACAATACTTGCCCCATCAGAAGTCAGACGCATGCTCCGAGACCGTCTCTCCCCACACGGTTGGAGTTTCTATATTACCACTCGAATCGACGGAGCACTTCGCCCTCTCGCTGGCGGCGAGCAGACCACTCGCAATTTTGGCGATCCTCGGAATGAGCACAACCGTCTGGCCGGCCGACAAGCCGTCCTTTCGTGCTTAAAGGTGCTAAATATCCTCTCGGATTCAGCGAACCGTCGAGCTCTCGAAGCCGAGCGGACTATGGCTGCCGAGTATTACCGAGGGGGGCTTAAGACGCACGAGGCTTTACGTGCTAGGGTCCCAACTGGCGAATCAGTACGCGAATTTCCGTTCACAGAAACATGTTTGTGGCTGGGCACTACTCAGGGACTGCCCAACCGCATTCTTGTTAGAGATCTGCCTTTGCGTGAAGTACATCGTTACGGTCAGAAAGGTGACAGAGGCGTAATCTTCTTCGACGTCACTGATCTGGACAAGTTACGGTACTGCATTACCAGCCCTAAGAATAGCCCTGAGCCGAGGAAAGAAGATTTGGGGCTCATCGAGGTGGATAATGACTTGAAGGAAGCGACTCGAGAACTGAAAAGATTTCCAATCATGGACAGGGCCAACATAGATTGTGAGTTAAATTACCGTTCTGCAGTATTTTCGGTATCTGATGTGTGATACGCAGTAACTTGGCTTCCTAGAATACCGACTCGGGGTCCTTATAAAGCTCCTAATTCCCTTTGCCACCAGGCTCTTAGGGAACTAATCAACAGCACCTTGGAGTTCGAAAGTTTCGATATGTCCATCTTTGCGGCACCACGGTGTGTGCCCCGTTTCAAACGCCTTTTACAGGAATGCTTATACGGGCATTCAAATCTCAACAACACTCGCTCGGTTGGGCAGTTAATAGCTCTCGCATTTGAAGGCGACACACATCTCGATCTGGTGCGTTTCAAAGTATTCCCTACAAAAACCATTGGGTTTGCGCTTCAGACGGAGGAGTTGAGTGGTGTTAGATCCATCAGTATCCGCACCGGCTTGACCCGCGACTCGATCATGGAAGTCATAGACGCAGTCTCTCACGCTCCTTCTCTACGAGAATTATACCTTCACCAATCGCCCACGCGAAAGAATGATGAGGCGAACTTTGCTTTTATCAAGATACTCTCGACGAGACCAGAGTTGTTCAAACGTGTCAAGGTGGTGTTCTCCAGTGCATTCTCGGTCACTCTCAACCGCGAGCTATGGCTCAACCCAGAGAGTACACCAGACTGCGAGCCGCCTCCTGACATCTTCCCCGTGCAAAACGTGTTCTTCCTCTTACGGGGAAGGACTCGCTATCCAACTCACATCTATCTTGGGAACGGGCTACTCAGCGCAGAGGCATTCGTTGCAAGGCTCCTACGCTGCCTGAGTCTGCCAGGCCTTGGCTCGTTTGGTTTAGCGGCTGGACCTTCGTCTCTAGAAGACCTTTCCCGCCTCGAGGTGACACCAATCTCAGTATTTTCCGACAATCGGATTCCAAAACCCCGGAGTTGGACCGTCCTCGTGATAGAGGGGTCTGGCGTGGACGAGGATGGACATCTCTGCAAATTACCGCAGGCAAAGGCCATAAAGTACGCCTTTGTACGTCTATGCGTCGACAGCTACGATGGATGCCTCGATGATTGGACCCAAGAATTCGCACTCAAGCTAGAACAAATAGAGGTTGCCGATTTCAAAGGATTTCTGAAGATTACGGCACCAGACGTGGATTCCGCCCTAGTAGATCGAAGACTGGCGGAAACTGTCGAGGCAGTGGCAAACAGAGAAGGCAATCCACATGCAGCACCGGGAGTGGAATGGATAAGTGTCCTGATCCACAACGAAGCGTGTACTTTTCTGAACCATTTTCTGAACGAAATTAGAGTAAGTGTATGGCCTCGTGTTCAATAGCGAAGAGCAAGGGGAATAGGGAGATATGTAAATCTGTATTATATCTTTTATTAAGAATTTCTGGGATATTTAAGAATAGATCACAGACTTTCCGATGGGCATGTCATGATATCTGCTTTTGGGCCTGGTGCTTGTTCTACAGAAAAGGGGGAAGGGGGAAATAAGGAGGGTTCGAAGTAATATTTCTTTACAATACCCCTCCTATTCATGCGAACGTGACAATACCTGATGGCTGTGTTGGGTGCTGAAGAATATCCAAACCGGATAGGAACGCTAATACTATGGTAGGGTTATTAGGCAGTGTTCTCAGCGAAGAGTCAGGCACGTCGGTTACCAGGACTGGATGAACTATGAGCGACACTAATAAATATAAATTCAGACCATTGCCAGGAACTGGAAATCACTCCTAACATCACTCCCCTTTATATAAGTTTGAAGTTGGATTACATGAAAGTACTACAAAGGACGATAAATGTATGAGATATCGGAATAGAGAAAATGGATAATGGAATGATAAGGAATATGTTAAAAAAGGAGCAATTCCTTTACGGCCATTAGAAACTTAATATTCATATAAAAGATGTGAACACTTTCATTTGCGGACCTATTATCCTCAGCAGCAAGAATATGTAGAATAAAGTTTAAATTAATACTATTAATACAATTATCTTAAGAGTGTCTTAAGACGAAAGGTACAAGTTGCTACTTGGAGAAGGAGCTGAGAGCAACTCCCATCAAATCTCCAAGTCTTCGAATTCCCCTCAGTGAACCCAGCACTGAGAGGTGGGCAAGCCTCCATAAGGAAAGCTAATCTGAGCTCATTTTCGAGTTGTGTTCAACTACTAAACCAGCTCCGCAAACGGAGGAACTTCCAGAGAAGCCTCGAGAAGCCTCTTGATCTCCACAGTCGAATGTCTGCTTTTGCTTTGGCTTTGGCTGAGGCTTAGGCGCAGGCTTGGGGTTGCCAGTAGTCTCATAAGATCCACGACCCATTTTGTATTGAGGTTTTGCTTGAGAATAGGGAATAGGTTTGAGTTTTGGATGGTTTTGGATTGGTTTGGAGAATGTAGCGAATGCTGTTCAATATGATTGTGTTGTGGCTAGAAAAAGGTTCTACATCCTGAATTTACGTGGATATATATACACATTTACTGCTCTTTGGTCACTAAACCTTGTAATACAACAAGAACCCACGTTAATCTTCAGTAGAGATGAGATTAGAACGATAGAGTTTCTGTTACTGGACAATGCTATTATGCATAAACAAAATCGTCGAATATACCACTACAAGGTCTTATTATCCATTATCAAGACATTATAAGCATGGTAAGCCTAGAATACCTACCTGTTAGCGAACACTCCCAAAACGAAAGGCGTCTCCCTGGACAAAAGCAGCCGTGCGGCACCTGGGAAACCGAAGACTTCCAAGAAGTAAAATGGATGGTTTTCCCTCTACTCCTTTATAAAACAGACGAGGGGCACTCATTGTACAGAAAGGCGGCCGGCGCAAAGCGGCACCCAGAAAGGTAAATGCCGACGCATCGCTACGGCGAATCGACAGATATGATCGTACGGCATCTTCGATGTTACAATTGATTCGCTTGCAGATCTAGGTGCCTTGCGGAGGACTACACGGAGCGACCAAGATGACGTCGATGAGGGAAACGATCAAGTCAACTTGATGACCCGGATCTATTCACAAGGTCAAGGCGTCCTTGTTCGGCTCTGAGGAGTTGATACCTACCTAGGTATACTGTCACAGTCAGCGGCATGCTTAGTTCATCGATGCAGGTTGCTAGAGAAGAAAGCGAATCGCACCATACTTTGCAAAGAGTTCGAGCTTTTTGTCATGAGGTCTACCAAGCTGGAAGGGAAAAGCAACGTTGTTCCGCAAGGAGCTATGAACCTATCTAGGGGGAGGAGTCCTTCGTACATATGGTGAGGCGCTCTTTGTCCTGCTGTCTCAGATCCAGGAGGCAGCTCTGAGTAGCTTGGAACCCGAAATTCTGTCCTGACTCGATCTCTAAAATACGGCAGTTTTAGCAGATTAATGCCCATTTCTACCATCTATACCTCACTACTTCCAGGTAGGTACACAAAGCATCAAACCAAGACCTCATCTAGAAGATCAACTGCATCCCAATCGTCCCATTCAACGATTTCGCGATTTTCCTTTTCTTCCATCTTTCGTGCCACAAAGCTATCCATCACCGCTGCCTGTGGCTCAGAAAGCAGCCTCAACCTAGCTGGATAATCCTGGTTCTCGTTCGGCCCAAAGTAACGCTCGTCCAGGTATTTCCACCATATAAAATCAAAAGCCCAGCTCTTTCTCGCTGCGTAGTTGGTCATCCAGGTCCCTTTCTCCCAGCTCTCTCGCATCCGCTGTGAGAGAGGCGACTCAGTCTTTCTACTGGCATTTAGCGAGAGCATTCGTACCCGTTCATCGAGGCTAGCTGCCATTTTCCTTTCCTCAGCTTCTAGTACCTTGAGGAAAGTCTTCAATCGGGGTTCGTACGCCTCCTTGAATGACTCGTACCCATCTGTCCAGTATTCAGGCTCTAGAAGAAGCAACCACCACGGAGGGTCGAAAACGAAGTCCGCGGGAGCGGCATGTGCAAATTCCCAGTCTACGACGCCCACGACGCGAAGATTGCTATCAACCAACACGTTCGACGGTGTGAGGTCCTCGGACCACAGCCTGAAATCGTCGTCTGCTACCGAAGAAGTAGGGATCGAACCTTCCCTGGCGAGATTTCGGAAGAGTTGTCGTGCGACGTATTTGTCGCGGGCATCTTCCTCATCCTCCACCGCGTCGTTGTGTTGAAAGGCCAGTTGCTTCATATGCAAGTCGGCAAGAAACATATACCAGTCTCCTGCCGAAGAGAACGTCTGAGAAGGAGTAGGTAGCAGAGAAGGCGGCATATTTGTAAATTCGACCACATCGTTCATATTCTGAGTCAGTGGACGAGCCGAGACCGAAATTTCATTGTTGCTGTCTTCAATAAGGGACCCGATCCGAGGGAATCTTAAGTTGGATAATTGGAGGAGTATGTTGGCCATTTGGCTATAGAGGTGTTCGAGTTTTTCCTCGTCGATATTCGGATCTAGAATGGGATAGTCGCCAGGCTCTTGATTAGGATCTTTGAGTACTTCAGTCATTACCTTGTCATGCTTGATGTACTTCATAATAATGAAAGGACCCAACCCTGTAGGGTTCTCAGCCGCCGTACCACAGTAATAGACACACGGCACAGGAATATTGGTATTTGCAGCAATGTAACGCAAAGTGGCCGCCTCGTACCGAAGTTTCTCTTCAGGAAATTGGACAACGCCTATCAATGTCAGTTATGATGATCAGTAATCTGAAGTTGTTATGCCGTACCTTCAATCGGCATCCTTAGTATGACCGACAAGCCATCGGCGTATTCGAGGCGGTACACGACGTTGTACCCTCCCCGAATTCCTAAGTGAAGTTCCTTTGGCTTTCCTTCTCGGTACTTCAGGATGAGGCTGGCAATGGCGTGGTATACTACACTCTTATGGATTCTCTTCTCCCATTCATTAGATACTTCTTCTATTTTCTCCCAGACGAGGTCATCTTTCATCATGCGGAGCCACCGCTTTTTAGATGGCATTTTTTAACCTCGCATGAAGACGCCGACAGGTGTCAAAGCAGACACGAAAAGAGGCTCAATCAGTATGAGACGTGTTGATGTATGAAGAGTGAAGTTCAATATGCAAGGGAAGCAGCACGACGCTTGAGCCCTTTAATTCCAACACCTCAATCAAATAGGCAACGTCTGGGCTTGTTGGCCCAGCTTTCAGAGAACCAATCAGGAGTTACCAGTTTCTCTCCACTTTCTAACGTGAGAATTTTGAGACTGAGCCAATCCCCGATGGCTGTTGGTGACAATAGCAGTGCCTGGGTTGTCCCATGTGCTTCTAACCGCGTCTCACTTGTCTTAGGTGTGGTGGGAAGGAAGCCGGATTTTGTCACGTGTAATAGACGAAGTAGAATAAATTCCATATATTTCCAATGACATAAGCTTCTAGGTCATACGGTGTCTTATATCCTAGTCTTTATAGAATTTATTGTAAATATAGAGTAGATACTACTATGCTTGGTCAATTATCCGTGCTATGACCTGCATCCATCCATCTATCACCCTGATGACCGGTTTCCAGAGATGCTTACCAGCGTAGATACCTAATCTTTTCATGGTTAGGGGCTAGGCTCCGATTTAGAATCAAGCTTTCGTGGGTAGGGAGCTCCGAATCGTGGCAATTTTACAAGCAATGCTAGGTTCTCCAACTCTTCCGGAGCAACATTTCGAGCCAGTCGCTTTTGGCACTCGGGATTCTACCAGTTGAGCTCTTGCGCATATATATGGCAATCCTAGGACAGATAGGTTCATAACGTCTTGCGGAACAACATCGCCCGTACCGCTATCCCCTATGCCAGGTCGGCCATGTGACACGATCTCCAAACCATCAACCTAGGTTAAACCCGAGTCGCCGCCGAGTTGCCTACAAATTGCCTTCTCTTTCAGTCAAGTACAGCGTTAGATTTAACAATAGGCAACAGCTAAATGGCCCCGAAACGAAACACGCCTTCAGTTGAGACCTCTCTGACAGCATCCCGCATGAAGGGTACGACAAATGTGGACATCCTTGTAACAATCCCAATTCTATAGTCCCAAGACTATCTCATATGGCCTACGATCTGGATTGGCTATCATATCCACGACATTGCGAGAATACCACGGCAATGGCACTTAGCAGGTCAAACATTCACCCACAAGCACGGCATGCCTCTCAGCCAAGTTGTATTAGGCATGTAAGGGAACAAGAGATGAGAAACTGACCAACTGCAAGCGACGAAAATTTGTTGGATCTGAAGTATCACTAGCGTTTGACAGGCATGTCT
Source organism: Hypoxylon sp. FL0543 (assembly GCA_022578575.1). NCBI lineage: Eukaryota > Fungi > Ascomycota > Sordariomycetes > Xylariales > Hypoxylaceae > Hypoxylon > Hypoxylon sp. FL0543. The sequence goes on from MU393995.1 coordinate 555,294, forward strand.
CGTTATCCATACTCGCAAATCACCCATTACAGTTAAGTCACACGAATCATTCACCACTCGAGCGGCCCGATAGTGCTGAACAACTGAACTGTCTTGACGATAGCCTCAAAAAGTAGACACCTTAGCTATCTAAAGAAGCCAACCAACTCCAATACTAGCCCTGGTATGACCACCCGGAACGCCGTCTCCATGATTTCAAGCACCGCACTTTTCCTTATATAGTACAGAGGAAGAGAGTATGAACAGTGTCTACGAGGACTTCTCCTTCTTGGACTTCTTCTTACTCTTCTTCTCTGCACTGTCGTCCGTGTGCTTCCGCTTCTTGTTGGAGCTCTCGGCTTCAGCCTCGGCCGCCTTGGCCTCTGCTTTCTTCTGCTTCTTAAGCTCTTTCTTGCTGATGACCTGGGGCGTTCCGTCGGCACCTAACTTGACGTCGCCGCGCTCGTACTTGCGCTTGAACTTGGTGACCGAAATACCAGCTGCCTCTGCTAGCCGGGCATAGTCTGCCTCGGACAGTTTGGCAGGTGTCTTAGGGGTAGATTCACCATTGGTGGCTTTCTTCTTGCTCTTATCTTTCTTTGCCAAGTCCTTTCCCTCTGCTTTCTTTGGCGTCTTGTCCTTCGATTTGGCTGGTCGCTGGTTAGCTAATGTAAAATTGCGTTGATCGCTCCCCATGGAGTGGATAGATAGATCCCGAATACTTACGAGTTTCTGTGCCGTTCATCTCAACATCCGAGTCTTCTCCTTCAGACTCATCCTCGCTCTCTGCCTCGCCCATTGGGGTGTCCTCAACTTCTTGTATCAGAGGCTTGCTAGGTGTCTTCTTGGCAGAAGTAGAAACGGCATCCGCATCGGTATTGTAGTTTCGCGTAGGCTTAACCTCGAATTTGGAGGGAGCAGCACCATTTGGTGCGATCTTGGTACCCTTAGACAACAATGGTTTGCCTTCCAGCTTGCGTAGCTTATCCTCGAGTACAGCACGAAGCCGAATGCCCATGTCGGCTCTCTCCTCATCGTCGACCGGGATATCTTCACCATCGGCACCCTCGGTGCTCAGCTCGGAGAGGGCGTCAACACGCAGACATAATGCAGCCTTCGCAGACAAGGTACGAGCAATCTTTCCCTTGTTCTTGCCTGTTGCTTGTCCTACAAGAGACGAATGGTAGATGAGACCATACTTGGGTGTGTCGTGCTTGGTCTTCAAGGCACGGAAAAGAGCCTTCTCGGCACCAAGAATCTGAATGGTGCTACCGGGGCTCTTAGCTAACTTCATGAGCGAGCCAGTGTGCGCGATGAGTCGAGCACCAACCAGCTCACCAATGAGCTCTGTCAAGTTGGGGGCAATCGCCTTCATACGAGACGTCAGGTACTGAGAGAGCTGCTGTCGGTACTCAGTGAAGCTGATGACTTGCTCGGCAAGGAGCTTAATGTTCTCGAGATCGAAATCAAGGATTTCAGTACCCATGCTGACTTCGGCGGCGGCTCTTACTCGAGCTTCGATATCTTCGGGTAGAATCTCGGAAAAGTCAGTGTTGGGAGCATTTTCTCTTGTTCCCATGGCCAAGATAATACGAGCGTAGGCAAGATTGTCGTTGACGATGCGATCCAGCTCGGGAAAGTGCCAGCCGTACCACTCCTTGACTCGCATAGCATAGTTGTTCAGCTCCTTATCTAGATCATCGAGCAGCTTGATGGCCTGAACAATCATAACATCCACCTTATCCGGGGAGAACTTGAGCTTGTGACGGGAGATGGAGTGAGACAGCGCAAGAGCCATGTTTCCTAGATAATCGCTGTCGAGATCCGGGAAGAGCTCGGGGAGATAGGTCTTGATGGCTCGGAAAAGCTCATTGGTGGATGAGTCGGACACAGGAGCGATATTCAGCTGGGGAAGAAGATTAATTGCGGCGCCTAGTTTCGGATCCACTACAGCAAGCGACGCCTTGCGTTCCTCCTTGATGTCGTTGAGCAAGTTCTGTAGCATCGGAGTGACTTTGCCTTCGGTCAAGGCAGTGTATTCACCTAGGGCTTGAGCCGAGTCTTCGAACTTGATCATTTTCTTGAGCGACAGCCTGTATGTAGTTGATAAGCATGCATTCTTAAGCAATTGGTACTAACAATACTATGATAAACTTACATCGAGTTAATGGCCTCGGCGCTGGAAAGCTGCTTGGAGATATCATCTCGCGACAACAACTTCTTGTCCTTGGCCTTGAACAGGCCGTAGCTGTGATCGCGTTAGCAAGTTAATGCGCACCAGAGATGAGAATGCGAGTACTCACCCCGCAGGCGTCTCAGCTAGAACGAAGAGAGGCATGTTTGCAGGAGGATTGAAACAGCTCAGGGTGTAGTCCTGCAGGCTCTCTTCGCGACAGCGGGTTTGGTTTGTTTTTTTTCTGAACCTCGAGAAATACAAGAAGCTCTCTGCTTGGAGTAAAATTTTATTGAACCTTCGACCAAGGGAAAAAAATTGGGAAGCTACCGCATTAAAGTGGAGCTAGCGAAATGTGGGCACCACTGAAAGTTAGTTTCCGCCGCGCCTCCCTAAGTGAATATCTTCACAACCAAAATAAAACATGCTTATCCTGTCCTTATCTCCAACTTTCTTTTAAGCAATACGAAGCAACCTCAGCTTGCAGCACATGCATCTGCGTCGCCTGGAACCTAGCTCGGGGAACAACATCACTCTCTTAAAAGGGATCTCCTTCCATCAACCGCAACACCACACACACCAACATGGAGGGCCTTTTCTTCAACGTCAACAATGGGTATGGAGTCTAGAATAACTACTAACTTATAGCTAATAGCTAATGAGTTCGAAACAGCTACATCGAGGGCATTGTACGGGGATACAGAAACGGCCTTCTCACTAGCGCCAACTACTCTAACCTGACGCAATGCGAGACCATCGACGGTATGCTTCGCTATTTCTGCACATGTCCAAGTGAACACCTCTAATAAAGCGAATCAGACCTCAAACTGCAGCTCGGCCCTGCTTACGGCGATTTCCTTGCTGCCCTCCCCCCGAATCCGTCCACCTCTAGCCTCGCCGCCAAAACCACCGACAAGCTGGTATCCGAATTCCGCTACGTCCGCGCAAACGCAGTAGGGTCACTCGCACAGTTTCTAGACTACCTGACGTACGGCTACATGATCGACAACGTAGCCCTCCTCATCACCGGTACCCTTCACGAACGAGACACGCGCGAACTGCTGGACCGATGTCACCCTCTCGGCTGGTTCGAGACAATGCCAGTCCTCTGCGTCGCGACGAATATCGAGGAGCTGTACAACAGCGTCTTGATAGAGACCCCGCTGGCACCCTATTTCAAAGGCAGCCTGAGCCACCAGGATCTGGACGAGCTGAATATCGAGATTGTTCGGAACACGCTGTACAAGAATTACCTCGAGGACTTCTACAACTTCGTTAACACCCACCCGGATATGGCCGGCACGCCCACCGCCGAGGTTATGAGCGAGATTCTGGAGTTCGAGGCTGACAGGCGGGCCATCAACATTACCCTCAATTCCTTCGGCACAGAGCTAACTAAAGCGGACCGTAAGAAGTTGTATCCCAACTTTGGCAAGCTCTACCCCGAAGGTACCCTGATGCTGTCGAGATCGGAAGACTTTGAGGGCGTCAGGCTGGCGGTTGACGGCGTTGCTGACTACAAGAGTTTCTTCGATGCTGCGGGACTAGGCGGTGGTCCATCGGGTCCCGGCAATATGGCCGGCGGAGCTGGCGGCAACGAGAGGAGTCTGGAAGATATGTTCTACCAGAAGGAGATGGAGATCTCGAAGAGCGCATTCACGAGACAATTCACATACGCCATCGTGTACGCGTGGGTCAAGCTAAGGGAGCAGGTGAGTCTACCATACACCAACTTAGCGCGCTGTTCATCCATGAGTTCTAACTTCTTACGTAGGAAATCCGCAATATCACGTGGATCGCCGAGTGCATAGCACAGAACCAGAAGGAGAGGATCGGCAACTACATCAGCGTTTTCTGATTTATTGTGCTGCACTTTCATCATAATCGCTTTCTGCCACTCTTCGAAACTCTGTAGAACTAATGGAACGGGATACCAAGGAAATAGCATTTTTCAAAGCTGCGATTGTCACTGGAACTTTTTTTCTTCTGTTTGACAAGGGCGCTGGGCTGATGGACAGACAGTTAGAGCTTCTCCCGTCGTCTCGAAGGCTGCTTGTTGGTGTTGGTTGTATTTGTACATAAGCACATGATTTTACAGAGTATTCATCTAGGCCGCCTATACGATAGACTTCAGATGGCAGGGTAGCCACCAGGTCTATGCTCATATGCTAATTTGGTCTTTCCAGGTGGCAGGGCTCAATCCGAGAGTCTCGACCATGTGCTTCCACCTATCGCTTCCCCTTTCTTTCCTGTTCATATATCGTAGGAGCTTCTGTCTTCGGTGAAGCATCAGCCTCAGATCTCGCTTGCCCACTTTATCCTTATAACCTCTCCCCGTCTCCAGCTGGTTGGCTAGAGCCCGAATCTTGGCCGTCAGGATGGCGATTTGTACCTCACTACTTCCCGTGTCTGGACCCCCTCGCACCGGCTCCTCTTCTTTGACCTGTCCTCGAGAAAGGGCCTTCGGTCTCAGGAAGAGGTCGGTCTCGTGCCTCCCAAAGGTCTCCACGCATCTCCGGATGTTGGCGTGCAATCTATCTTTTGCGGAGCCGTTATCCATATGTGTGATGCGCTGCAAAGCCTCAACGGCCCTCGCGTGCTGCTCCTCGTGAAGCTCAAGTTGCTTCTGGTAGTCCTCAGAGCCAGCCGGTGCCAGCTCCGACTCCATCGGCCGCGTCAGGGTATACGCATGCTCGATGGCAGAATCCATTTCGTCCTTGTGGATGAGATTATTTAGGATATGGGGTGACGTGGGAAGCGGGTGCGGCTCCTCTAACGGGTTTCCATCGTCATCGACTGGAGGCTTAGAAAAGGGCGCCTGGCCGGCCGAGTCCAACGACTCGATGAAGGCGGTTTGGAGACCGCGGATGGGATCGCCGTGCTGCCGGGCCCTCACTGCTTCGATCTCCTCCCGCCTCTTCAGATGGGCAGCCTTACGCTGCTGCATTTGCGCCCATCGGTAGGGGTCCTGTTTCGCCAATCGCTTCTTCTCCTTTTGCGACAGAGATGCGGTTTGTGTGACCGGGAGGAGAGATGGAGTCGCTGGTTTTACGACCGGTCTGAGGCATACTATTGAGCCATTGTTAGTCGAGAACAATGATTAAAGTCGCACAGGTGCTCAATCCTTACGTGAAAATGTGCCTAGGCGCTGCACGCCTGGTATTCGAGGCGGCATGGCGGCGTATCTTGGTGAGTTGAACTGCTGAAACTGAATTGAACTTTTAGCAGTCGATCCACTTCATTGGACCAGCGAGATTCCACATGCACGTTTACCTAAGCAAGGTCGAGGCCCCTTGAAAATTCACCGGAGTGGAAAAATGTTAACAACCGACAGTGGGTACATCGAGTTCGTCACAATGGGTACGTACCATGGAACAGTCAAATCTGCAGAGCCCCAACCAGGCTACCTTACCCAATCGGCGCTAGCGGCTCCAAACCCTAACGCACCAAATCACAAATTGACTAAGCGCCAGTCAAATCATGTCAAGTCATGCCGCGAACTTTTCTTGCCCTGGGAAATTTCACATCTTGAACAAGACGATCGCGCAACGCAACGCAATTTAAACCTTCCTCACCTTCTTCACCCTCTTTAAACCAACCACATTCGCGTGCGTTGCTACTTCAGTTCAAGATGGCGCCTACAAATCTCCCTGCCTCCATGCACGCGACGTCCCAGGACATCGAGATGCTCCTGGCCGCTCAGTCCCATCTCGGCTCTAAGAACTTGCAGGTTCACATGGAGCCCTACCTGTGGAAGACCCGCGCCGACGGTGTCAATGTCATCAACATTGGCAAGACCTGGTACGGACTTGAATGATCTTGCGCAATTCGCAGAATTAGCGGAGTACTGACTGGATTGCGCGCAGGGAGAAGATCGTTCTGGCCGCCCGCATCATCGCCGCCGTTGACAACCCCGCCGACATCTGTGTCATCTCCGCCCGTCCCTACGGCCAGCGAGCTGTGCTCAAGTTCGCTGCCCACACCGGTGCCGTTGCCATCGCCGGTCGATTCACTCCCGGTTCATTCACCAACTACATCACCCGATCGTTCAAGGAGCCCCGCCTGATTGTTGTCACCGACCCCCGCACCGACGCCCAGGCTATCAAGGAAGCTTCCTACGTCAACATCCCCGTCATCGCCCTCTGCGACACTGACTCCCCCACCGAGTACGTCGACGTTGCCATTCCCACCAACAACAAGGGTCGCCACGCCATCGGCTGCGTCTGGTGGATGCTTGCCCGTGAGGTCCTCCGTATTCGTGGCACCATTGCCAGCCGTGACACTCCTTGGGACGTGATGGTCGATCTCTACTTCTGTATGCTCACCCAAGATTAAGACCCTCCGTCATTTCAAGAGGAAACAAACTAACAACCATCCGCAGACCGCGACCCCGAAGCCGAGGCCGAGGAGAAGGTCGAGGAGGAGAAGCTGCCCGGTGTTGAGGAGGTTGGCGCCGCTGCCGTCGAGACTGGCGCCTTCACCGCCGGTGCCGACTGGGAGGCCGCCCCTGCTGGCTTCGCTGCCGCCCAAGCTGGTGGCTGGGACGGTCAGACTGATGAGTGGGCGAACGCTACTGCCGCACCCCCTACTGGTGAATGGGGCGCTACCGAAGCCAAGGACAGCCAGTGGTAGGTTGCGGCTGGCAGCGGCAACGGAGCGCGACCCCTGACGCAGAATCGGGAGGCAAGACATGCAGCAACGGGAATTTATGGCACCATGGGAAGGAAGCCTTACACTTCAGCACGGGGTTGATATTGACTGATAAATCGCCTCGCGACTCACACCCCCCCGCACAATACCGCGATATTAGCTTTATTTGTTTTGCAGCCAGCAAATGGATAGGAGCACGGGTCAACTTGACCGTACTAATGAGGGAAAGATATCCGGACTCGGGGCTGGTTTTCTAGTCTTCTTCCAAGACTTAGTCGACTTGCTTCGTAGGTAGTTGACTAGCTTATCGAAGATGCCTATAACCAACCTGAGTTCGGGGGAATGCCCTGTACAGTCAAAGGGGTGGACTTAATCGTTATCCCGCCCGTTTCTCTCCTAGTCTTAGTTTAGCTGCGAAAATAGAAAAGAAAATGAATCTGAATTAAGCAAGACTGATGGATTACTCCCTGTGTCTTCTGGTTTTGATCTCTACTTACCTAATGGTCTGAAGATCCGTAAAGTTACGGGGAAACGAGCGATTCGCCGTTAGGAGGTAGTTGTTGTCTTTTGTGATATTTGAGGACTCTACGCAATGTTGCTAACACAGATCTTGCGCAGCTCCTTGAACTTGGATGCGAATCCATAGAGTTAAGGTATGCATCCTAGCCTCGATATTCTTCCACACAGCCAACGAAATATTATAATCGTCAGGCAGTAGTACGCATAGAGGCATCACACCACATCACGAACCCAAACATAAGCTAGACCCGTAGGCATCTTTCAACATCATCTCTCTTCTTAATATTATAAGAGCCCACCTATCGAAAGGGGTTGCTGCTTCGGTACATCTACTTCTCTCCTCCTCTCCTCCTCTCCCCCTTCTCGATCCTTCGCAAATAACACCAACACATAGGCTTTACTCTCGATAATAACAGGGGGTAAGGGGGTATCTGAACAAGTGACCAGAAGAACCAGAGCTCGCACACGAAGCCTCCACTGTGTTTGTCACTCCTCTCCTCTCCTTTCTCTATCCCTCGTCCGCGCGCCTCCTCTCCTTTACTTTACAACTCCTTCGCCCTCACTCTCCAATGTGTATGTACCCTCCTCCCTACAATATCTACCCATCTCCTCCTTTCCTTTCCTCGGCTCAACTCCTCCCTCGATGGAATAATTCGTTTCATACACGTAAGAGCCCAAAATAGACAATAGAGGGAAGAAGAAAAAAATGAAAAATCAGTCGGACCTGGAACTCCGGTGCTGTCGATGTCGATGATGGGAATAAATGCCCCTCCCCTGTCCTGTGCTCCTCGCCTGCTACCGACCTAGGCCGTTACCGTGTAATTTCACTCCCCGAGTCGCCTTTGAATTCGGACATGGTATTGTGGGTTAAATAGAAAATAGAGTTAAAAATCAAGATGCTACATGCGAGAAGGGCAGTAAGACAAGGGAATTCCGCCCGAGAGTGGGCTCGTGGCTAAATGCAATACATGCATTTTCGTTGCGGCGTAAGTTATGCTCCGTATTAAAAATGCCGGAATGCGGAAACCGCCGGGGTGGTATCGTGGTATCGTACGGGGTATTATATAATAAGCATGCGTAATAGTAGAACCTTCGCAATGGTATGGTACATGAATGGTTTGCGCGGGCCAAGTATCTTCTATGATCGTTCATACTAATGAAACAGGGTATGCGAACAATTACGATACGGATCATGGGCCGCATGATATACAGATTATTCGTGAACGAATCGCACAAGCGGGCACTCTAGTGCCGCTCATTTGTAGAGACAGCACTCTTCTGTCTATTCTAGACTCTCTGAGTGCTTTCTGATCTCTTCGTCGCTCAGAGCACTCATCCAGAGGCAGCGTTCGGTAATACCTTCGATAGGTTGAAAGTGGTAGTGAGTACTGGCTTCGAGAAGGCGAAGTAACGTCTTCACCACCGAAGCGGCGATGCGGCAGCGTTCAAAATTAACCAGGGGCGCTGTAGTTGGCGAGCTGGCAATTTCCGACGGCCTCTGGGAGTTGAAGAGCAGGTCGTGGGTGTAAATACCAACAAATGGAATGCATCCGGTATCAGCAGTATTACCACCGCCCTCCATCTCCGCTCGGAGGTTGTAGAAATTCTTTGTGGGCGAAACTAATGTTTCGAGATCCTTCATAGTCTTCTGATCGGGGGGCGGAACCATAGCCCAAGTCCTGGATAGTCTTGCTACTTCGTTCGACGTCAAGGCAATGGTGATTTGACTCATTGTGGCAAAGTTGCGATATCTCCTGCAATGGGCGGCGATATGAAGGAACTTGATGATGCAGCGAGCCCGCTCCTCTATGTCTTGGGTGAGCACGATTTCCGAAATCACCCACTTGACCATAATATTGAACCGGGCAATCACAACCTCAACTCCGTGAGCGTCCGTATTCCGCAGGAAGTCAACCCATGACCGCGAGTCGTTATTGGAATTTTTCCACCTCATATCAATTAACTCTCTCCAGTCAACTTCGTTGAGGGCATCCTTTTCGATGAGGGTGAACTGTTGAGCGAGGATCTCGGAGTCGAAGGCGAGTATGAAAGGCAGATGGGCTGAGTTCTTCCTCTCTCCGGACAGTCGAGGCGCGTTGCGTAGCGCTTCTTGCGTTCCGGTAGGGTCCCTTGGCGAGTCTGGGCCATACTGGCACATTGCGGTGGTAGGTGTCGTGTCGGGTGTGGGCGGTAAAGGTTTCTGATTCCAGAGCTGGTGTTCGTGTAACTCGGGGACGTGATCAGCCTCTTGTGAAGCTCCAGAAGCCTGTCCTAAAGTCATCGGGGGAGAGGGCGGCTTGTCCCGGGAGTTGAACGTGGCTCCGCCCTCGGTATCAGGTGACCCGGTATTTATAGGGCTAGGTCTCTTCGGCGAACGTGGTTCTCCAAAGATGTAGTCTTGAGTGTCTGGCACATCACCCGATATCTCGGAGGATATAGCGGAATCATTGTCGCTATCCACATCCAGAAACGTAGGGTCCTCTTCAGGCAGAGTTTGTCCCGGCTGAATCTTATTAATACTGTCTGTTTTCTGTACCAATTCGTAGGACGGATGTACTGAAGAACTAGCCAATGCGTCCTCTCTCTCGCACGGGGGCGTATCCGGACCTATTAGTATCGAATGATTCGTCCATTCCCGAGTAGTTGTCTTGCTACGTCCATCGTCCGTCAATCCTCGATCAAGTAGCGGGGTTGAGTTGTAACTCTCCCTTGAATCTTCGGACAAGAATGAAATAACTCCAGAATCACGGGGGAGATCGAGTTGACTATTGCTCGGTACGTTGGAGTTCTCCTCTAGTGGTGACACAACTGGTTCGTCTTCACCAACGTGCTGGTGACGGTGCTTTCGCTTCTCTTCCTTGACATTTTCTATCTCAGGGGTTGCGACCGCTCCGTCTTTCAGTTTCTGGAGGTCATTACCGGCTATCTTTGTCGGCTCCATGGATAGTTTAGCAATCTTCTTCTCGTATTTGCCTTCGAGTTTCAGAAGTGCTGATTCGACGCCTCCATCATCATCCACATCATCCGGGATCTGCGCGAGCTTCTGCGCTTCAACCTCAAAAGACGGTCGCATAATAGGCTTCGATGAATGGGTGCTGAATAGAGATACTGCGCGCTTTGGGGCTTGTTCTGCCATAGCTCCTAAAGAGAAGACATCCCCTCGCTTTTGTGAGTAATCACTACTAACGACGTCGACGAAGCCACTCGAGTCTCTGACTGGACTACGAAGGTAAGAACTCCTTAACGAGTCTGTGTAAGTTGTTAATGAGCCGACAGATCGTGTCCGATGAAGCGGTGCAGCATCCAAATCGTGGACGTTAGTCACGCCTCTAAGATCTCCACCCGGTCGTCTCCGAAGAACTCTGAGTGGTGGTGGCATAACTTCCGACGCTACTGAGCCTTCCGAGTAAGTGGTGGCATCAAAGCTCCTGATTGTAGACTGAGCAGCGATGCCGCTCTGGAAAGAAGCCCACCGTCGAGGCGCAATCGAGCCCCGAGACCGAAAGCTACGGCTTGACTGTTGACGTTGATGCCGCTTTATATAGCTCAACGGGGGTTTGCTGGGAAATTGCTTCGGCGATTGAATCACTGAGTTGGCCGATGGACGAGCATTGGCGTTGGTATCTTCAGAGGAACGGCCTTGACCCAAAGTCTCCATATCCGGAACAAAAGGCGGCAAAGGAGCAGTAGAGGCAGAGGATCTAAGAACATGTTGGCCAAGGAGATAAGACGATCTTCTCGGTGTGCCGCCACGCACTGCTTGTCCAGGTGGTGTAGTTGGTGGCGTTAGATCAGCACCACCAGCTCGCATCATGCTCTCCGCGAAGGCCTCAACAGACGGGTTCCAAGCCGTTAAGGCGCCAGTCAGAGGCGGATAATCACCAGGCAAGGTTCCATCGACAATAACAATAGACTTACTTCCTGTTGTGATGGCGGCATCGCTGTTGGGCCTCAGCTCAAATGAAGAATCTAAATGGGCCGGGGAATACTCGATAGTATCATTAGCATCCTCAGGGCGGCTCGCATTATCATCGGCAATACTCGCCGTTCCAGCAATGGCCTCTTCCCGCACAGCCTTTTTGAAGTCTTCAGCAATTGTAGCGCCAAGAACGTCGATCCGCACAGGAGCTCGCGCACCGTTTGGACGAGGTGGGCGTGCTTGTGGTACAATTGCTGTACCTGGGAGCCTGTTCGTCGTAGCGCCTCGAGGTCCAATAGGTGCAATGTCGATAAAGTTCCCCTGTGTTTGTGGAACTCCTTGCCCTCTCGTACTAAGAGCCCTCCGTACGCTGCCGATCAACTTCTTCATGCCCTGCCCCGACATTGCCGACCCAGAACCTTTCTCCTTTTGCCCTTCTGCGGGATGGGGTTGGAAGAGTGTGGTTTGACGTGTAACTCCCCAGGAATCAGGGGGATCCACCTCGACATAAGCTTGACCAGGAGGCAGAAGGTTTCCCCGAACAAGACTGCCAGCATAAGGCAAAGTCAGTAGGAACTCCGCGTTCTTGTACAAGACCTTTTCTGTTATAGAGCCATGCTCTCGGAGCGAGTCTGAGAGACTGTTGTTCCGCTTATGGGACGTAGAGGGTCTCACACGCTTCCCGGTCAGAGCACGCGGAGTAGAGGCGACAGGATCCGCATTAGTGTAGATAGAGCTGGGATCAACAGGATGTGCAGCATAGGCAGAACTCGCATTAGGTTCGCCCATCCGAAATCCCTTAGTTGGTAATGAGCAGGATATCACATCGAGACTCGCAATACTAGTTGGCGACGTTTGTCTCCTCTCCAATTCCGTAGTCGGTCGCTCCTCCGCCGGCGTGTCTGGACGCACTCCGCCCAGTAAAATCGAATCAATATGGCCTGCTCTAGAGATGTCTTCATATATCGTGTTCTCAGGCTGCGAGCCGCTCTCCGGAAGGTGAACACCGTATAAATGCGGCGGTTCATCGGATTCTGTTTCCCAAAAGCTGGGGTCTAAACTCGGATCCCGATGACCGGCGATTCCGCCTGGCGCAATGGGAATATCAGGGCCCAGCGACGAATCGAATTCGGGGCCGTCCCAAAATTGTGCGCATACTCGTCTCCAACATTTCTTCAGCTCTCCTAGGATCTTCAACTGAACCTTACGCCCACGCTCATCTTGAGCGAGTTCCTCAACAAAGTCGTTTATGAGGTTGCAAAACATCACACGGAGGTGGTAATCCACAACGAAGTCATCAACAAAGTAATTTAAGATCCAGTGCCTCATGGCAACGAATGTTCTCACTCTTACTACCATTCCGGTTTCATCATCTCGGGATATGGCCCATCGAAGTCTGGCGACTAACATCCGCAGCAAGTCCTGTGTGTCGAGAAATGAACGGAACGTAAGGAAGAAATCAGAGATCAGCTCGTAGTCTAGAAAACTAGGTGATGTGATTTCGGCGACCAACCGTGGCGGTGTAGCAGCCGTGACAGCACCTGTGGTAGAGGAATATCGTACAATTGAGCGATCATCACAGGCTGGTTTAAAAGTAAGCGCGTCAAACATGTCGGGCTCAATAATTAAGTGTGTTGACATATACGTCGACCGTGGCGGAGGGGGAGGGAATCGCGCCGTGGGAATAGTGGCTGGGCTAAGTAAGCCCGGTGACGGTAGATGAATGTGGGGTGTAGAGATCGATCTTTGCCTTACTGAGTCTATGGATTCGGGATGGAGCGAATTGACATCAAGTACAGGCGGCCGAAAGAATGAAGCGTTGCTTGATCGATAATCCTCAGTCGGGGCATATGACGAACCTCGAATTAGAGGCGTTCCTCTCATAGTGAATCTCGGGGTGCCTAATTTCCATGAAGGGATGGAAACTTGCAGAAGCGGGCTTTGGTCTTTGTCCAGGTCTTCAGCAGTCTTCGACCTCGACTCTTCCTGCGGCTTCGATATCACAACCTTAAAAACTCCGGCATCTCCTTCCTGTGCTATGCTGGCATCGTGAATAGTCGAATCAGACATTGCTCGGCGACTCCGATTCTTGGATGACTTCAGGTCAAAGTAGGCTTTCTTCCTAACAACTCCGGGAGACGGAGAGTCACCGGGCGGGGTTGGAGTCCATTGACCGCTGAGCAGCTCGCTGTTATCATCGGGCCCCTTCTTAGTCTGAGCCAGAGAATCCAAACCTGCTGTGCTCGGCGGTGTGACCGGGAATACAAAGTTGGGTTGCGGATACCTCTGGTTTGCTGGTCGCACAGTAGGCCTATATTAGTCCTTGTGGTTAGTCCAAGTATACCAGTCAGTTCAGTCTCCGAGTTGTATGTACCTTAGGTATATTTGTCCATTGTTACCCACATTGGCCACCGTGAAATGTCTCCCTTCTCGGCCAGCTGAGCCTCCGTCCGGGGTAATATTCCACTTGTCACCGTCGGCCTCCCATTTTGCCTTGTTCCCGTCCGCAGATCTCCTCTCTCCCGCTGGTACCAACGGTTTCGAACCGGTAATGTGCGGTATGCGCACTTTAGATCCTCCTGCTTTGTTCGAGAGACCTCCAAGCGGCGTGATTTTTCTCGACTTGGAATCCCGAGCTGCATTCTTCGGCGATTTCTGGTTTTTTATAGAGTCCGTTCGCGAGGACTGGAGAAGGCTAGGGCTCGACCGTTTTGGCAACGGTGGATGTAGTCTTTGAGGATCTACCTCCATCTCTCTACTACGCGGCAGAACTATGCCCGCAAAAGCCAATGGCGACAGACCGATGCATTGAAGGACGAAAACGTGAGATCAATCAACGAAATCCGCCAGCAATTAGAAAGGACGGGTATCGAGCCCCTTTTCAGGAATGATCGTACAGTTCGATCGTGTGTCGCGAGTGCTGAGGTCCTAGGCGCAAGTTCTCCTACCACGGTCCAGGGCCACGTCCGGTCTGCAGTACTTCGTATTCGTGGGCAGATCGGATATTTTGTCGAGGGCGTAATGTCGTCGGTGGAATCTGCTCGCTGCCAATGGACCAAAACCAAATGTCGGATCTGTTCGCGACGCCTCCAATACGGTCTCCTTCTCGAGCAGTGGAATGCGACGAAAGTCAATTGGATGTGGTCCGGTTGGACAACGGCGGTGGCAGTTGAGTGGTGAGAAGGAGAGTTTACCGGGGCCCGGATGGCAGAAGTATCGTTTGGGGCTTTCCTGCACTGGGGCGTCTTGGGGTGTCTTGGGGTGTCTTGGGTGCTTGGGAGCTTGGGAGCCGATTGCTTGCCTGCGCCTGCCCTGTGGGTAACCTGTAGCCCACTTGTGCCTGCCCTGCACATGCCCCGTCGCTCTGGGCTCTCTGGGCAATTATGACTGCGACCACTGCAACTAATGCCTGCTAATGCCTGCAAAGGTGAAGGCGAGTGCACTGGCCCGGCTGCCGGCCTACTGCAAAAATAAAGCCTAAGCAGGGAAGAAGGAGCAGGGGTTTAATGCCTGAGAAGTGGTCCCATTCGCCCAATTGTCACGCACGGTTCAACCGCAATTTGCTGTGGCTGGTCATTCGACCCCCTGCAACAATAAATCTACAAGATACATGCCTCCTACATGTACCTAACCTTACCAATGTACCGCACGGACAATACACATGCATCCTACACAATAGCAGAGAAGGACTCGAGACTGCACTCAGCCGGTCTGCATCTTTCCAAGTCGAGTCTTCAATCTTTGCCATGCGGTGCACCATTTAACCACATGAAGTTTCCACGTCGTACCTCTTCCGTGTCGACTTGACGAGAATAAAGCGACTTCAACTTAGCTCAGCAATCTCCTTTTCTCTATGTGTATCCTAAAACTCTACAATCACTGGTCGAATGCTCTCGGCGCCGAATTGGCTTGTTTTAGTTGATTGCTGATTGCTGTAAATCATGCAGGATATGAACGATGACCTAAAATCGTTTGCCTCTCGCTTACATTGGCCAATCCGTCCGATCTTTTTTGCATGACGCCGGCGCAGTCCCGTCTGTGGGCAAACCCGACTCCAGACAGCCAAACTCCCCACCCAGTAAGCAATCCCTAGATCCCTCTCACTTTCTTTCTCATTTCTATCTTTTATTCTTATTTTCTTATGACGTTTAGGTAGAGGGGAAATAGGGGTAAAGCAAAAAAAGAAAGAGGAAAAGAAACAGCCACGATAGGAGTATGTACTAGACTTTGTGGTGTTGAAATGCGTGCCTAGCAAGGTGCTGCTATAGAATCCTTTGTGGAGGTTTGACATCATTTCCGTCGCTTTGGTACCTACGCATGTTGCTTAGTGGTTTCATGCAAGTGAGTAATACACGCTCGCCACGCTCCTTCAATGTACGTGCGGCAAGTGTCCACGGCCCAGAAGAAATAAAGGATGTTATTTGCGAGTATCATACATATTCGTCGCTTTGACGGCCAAGTCATCATATTTAGAGATATTCTATGATTGTGCATTCAGTTCAGTTCGATGCTTACCTCTTATCCTACTATGTAAGTGGGTAAGCATCCATGGAAGGACTTGGCTCTCCTCCTATGTATGGTTGGACAGAGACTTTATCTAGCAACGATGCCATGGCCAATGAATTGCGCCCGGCTCTCCAGGAACAGGTTAAGCTCACAGTTCTTTTAATGAACTCGATGAACCTTACAAGCTTCAAGCTTCAAGATCACCAGGGGCAAAGTCTCGACCCGGGAGAAGCTACCGGAATAATTTGTTGGTCGTCGATTTTCATTTACTTCCTCTACGTCAGAGGCGACGTTCAATTTAGACGGCACAGGATCAATCTACAATTCCGTCCCACCACCATGGCGCCACGCCATTTTTAGAACGAACTTGTAAGAACGACCACATTCAGCATAAAAAGGGATTGGGGGATTCAAGCTGGTAAGCCACTTGCAGCGTTGTGCGATGTGGTAGGCCTGAAGTCTCGTAACTGTTGAGCATATGTAGAGAGTCAGCACCAAGAACACGCGTGGTTCCGAATCGAGTTTAAACATGAGAGAAGGGGGGCGAGGTTGAAAGGCAGACGGGCAGACGGGTAGGATCGAGCTGCTTCACCAATGTGCCATCGATTACGATACCAAGGAGCCTGATCAATGTAGCAGTAAATGGTACCTTTTCCTGCAGGGCTGATCCTCATCAGTCACTTCTCACAGCAGCCCAATGCCAATCAGGATTGTCTGCCCAACCATGACCTATAACTTCGACCCCTGTCATGGGTTGCTTCCACTGGAACAGAGTCCCTATCGCGAGATTCCTCACAGCAGCAGAGTCCTTTAGACATACCTTGCGTATGTTGCTTTGCCGCTCAGTTCAGCTCATCAGACGAACATGAACTCATCGCGCATTGTCCCGTCACATTTAATCATATTCAAGTCTGTCTCTCCAATTTCATTCTGCACGATGAGAACAAGTGATACAAGACTGACGACGACTGAATCGATAGGCGCGTCGCACGCAACAATCAACGTTAAATGGAATATGATAAGGTCTGTGGCAACCTGGTTGCAGAGCCTAGATTAGATCATGTCGCGAGTCTAAAGTGCCTCTACTGCTTGAATCCAGGGACGGTAGAAGCATTAGGGACATACAGAATACCTAGGTACCTACATGACATACCGTGCAGTAACATCGTCCGTGGGGAAAGCCCTCCCACGTGCTGGACTTACTCCCGACCTTACTTTTCAAGCAAAGGGCAGAGACGATCAACCAGTGATTCCGGGACTCGACCTGCTCGACTGAACGAGGCCCGTTATGACGCTCGGGCCTTGAAACAAGCGCCCAATCCACCCAGTAGCCGTGATAAGTCATTCATGCCAGACAGATTCGGGATTTGGTTCTGGGACTCCTGCGATCGATGCGTCCTATCGCTTAAGCCGTGACTGCGGGATTACCAGAACCTACTTGACGCAGCCTGGAAGTGGAGGAAGGGCCTGAGCTTGGCAGCCGTAACGGTCAAGACCCCTCTTTTCTGCAGGGCCAGGATTCACGTTATATTAGTCCACGAAGCTAGAAGCTTCTCAACCAGCTCCTCAAGGCTTGAGTGAGACAAATAACAGAATGATTTTTCAATCTGAGTTCAAGGTGCAACGATTTGGCAAGAACATGAAGATCTGTCTACGCCAACGAAGTAGTTACCATTTCCGTCAGACTACGTCGACTCTCGAAGCCCTTAATCTTGTACGCTGTGACAGTGACGAACTGGGCTATCAGAGCTGTTCCACTCGGAATGCAACAACGCGTGCCCTCTTGCTCCAAGCCGACTCTTGAGCCCCTGCCGAATCACATACTGGTAACCCCCACGAAGTTACATCCTAATGAGTGATGGCTTGAGGCCAACGTCTTTGGTTCGAGATCAAATATATTGAATCCCTTTTCTTCAGAACCAACACACAGGGACCGGCTATCGTCAACGATATCCGATGTCGCACCTAACCAATACTAGATTACCCTACAACGCCGTTCCTACATACCTACATGTAGAAAGCAAACGATACGGGGACAACGGCGTTCGTTCCTGTGGATTTACGCTAGTGATATGCCCTAAAGCCGCGGGAGCATCCCGAGACAAGGACGTTGAACTTAGGACGTAAGGCGAGCAAAACGAGGCGAACTTGGCAGGCCTTTCCTTGCTCTGGCGTTAAGACGTAGAATAGATTCTAGAACATAATGACACAATTGCGGGAAAATGTCAGGGAGCTATTCTAAACTCGTCGACGAATTGTCGTCACGTTTGTTCGAGATGGGCTCCTGGAGCGCACTAGGACAAGTCACAACCGCGAGTGACAGGTATTATCTGTGCAACGACCCCTCAAGATCCATCCGCCCGCCCGGGTCGTGATCTAGCCCGCCGAGCAGATAGACCGAGATCTCTAGGAGCACAGCAGCCACGCCATATCATAGCAATTCTATACGTTGGAGGTCTTAATAGAGTAGACGTGACGTCGCGCATGAAAAACGCTGGTAAGGCTCGCACGACGATGGCATGGGTGAGAATCAGCCGATGGCATCGCGTACCAGATATCTCGGGTTCCAGAGTTCAAAGAAGCTTAATAAATTGCCGGTATGGTACGTGTGGGGATCGGAAGACATGATTCTCGACTTTCGACGATTGGATTGCCCCACGGGCATGAATTGGATTGGTCCATCAGTGAAACCGGTTGGCCGAACATCACAAGTCCTAGTATTTCGAAAGTGTGATTCAAGACATTTCGGAATCGAGAGGCTCAGTCAAACGAAGCTGTGGCACTCTATCAACTCCCTTCAAATTTCAGAGGGCATCTCGTGGTGATTGGTAGTAAGCGACGCCAAGCTACGGTACCATGCCCATGCCCGGACCGTGCCCGCGGAATCCTTCTAGCTACCCATGACAGTGGAGGCGAGCCAGAACTTCATTTCTGACACCGGTGCTTGATTGACCTACATATCATTTGTTAATAGGACACCTTACATGGGTAGGTACCTACAGTACAAGTCAAGGTAAATTTTCAATCAATAAACTCTTCCTTAATCATCTCTAGACCTCTGTGTCTACGCAGTCTCATTTCTCTTCAAGAATGATTCGTTTGAATCCTCTCCAGGGTATCTGTGATAGATAGATTTGAGACAGCCCCCACGATCTACAATCACTTATCATATCAGTGCGGACACCCCTAAACGGGAATTTTGGCGGATAATACATTAAGCTCACTTTACGTTCGTATAAACCTCCTAAAAAATTAGGAGATTTAAAACTAATTTCTTTACTTGAAACTTTGATCAATTATTTATACATTATAACTTGATCGAAATTTCTTTGAATTTCTTTCGATTTTTAACGGCTATGCAAAATTGGAGAGTTTTGGTGAGAAAACCAGTGGCGTCCGCTGTCAGGAGTTATCCCTACGGGATATGAGACAGTAGGACAAAGAGCTCCGTACCATATGTACGCGAGAGTCCTCCCTAGATAGGTTCATAGTTCCTTGCGGAACAACGTTGCTTCTCCCATCTCTCATGGTCGGCCTCGTGACATCCGCACTGACATGGTAGGTCAGTGTAGATCCACGTACCAAGCCCAACGAATGTACCAAGTGAGTGGTAAAGTCTCCGAAATCCTCCGGACTATGTGTGAAGAGTAGATGGGTGAGGCGTCAGACTCAAAAATCTATGCAAATGTCCGTCACTTCGCATACGCTCCAGGCTTGCTCGCCTCATCCCGCGGATTTCCTCCGGTGAGGGGATGGGAGAATCATACACTGGCAGCTAGGAAGGATCCTTAGTTCATGTGCGTCGTCCAGCCAATAGTAAGCTACCGCTCAATGACATCGAGTTGCGGATAGCCTCACGATTGAGAGCCAAGGGCCCTGGATTCGCGTTGATGGTTCGTCTTGAACAATGTCTAGAATGAGCAAGTCCATATGGCATCCTGGTCTCAAGAGTTGGGCATCTAGATCGCCGGGCAGAATGGCCTGACATTCACGTTAGGCCAAGCTACGCCAGGATACGTCTTAACCGAGACCAAACGACTACCAGGTACCTGGCAAAGGACAAGCTTGTAGGCTGCGCTCCTATTTGGAGTGCTCCCGTTCGAGACAAGGATTTCGCCTCAAGGCTAGGGGAAACCTCCGTCTACTCCGGTAGAGTCCCACGCTAGTCGACAGTCTTCTCTGTTCAGAGAGAAGACTCTGCTTACCAATGTGATGTCGTCAATTCGAAGAAATGACAAATAATATCAGGTTGCGGCCTCTCGCATCTCCTCGGCAACGTGCCGACGTCCCTGCCACAGCATCGTCGAACATCCATGCTCTCTGACTGGCAGGGTAGGTACAGACACAAGGTCAAGAGACACACGACTCCGTAATACATACATGTATCTCAGATATCCCCGAAGCTTTGAGACGCTTTTCTCTTGCCGGAAAATATCCACGAGGAAGGTCTAGGCATCAGGTTTGGAGACTTTGCGACGTTCCTAACCGTGTCTCATGTGTAACATTGCTCCCTTCTCATTTGCTGGCCTCCCTACAATGCATAACATAGAGATCGTCATGACCTATATATAACAGACGCCTTGAAACTAGGTTAGCCTTTCTCATTCATCTGCTCAGTCTAGCTCCGTCTAGGTGACTTGATGACAAATATGGCGGTAGCCACCACCTGAGACTTATCCACTTCATACCTACCTTTGTATGTATGGAGTTCAGAATCAACTGCTCACATCCTAGCGCGTACTATACCGAGCGTAATGACAAGGCGACTCTCCGTTAGGCTCCAAGGGGATAACTACAATCATTAGCTTGCCATCAGGAGTGGCTGCGGATAAGCATCCATCAATAACACATCTAAGGGAAACCATATCTCTATTCCATTCCACTATAGCGGACACAACGGCTACCAACTTGAGCAGAAGCTCAGTTAATATGTTGATTCGCCGGAAATGTGCGCGATGTCTTACAACACATGCTACTTGACCTACGGTTTCCTTGCACCTGGTTTCACTTCACATAGTGAGGTCGCTGCTACATCTGCAGCTGTGCCTGATGCTGCTTCCCTTTCCCTTCACAGCTCAGTAAGGCGGTCAAGGCTTCTTCATCAATAGTGTTTTTCTGGGCATCAACGTTACACCAGATGCGAGATTAGTACCAGACTTCGTTATGAAACTCCAATGGTTTCTAATAAGGTAGGTGTGAGAATTGTATATAAAAATATCCATCGCCCTCGCTCCAGATCCCGCCTTTGCCGTCTCCTGTTTCACTCATAACCTCGTCGACTTCACCGTCTCTATATATATATCGATACCAGACCACTGATACATATTCTTTCTTTTGTGACCACACCACTGCCTTTTCGATATTAATACGACGCTGCCATCATCGCGGTTCTGGCAGATTAGGACTTTCATATTGTCACGAGCGCGACCATATTGGAAGGGAAAAGCAACGTTGTCAACTATGAACCTATCTAGGGGGGGGACTCCTCCGTACATATGGTACGGAGCTCTTTATCCTACTGTCTCATATCCCGTAAAGGTAACTCCTAACAGCAACCCCGCCCTCCGATAAGTCCGTCACGGACTCATAAAAGAAAACTATCTAGGTCATAATCCCTCCGTCCCAAGAGTCGTCGCTACTGCTTTCGCCATTGTTAGCAACGTCCGAATCTGAGCCGCGTTATGAAGGCTCCGCTTCACGTCTTTCTGCCCAGTCCTTGAGCCTCAGCGCTGTAGACTTTCGGTACCAAGATGGTGGTCCGGGCTTGCCTGGGTTCTTATCATAAAAGTCCATCAGCCAATTCTCACATCCCGCAGGAGAACTCCCGACACATATCCTCCTCTGTCCAGAGTCTGTTTTCATGAGGCCGACCTAGCAAGGAGCTAAAAGCAACATTGTTTCGCATAGAACTATAAGCTTAACTATGAGGATGAGACCTCCGTACATATGGTGGGGTGCTCTTTGTTCTGTTTTCTCGGTTCCACCAGGGAGGTTTGTGAGCCCTCTAGTGATCTAGCGTATTCGATGGTATTGTTGAACTCATCTAACGGGGCTCCCGCGACGCAGTTCCCGTAAATGTGAGTGGCAGTTCAATTTTCATAGTCAAACCCGGTCAGTCAATAGGTCAAGATAGGAGCGTATGATTGACCCTCATCAGCATACTGTCACGACCTTGAACCATATTCAATTTGTCAAGAAATTCCCAGTGAAGATCTTCTCGAAGAACTCTTCCATCGATATGGCGGATACGTTGAGAAAGAAGTGATTAAGGACCCCAGAGGCAACCTGATAGCACGGCTGGATATCGAGAATCAAGGTTTCCTGCTGTGGCAGAAGGGCACGATTGAACCGGAAGTTGCGGAGCCCTAGGAGCCAACAGGAAATCAATAGGGGGTGGCAGCTGGGGCTGACACTAGAGAAGATGGATGACACCAAACGCATTGAGGTCATTGAGGTTTAACATCTGAATTCGAAGTTGGAGCTTAAACTTAACAGCATCTTTAAAGCTACTAGAGAAAGAAGAGCTTCGGTGAGGATAGGAAAGAAGCACCGCTCAGAGGGCTATACTGATCAATGCTGATGCGTGGGTGACGGCTAAAATCATAGTATTTCCCATCATACGTATAAAGTCATGTAAATCTAATCATCCAACCACGTACCCTGTTCGTACATCCAGACTTCTTTTCGTGCACGTTGTCTCCCGCTAGGTTACGCCTGCCCGGCCATATCAACTGCAACCTCGCGTTGGACCTTGGACAGAACATCGTCGGCGATGGCCTTGAGATTGTTGAGGGTGGTTGCATAGTTGATCATGAAGCCAGAGTCTTCCACTTGGTTCCCATCAATCAGGAGGTAGTCAACGTCTTCCCATAGGTCTTTCTTATCAAGTTCCTTATCACCTCTCACGGCAGGCCCATTCAGCATGAAGCCTTTGCCGCGCGCAGTGTTGTTCGTAATAATACGGGACCTATAGCGGCTATCAGGAGTCTTCGATCCTCCTTCCAACCCGGTCATCCCTCCAGGTTTGGCGAGCAGTTGTTGGAGCTGGTCAGTTAGCCTCTGGGAGAGGTCGACATTCACAATACCAATGAAGGCTATCAAGTCATCCTTTCTACGAGACAGCTGGCCCATCAGCCGGTTGAGGACTTCCTTCTTCTGCTTTCCCTTGACAAGATTGCTCGCGATCTCGGTAAATCGCCCGGAACCTGACATCGATTTCAGGTGCTTCTCGATAGCCTGTGCCGTGGTCCCAATCTCTTCAGTCGCCTTCAACGCCCCAGGGTCTTGTTTAAGTGCGGGTTCAGCGTGCGCCGCCTTGATAATGAGAGCCGCTATAGTGAGTTGCTTTTGGTGCTCCTCGAGGGTAGAACGCATATCCTTTGCGTCGCTTAAGCAGCCATAGACGGCGCGAATAATTGCCAAGGCGGCTTGTGAGGCCGCCAGTGCAGCACCGAAGATCTCGAGTCCGGACTGCGCATCTGGATCTTAGTGAGTGACCAAGATGTATCACTGGAATAGAGCATACCATGATTGCCGTTTTCCGTTTTCACGGGATCACAAAGCAAACGAACTGTCACAGTAGACTAGGCCAGAAATAGGGGAATGAAGACGGCAATTGTATGAACAGGTAAAGCTTCACGATGGCGATATATGCGGACTCCTCGAGGCTCTCGGTTCTAGCACCTGTCAGTGGAAGGTATCGGCATTAGATGGTACTGAATGGTGAAGGATTCGAACTATGGGATGCAATTCATCGTCCTTGATAGTATTTTTGGTGCTCTGCCCAGCTTAGGAGAACCGCTTACGAGTATGGGGCAGGCGACAAGGGGATAAATGGGCCAAGCAAGTCCCAGGAATTCGATCTCGGCTCCCGAATGCGGCTCTTTGGGCCATTACGCGTAAGAGTCATATAGCATGTTTCCTATATGCAGATGACCAGAACTGCATACCGAGATGAGGGGTTTGAGGCTGAAGACAAGATCGCAACCTATTGGGAACCCCGAAAGCTGAAAGATCCTTGGCGTTGCGTTAATATTGGTCCTTCAGCTCCGTAAGCCGATGTAACGATGTCGAGGTTGGGGGCACAGCTGTACTTTGCTATACTTTGCCTACTTTCTAGTTAAAGTACATGTACCAGAATAGCCACCTAAAGTAGTATCTAGGATGAGGTTAGGCGTATTTCTTACATGCTTACGGAGGAGGTAAGGTTGGGCGCCAACGAATAAGATCAGCAATAGGACAATTGCCTGCATGTAGATAGGTGTAGGTAGGTACCTGATTATGAGCCATTCAGTCAAATAGTTCTCACCAGCATTAACCACCCAGAGATTTCATGCTCCTACCTGGGTTTGAAGGCATGTGAACATTGCCCTTACCACGTCCCGTATACCTTCTTTCGGCGCTTGCATTGAGTTTATGAGGTACTCATACCGTATTTCACTATGGACTTATTCAATACGCCGAAGACCTCCGTTTCGACCTATGATGCAGTGGAAGCATCCAGCAATACTCTGAGTGGAACTGGAGTCATGCTCAACGGTGCGACTATCGACAAGCTTATGTTGACATTTGGTTCAGACCCCAAGATTGCAGATTTGGCTGCTATCTTTAGTCAGCTGCTAAATGGGAATGGGAATGGGACCACTGCCCCTGATGACGCGGACAAGACACTGGCAGGCTCGTTACTCCTTGACAAGTTATTTTAGACGCGATGCTGAACTTCGGTTGTAGAGTATGTCAGCGATCCGGGCTACACATCGGATCCAGCGCCGAAGCAAGATCTAAGCCAGCATCTGAGCGCAGGTCCGACCATTCTAGATGGGATTCTTCTGCAGTCCATATCCGAATTTCGCGATAGTCACTTCCCACATCTCAAGGCTTTTGGAGACTCAATTTCTGAGAGCATTAAACAGTATGCAGGCCCTCGAATGGGCACTGTACTATCTTCACTCAGTCTCCCCTACCAGCAGGAACTTCAGGAATGGATCGCATCGACGAACTCACGGCTGCTGTGGTTAGACGGCTGGGTGAACGCCGCATCATCTAGCTGGACTACTGATTTGGCTTTGGAGGTCCTGGGGACAACAGCAACCGCAACAGTCCACCAGAACTCGTCCGAAGCAGCGATAGTCTACCACTTTTGCAATGCGGGCAATGGGGCCAATACAACCTCGGAGATAATCCTCCAAGACTTCATCTTCCAGCTGGTAACAAGCCCAGCCGCCAGGAATTTCACCCAGACAGCTTGCCATCGATGCCAGCTATCTAAAGACAGGCTTCTGGAAGCGTCTACCCCGGGCGACTTTGAGGACTTGTGGGATTACTTCCTGTCATGTGTCGCTGTATCCAAGGTCAAGTCACTTGTACTCATTCTAAGCGATCTTGATTCTCTCACTACTGGCTTTGGTAAGTCTCTTAGGGACGTACTGGGCTTCCGCAAATTAGTGGATGGTCTCATCGACTTGAGCCAGAGAGACGCAGTTCATATGAAGATATTTGTCACCACGAAGACTTCTGCAGCCGTGGACTACGTCTCAAAGAAAGATCTCACACCATCACGCCAAGTTCTCGTAAGACTACCTTCTCCTCCAGATCGAATGAGACCTACGAGAAAAGACGCGAGAATGTTTCGAGTCCCCATAGAAGGGGGGCCCTTGGTTAATACCTCGGATATCGACGACTGGGACTCAGAAGAACCTACATCAGCCGCGAAGATTGCCGCTAGCTATATGTTCGACGCTGAAGAGGATTCGGAGGTAGATTTCCCAGACGAAACCGAAGCTGATCTGGGGCTAGAGCAGGAATTGGAAAGAGGGTCCTCCGATGATTTGGAAAGGAATTCAGGAGATCAAGACAACCAAGATATCCAGGTTCCCTCAAGAGTCCCTGAAAATAGTAGCCAGGGATATAGTTCGGTAGAGGTTGGCATAGTGCGAGAGGATGACCTTGACGAGCTTGTTTCCTATAGTGATTTGGAAAGCGATGTTTCGTCCAAGGGGCCAGTCGAAAAGGAAAATGGGAAGGAGGACATTGATGATGAAGTCGCTGCGATGTTGTGGGACTCAGATGATGCAGATGACTGAACAGCAACGAAATACACTTTGTCATCTTTGCATCCTCTGTTCTAATAATGGCGGAAAATAATTAGTCCCTGCCAATTCCAGTTAGCGATGACAAGCTCCACGATATTTCTCACACCTTATTGGTTTTGAGAATGGAGAGCTGTAGCTAATATCAAAATAGCCGTATTAATAAGCACTGGGCCCGACAAGGCTGCCATTACATGTACCGGTACCTTGAGGATGTATCACTCCGTACCGTTGTATCAAACTCCTCTTCTTACTGCAGCTTGCACTGCCTCACCGATTATGTACGCATTTGGTTGTCACACCTTTCAGGTTAGAAGATTCTCAATAGTCTGTCTGGTCGCTTCCGGCCTATAACAGAGCCTTACTATGATCACAGTTGGGGGCGAAAAATTAATACCACTTTCCGATTCAACCTAGCCTCCGGTAGAAACCCGGAGCGCAGCCTACATTCATCGGTGACATGGAACGCAGCGTCATCGGCAACCCTGCATTATCACAACCTACCAGCTCAGTTGGACCCTAGTTGAGCCTTTGGGCTGCTTACCCCTAGTCATTAGATCATGCATGTAAGCGCTTTGGACATAGTTAGCCTGCTCAAAATGGAGGATTTGGATTGGATCGCCGCCGGATGGTCCGATTATATCGCTGTTTTCTGAAAACATAAAAAAGCGAGAGAAAATAAATAGTGTAAATCGAAGTGGATAAAGTACTTCCCTTATTTCTAAGTACGGATGTTGTAAGCTGCTTTGAGAAGGCACATACATCCTCGAAATCAGCGAATTCCGTCCTTTTGATTTCCCTGACAAGCTTGCATTTAAGGCCCCCGTCTGAGTGTGAACTCGTCATCACCATGGCTGAGGCTGCAGTCCAGGCCTACCCAACTCCTGAGTCAGTCGCCGACGAGGGGTACGACCGAGATCAACCATATCCATACGGCGAGGATTCCACAGGTCCAGGAGATCTGTCAAGCATGGAAGACAGGAAAACTAAAGCGGCGCCACCCGCCGAAGAAGCCCAAAATCGACCTGGACCAGGTCTATCTGAGCAGTCTGAATCTACTGCAACACCGGGATCTGAAGTTGATGGGCTTGATATTGCGGCATCCCCTGGAATAGCGACAAATAATATTGAAGAAGACAAAGATCAAGAGGAAGAGAAAGACAGTGAAGATGCTAGAGATGATACTCCAGTATGGATGATTTTCATCTTGTACTTGGGTTACGGTTAATAAGTATTACAGGTCCTTGCCGTGTATAGGGAGATTGAGATCAAATCGCAATATGACAACAGAAGGACCCAAGACGACGGTTCTAGAGACCCATTCGACAACCATGAACCCGTTGATAACAAACAAGAGCCAATCGTCTGTACACGAGTATTCGACGACAAGGCCCGGGGCCACGTGAAAACTGTCCTACGGATCAACTCGCCAGTACTTATCCAAGTTCTCAAGGACACACTCAGTCCATCCAGAGACAAATACTACAGTAAATTGTATTCCTACAAGGCCACTATTCGCAAACCGTACGCTATTCTTTTCCAGAACCGCCAGAGATTACAGGTGGCGGCGAGGGCCTACCAGGCGGCTGGCCAAGCACACCAGGCAGCCTTACTGGACCTCCTTCTCAAGTTCCTCAAAGATGACATGCCAGATACATGGGATACGCTGGACAAGATAGAGGCCGGAGAGTGCACTCACATCGGATTCAACAACGCTTGGCTGCTCTACAAGCCTGGGACGACGGTATATACAATGGACTCCGGAGTATGGAGGGCGTACAAGGTCGCAAAGGTTACAGTTCGCCACAGTCCGCAAATGACGCCGATAGTGATTAATGGTTACTATCTCAACTTCACTGACAATGGGTCACGACTGACGCCCGTGGCATACGAGCTTGAGGTCACCCCGTTCGCCGGAGATCGGTTAATTTCTCACTTGGAGGTGGTTCCTGAATCCCATCTGGCCGATCAAGAAAATATCATCAGCATGCTTCGCTCCCGAGGTCAGAAATTCTGGGAGCTCCACGGGCAGCCGGCATATCGACAGTACGATGGGGATGCGTGGCCAGCAACAACAGCATCGGTTAGTCGTCAAAACAACTACCCTGATTACCGCTACTGACGACCTTAGAACTCTATCAAAGTGATGATTGACTACGTCACTTCCAGCCAACACGACGAGGCCAACCTCTACTACCAAAGCAGCGAGGACTGTAACTGTTCTGTCTGCGTAAAGAAGTACGCAGGCCTCGACTCGTACCCTGACACCGTCCGAGACGGCACGAAACTCTGCGTTAAAGATAAGTGGCCAAAACGAACTTCGATCCAAGACCAGAACGCCCACCTAGAGACGACGCTAGATGAGCTGCTCATTTTCTGCCCTAGTAGCGTTTGGGCCTTCTCCCTTAAGCAGAAGTCATGGGAGCTGGTCGACGTGGACAATTTGAGTCCTGTCCAATCTCAACAGGACCCATTCAAAAAGCTCGTGCTCAATGCCACTCATAAGACGGTTGTCGAGTCTATGGTGGAGACGCGGATCAGCAATGCAGTGTCCGACATCATCAAGGAAAAGGGTCGGGGTCTCGTCGTTCTTCTGCACGGAGGCCCAGGAACTGGCAAAACACTCACAGCTGGTCGGTAAAATCTCCTCTTCGCTATATTGACAATGTCTACTGTAACAGGAATCTAACCGACCATGACCTGGTAGAATGCGTTGCGGACAGTAAACGAATGCCTCTCTATATGGTCACATGCGGTGACCTAGGTACCAACCCCAACGAACTCGAAAAGCATCTCGAGAGGGTTTTCCGCGATGCCGTGAATTGGAAAGCAGTACTCCTATTAGACGAAGCGGACGTTTTTCTCCAAGAAAGAGACTTGCAAAACCTGGAACGGAACGCCCTAGTCTCGGTCTTCCTGAGGCACATAGAGTACTACGACGGCATCCTCTTCCTGACAACCAACCGGCCAGGACAGATCGACGAGGCCTTCCAGTCTCGCATCCACATAACCCTAGGCCTGCCCGAACTCGACTTCGAGCGGCAGAAGGAGGTGTGGAAGATCTTCATCAACCAGCTCCACTTCCCCGGCCGCAGCAAGGAGGAGACGCGAGAGAAGAAACTGGAGCTCCTCAAGTTCGTGCAGAAGGAGCTCGGACAGACGCTGAGCGAGTCGAACCATAAGATGAACGGCCGGCAGATCCGCAACTGCATCCGCGCCGCCTCTGCCATAGCCAACAAGCAGAATCGCACCATAGAGAAGAAGGACATCCTGAGCGTGATCGAGATAGGCACGCAGTTCAGGGACTACATGACCAAGCTCAACAGGATGAACATGGAGGAGAAGGCGAGAGCGTTAGGGCTTCGAGCTGGTATTCCAAATTAGATGGCTTTACAGCGTTCATTGCTATAAATTTCCTGTCGCGGCAATCTCGTCTATTCTAGGTAGCTAAACCAGAAGATTCCATAAACAGTAGGTTAAGTAAATACCACCTAAGTTAAAGGATGGGGTATTTTTCAGCCGCTAGATAATGTAAGGTACCTGCTTAGTCAATACGCATGGGTGGTAGATATTATACTTGTTGATCAGACTTCCAGATCGTGGTCAGGGAAATAGTACGTGGCGTTGTGGCTACACATACCTAAGAAAGGGGCAGATCCATTTCATAAAGCCGCATTGATAGAGATTTAGGAAGTAGCACGCCTCGAACTAGGAGAGAAAGAGCGGGAACTACGTCTTGGGGAGCAAGGAAAAATTCCGGAATGCTGACCAGACGATTTGTGGGCGCCCTTGATACAACGTAACTCTATTATCAGACTGTATCTACGACGATTTCGCGCCGTCCTCGTCCTTCCCCGGCCACATGATCTGACCCGTAGCAACAGCCTTAACATGCAACCCCAGATCCATCAACCACGCGGCGAACAGCAGAATCGTCATGACCGTCGCAACCCACAGTATCGCATTAGACTGCAGCTCCTCCCCGATCATGATCGTCGCGATCGTGAAGCCCACGTTCGGGAATATGATGGCCCACCACGACAGGCAGAAGGCCATACGGGGCCGCCAGCGCCGAACGGGAACCATGGCGGGGATGTTGGCCACGAGCGCGACGGCGAACAGCCAGAACGCGAAGAGCCACAGGAAGATTCCGACCCACACCGCGACTATATGGACGACGTCGGCTGCGGTGGGGAACCGCGCGAAGAAGCCGTAGCCACGCGGCACGTACCGCGCGCAGCCGATCAGAGATACGACGGTATACCCTGAGGAACCGACTGGCATGAAGAGCCCCGGCCGCTGAGAGGGCGAACCGAGACCATTTGATAGGACGCTGCCGATGAACCACGGCAGTAGGATCATGCTTAAGATCCAGCCCAGTCCCTGGTACGCGATGCCGGCGACGAGGATGGGGAGCCGCTGAGCGGGCGGCTGCGACTGCGCGATTGACGCGGCTATGGTGCCCGTGAGCATGGTATTGAATATCATGAGGAAGACCGCCGGGTTGATCTTCAGGGGGTTAATGGACGACTGAGCCGCCGCAACGACCCAAGTGACCGAGGTGTAGATCAGGGCGACGGCCGCGTATATCCAGAATAAGATCCGGATGACCACCACGAGCCAATCCCCGGTATGCGGCACGCCGAACCGTTCCATGCAAATGATGCCCGTCGCTATTGACAGCAAGAAGGAGCCGAAGAAGAAGGGCTCAGGTGGGTTCGTGAAGGACCGCTTGAGCGTATGCGGGTGCAACACGAAACGTGAAAGCATCATGGTGCAGAAAATCAGGAAGATTACTATGTTGATTATGAAGACCACGGCGCCGGCAGTCTGCAGGCCGTGGAATTGGTGCGGTGTCATGGAGAGCAGGATGGCTATGCCACCGGTGGACTGCGTGCAGGTAAAATTCGCCCAAGTGAAATGGGCGATGCGATCGCGAAACCCGACTTTCCTCCCATGGTCCTGGCCTCCGTTCGGCAACCGCACAGCTTCTGCATCGCCATTCATTGCGATAGTAGTGCTGGACTCCCGTAGCCCCTTTGAGCGTTGGTAACTCACCAGGGACGCTATTCGCAGCTTGTATAAGCGTGGTAGTGTGACACAAAGCCGACCTTACGGGTGGGTTCGTTACAGCGGTGGCACGGTTCCTCCTACGCCCCAAGCTTACGAAGGGGCTTTTCGTCCCAATTAGGGAGTGCTCGCCTAAATAGGAAAGGATACCGGTTGATATTGGCCCGTGCGCATCGGTAGACTCGAGGCATACCTGCGCGAGTATGTGATGATGCTGCAAACACACTCCTCCAGGGCTATTTCGTCCCCAGCAGAATTGCCCAAAACCTACCTCTTGCAACACTAACCCGCTGTTTAGTCTGGGGGGCCTACTGCAAGCTCCGCATCGCATTAGACTTTAATATTGAAGATACCTAAAAGATATAAACCTAGTCGGCCGTCTTCCTATCCCCACTTGCCTCCCGACCTGCTGCGAAACCTTTAATGGCCGCTTACGTCTCCTCGGGCAGCACAGTAAAGGGGAAACAAGTCGTATTGAGCTCTGTTAGGAAAAAAAAAAAAAAAAAAAAAACTACAATTTCTATCCGTAGAACGATAGTCCTCTTGAGTATCTTGAAAAGGAGGAGAAATGAAATCCCACTCCACTGTACGGAATAGAATAGTAGAACTGAGCCACCGGGAATTAGATATCGCAAAAAGGAGACTCATGCTTCATAATAGACACGGATATATTACCAACACTGAACATAGAAATACATAGACTTGTCTCGTCAGCGCTGCTCCTTATCAACCACAATCACCGCCTTCCCCCGTAACCGCCCACTCCCAACCAACCCCATCAACTCCCCAATGCTCTCCAGCCCCAAAAACGCCGTAGTCTCAACCCTTATCCCGCCATGCTCCGCAATAAACCCAACCATATCCCGGCTCTCCGCCGGCGAGCAAAGCAAGCTCCCCCGCACCCGCACATCCCGAAACACCAGCTCCCGGAACGGCACCGCCACCTCGTCCGGCTGCGCGATCTGCACCACGGTCCCATGCATCCGCGTAGCCGCC
Source organism: Hypoxylon sp. FL0543 (assembly GCA_022578575.1). Classification (NCBI taxonomy): domain Eukaryota; kingdom Fungi; phylum Ascomycota; class Sordariomycetes; order Xylariales; family Hypoxylaceae; genus Hypoxylon; species Hypoxylon sp. FL0543. The sequence continues at coordinate 587,194 of MU393995.1, forward strand.
GCCGCCAGCGCCGTAGCGCCCGCAGCGTCGGCCAGCACCACGGCCGCCCGCGCCCCCTCGCCCCCCGTGACCCGCCGCACCTCCGCCACGACCGCCGCCGTCCCCGCCCGCGCGTCCAGGACCACGTCGGCGCCGCACTCCCGGCTGATCCGCAGCCCCTCGTCCCGCGCGTCGACGCCCACGACCCTCACCCCCATCGCCCGCGCGAACTGCACCCCGAGGTGCCCCAGCCCGCCCCCGGACCCCACGACGGCGAGCCACTCGCCCGCCCGCCCGCCCGCGACCTTGACGCCCCGCCAGGCCGTGCGTCCCGCGCAGGCCAGGGGCGCCGCGTCCCGCAGGCTCACCGCGTCCGGCAGCTTCGTCGTGAACCGCGCGTCGACGCGGACGTACTCCGCGAAGCACCCGTCGACGTGCACGCCGACGTGTCCCGCCGTCCGCGTGCAGTACTGCTGGACCCCCTCCCCTTCCCCCAACCCCTCCACGCCGCCCACGCAATCGGCGCACTCGCCGCAAGGGTGCAGCGGCAGCCCGCACATGACCCGATCCCCGACCGCGAACCCCTCGGGCCCGCCGGGCCGGACCTCCTCGCCGACGGCCACGACGGTCCCGGCGCCCTCGTGCGAGGCCGTGACGGGAAGCTTGGTGCCGAAGACGCCGGCGGCCACCATGCCGTCCGTGTGGCAGTAGCTGGCGACGGCGACCTTGACGAGGAGGTCGCGGGGGCCCAGGGCGGGGACGGGGACGGTATTTATCTTGTACGGCTCGTTGTACGCTGTTACTTGTATGGCTCTCATTTGCGTGGGGATGGGGATGGGCGGCGGTGTTGCCATGTTGGGACGCTCTATGTGGGTTTTGGGTAGCTAACCAAGGTAGGGATGTATTGTTGGGGACTAAGATGAGATGGGAGGGGGTGGAAGACCGAAGGTGAAGTATTATAATCTATTAATTATGAGATAAAAGAGTGGAAAGAAGAGGAGAATAAATACAATTATAAACTTTAAGCGACGGAATGTGGTTAATGCCATGAATTGAGGGGTCTTGGTTGTATTGAGCGGGTATCAACGTCATCGCAAGTTCATCAGACGATCGCCGACGTCTATAAGACCGGTATGTTCACAATAGACGATGTGGCATACAATATTTTACTTATACCCTGGTATGCACCGCCGGTAAATTGGCGAGGGAACATGAAACCAAGCTTGATATCATATTTAGTGTTCATGCTGAAATACTGCTCAAACCGTGAGCATGTGACGGATTTACCAAGAGGCGGCCTCATATTCTCTTCAACATCCCACATTGGTATCGCGGCCTAGAGCATGTAAGTAAATCTTTAATACTTTTCATGATACATCATATAAAGCATGGATCCCACCTGCCCCGTCACAGCGCCGAACTTCACCAGCTCAGGAATATAATCGTACAAATATCCATCTAGCCATTGAGAACATCTCTTGTCCTCTCCTTTCGCTCTAATGCCAATATTGCCTTAGCTGCCAGGCGTCACACTAACCCTTCAGAAAGCCTCTCTGGGCATTCCTCGCTTGCTCGGTACTATACGCGTCGAGCTTAACGGCCACAAGCACACACTCGATAGCGCTCTTCCCGTTTCTTGACCCTTGTATGCGGAGTCTCCACTGTCCGGTGCGGACGATCCACTCGTCCGACGTATGGCCCGATAAATCTATCCTTCTTCTCTTTCTCGCGGGCCCGTAATATCCTCCTATACTCGAGAGTGGCGAGTCTTGCCCTCCGCCAAGGCCCGTCGAGGAGGTCGCTGACATAGCGATCGGCATGTCAGCTTCTTCTGTGTAGTTGTTATATGTCTTGCCGTCGAGGAGGATATGCGTCTCAGGTTCGATGACTACCCGGACGAGGTCCTCGCTTAGCGGCGTGTTTCCCGGGGTAGCCGGTTGGCTACTAGCTCCGCCCGATGCCATTAGGAGCCCTAACGGCTGGGTTGTTGGTGGGAGGTTAAGTTTCGTAGCGATTACCTCGAAGAGCCTCGCCACGCGGACTTTCACTTGGCCGAAGAACTCCGCTCGCATGAGGTTCAGGTGAAGCTTCGTATTCTCGCCTCCAATTTCTAGGATAAGCTCGTGGTGCTTGTCGTCCTCATACGGCCGCATGTAATTCACCCACCCGGAGACGGGTTCCCCGCTCCCAGTCGGTGTCATGATATCGGTCGCAATCGATATGCCTGATTTAAGGATATCCTCAAGCCTAAGAGTGATCTCCCATCTCCGCCGGGCTAGATTATAGTTTATATGATGTGGAATCAACTTTTGCTCTATCCCCTTGAAGTTGAAGTAGCGGCAATCGCGTAGTAACGAGGCGCGGTGTTCCTCATCGCGAATGCGAACCGGGTATCCACGCAACAGATGCAGCAACTCGTAGAAGATGTCGGCGGACCTATTTGGAACAGAAGGAGGCATGATAGACGGCGGCCGGATTAGGTTTTCCCGGTCGAGCCCCGGGAAGATCTCATCGCGCGACGAGAAGAAAACACCAAAGCCTAAGGAAAAGAAGTTGGGTGAGTTCCCAGGCCCGGTAAATATGTCGCGCGGGATCTGAAACTCGCGATGGCCTATCGAAATGAAGATGGATTCTTCATAGAGCTGCGACATCAACTTGGGTAGGGTATAGAACTGCGCGTCGGCGAAGAGCCGCACAAAGTGCGTCCCGTCGCGTGGTGAGACATGGTAGCCTTGCAAATGAAGAGAAATGTCCCTAAAGGTAATTGGATCCCGATCTATGTAAAGGGTCCGTATAGCTGTTGATATATCTTCACCGTTTTCTTCAGCTTTCTTAATTTGACATTGAAAGTATTGTGAGAAATAAGATGGAGCTAAACAGCAACGTCAGCAATAGGCTCTTCCAGGGTGACGTGTCCCATATAAGAAAATGAGGTGAAGTTCATTATTTTTATCCTCAACTGGGTATGAAGTTAGGCGTCAAGGTTTAGGCTGACATCATCTGTTCGGATAGGGGTTGAAGGGGGGAGGGCTGCCTCGCACGCACCGTCGGAGGAGAGTGAAGCGCCAGAGAGTTTAAAGAGTTCAGTTCCTATTTGGATGGGAAAGACGCGTTCATGTGGTAGAATTCTTGGTATTTTAGATATCAATTCGGGATCTGACGGAGGGAGATGAAAGGCGTCACGACCCTTGTTGGTCTCAGTCGAATTTCGAGTTGAGTTCATTGTTGATGATGATGCGATCTCATGAAGCGAACACGAGACATGGCCGCTAGTGTTGTCGCTGCAGCCCAGGTATTCATCCTAGTGGGAATAGCAGAGAGCGCACGGTCAATAAAGACATGATAGATTGAATAACATGTGCATGATATGTCTCGGTATCGTATATGGCTTCAGGTACTGATGTCGCGTGTCGGCTCTACGCTGATTAAACACGAGCCCGGCGTACGGAATATAGGTAAGCAAGAGCTGAGGGCTGAGGGTATTTGAAAACGATGAAGCTTCAGCTAACGGAGATTTGCAATCATTTTGAAATCAATGCTCCTGCGAATGGGCTCCGTACTTTCCCTACCCAAGGTTACATAAGATGCTACCCATGCTACTCACGCTTTCCCCACGCGGAAACGGCAAGCAACCCAGCCTGCCCAGCCCACGTGAGGCGGTGCACAACAAGGTTGGCTGCATACAATGATCGGTTCTGGCGCCATTCCGATCCAGGACTCAGGGGGGTTTTAGTGGCTCAAATGTGGCTGAACCTGCGCTATGGGAAACACGGCGTAAGACAGAGCCGGGTCGGCGCTAGACTCCAGTAAGAAGGTTGCATGGGCCTTCCCAATTTTATACTGTCCTCTCGTCGTCTTTCTTTGTCAATTTCTCGGCAGTAACTCTATATAACGCGTACAATGGCAACCTGATTTACGTCGTACAATGCCGAGTTGAAGCAGACAGGTAACCGATTCCAAGTCACCTCTACCGGATCAGCAAAGGGGTTACGCACTTAAGTACCGTCTGCGTCATCATATCCTGGACACCGTGGCTGGCCGTGCGACTTCATGCTGCTACGATGAAGTTGAATTGGTAAGGACAAACACCCCAGGCTATTTTCTTCACAGCACAATGCTCGTTCTCGTCATACATATGCGGCCAATATTGACCTAGAAGACGCCTCAACGGGGAAGTACTCCGTAATTGGATTGGTTCTAGTAGGTAAGGCGGTGTTCTCAGCAGGCAGTGAGCTATGTCGAGTCCGCAGTTCGGCGTCTCACTAATAAGGCAAGGACGTATTTCGGGGTTTCTCCCATCTCAACATGGAGCGTACCAGGGACTTGGTACCAACTGGCGAGCCCAATTGACTTTTCCCCGAGCTTCTATGCAGCTTTACGATTCAATCAATCAGCTTTAGGTAAGAATATGCGAAGCGTAAGCTCGTAAGCTCAAAAAACGTTGAGCCGCAAGCCAACGGATATCCTTTCCTGGAGTACGATCGTACGTGAGCAGGAAACGTGGCTTTGTTCCTGCTGAAAATGCATCAATCGCTACATACCTAGGTACCTTGGCAAACGCGATACTCGTAAGTAAAAGAATGATTGCTTACATGTAGCAATCATGTAGTCATATAATGATATTAAGGGTATGGTGTGCAGTAGTCCTCTCCATAAAAGCCTTCAGTTGTACATCCACACACCTAGTGGTATAAGAGCCCGTAAGCTAAGATGCTTATATTCACTACGGCTCTCATTTAGCAATTTCGCATTATCCGCAGCACCTATTAAAGCTATCACAATCTGAGTTCATGATGCTCAATTCTCAGACGTGCCACCGGCCGCCGCACAGCTACCTATATAAAACGGGTATAATCTACGTACCGTGCTAAGAAAGAAGACACACGTGCCGCAAGCCAATGAATCATCAGGTCGATCACCAATGCCGCCACTTCTTGCCTACGTAAAGAAAATGCTCTCAAGGGGATGAAGGTGTGTGATGCGCTCATGATGATACGATTCAAGCCGACGCAAGGAGATGAGGGCGAAAAAAGAGACTTGGGTGTAAGTGCAAGAGTGCGGGAGTATCTGGCTCCCCACCATCCACCATATGTCCAAAACCGTGCTCATATATTACCTGGCTCTGCCAGCAAGTAAAATCAAGAAGAGAATCAGTCAGTTTCATGCTTGAGCCCGTACAAGAGAGTTCATATCACACTTGGAGGTCCTATTTCCGAGGCGTGGCTGTTGTACCCGTTAGTACATAGCCGGTCAAATCACAAGGTCGAAGCAGATTGATATGACGCTTCAACCTGAGGATAAAGGAGCTACTCACCATTCACCATCTGCCTCTGCTTATTCAGCCAGCTCTTGGGAGCATCATGTCGCCGTTGGAGTACGACATGATTACTCTGCAGTCTGCTTGTGAGATCGTACCAAGCGGTAGCAATCATGGCATTTTCACGTTGCAGGTTCTTGATGATTTGGTCGGTTTGCGCCTGCAAAGAGTGGTTAGGAGACTGAAGAGTTCGTTGCCGGCCGCAAGACTTGTATGTACATGATAATCATCCAGACAGAATAATACGATAACAAAGTAAATAAGTTCTATTGACAAATAGTATGTATGTATGCGAATGCATACCCGGTCCAGCTCATTGATTGGGCCGATATCTAAAAAGTGAACGAGAAAGAGTTCACATACCTTCTGGGCACCGGCTTCCGATCCAGCACGGACAGCCTTAAGGGTCCGTTCAAGCTCGCGGTTCTTAAGTTCCGATTGTTCGTATTGCTGCAAATCAAGTACGTCTTGTCAGCCCAAATGCGCTCGGATTGATTTTAATCATAGTATCTCAACCACCACGCAGCCAGTTGGACCAGCCACTTGGCTTTTGTTCGTCCCGTCTTCTGCTGTAGGAATGTTTTATTATAGAAGGTGGCGCCGATCTTGCAGTTGCTTCCCCTTGGTAACCGATTCCCGAAAAGTCGGACATGATAGTTAGATTTGTAGAAGAGTGGTCATCTTCCCAAAGGCCACCGCCTCGAAATTCTGCCGGTGACAGGACCGGATGATGAAGATTGCCGCCAAATGAGCGACCTCTTTTCACTTGATAAGGGTGGAAGCCGCTCGTAGGCCGATCGTTCTTCTTCCCGAACCATGGGCCAAGAGCATCCCATAGAGACTGACAGTTCTCTGTGACCTTGACGACATCTCTTTCGTCGTCCTCCTCTTCGCTGTTGTCGCTGATGGCAGGCTGAGCAGGAGAAAAAGTAGAAGTTCGACTCACCTGCTGCAATTGCTTGTACCGTGTCCGGAGCTTCTCCATCTTCTCAGATTGCTTGGCGCTATCTGTGTTGACAGTTTGCCCGTCTGCGGCTCTCTGCAATTCGCGATTAGCCGTCTCAGCCTCACGTCGGAGCTCGTCTTTCTCGATGAACGCCGTCAAGAGCTGTGACCGCTGAGCCTCAAACTCATCCTTTAGCGCCTTGTGTTTCTTCCTCTCTGCTTCAAGCTCCGCACGGAGGGAAACAGCAAGCATGCCGTCGGTTCTCTTCAGCTCCGCAATGGCGTCTTGAGTAGACTTCTCAACCGCGTTGACTTTTCCCTCCATGTCAGCATACATTCCGGTAAAAGCGTATTCCCTGAAAATGATCTTACAGTCACCTCGTGCTTCTAGTAGAGCTCGCTCTTTGTCGGCCAGCTGCTCTTTCGCGGAAGCGAGTTGCCTCTCGAGTTGCCTGGCACGGTTTTGTTCTGCCAGGACCTGCGTCCGCAAATTGGAATACGCCTCGTCTCTAAAGTAATTCGACATTAGCCACTTCGTGCCCGGTGCCAGGTCGTAACAAGCTTGAATAGCCTGGACTAACCCCTCTTTACCCATGTTCTGGATAAGCGCATCGAGCTGATGTTGGCTGACGGTATACTTCTCGAGCATGTCGTTGAACTTGTCCTGGACGGCTTGGCGTGAAGCGCGAAGGTCCTCCATCTCCTGGATAAGCTGACCTTTCTCCGTCTCCGTGCCGATGCTGCTCTTCAGAACAGCATTCTCAGCTTGCAGACGTTGCAATTCAAGATTTCTCATAGACATAGCATTGCTAGATTCATTCAGTTCATCCTCAAGTGTAGTTGGGCGGGTTCCTATAGGGGTGCTCGGAGTAGTCCCCGAGGGATCAAGCATCATAACCTTCTCCTGGAGATCTCTGACGACCGCCTCGTCTATCTGGCTCCTGGCTTGCAGGTCCTCGAGTCGTAATCTTAATTCCGCATTCTCCGCTGTATACATAGTCTTCTGGTTGTTGAAATTAGCAATGTCGATTTCGTATCCCTGCATTTTCGTAGCATAAGCTTCTGCTTCTCGCTTCAGTGTCTCTATCCTCATCGTGGCGTTCTCGAGTTGCTCCATGAGCCTAGCCGCATCCATCCTCTCATTCTGGAGAGTTTTGTACTCGGCCTCTATCGCCTTCATCGATTCTAATTTCTTCCTCAAATTGTCGGCCATGTTGGCCTTCTTAGAAAGATCCTCATTCTTAGAGCGGAGTTCTTGGTTCTCGTCAGTCAAAGCCTCGGCTTTCTGAGCCACTAACTCAAGTCGAGCTTTCTCCTTCAAGAGCCTATCCCTTTCATCAACCAGGTAGTTCCTCTCGTTCTCCAAGTTTGCGATGAGCGTTTCATTTTCCTTGAGTTGGCGCTGGAGACGGTTCCTATCGAAATTACCCACTTCCGACTCAATCTGCTTGTGCAACTGCTCATTTTCCTCTTGGAGCTCCTCGTGTTTCCGTAGAAGCTCGTCGTGGTTATCTTGAAGACGATCAAGCCGTGTCTTGAGACCAATTGCTTGCCTTCTTGCTTCATCCGCCTCGTACTGCAGTCTCACCAGCTCGGCTTCATACGCAAGTTCGTCGTCGTCTTCAGCGCCATGGCCGGGCTCGAGGTCGCCATCACCAGCCTCAGTTACTTGCGCTAGCTTGGCATCAACCTCCTTGAGGATCTGGAAAATACCCTGCTGGAGCTTCGTTTCCAAGTGCATAACTAGATTAATGTACTTCGAGTTGTCATCTTCGCGAAAACAAGCAGCGGACACGAAGAGCACCAGAACCTCAAATATGCCGGCTTTAGTAGGTTCCTTAGCCAACTGTTGGAAGTCGACTTGGTTGATCAAGGGCTCGATTTTCGCGCAGTACCTTCTCGCGAAGTCCTTCAGGCCCATATGAATGATGTGTAAATTCCGCCTTCTACCTTGGGATCCATCATTTTCGGTCGCGGAAGCCGCAAGGCTCTGCTGGAATCTCGAGGGGTTGTATTCATTGTCTAGAACTTCGAGGAGCGCCGAGAAAACGGCACCATCAAAAAGGTTCTCGGGCTTCTTGGCTCTTAGCTCTGGGTCTCGGTCAGGTAGGAATTGCACGAGCATCGTGTCAGCCTATAAAACAGCCATGTTAGCATTGATCCGAAATCTAAGACATGAAAAGGAAGGGGACCACTTCAAAAACGTACCCATTCGAGCAAAGCCACTTGTGTGGCCTGTGAGTGAATAGAAGGAACCATGATAGCGGTTGAAGATAAGTTTGTGATACGCGATCCCGTCTTCGCCGCGTAAGATATTTAGAAGTCGTGAGATCGCACTCGGTTCGGAGGGACGGGGTGGCAGCTGGTTGCGCGGGATCAGTGGTTCATTAACGTATGAAAACAATAGACTCGGGGGCAAAATGTGTTGCGCCCGAACAACATCAAAAGGAATGGGAATAGTCTGAGTAGTTGACGTTGGCGTATCAAGAACTCGGGCTTTTGGAAACGACTCGGGTTCCGGATAGGCGGGCAAGAAGTACGATTCGTCGTGCACAGCAGCGTTACGGAAAGCTAATATAATTCATTGTCTAAAAGAAGAAGGATCGTTCAAAAGATAATCAAGAGCATTGTTAACGCATACCCTTGCTTTCTTTTTCTTGCTAGCCCAAAGGATCTGTGTGAAGGGAACGGCACGATTTCAAAGAAAGCTGCTGTGTGTTCCGGAGAGGGATCTAATTAGATGCCCGTTTTAACACTTCAGGTGTACTTGACAATCGTTGGTCGCTGGGCCAAGCGGCACGGGCCCTGTGGAACTTCATATCGATCAAGGTTGGAGCCCACTTCAGCCCACTCAAGCCCGCTCAAAGGGGGGAAGGACTGCCCCTTGGCTCCTGTACCTACAGGGATTATGCATGTGCTAATACAATCAAATCTGCATCTTCCATGTCTAGGGCTAAGCTATTTCGTCAACCTGCAAGGTACGAGAGACCTTGGGGTTTGAGATAACGGAGAGCCTTTCCCCAACGGCGACCTCGGGTCGACCTTGCATCAAGACTCCGATAATGATCTTTGTTTGGTACCTAATTAATAGGCAGGCATTATCAAAGGCGTTGCTAGAATTCTAACGTAGAAGGATGAGTTGAATAACGACATAGACATGTATCTTACAAATATGTCACTTTTGTGTGTCCCTCCATTGTATAAGTACACATCAGGTAGTTGCGGATATCAAAGTTTCAATCTAAGAGTGGGGGATAAGCTAAGGCTTTAGCAATGCACATAGACTCCTAGCCCTTCTTAAACCCTTCCAAGAAAGATAGAGGTAACTATTATTCTTGCCCACAAACAATAACTCGTCTATTCTGCAGTACGACCTAGGTAGGTACAGCAGTAAGGGATATGTTGGAAAATAATTTGAAGTTAGCCAATTTACAGAGCGAAGCTACATCTCCTCGGCAATGGGAGGGATGGAGTCGAAAGCGGTCACGTCAACCATCGTCAACCCCAGCACCCCCCGAAGTACACGGCGCAACGCAAGGTCACATTTCACCACTACCGTTTGTTTCAAGTCGCAATCCGCCCCCACAAAAAGCCACCATGTAACACGAACTGCGCGATCAGACTCATCAGCATCTGACTTCGGACGATTCTTGCGACAACAAGGGAGTCCTATCGGCTATTTGACTGGTATGACCTTTTGCATACGAACGAATGCATAGTATATCCTATGCGACATCCATTTGATTTCCTAGATATGCATAATTAATCTATAAACCTTGGCAAGTAACGCCTCCCGGGTTCCCGTCTAACGAAAACTTATCACATACGTTGAGTCCATTGTGAAGTTCCCGATTCGCACGTGGGATCATTTATGAGAGACGCATGCCAAGCAAGGGCTCTCTTCCACCTCGCCATATTAAAATACCAAGGTTCTGAATTTACGCTATAGGAACATCAGTCGCTCTTCATGGATATAACGTCTTCTATAACTCGAATTACTCCGTTAGAAGAATCCAACTGGATAATATTTCAAAGTGCGAGAGACATAGCGAAGTCGGCCGAAAGTGGATATTAGATATCCAGCATACTACCAACCAAACTTCAAATATGATCGAGTCTACTTCATACCGCCTCTCCGGAAGGGCTACTCACAATGTTCCGAGGAAATGCTTGTAGGATCCACATATTCCGATTGCCTTAAGGGAGACGTCTCCGTTATCCAATATACATACGTGCTCAGCAGATCTACAGCAAAGTTCCTACTTTACGTATCCCAGGTATGTCCCAAAAAGGAAGCATATCCCGCGTTTGACGTCGGATCCGTACTAGGTTTAAAAGACGATGAAGCCGGAGGCTAGGTGCGGTGGAGCTCCATCCCAGGTTCATTGACGCTTCATATCCAGCTGAAAGATAAGTGCCTTAGCTAACGATATCCTGTGATCCGTAGGTAGATACGGCACGTGGGAATCGTAGAATCTCAACGAGACCAATCCTCCTAGCCTCCGCGTGGTCATCCAAAAAGGTTGCAGAAAACCAATTCCGCTTTGGGGAGGGTCATGCATTTTCACCGGTCCATATTTGTGTGGAGAACAGCAAGGCATGCATTCAAGCAGACGACGTCAAGCGCACTCTAGCAGGCCTTGCATGGCTCACGAAGCCGAACTAGACAGTCCGCATCATAGCGACACCTGCCTTCAAAAGCCCGAGACGCTCCGAACGCATAGTGAGAGATAGTGATATTTCCTATCGAAACGATAGCCGCCCTAACAATCCCATTACGATCCATCGAAAAGCAGAAAACGCCGTAACCCAAAGTCTAGTTCAGCCCACACCATTATTCATTTTCATGCCAACTGTCCTTATCCGACGCCCATCCCGTGTTCGAAGTTGCGAGTCCGCGGTGCGGAGAGGGGGTATCGTGCAGGTTGTCCTCATAAGCGTCGATACACGGGTAATATTCGAACACGTGGTACTCAAGAAGGATCGTTCTGGATAGAGACGACCTGATCCTCTTCGATGACGGCGTGGTACTCAGCGCTCCATGCCGACACCGTCTCGAGGATCTTCTGCGGCGCCTTGGCTGCGAAGCCTCTGTTTGCAAGGTCTCATGGTTAGTTTGTCCATTCATTACTACAGAGGCATATTATGCCTATTGCGAATATGATAGAAGGGTTAGAACATTGAGCGCAATGGATGCGTACTTGATGAGCTGGTATTCATGAGTGATTATGCCCCCCGCCTTTCGGATATCATCCTTGGCGCGGTTGACGATGTCGTCGGTGGTCTCGCTCGGGAAGCTGACGATCACAGACTTCTGGACATCGACGGCGGAGGCGCCTTGGGCGGCAGCAAGCGCCGCGACGATCGTGGAGAAGAAACGCATCCTTGTTATGATGATCGGCTTGTTCGGCCTAGCAAGATCTTGAGGTTGGCTAGTGGGTAATAGACTGTAGATTGTAGGTTAAAGCAGCGAATAAATACTCTTGTCAATTAAATGGATTGGCCGACAAGTAGTGGTGGAATACAAGCAGTATTTGTAAAAAGCTTGACTTTGTCGCAAAGGCCAAGAAAGTTCAGGTTGAAACAAGGTTGAATAGTGAGAGTCTGCGTGATGGTAGACTTGGCGGTTTGGCCTGGGTGTCGATCGTTCTTATTAGAGGGATCATCCGCCTGGTAAAGAAGCTGGGGCAGCCTGGGGGACCCCAAACTGTGGGGCATCCACTGCATGCCTCCCTATGGTGAGTTCCCCGATAGGCAGGTGGTGGGCCTGTTAATTGACGGCGCACCAATCAGAAGAGGACGAAAGATTGTACCACCAATATCGCGCCACCAAAAAGGCATCCCGGAAATTCCCATCAGAGACATGAGTTAAACATGTGACCTCCTTCACGACACCGACCTGTGTCCAAAGTTATTCCGTAGAATGGCATATCCCTAATGGCAGTATCTTTGAACCTGTAATAGCAAAGATTTTGCTCATATCATACCACCCCATTTCAGACCGAATATGTCAAGTTTGTCGTTCCCAACAGTCATTGATGCACTTCATCCGTAGGACGTGGAAACTATCTACGAGTCTACACACGCTAAACCGCACAACTTTGGTACATAAGGTAACTAGGTAGGACGGTCAGAGTGGCCTATGAGCCGACCTGATGTATTACCTGGAAAGATGATGCAGCTCACGGATGACAGACATGACTTATATACTATTTCATGACGCTTCCTGCAACCTTCGCTCCTCATATAGTGTGAGCTTTCTGGGAGCAATGACGAACATATGGAAAATGACTGCTTGTTTATGACGTGGGTTGTACCATTCGAAGCAACTCTTTGTCATTATTTTCGACGATTGGTTATACGGCCATCTCAACTAGACTGATATTTTCCCCTGGAAAGTTAGAACGCCATTTGTTCTGTGTGATGACTCGAACCCATATCTAAATTAATCAATGCTGGAACAAGACGAATAACAGATGTAGATAATTAAGACATCCTTATGACGTTCTCTTCGTTGGGTCGCAGACATCTCGATCTATGCTATTCGAGCTGAGATGTCGTCAGAGTGGGATAGTGTAAAACCACAGGGTGCTTCATGGGGTAAGGATGGCCTCATGTTGATGACTGCTTTGAATCCTCGTATTGACGCCCAAGGGAGTATTGCCGCTCTCCCTGTATAGACGTAGCTAAGTAGCTGTTAAGCTATACGGTCTTCCTAAGATTAGCCCCTGATAAGCCTGACAGGTGTGGCAGTCAAGTATACAGGCATTGAGGTATTAGCTGAAGAAGTCCTTACAGAACCGGTCAGTAGATTATTCACCAAGGGATTGATCCGATGAATGAGTGCAGAAAGTAGGTTATTGGTGCTGATATCAGAACCAAGGATGAATGGCACCCAGTATAGGAAGGCAGGTGCACCCTATTCCGACTCTGGAATTGTGGTCAGTGCTAACCTGCCACGCGAGTGACCGCGACAGCTGCCAACCGAACCTAGCAGCAACATAAGTAATACAATAAACATTCCTTCCATCACCCCTAATTCACGGCTGCGCGACCAATATGGTCTTTGGTCTAGTGGTCATGGAAGTAGGGTCAGAAATAACCACCGGGTTTTTCGTAGGTCGTGGGTTCGAATCCGAAGCAGGGCGGCAAGGCAGGCCAACTTGTTCAGGTCAAATGTCGAAGATTCGCATCCCAAGGCCGAGCTTTTTTGCACTTCATGTATCTAATATTTTTCTTCTTCTTTTTCCCATCCTGACTTGATCTTTTTTTCGTATTCAAGTCCCGATGAGCCATCCACTTTTGCATTTCTTCGCAGAATCTGGACGTTTCCCCCAAATCTAGATATCATGGGAACTAGGATCCGCATTCAAGTCAGGTCAGCAATGTCTAAGATTGACGCTGGCTTGAGGTTTACTTGAAAAACAGAGAAAGTCACGATAAACGCTCAATCACTGCAACCTGCTACTGGATTCCAGAGATAAGCTGACACATGCAAGCCGTCTTCTTAAGATTTGACTAGGAAATATCTACATAAGGGTACAATTCTCATGTATCCTCCATCAAAATGACAAATCTCACTTTGGCACTCTCCATTGATCCATAAAACCTCAGTTTCCGGTTCCTAATTCTGAGCAGCTGAAGGCAATACGAAGTTCGTTTTCATCACTATGATAATTTCATCTAAAGCATTACAAACCATTGGCCTCGATTCTCAATCTCATGCTGCTTGCCATGACCCCATGTACTATCAATGTCATACCCCTGGATACTCTTCGAGCAATGACTACACAAGATCGGATTGCTAAAGTAGGCAACACATACGTCTTCATCATTCAATATGGTGGGAATAGAACGTACCACTAGGAAGATATGGTTCAGTCTTTTGCGTACTTGGATGAACTGTATGATTATCATGGGACTGGGTCCATCTATTTAGTGGAATCGAGAACGTCTTGCGGCCGACACTTTTACCAGTATGTCTAAGAACATTGCGGCTTCAAGCGGAAACATTGTGTAAGAATACCATATAAGACCTTTAAACTGGTGCCGCTAATCCCTTTATGAAGGCGAAATCTCTAGACTTATGAACGCAAGACTTATCAGCGCCTTCTGGAGCGGACGTCTCTCTTTGATTTACGCAGTAGTTCTGCTGCAATGGAGCGAGCATTGAAATCAACCTTCTCAAGCTCGAACTTACTTACACTCTCTTACGTGGACGACTTATCCTAAACATGCAATGCGACCCTAGTTTGTCCCTTGAATAAGTGTCGGAATAGCTCTTAGCTGAAACTTACATTACCATCATGTTCGGCCAACGAAAAATAATGCGTCGAGTGGCATAACCCCTTCACCGGCTTCAGTACTTTAGCAACGAGCATTTCTCGCTTAGACACATCAATGAAAAAGATAAGAAGCGCAGTAACTAGACTGTACCCGATAATGAACTGCCGGGAAAAGTAGATGAAAGCGTTATATGGAACTCTGATTGGTCATTGGAAATTAGCCTCTTCGTGGAGGCCGACTTGACATCGAGGGGCCATATCTTACTAACGAACCCGAATAAATAACGGCCAATAAAGGTTTCGACAGAAGCGATGGATTGTATCGACCTAGGACGGGAATATATCAAGGGTCTACTCTGCAGCAGTCCAGGCTCAGTTCTGTCGGCTTCGACTAGATAACCCGCAACCAAACCACGCAATAAACTATTCGTAGAAAAACCATGGGTAGAATATCATACCTCCTCACCAAGGCCACCGCGGCCCTCATCTCAGCAACCCTAGCGTCGGCGACGCCAAATATAACCGTGACGCCTCTCCCAAGCGGCTGCGCCGGGTACCCAAACTACGACAACGCAACCGGCATCGCCGGACCGCTGCGTCTCGCGGCCGACTCGACGGGCAGGGACCAAGACGGCTATAAGTTCATCCCGAAATTCGCGATTGCCGTCGGCGGCGGAAGCTGGGGTTTCGTACGCCTTCTCTCTCTCTGTCTCTCTTACTCCCCCCTCCCCTTTTTTCTCTCTTTATCCACAGCAGCCCCAGTTCTACCCTCTCCGCTCTATCACGTGTCGTAGCATCTGCACACATACAGGAATGCAAGCAAAAGCTAATACCAGACCGCGCGGTAGATGGTAATCCCAGCGACGCAGAACGAGACCGCGGAAGAGATCGTCTTCCGCTGCGCCAACGACACGCTGCAGGCGCAGCTAGACACGGGCAAGCAGTGGCAGCCGCTGATCGCGGCCGGCACGCCGGGCGAGGCCGCCTTCGGCTTCAACCTGCCGGACCTGCCTGATCCCAACTACCACCTCGAGACATGGTACGCAAGCCCCTTTTCCCTTTCCCCCCATCCCTCCCAAAAACCCCAACCCCAGTAATTTTCCGTGCTCTCGAATACCTCGCTCAGTTGCTAACACGAGTACCTAACAGTACGTAATATCCAAAGCACCGACTCGAAACACCATACTAACAAGCAACAGACTCGCACGCCATAGAAGGCGTGCCGCAGCCGGGCGTGTTCCTAGGCGCCGTCAACGTCACGACGTGGGGCTTCAACTACCAGAACTTCACCGAGACGGGGGAGTACTATTACGCCAGACTGCTGGGCCCCAACAGCCAGAACAGAGCGACGGGGAAGCCGCTAAACCCGGGCGAGTTTACCGGATACATCAAGATCACCGGTATTTGAACAGGTATCGGGCGGATGGTTAGAATAGCCTCTGAATAGATCTAGCGTGTCGTCTAGTTGAACGAGAATTAGGGAATGAGGAAGTGCGCCTTTACCGAGATATCCGGATGCTATGCAATCTTTATGGACTCGAAGGTCCATGCCTAACTCCAAGTGCACAAAGTCTATATAAACATTTTTGGTGAAGTATGTCTATGCATCCAATCTATGCCAGTCTATTCAAATTATTCATCATTAGTCCCACATCCAGCTAAGCAGGCGTACCCATCCCTCCGACTTGCCTTCAGGCTCGTCGGGATGAAGATCCGCTTGCTGGAAGGCATCTTCGAGGGGTATGCTCTTGAGAGATGGAATTCGCGTCTTCTTGACGAACTTCCATATGAAGTACGCAGAGAGTACGAGTGGTATGTCCCTGTAGTAATTAGTATCCCTTAGGTACCTAGTTAAACTGGATGAACTGATCAAAGAGAGGAGACGTACAAGTAGGACGAAACAAAGTCGCTAGCATCCCAATTCCCCGTAGTAAAGACCTTGAAGCCGCTCGTCAGTAGAATCAGAATACACATAAAAAGCGAGAAGCTCGAGCTATAGACTACACGAGCATTAGCGCACTTCTCATCCAAGGCGTGAATATCATCTGCTCAACTTACTCGTCCACCAGTTATGCCACGGCAGTCGGGACGTCGGGATACCCTGCTTCGCCATAGCCATCTTGAGCCGTATATGATTAAGCAGGATCACGGACCACGAGACCAACACGCCGGCAGCCGTCAAATCGACCAGCCACCAGAACACGGTCAGCGCGCCCGAGCTCAGGCTCATGAAGCTCAGGAACATGCACGCCGTGTACAGTAGCACGCAGACGTACGGCGTGCCCCAAGACGTAGTGCGCAGGAACACCCGCGGCGCCTGTCCCTTGAGCGCTAGGCCGAAAAGCACGCGCGTGCCTGCTAACAGTGCCTGATTTGATGCTGACCACGCTGATGTGATGACAATGGCGTTGACAACGCTAGGAATAGCGCTGATGCCCGCGGCCGAGGCCGCAATGACAAACGGGCTCTGGGCAGCAGTGCCGGAGGAATCATCGAGCCGCTCGTCATCGCTGGCCACTAGCAGGCCCACGACGAAAACAGCCAGCATGTAGAAGAGCAGCACGCGGATAAAGATCCGCTTGCAGGCCCTCGGGATAGCGCGGCGCGGGTTCTGCGTCTCGGCCGCCGCCATAGCCAGCGACTCGACGCCGGCGAACGAGAAGACGGCGCTAGTCAGCACGCCCCAGAAGCCGAGGAAGCGGCCCCAATCGCCGGTGGCGACGTACTCCACAAAGGGGCCCGGGTCGTGCCAATACCTGAACCCGGTAGCAGGCACTCCCGGGACACCGCCGGCGGCGATGACAATGCCGAGCACAATAAGGAAAACGACGAGCAGGACCTTGAGCAGAGCAAACACGAACTCGACCTCGCCAAAGACGCGCACGAAAGCAATGCCCACGAAAAAGGTCAACGCGATGAACGCCATGATGTAAGCGGTCGGGTTAATGTCCTCGGTCCAGAAGGTGAACAGCACGCAGATGGCTGTGATTTCGCTCGGGATCGACAGCGCGATGCCGTACACCAAGTTCCAGCCGACGGCGAACCCGAGGGCGGGGTCGATCAGGAACTCGGCGTGCCGCACGAAGGACCCCGTCACGGGCAGCAGCGCCGAGACCTCGCCCAGGGCGAACGTCACGGCGCAGACTATAAGACCTACGATGGCGTAGCCCAGCAGGGCGCCGAGAGGACCGCCGGTCTGGATGGCGCCGCCGAGGCCGAGGAAGAGACCCGTGCCGATGGCGCCGGCGATGCCGATCATAGACAGATGGCGTTGGGCGAGGCCGCGCGACAGCGACCGCGACTCCGTCGCTGTGACAAGATCGCCGGAGTGATCATCATGCGGGTAAGCGTCGAGGACGCTGTCCTCGATATCGTTTCCGTTGCCCATGTCTGACGTCTGACGGCCGCGCGACGAGGCGATGAGCGGCTCAGTCTCGGTGGTCATGGCGATAGACACGGTCGTAAGCCGCGGCGGAACGTTACAGCGGTGTAAATAAAAGATTCAGGTGCCTTGCTCAGAAGGGCAGGTTGTTAGGGCGAGTTGACCTCACCGAGTACCTAATGGGTAAGACAGCAATCACGCCATTTTCAGCCATCATTGGCCATGCTGGCTCACATGGACATTGGTAGGTAGGTAGTGAGACGGATGCTAGGAGCAGTGTATTGATTTGGGTTGTCTATAGCTGCTGGGGTATCTTATCGCTACCGATAAGCGGAAGGGGGTCCGTTCCCGGGTGCATCTTCCGAGAAGCGTCCACCTGGGGAACTCTACCTCCTTACCCTGAATCTCATTGTCGAGGCTCGATAGTTTCGAAGACCGAGAGGCAACTTGCTCTAGCGCACGTATTCATATTTGCTCGTCTCACCAGCTAATCAAAAACTTGGCGCTTCATGATATAACTACCTATTATAGATCTATGGACGTAGGTTCAAGTGACGGTTACTGCCAAGCGACCTTAACGCACATGCCGTAAGAGACCGCTAATACAACCGGGCTTTGCCAGAATCCTCAAAATCTCACGACCACGCATACCATTGTACAACGGCAGTAAAGAATATGCTCACCAATAAATCACCACAATTGATCCGATAAGACTCTGAATGCACAGCTTCTCACACCAAAAGTCGGAGCTGCCCTCTTCTATCAACGTCGTGAGACTCGAGTAGCGTTGCAACCCCCTGTCTAGCGCAGCTAACTCAGAATGAATCATAATTGTTCATCCACCGCCAAATCTGAATCACCGCGGAGCTCCTAGGGAAGATCTTCGCTACACAGCAGACGGCAGAGAGCAATCGCACCCATCATTCCAGGAGCACAACGCGATGCCCTCAATGATTCATTTTCGCTCATCCTCTACTCATGGTGAGCACGATGAGAGATTTCACAGTAGGCAGTAGAGATTCAGTGTAGAGACGGGATATATAAGTCAATGCAGTAGATGTTGTAGATAGAGTAGACAATGAACAGAAACTGATTTCAATCGAGACTCTGCAACGTGCATCAAGACAGTGGTATGCCAGAATCCAAGTCCCATCTTCCACCTCATCATCCAAGATACAACGACGTTCCCTCAGCCTACGAATTAAATTCTGCAGTCCCGTCAAGGGCAAACACGCATGGGGAAAAGAAACGAGCCGACATCGTCTGAGAGAAGCAATTTCAATTATATTCGGGACTACTAGAAAACCTCGAGAGATACACGCGGCCCAGATTTCGCTAACTTTTCGCACCCTTCTCATAGTTCATCTGCAGCATGCTACGTAACGCTGCCGCCTCGGCCTCCTGACGAGCGAGACGAATCCGCAAGTCGTCCCGTTCCTGCTTGACGCCCCGAAGCTCCTCCTCCAGCTCGGTGATCCGGTCGATTCGCTTCTGTCGATACTTGCGCGCCGCAACGTTGTTGCGTTGGCGCTTGAGCGCAGTAACCGGATCCACAGAAGGCGAGCGGCGTTGAGTCCTCGGAGCTTTCCCTTGACTGGAAGAGGATGGAGACATTTCAGAGGGTGAGTAGGCCTGATTTGCAGGTCCTGCCTCTGGCTCCGGCATGGTGTGAGGGCCTAATGGCTGATTAAAAAGAAGATCTGGGTTTGCTTGGTAACCAGGTAGCATCTCCGACGCTGTTACAGTTAGCAGAGGATAAAGGCATATGAATATCAGGACACAAACCATCTAGATGTCCGCTGCTCATGTTGTTCTCAAGAACAAAAGGGTCGCCTACCCCGTCAAGGCCGGGGAGGGACCAGGCTACTTCATTGATATTCCCATCACCCAATCCCAAGGACCAGTCTCCGGTGGGGGGTAAGATCGGCCCCCCGAATGACGAGAAGAGGTCCGCCGGCCCTAAGGCGGAGCTCTCCCAGTCATACGAATTATGGAGGGTTGAAGGAGGCGACTCCCTGAACTGGCGGGTAGTAGCCGGCGTAGACGAGTCTTGGGCAGAACACGCATGTTGCGGTGGTTGCGACCATGATGATATGGTAGAGTGGCCTCCTCTCGAGGCCTGGTGAAAACTGGGGGAATACTCTAGTGTGATTGTCCAGGCGCCGTCCTTTCTGCGAACGGCGTGGGTGTCGTCCCAAGCAAGATGGGAATAATGAGGGTTGGAGAGAGGGGAAGTCCTTTTCGGTTTCCAGTCTTCCGGCGCTCAGCCCTTTTAAGTTCAGGCGGGACCTAATCTGCTAATCTGACCTGGGGGCTTGCTGGGGTGTAAGGATTGGCCCGTGCAACCTTCTAGAAGGCTTGGAGATTGTAAGGGGTACCACTGCGTCGGTGGCTGAGCCAACTCAAGCCAGTCAGCCACACCGCTTCGCGTGGGTAGCATCTTGCGAGCTCCACATGCGGGCCTCACAAAGTCCCGTCCCTTCTCCAACTGCCCAGCAGCCCCACCATCATTTATCTGCCCATTTGATGTCACTTTACCAATGACTTGAACTGCGGCCCGCGATGATAAACGCAGTTCTGGTCTTCAATGGCCAGGGTCAGCCTCGTCTGACCAAATTCTATACTCAGCTGGTATGACGATACGTCCCGTCGAAGCAAGTACGACCATCTAAGTAACACATGTCGGCAGGAAACGAGCATCCAGCAGCGACTGATCTCCGAGATCTTCACTCTCGTCTCAAACCGCCCCGACGGTGCATGCAATTTCTTACCTCTACCACCTCTCCTGGCCGCATCCGGCACCTCGCAGTCCGCGTCTGAGCCTCACAACGATGTCCCCTCGCTCGTGACGTATCGGCACTACGCGACCCTCTACTTCATCGTCATCTCGACTTCCACCGAGTCCCCGCTGGCCCTCCTGGACCTGATCCAGGTATACGTCGAGTCGCTAGACAAGCTGTTCGAGAACGTGTGCGAGCTCGACCTGATCTTCAACTTCGAGACTCTGCACGCCGCGCTGAGCGAGATGATTGTGGGCGGCGTCGTCATAGAGACAAACTTAGATCGCATAGTCGCCGGCGTGCGAGCCCAAGGCACAGTGGCGAAGCGGCCCGTCAACGAATCTAGGAGTACCGGGCTAGGCGCCGGACTGGGCATGGGCGGTAATTTCGTATGGCCCGGTCGGTGACCTTCTGCCCATGCGTGCATAGACGAGTACATAGTAAGGTGTCTGGAGTTTGGGAAGTTATGGACGCGGAACAAGCATCAAGCAGGAACAGCATCGTCTTTGAATGGGAGATTCCAGCGTTATACAGGTGCAAATGAACATCAATTGGGTATTTCCTGGCCCTCGAAACTCCATCCATGCAATGTGAGGCTCATATTGTACAAAATAATATCGTTACTTTGGGTTTGTGATCGCTGCTATGTCCGGATTTCGCCTTTCGTATCTCTGTTCTGGTGACAACGCACCGAACGCACCCCAGAACGTGTCCCTTAGCTAAACATCCTATGTGTTAGAAAATATGACAGTAAGCAGTGTGGGAAGCGTTTGACGTACTCCTTGGAATGGTTGCTTCTCCGTTTTCCAGTCCATAAATAAGACGGTATAGACTAAGACAGCTATCGTAGGCGCCAGGTCAGTTCACGGCCTCGGCTATTTCTAGGAATGGCCCTTGGACTCACAAGTCACACTGAACAGCTGTGCCAGTCGGACGAACTTATCCCAACGGGGTCGCGCCGTCGCCAGCTTCACCCTTCGCTTATATCGTCGTTCGAACCGGAATTGCTCCTTCTCGGAGAGCTTGGAGAAGTCGGGCGGCCAGACCTTCTTGGGCTTGTATCGACTATCGTAGACCCCTGTTAAGGGCGTCATTGTCGTATTTCTCAGCTTGGGAGCGATAGGCATCTCTGCCATCCTTCGAACTAGCGTTGGAAGCATGGCGAGACGGTGTTTGTGGTTTCCGGTCGAACAGGTCGATTCGCTTTGCGACGAAGTTCATTCATTCCTCAATTGCGCCGCATTTTCTGCGAATTTGTGGCTTGAGTGATTTTTGCACCGCCACTCCATTAGTTGACAGCCACAGATTGGTCAAGCCCCCCCTTTTATCCTCAGGGCCCCTTTCTCACCTGCTCACCCAAGAGCTTGACTGTGTACCTAGATGGATATTGATTACTAGATACCAGAGCTCAACGGTAAATCTTCTACTCAATTATATCAATATCAGGATCACTAAGGTTTATATCCGTATAAGGTACCTATTAAATTTTTATTCTATAAGTAAAAAAATAGGGGCCCATCCCACGATATAAATCCCCGGGGAAGGGAATCTGGACAACTCAATCGACTTTGATGATCTAGACGGCTATTGACGAATTAACCGTGGACAGGAAGAGTGGATGCAGTTGGCGCAGTATTTCAAGGTGCTCATGTACCGTCCGCATTTGCAACACGTCAGTGGGGCATCTCAAGTAGGATCGACGAAGAGATCGATCGCTCAGATCGGACTGCTTGTAGTAGCCTCAGATGCGATAAAACGACACTTTCATCTGTCCAAGTAAATTCAAAGAGTCATTGAGCAGATATATATGCTTACGAATATACAGCAGTTTCGTAAAACGTCGATCCTAAGTACGCCTTTGGTATCTCATGCAGGCCGGTCTATTGCATTATTTTTCGATCGCCGTCTCCTAACCCCTATGTCCCCGAGCGTCCTGCCACTGCCCCCGTCCTCCGTCATTATGTTCAACCTCAGCCATTACCATTAGGATCCTGTCGAATTCGACTTAACGCTTTTCAATATGTTCGCTCCCAAGCAGTCCACCAAACGCCAATATTGGCCGCGACGACGAGATCCAGCATCTTCAAGCCTTCGTCGAAAATGATCAGCTTCCCCATCTTGGCTCTCTTTCCCCTATTGCCCCCACCTGCCTTTTCCTTACCCAGACTCAGGTCGAAGTGCCAAAACTCCGCATCGTCGTCGTGATCGAGTCCTTGCGCCTTTTGCAACACCTTGTTGAACTGACTCTGCAGCTGATCTCTAGCCCTAGCACCACCCTCGGTGGACTTCTTCTCGGCGAATAATTCGCTGCTGGGAAGGTTGAACCGCAACTCGCTGATAGGCTGGCTCTTCACTTTATGGCTACTATTCCCTACTTCAGGCCCGTCTACAAGAGGGTTGAAGACGGGGCCGCTGTACGAGGGTAGGACATGTCTACACTTGAGACTGCGCCCGGCATTCCCGGTCACGAATTCGCAGCGTCCACCCCATGGACTGTAGAACATGTAGCCACGTGGCTTCAGACCTGGTGCGGGTTGCGTAATCACAGGTGCCTCGCCTCCATCGAAATCGCCACCAAACGACCCTATCGAGGCCGCGCTAGCCTGTCGGGCATGTTGAGATAGGAAAGCCGGCGAGATCGGTTGGTCATCGTCCGAGGACCTTCGATGGTGGAGCTTTTCTTTTAGATTAGCAGCAAAAGACTTGGAGTAGGCCATTACGACTTGGCGCTCAAAGGTGGCGGAGGTAGTTGCGGGGCCATTGAGCTCCGGGACTTGCAAGCGGGACGCGGATGACGCACTTCCGGGCCGTGTATCAAGGCTAGACCTTATATCCGCCGGCGGATGAGTAGGCATGCCACGAAACTTGGCGTATCCGGAGTTCTCCAAGTGTATCATGATGGAAGGAGAAGGTTGATGGTGCTTCTCATCACTAATGAGCTCGGGATTCTCGAGTTGGAAGGATGCCACTTTTCCGACGTTCCACTGCTGGCCTGAACTCGGGTCTCTTCTTATGAGAGTTAAGGAAAACGGTAGGAAAGGCCGTTGCTTGGTAGGTGATTTAGGCGATGGTGTTCGGCCGTTGTCTAGAGAAGCGAATGGGTCTGTAAACTGTTGAGTCGTGGGCTGCTCGCTAGGTCGTGCCGGTAGCGGCGGCGGCCGATCCATGCTATATCTCGGTTGATACTCAGGCGGTTGATCATAGATAGACGCCCTCAGATTAGTGTCGGGAGAATCTGCTGTGGCCGGCCTAGGTCCTAGAGGTCTTCGTTGAAGCTGCGCCGACGGAGGGGTGGCTTGTGAGGCTTGAGGTCGTTGAGGGGGAACTGGCTTCCGTACGAGGGGTTGCGCTGGACCATTGATACCTTGATTTTCCTTGCCGTATGGAGGCAGCGGTACGTTCTCATCTGCTTGCGACGAAGCAAGACTTGAGGTTCCTGGTACTGGTTTCCTATGAATTTGATTCCCTGACCTTGAGCTCTCCCCGCTCGTTCTAGGAGACGATGAAGACCTGGTCTGGTTGTGAGGCGGTACGAGGGCCTCGTCCTCAGGAGTGTTCAGATGAACATAATATAGTGAACTGGCCACATCCTCTGCTGTGACATTTTTAATTTGAGGTTTCAAGGTTGAAAGAATGATGTCTGGGCTAGGTGTTAGGGTGAAAATTCAACGACGTTTCGGGTGGTATGTTTTCAGGGCCTACCCCTAGTGCCAGGAACTCTGGAGATGTAGAGAGTGATTGGATCTTGCTTTTCTTCGTTGGGTTTCTTTGGATATTGCGGCGGATTGGCGGCGAGATAATTGAGTGACGCTAGCGAACGTGCCTCAACATACTCGTCCATGCTTGGAGATTTACCAGTTCTATGAACTAGAAGAATGTGAAGCAGGCGTTGGTTAATACGTAAGTCCTGTCTGAAGATACCGGCTACCCTGTCGAGGTGCGTGCAATTGACAGGGATGGATAAGAAAGATGCGGCGCCGTCCCTGGATCTTTGAAGAAAACACCGTTAAGGACTTGGTGAACTCTATTCGATCGCGCCACCTCGTGTAGAGGAGCAGTATCTGGCGAGTGAAGGTTTGACCATAGGGTTGGCCAAGTCTAATTATAAATAACGAGTTGGGTAGGGGTTGCTAGGGACGGCATCAGAACGGACCAAGGACAGATTGAGATGGTGGCTGAGATGTCGCTGTGATCGTATAATCCGATGGTCCGAATGAAACAAGTTATGCAGCAGTAGGTCGCGTGGCAATGGCGAGCATAAACCAAGTATGCGTCAGCAGCGAGGCTGAGTTGTGAATTATGAGTTGTGTCGTTGACTTTCGTGATGCTTCTCCCTCGACCCAAACCAGGCACCGCCCACTGCAAGACCCCACTAGACAGGCGCTTGAAGCCCTGGCCGCGGATTGCTTCGGGACCCCGCGCTAGTACGGAGTACCTGTAGCAAACATCTGTAGAACCCTTTTATTGGATGTTAATAAATCCCTTTTACTGGATATTAAAATACTTATAAGAGCATATTATTCAAATATGCACTGTTTCTCAACTCATTATCTCAATACTCAAATTTCACGTCTCTCCAATTGGGCTTCCAACTCAAGGTTCGATTGCGAAAGCTCATCAACACATCTGTCATCATCGTCTTAGCCACGCCACCGCTCTCGAACTTTTATTGCAAATAAGTCCTCCGATTCATTAGTATGTTACCATTAGGACACCAGTCTGTCCAAAACTACGGTCTTGCTAGTAGGTATGTACCTATTGTGGGCCTCGCGCCGTCCCTCTGTTTCATCGACTGCACCCGCGTAACCGGGCAGCGGGTTACCTCAGACAAAGTTATTTGTATTTTTCATATAAGACCTAGATGCATTACACACTGACGCAACATGGTTCAGCCTGCTGTTCTAAATGCTTTAATGAAACCATTATATCGCTCTCAATCGAGGTATTCTCATGCCATGCCAGACAGAGCTGAGAAAAAGAGGTTACAACGGTGGCACCGAAGTGTCATATAACTTGGAAACTTCTCCAAGTTTAAGACATCATTGGTAACCAGTCATTAGATTACAAGTTCAACAGGCCAAGGAAATGGAAGTGGTTCACTAACTTCATATTCGATGCGGCCTCCCATTTGAAATCGACAGAGCTTTCGTAAATCCTTGTCGAGCTGCTCTTCAAGGGTTCCTGACATGGGGCCTTCTGCTGATGCGTCAAAGTTATTCAATTTGCGATGGTTTTCGTATAAGCTGACGCTAGACCAGGACAGACGCCGCGCTCTATCCAGGCTTCGATTTAAACAGGCCTCTAGCCAAGTAACCTGTGCTTCTCTATACATCTATAGCATAAAGTTTTCCCATACGTTTTCCATTACACATATATCATTTACTCATAACGACGAGCTTTACCACTTCAGCCTCATTCCTTCCATTATTCAAGCTCAGGAAACGTGGCCGGTTCGATCTAACCTTCTGAGTGCTCAAGCTTACCCTCTACTTCCGCCTTATCCTTAAATCCCTGGGACAAGCGGACACCGCGCGTTTTCTTCTCAAACTGAACGGTGGTCCACGCCGATGGAGACTCTTTAAACATGAGGTCAATCTCCTCGAGGTTGCGGCCCATGGTCTCTGGGAATAAGAAATACACCGACACCGGGATACAGGCGGCGATGACGGCGAAAACAATGTAGTATTGCCAGCCAATGCTGTAGATGGCGACCGGCGTCACCATTGCAACGACGAAGTTCCTGCGACACAATAGGTCAGTAAACTTTTACTTACGGGTAAATAACAAGACCAGCAACATGAAAACAGATGAGAAGATAAAATGAAGACATAGGCTCACCAAGCCCAATGATTCGCCGTCGAGATTGAACTCATGGCCATTCTCAGCCTTAGCGGCGCGACCTCGGTACAGTACAAGAAATTCGCGCCCAAGAACCCGATAGGCACGAACGTATTGTATAGGTAGATAAAACAGCCAGCAGCGATTTGCGCGGACCGATTCGAAGTTGGGAATGAGGTCGCAATGGCGAGCGCAATCATGCAGCATGACATGCCAACACCACTGAGGATAAAGACAGCCCGCCGACCGAACCGGTCAATGGCTAGGAAGGCTAGAAAAGACGAAAGGAATTTCCAGGTCAGGGCGCCGCCAGAGAGGACACGAGAGATTTCGCTGCTCAGGCCGAGGTTCTCCTGGAAGAGAATTGGGGCGTAGACGCTGATGAGGTTGCTTCCACTATGGCTCGTCATCAGTTTCTATTCCTTTTTCGGTTTGTGCGGCCAGTAGGCAAGATGGTAAGACACAACTTACGACATCTGCTGGTAGAACTGCAACAGAATACACAGTCCAAACCGGTACGCCAGCTTATCCTCACCCATCTTAAGGAAATGACTTAGCTTAGCGCCGCCATTTGCGGTGACCTCAAGCGAAAGCTCAATTCCCGCAATCTCAGACTGCACTTCTTCCGAGTCCTGCGGTAGACCCCGGAGCACAGCTAGGTTCTCACGAGCTTGGTCATTCTTGTTCACCATGAGGAGCCAGCGCGGCGATTCCGGGAACATGTACACCGAGGATACGAGCACGACGGAGAAGACGCACGCAATGGCGATCGGAACGCGCCAAGTCGCAGGGCCGTTATGCAACTCGAAAAATCCGAGATCGATCCAGGATTCGAGGACGTAGCCGAGACAGATAAACAAGCCGTCCAAAACGACGTGCCGCCCGCGGTTCTTGGCACCCGACGTCTCGCTCTGCCATACCGGAACCAGGGAGCTCAGTTGGCCGACGCCGAGCCCGACGACGACCCGTCCGACGACGAACTGCGGAAGGCCAAACGACGAGGCCTCGAGGACCTCGCCGATCAGAGTGCAGATGCCGGCGAAGAAGATGACGTTGCGGCGGCCGAACCGGTCGCCCGTGTACGAGCAGCTCAGCGAGCCGAACAAGGCGCCGATGACGAAGACGGCGACCACGAAGCCCTGGAGCGTCGACTTCTCGCTTTTCTCGGCGGCCGCGGCGTGCACCGTGTCTATCTGCGGGAACGTCCTGACCCAGTCGTCCTCCGTGATCAGCCCGCCGATGCCAGCCTGGTTGTACCCGAACAGTACAAACGACGGCGCGACGATGAGGGCCGTCTGCAGCCTGCTTAGGGCGTGGCCTTGGAGGCCGAAGTATTTTGACGATACCATGATTCTAGGAGATCATAGGTGCGGAATGCGGGAAATAGTAATTAGACCTTAACCTTAGGTACTTAGGTAGGTGATAATGCCATGGTAGCAGGACAGCAGGTGAGTTAGGTAGTGTTAGAGAAGATCCGAAGAACCCTTTATCGTTTCGAAACGGCTCGCTATCACCCGCTCACTCCTTCCTTCCCTACATACATGCCAACCCCTAGCATCGGTTACGAGGGCTGCGGAGCCCCATGGGACTAACCTAACGGACAGAAAGAAAAACCCCTCCGGCTAGACTAGAAGATAACCTACCTAATTCTGGGTCTAATGCATTAAGCACCGAACTTCGGGGATGGGGTTTGAGGAATGCACAACGTGACCAAAGGAATTTACACCACATCGTGACTTCTCTCCTCCGCAAGCACACGACATCACAGTAGGTAGCGTCCAGCGCGGAGGGCGCGACCAGATCTACAGAACTCGCAGGTGCAGACCGGGCCTTCCGGCCCTTCTCTGGGTCTGGTGGGTACGAGTCCCTGGACCAAGGGTCCCTCTCGGCTGATGCCACCGGGACCTGAGCAAACCTGCATCGTGTAGATCTTAGTTCAGTCACGGTAGTATTCCTTTCTTTCTTTCTCGTTTCTGCCTCTCCCTTCTGAGGGTTATTTATCTATATGTAATTCTCCCATCACAACGCAAATTAAGCAGACATCGCTTAAACAAAATCGAAATAGTTCTTTTATGAAGCGTTTTATCGCGGGAAAGTTCTCGTGATTTACCTCGAGACTGTAACGAGGTTAATGAGGCTCAAATGGTAAGCTGTGTGGGCAGTTAGTTGGTCCCTGAACGTCCCACATCAGCTAGGTAGCTCCACGGTAGCCAATAGGCCAATTGGTAAATGCCGCGCAGGCCAAAAGTTTGGGCAGGGCACCTGACAAATCACTTTCTTGGGTCAGATAGTCTCCCGCGATGCCCGGAGGCTAGTGTGAACCGTCGTGTTCCTTGATGGACCCTTACACTTGAAGTTAGCAAGCTATTCCTACTACGTACGTATACAAGAAGCCCCTCATTCACCACCCATCCCTACATAGTAGTTGCGTATCTATCACCCGCTCATAGAAGCGGTCAACTCGCCAATTCTCCTCTCGATATCCGGCACCTGCCTCAACAGGACCTCCAAGTCCTCCTTCTCGTCCTCGAGCTTCATCCGCCTCTCAGCGTCGAGCTTCGTGAACACGTAATGGCCCTGCCCGTCAAACTGCAGGATTCTGCTGTGGTACTTCCACAAGCTGCGCCGGTGGCTGACGGTCATCAACGTGATTCCCAGCGCCTTCGCGTTATCGTACATGACCTTCTCGGTCTCGAGCGTCACGCTGCTCGTGCACTCGTCGAGGATCGCGTACCGCGGCTTGTGGTAGAAGAGCCGGGCCATCGCCACGCGCTGTTGCAGACCTCCCGACAGAACGTCGCGCCACTCGGCTTCCGCGTCCCAGCCTTCGGGGTAGAGGTCGACTAGATGCTCTAAGGAGAGGATTTTGAGAATTTCAAGAAGTTGGGCATCGGTAACTCCGCGCGCACGGACTGTTCGCAGACTATCCGGGTATGTAATCTGCTGGCGGAGACTGCCGCGTGATAAGTACGGTCGTTGAGGGATATAAAAGATATCCGTGAATGGCGGCTTGTAGACAGTCCCGCCATATACGGGCCACAGGCCGCCCAGAATTCGGAAAAGACTTGACTTCCCGCAGCCGTTCGGACCGACGACGAGAAGGTGTTCGCCCTGCTTGAGCGAAAATGAGAGCGCTTTGACGAGGACATCTCCATTAGGAGATATGATCGGTACATCAATGAACTCAATA
Organism: Hypoxylon sp. FL0543; assembly: GCA_022578575.1. Classification (NCBI taxonomy): domain Eukaryota; kingdom Fungi; phylum Ascomycota; class Sordariomycetes; order Xylariales; family Hypoxylaceae; genus Hypoxylon; species Hypoxylon sp. FL0543. Next base: position 616,910 of record MU393995.1, read on the forward strand.
TCCTTGCTCTCGACCACCTTCCCCCTTCCTTTCAACACGGCCTCATTGTCCTCGGTCCCCGAACTGGAGACAAGCTTCTTCTCGAAGTGACCAGCCTGGATATCGTCCATAACATCCAAGAGCGAAGCAACGCGTGATGTGTAACCAGCCAACTCCATGATTTCACGGTAAGAAAACATTATCCGGCCAAAGGCGTCGGATGCACTGAGCAGCATTCGCCTGTTGGTGACGAATGTTTCCGTTCGGTCGCCCATGCTGGTGGTGCCGGCTAATTGGCCAGGCAGCTTGAAAAAGACGGGTACACTGCAGAGCAAGAGGCCCAGAGCACCCCAGAAGTATTTGATGACGAAGTCTTCCATGACGCCGTGGTAGAATCGCCGTCGCAAAATGTAATTGACGTGTTTGATAAGGGTGAAATATCCCTTGTCAAGTGTATCCTTCTCCGCCTCATGGCCGTGGTAAAGTGCTACCTCTTCGCTATGGTCAATGAGTCTCGAATGCTGAAATCGGAACTCTCCCTCAAGTCGTGCCTCGTCCGCGACATATTTCCCAAATGGAGGCGTTAGGGCGCGCATGACATTGGCTGAGAGTTGGACAAGTAAAGACATGAACATGACTCCTTCGCCACCAACACTCTTCGACAATGACCATGTGTAAATTGTCTAGTTCTTGTCAGTCTTATGTCATATATACTATGATAATAGTAGATTCTCACCATATCTAGTATGGGCTTGGCTAGGTTGCTGTACAGCTCAGCTAGACTGTTAGAGAACTTGGCAACGTCAACTGCGATAAGCTGATCCGGATTCTTTATCCGGTCGTCCAGCGCGGAGATTCCATAGAATGTGAGTTGTGATAGGTACTTGTCGTGGATGTATTGGGTTAACCGTGTTCGGTACCGAAGCGACAATTCGGCTTGATGATATGAGAGCTACGGAACATTAACATCACCCCATTTAGTGTGCATCGACTCGTATTCTTACCATGGAATTCGTGAAGGTCGCAGGGACGGCGATGAGCATCCACCACACAATCCTGGTAAGAAATTCCCTCCCGTTACCTTTTACGAGAGCTTTCACAATCGCGCCGTCCATCTCCGCGACTTTCAGACTAATGAGCGTCCGTATCACCAAGAAGAAGCTATGGCTAACGAGAAGCCGGGTCTCCTTGCTCCGCGCGCCTGGGACCACTATCCTCAGCAGCCTCAGCAGCGACTTGAAGAATTCACGATTTAGCTCGACTTTCTTCTTCTTGGTCGCGTCGCCTCCGTCGCTCGAAGTTGTGCCCGATTTCCGCATGGCCGCTTCGCGCGCGGACGCGGCCTTCTGCTCGGAGATGGCATGCCGGACACGGTTCACGAGGGCGACGAGGAGGGTGAGGTAGACTGCGCGGGAGATGCGAGTTCGGTTCTTGACGTAGAGCTGTGTCAATTGCGCGACGGTGCTCTTGATCGACCGATCCGGTAGAGCGAGTTTGGACTGCACCGCCATGGCGGCAGGTCTGAGAGGTGAGATCGTGAGCTCGGCGAGAGCGGGTGAGGAGGACTGAACCTGGATTCCCACACTTGTTTACCCCAGCCACCCAGAATGAAAGCCCAGCCCATGAGACAGAAAGATGCAAGTCAGTAAATTGGAGATATACAGCTAAATTGGATTATCGTGATTACATTGTTGCGATGAATGGCGTAGCTGACTTTTGTCGAATGTCGTACAGCTTAAGCTATGTGAGATTTTGAAGAGAGCCTGTCACCTGAATGTTCCTCGGCGGATGCGACCGATGCCGTCGGTTACATTGGCTCAGTTGGTGACGTCCTAGCATGTGATTGACCCCGGCCCGTGAAAGCTTCCCAGGAGCTGAAGTGGCTGAGCAGGGCTATAACTTGTGGCTCGTTCATAGGCTCCAAGCTGTCAGGCTGTGTGGGGTAAACTCGGTTTAATTGCATAAGCTACTTATCTAAGACAGACTTGCGCCCGCGTCTATCCGATTCGCAGCGCGGGGTCCTCCATTTGCGCGCAGATAATTTTGCCACAGTGGCGGCTGTCTGATCACAAGCCTCATCCATTCTTTCATTTCTGTCAGCACCGGTCTTTTGCAATATCATAACTTCCGTACGAGACACATCCTCGCACATATTCCCTCACGATGGCAGAGGACGAAGAGGTTGCGGTCTACGACGAGGTCGAAATCGAGGACATGACCTTCGACGAGACGCTACAGATCTACCACTATCCTTGCCCCTGTGGCGACCGATTCGAGATCGCGCTCGCGGATCTCCAAGACCAGTCGACAGACATTGCCGTCTGCCCGAGTTGCAGCTTGATGATCCGGGTTATTTACGATCTCGTACGCCGCGTGTTGGTTTTTTGTTTCTTGTTATGCAGGCTAACCATGCCGTTCAGGACAATCTACCGAAGCCTGATTCTGACCCTCCGGCTCCCGAACCCGCCGAACAACAAGTCCCCATCGCTGCTTGAACATCTGCGATGCGATAAAAGCTATGCGACGCGATTTACAGCAGACGCGAAAGTAATATAAGTGCCGAGTCGCGAGAACATGATGCCGGCGCCAATTTTCACTAGTTATGGAGTTGCATTGCAGCCAGCTCGCTGTGAATGCTACAATAGATTACGATGCCGCACACGTTGCGTCTCGGCATCTACCGAGGACAATTTGGTGGATGGGTATTACGACGGCGGTTTCAGACTGAGCGAGACGATGGTATCTACCTGGTATTGCGATCATGCAGACCGTCGGCGCTGATAACGTGAGATACGGAAAGCCACGGACATACGTACCTATGTATCTAGGGCGTCGAAAATACCGTACAAAAGAGATACGATTATTGTGTAATGCACATATTTGGGTGAGTGGTTCGGTACGAGAAAATGTGTTGGCATTAAGATGCAAAAATGGGTATATCCAAACGCGCGATGATCAATGCAAAGACCTTTACCAAAAACGCCATCATCGTCTCTGAAGCAATTCCAAATCGTTCCCGATCCCCTCATGATTATGTCTCCAAACGCCCGTGAAAATGCGAGAATGCCATACCCCTTCCCAATTCATAAAAGGTAAAGCCCAGCAGCCGAGAAGACGATTAGGCCCATCACTGAAGCTTCCAAAGCTGGCTTCTCCGCAGCCGCGGTTGTCAATGGTTTCGGAGGTTTGGCCAATGTGTCTGTAGAGTTGACCAGAACAGGCGTGGATGCTGCTGCAGTTGCGGGTTAGTCGGGTTGCTCTTATCAGGCGCATTCGAGCTCCGGTGACCTACTCATTGAGCTAGACGGGTCCTCGATCTTCATGCTCGTTGAATGCGCCAGCACTCTCTGCTGAGCGGCGAAAGCAACTGGTAGAGCTGCGGCGGCAGCGACGCCGGCTAATCGCATCTTAGCTATCAACTATGCAGATAGTCGGTCGTGTGTTTGTAGTAGCGATATGATCATTCGAGCTCGATGCGTCTTTTTAACGCCGATCATGCGACGATAAGGTGGTGGTACAGCTCAAGCAATGCGATGTAGAGCTGCCTCAAAGCAGCACATGGACGAAAGTTTGAGTATACTGATAGAGTAGGTATGAATCATGCGTAGAGCAAGCTACTAATACGAAGGTTTACCAAGACATCATGGTGGCATGGCGTGGGCAGATACGGGAATACATATGACAGAAGGTAGAAGATGGGCGGGGGGTTCAGATTTGGATAAGGTAAGTTCACAGATAGAAAAAGCCGGAACAAAGACGATGGGCACGTTGTTGGTTTGTGTGGACCAGGCAGACCACCGTACGGGGCCATGGCCAAAGTGGTGCAAGAGTCGTTGCTCTTCGGGCAAGGAACATGGGATATGTGGATCGCCAATGCGACGCGGACCCAAACTCGGCGGGTTGCGTTATCTGGGACGACAGCAGAAACAAGATTTCCCTATTCCCATGCAGACCAACGTTGCCGCATGCGAATCCTATCAGTGTCGTACTGAGGTATGCATACCATGCACGTTTTATGAGGTGTAGGGCATGTACGTATGGGCGCATGCGTACGTGGTGTGCGTCGACTGATATGGATGAGAAGCACTGGTCATCCATTTTGCGACACACCTGGGAAGCTCTGAAACGAGACGTGCTCTAGCTATCCTCAATTCAAACGAACATCGCACCAGCACCGCAGGCACGGAACCTGCCGTTTTCAGAAACACCGGACTTGGTTACAACTTGAGATGGGGCGTAATCGGAATGTATGCCACATCTATTAGGTTATAGGGCGAATCCATTACCAGGCGATCGAATCACTGAATCGGTATGAAAATTCTCGAAACATTCGAAAAAAAAAAAGTTGATGTTTTGCTGTCGTCGTTGCGACAAGCAACCTTTTAGTGTCGCTGACGATCCCGTCTCGGCCAAATCCCACTTAGCCTTGCATGTAGATCGTGAGCGAACAGCATTTAGTCAGGAGTTGGCGCATCTTTACGAGCGACTTGGCTGCATATTAATCTCTGTAGGGAAATTCGGCCGAGTGGGTTGACAGAAGAGCGTGGGTGGTTGCAGAAGGGTTGGGCGCCGGTACGCAGTGTAGCCTTTTTTCCTGTTTATTATTCTGCTGAAAGAGAAAAGCATACGTCATACTATAGCGGCCGGGGAGAGGGGGGTTACATTGAAGACGTCGACGCTTTCGAAACTCGCAGGAATGCAAAAATAGAAAATCCCCGTGCAGAAGATACTTCCGTCGGATTTTCAACCCGATCATTGGTCCGGACTATTCGCCGTGACACACCCATTACGAAGTCTCAGCACACTCTCTTTCCTCTTTGTATTCTACCATGTATGTAACCATCTAGGGCAAGAGATAAAGACGTTAAGAGTTTATCAACAAGAATCTTACGTAGCTGGTCATGAAATAGCAGCCGTTTTGCAGCCTTGGGTCATCTACATGAATTTAAAGAAAAGAAAGGGGGGCGCCGAGGGCTTAGCTAATACATGATTTTACGTTCAGTTGAATTAAGTAGTTTACATGCATATAAATACTCGTAAACTGCATGAATATGCCTATAAGACACATACCCATGTAATAATCCGTATATCAATGTGCTTAGCCGAATACCTACCCGGCACCCTTCACTTTAAGACATGAGGTCTTCATCACAAGAAGAGTGGTAACTGTTAACGATTAAATTTAATATACCAAGTAAACATCCCAGAGGCTACCCATATTTATCTAGACGAATCAGGCGTATTTGAACTCAGCCTTCAAGTTGAACTGGGCGTTCAGCTTCGAGGCGATATCGTCCATATTAGAGCCCTTCACGACCGGATCGGTCTTGCTCGACTGACCGCACGCCGAATACGTGCTGCCGCCGGAAGGGTCCACGGCGCTCTGGCAGATGGCCTGGAGGTTGGCGTTGACGCCGCAGCTCGCGATCTGCTGCTGGCAGGTGGGCTGCGTGTCGGCCGACCAGCCGCAGCAGATGATCTCGGCGGCCGCGAGCGCGGTGGCGCAGTTGGTCACCTTGGGCAAGGCCGGCTGCGTGGCCGTCGCGGGCTCGCAGTCGCAGCCCGCGAACTCGCCCTGCGTGCACCGGTTGTTGCTCGCCCCGCCCTGGCAGGTGTCGCACTTGGGCTTCGAGTCCCCGCACCACTGCTGCAGCGCGTCGTCGCCGCTGAACTGGCTGTGCAGCGCGCCCGCCGAGTTGAGGGCGCGGTAGCCGATCTGGAAGAACTCGTAGTCGTCGGGCCCGTTGACCCAGCCGGTCGCGTTCTGGCTCATGTCCGTGCACTTCTCCGTCGCGTTGGCGAACGAGTCCCAGCAGTCCTGCCACTCCTTGCCGGTCGAAGCAAGGTCGCGGACGGCCCAGGCCTCCATATTTCCGGTAATTGCGACGGCGATTTCGCATCCGTCCGTACCCTTCTTGGTCGCCTTGACACTCTTGGTCGGGATCTGGGCAGGGTTCTCGCACTTGTTGTTGCAAAGAGCTGGGGAAATTATACGTCAGCATATTATGCGCAAATCAGTAAAGATAAGGTAAGACAACTCACTCTCCCTCATCATGTATAGGACTTGGCGTGGGGTGGCATTCGCGCCGTTGTTGACCTGGACGTGTCCGAGCAAGTTATACTGAGCAAGGCCCACGCTTGCACGGTCTCCGCACGTTGGGTTCTTGCTCGGAGTACCTCGCGGCTTGCTCGAGGCTATGAGCTGTTGGATGAACTTCTGCTGCTCATCGAAGAAACCCACGTTAGGTAAAATCGGGTGAGGGATCAAGACGCCAGAGTCGTCCTGGCAAGGGCATTTGTTGTTGGTGCCAGTGGTACAGATCAGGTCTTGACCGCCGCAGTCTTTGCACTCAGGAAGTTGCTTCGGGCAGGTCTTGGTGTCGCGGAAGTTCTGGAACGGGTTCGGGACCACCACGGCGGTCACCTTCCCGTCGTTCTTGATCACATCTGAGATCAGCGTGAATTGGTCGGCAACGGCTTTTAGGAATGCTGCACCCGCAATTGCGATCGCGCCCAGCTCTACAACCCCGGCGGCGACGGCAGCGAGGCCTGGAAGTGCAGCTAGTTCCGCGACTGAAAGGACCGAAGTCGCCATCTTTGGGCCCAGGAGCTCTATAATATCTAAAGCCAGCGCGGCATTTACTGCTCGCCCTTCCAAATCGCGTTTGCTGCCACCTCCAGTCAAGATGGCTGCAATTTGATCGCCAAGTTCAGGGGCGACGACCAAGCTATACTCGTAATCAGACTGGCCCGCTGGTTTTGCGGAGTAGAGCGCCATGCTCGCCGTCGCCGTGGTTGTGATTGTCTTGCCCAAAGAGGTACCGGTAACCGTGGGCACCGACAAGAAGGCAGTTGTCGAACCAATAAATTTGGTAGTGAAGCCATCGGTAGTATAATAACGAGTGTCGACAGCAGAGGGAATGACGCCTGGGATCTGAACGGCCAGTTAGACAATGGGATGCTACCGAATCATCAAGGCTGGTACTCACCGAAAATGGTGATTGCTGTCGCTCCTCGACCTTGTTGTCACGCCATGACGGTGGTGGTGTCGCTTCGGGTTGAGCAGCAGGTATCGCGCTCGCTATTGACGCGAATATAGAAGTTATCAAGATGTTATGCCCCAGCATATTTACCACAGAAATGAGACGCCTGGTGACAATGGGTCTTACAACAATAGACGTAAGATGCCTATTGGAAAGGAGTTGTTGGAGTCTGGGATGGAGTAGGTGGACTGATATTTGAGTCGTAGTGCCATGTTCTATATACATGTATTTATGTCTTATCCATCAAACAAGCCACTTGGTAGTTCTCGTTTGCCATGGACTTCCAAATAAGACCAAGTCCCATGATACCGGGTCCCTATACGAGCCGGCAGTTCCCCATCTTTGAAAACTCAGCTGCAAGGGGTTCTATATGGCGTCAGCTTGACCCATGATCAGCCAATTAAGAAGCGAGCCTTACTTTTCAGGTCCCATTGTAGCATCTCGCAGTCAGCGAAAACCTAGTAGAAAGTCGCTTGTGTTTATTCTGGGGAGCAATAGTAACATCATTACATAGTCGCCATTTAATCTCATAAGGTCACATCGCGGCTAAGACAAGTTCTCGCCAGACGTCAGCAACCCTGGCGCTTCTCACCTTCGTTCTAAATGCTAAGCCGCGAGTTACTTTATATAGAGTATGGCTGATTCTATCACTAGGTAGGCTAGACTTTCACCCTGGAACTGTTTGTATCATTACTTAGTAGGTAATCTCCATACGCCCCGTTTATGAGGAAAGTAATGATATGTATATATAGGTAGGTATATATATGAAGATGCTAGGACACAATGTTATCTGATGTTTCAATTCACACCAACGACATTAACTTCATCGTTCTTCTCAAATCGTCTCAGTCGTTGTCGGTTCCAAAGGCTACACAGTCAAAATGCGCATAGCTAGCCTTTGCCGACTTATCCCGCTCCTGCTCTACTCCGCGAAGCTTTCCTCCGCCTACTTCATACACGAATCATGCACGGAAGAAGTTTATGGAGGCAAGGTAGTCAAAGCAATCCAAACCGCAATCCAGTGGGCTGCAGATGCAGATACTCAATGGGACGACAACGACGACGTCGACATTAAGAACCTGAAAAAATGGGTATTCGGCAAAGACCCGAACAAGCTCGCTACTGCTAGATGTTAGTTGTAAACGGCGCTTGCAAACTCTTGTTTAAATCCTTGGTCTAGATTCACTAATGACTTTACAAACAGCCTTTTTCACAAATATCCGTGCGCTGACACAGACTAATGTTGAAACCGATGACCTCTGGTTCCTCTGCACATCAGAATACCAATTCGTTGCGACCGACGACAGCCCCGATAATCCGTCAGGGGTCATAACCATAAACACTTTGATGGGCGGCCCCTTCGCTCCGGGGGATGGTAATAAACTATGCGACAAGAACCAGGACAATCCTGCTATGGCATATACGGGAGTAAGCAGATTTAGACGCAGTTCATACATTCTGTTCTGCGATTGGTACTTGGACCTATTAAAGGGAGACGACATCATGTCCACAGAAGTGTTGCTCGAGAAGCTAGACGGAGACGGCGACAAGGGGGCTCTTACAGCCCAACGCAACCCAAACGATTTCCCCTCGCCCATGGATTACTTCGCCATGTTTGAAACCACTGCACTACATGAGGTACGTTCCGTTCCGTCTAACTTAGAACCCAGGTGTCATCGTCACCGCTCCGGCGCGACGTACAGACTCGACGGAACGAGCAGGCTGATTTCTATCGTAGTTGACCCACACGCATAAGGCTGGAGGGTCGGCAGACGTTGATGGCGTAGACAGCTATGGCTGGGCGAATGTCCGGAGGTTAGCTGCGACAAACGGATACATGAATGCAGGTCAGTCTACGCACTCCCTCCACTACTACTACTAAGCTTTGCGGTGGCGGAGTTAGCTAACAGCATGAAGATTCCTTGGCGTTCTTCGGACTAGGCGTTCGGCTGATTAATGAGGGGTATCAGTTGAAGTAGTTCACAAGGGCTAGTAACTATATCAACCCAGGATTTCGCTAGGTAGTTATCTAATTCAGGACTGTGTTCTCTATGCATTTCTAGATACCCAGGCACCCAAAATAGCCCCTGGTATGACTAGGTCCCTATTTATATGATTGTACTCCATGTGTGGCATTGCGAATGCCGCCGAGGCTCACTATTCTAGAGTCTTAAACCGAGATTGAACCGACTCGAATCCAAGTGCTGCTGTGACTATCTTATCCATGACACGTTTTCGAACCGTGAAGACAAGCCTTAGATTAGTCCTCGCCCGTCAAATCAATGCATGAGATGTCACTGCGCCTCCAAGCCGCCGCCCGCGCTGCCATAGCACTGCTACCTTGCGCGGCGTCAAGGTTCTGCGCGTTAGCCTTCATCAAAATGTCATCAGCCTCGTCAACCGCGACCTCGAACTCCCTAAAGAAGCCCGGCTCGCTCTCCCGCGGTATGTATACCTTGGTTGTTCTTTTGGTGGTGCTGAAGGCATCTTCCAATGTGCTTTGCTTCTTAGCCGACGATTCCGCTTTAGGCTTTGCGACGGAACTGGCATATGGCGGCGCAGAAGCCTGACTTGTGGATATGCGATGGTTTGCGGACGAGATGGTCCCGTTGGGGAGGCCGCCGACAACGCTGCTTAGTGGGGGCAGGTCGAAGTCGTCATCGTCGTTGTCGTCTTCTGAATCTGACAGTGGTAAAACCTCGATAGCTACAGTTTGCGCCCGCCTGAATTGCCTCATCTTGATTTCCCCTCCGGGCGGCGATTCCGGCGGTTTTGGCTTGATGGGTACCGACTCAGTCCTAGCTAGTTTGCGCCGAGGCTTTTTCTCGCTTGACATCGGTGATGGACTGAGGGCCCTCTCTAGTGCATGCCGATCTGACGCTCTATCGCTTTTTGGAGCGGGTCTCGTGGGCGTGGACGTGGTTGGACGTCGATTATAAGGGCCTGGTGGCGAAGCTGAAACCAACTTTGAACTGTCGTCTTCTAATACACGACCCTCGGTCTGTCTCACAGAGGAACAATGATCCGCGGTAGGCGACGCAGGGGGGCTAGAGGATATAGTAATTGTTTCGGGGGCCTTTGTGGACCTGGTCTTGGGAGCTCTGGGACTGGTGTGTGAGCCGGCGATCGTCCAGGGGTTGATGCTCGCATCAGGCCTTGATGCTAGGGATGCATTCCTCGGCTTGGAATTGGAAGTTTTGGTCTGCTTACTGGATCTTGTAGGCCGCGTTTTCTGTGCTGTCTGGCCGTATAGAGGAAGAGGAGGCAAGCCTTGGGAGTGCAGCGGAGAGACGCCGAGCGGATTCCTAGTCCGTAACGGGGATGATGGTTTAGACAATTCTGACGTGGATCCTTTGTCCGTTTCATTACTTCGCGGGATGTTTTTCGTGACCTTGACGAATTTGTCCAATGCACCGGCAGACGTACCTCCGGCTTTCTTGCCCTTCTGCCTTGAAACCTTCGGTCTCTCACGAGCTGCCACCTTAGCACGCTGTGCTTCTTCCCAGTCCTCAACCGTTATAGGTACGCCAAATTTAGCGATAATCTCTGGTATCCAAGATAGATCGGGTTCAGTAGGATTAAATGGCTTCTTGCCGCCGGGCCTGCCAAGGGCTTCTGCTCCTTCCTCAGCTAGAACTTCAAACTCATCGTCGCTGTTGAGCGCCAGGCCATCACGCCCATATTCGATCACTTCGTCTGGTTCCTCTTGAAAATCATAGCCGACAATCTTGGTCGGTATGAAAGATATACGTAATTCCGGGGTAGCGTCCGTGCTGAAATGGGCTCGCCTACTTGATATTGATTTCACCAACTCCAATTCTTCCTTCTCTAGAACCTCAACAGGCTTGGCTCCGTAATTGCTCTGCGCAGTTCGAGCCATCATCTTCCGCACCAGCAAACAAGGTGCTAACACCCTGATAAACTTGATGGCCCCTATTCGATAATTCCAGTCGAAGGTTTCTCGTACGAACTCACGCAGCCCTCGCACGTCAACTGGCTTGTCCCAGCTTTGGTTTCTCAGTTTATCCAGAGTGGATGCACGTGAGACTACAGGGTGAGTATAGTATCCAAGAACATCGAGATTTGGAAAGCTATCGGGCACGGATAAAGCTTTGTGTCTTGTCCTGAAGAAACCGCTCTCGTTGTGGCGCAGCTCGAATGTTAAGCACTCCTTCCAACTGGCTAACTCTGATGTATCCGACTTTTTCAGTCTGCATAGAGATTTGCCGAATCCAGCTCGAGCGGCTTCGCAAGCCAGTTTGACGCCAGCTCCAGGAATACCTTCTGGGAGGTAATCGCCCCCGCTCATCAGCGCGACTAGCACCATTCCCTCTCGATCCAGGCCGGCTCCGCTCTTTTGTAGCTCTTCGGTGTCGTACATGGAAACGTGGGTCGGTGTTTTGCTTCCCTTTGCGCCTTCGGAGGACCAATTTCTCAGTGTTCGCGTGCAACCAAACATGATGGTGTCGACGTCTTCGCTGAGCACTGCGTCTACTATGCCGCTTTGTTGCAAGAGAGCGCACTCAGCTTCTGCTTCTCCGGGAGCGTCATGGACTTGAAAGCCAAATAACTTAATGAGACGTTTGGCCATGGAGGTGGCGACTCGGTCACCTCGACCGGAACGCTTGTTCCGCTTGAAAGCTGGCTTGTTTGGGCCATCGAAAACGAAAATAGGCTGTATTGATAAGCTAAGAAGCCGTAAGAGTCGATAGAAAAGCGTTCGAATAGCTGGATTTGAGCCACCTCGGGCGGCTTGGGCCTGGAATTGCCATATGGAAATGTCTATAGCTAGGCGCAAGGGGCGGCCTGTCTCTTCAAGCTTCTCGACAGCAAGTTTTGTCAGCGATATCCGCTTGCCAGAGCCGATTTCTTTGTATATCCTGTTCCGATATCAGCGCAATGACTCGGACAAGCACTTTGTATAAAAAAAAAAAAAAGGATTGAGGTCGAACCCTTTGATCCCCATTGTAAACGCCTAGCAAGTGAATTGGAAGAGCTCAGCTATCTAGCCATGAGGAAGTGTTGAAACTCGTTGTTCCTTTGGATAAGAAAATTGATGATATGGAAGGTCGACGGGATTGAATGGAAAATGAACAAAGACGTCGATGTCAATGTCGAAGTTGAGGTATGCACTGAGTGAAGCTTCCAAACTTAAATATTGATCTTGACGTCTTTGGTATCCACCGGCAACCATGCGCATGAGTACCTATGTACATATAGGTACACTAGATACAGTACATAGTGGGGCGATCCGGACCCGGACCCAGACAGGCGGACCTTTCCCACCGGCATTTGCATGAAACACGCTTATGTACCTATGTAGCGGTTAAGCAGTTAGGTGAAAAATGTTGGACCTCAAACAAAGTTGACGTTCCCAATCTTGTAACGATCTATTGGCGAGGAGGATATCACACACCGGAGTACCAGAGCTTACAAATTTCAGCATGTAAGAGCAGATCTAGTGGATCCCTCTACCAACGGATAAATAGCCATGTCGTCGAGCGCAGGGCCCAGTCTTCCTCACCGAGCCGTGTCCAGCATACGCGCTGGCGACCGTTCGTCAACCCAGGCGCTTCCCACCACGCCTCATACGCCTCCGCGAACGATAGTCCCCACCACCTTCGGGTCACCGTCTACTCTACGTGCCGACGACGAGGTGATAATCATCGAACCAGGCTCTCGGAAACTGCGCATCGGCTTTGCGGGCGACGCGGCCCCTAAGAAGGTCTTGTCGTTTGGTCCAGAGCAGCAGAGGCGCGCCGGTGACTTCAGGGCCTGGGATGTTGGCTATCAGACCGACTGGCGCAAGAGAGCCTCCGGGAAACCATGGGGAGCAGACCATGAGCTGTGGCAGCTGGACGTGCGGGGGCAGGATCTAGCTCTGATCGCAGACAAGCTCGAGCGGGAGCTTAGGGATGCTTTTACTAAGTTCGATTACCTTGCTGTTCTCGCCGAATGACTCGGAATTAACGTTGTCCTAGATATTTGCTGATAGACTCCCGGCCGAGAAGAATCACACTAGTTCTACCACCGACGCTACCTATACCACTCATCTCCTCGACCTTTGACACTTTGTTTAACCGTTTCCAAGTACCCTCGATATCACTTTTTTCGTCGCCCGTGATGTCTGCCATGGCTGCGGGCACTCGATCGGCTCTAGTCATTGACCTTGGCTGGTACGAAACGACTGTTACGGCCGTGTACGAGTATAGAGAGGTGCATTCTTGGAGGACCATCAGGGCGGGAAAGCTACTGGTGGAAGAAACGTACGAGTTTCTGACCAGCGCCATCCGCGGGCGGCCAAGCACCGCACGCACGGAACGCACCGAGGACAAATTAGAGGATGATGCCGTGAGCTTCGAGGAGTGCGAGGAGTTTGCAACTCGTATGCTTTGGTGCAAGAGACCTGCAAGGGAGCCGACGCAAGACGCTACTGAAGGATTACCAACGCTCCACGAGCAGGACGAGACTGAAACGATAGCCCCGGCCGAAGACCATTCACCTATGGCAATAACGCTCAACTCCTGTAACCCCCCGAAGAGGGTGGAGATCCCGTTTGCGCAGCTAGCCGACCCCTGCGAGGCTGTATTCTTCGAGCCTCATCTTTCACCTTGTTGCTTTGATGATCACGAAGTCCCCGTGCATCTACTCGCATATCGGGCTCTGCTACAACTGCCATTGGATGTACGCGCAATTTGCATGTCGCGTATCATTTTCACCGGCGGTTGTTCGAACATCATTGGACTTAAGGGACGCATCTTCGATGAAGTATCGCTTTTGGCTAAAGAACGGGGTTGGGACCCGGTTACAGGAAAAGGTGTTGATCAATACAAGACGAACATAAAACTACGGCGCAATGGTAACCGACAATCTACCGAAGGACCTACTCCTGTGACTATCCGGGTCGAGAATGGTAACGCTGAAGGGGGGGAGACGGCGCCGCCTGCTAACCCAGCGCATGCACCCCCTGAGATCGACCACGTGGAGGAGATGATCCAGAAGGACAGGAACTACAAACCCGTCGTGCAAGGAAAGCTTCGGGTTGTGGATTCATTGGGTCCGTGGTGCGGAGCCAGCATGGCGACGCAGCTCAAGATCCCGGCTTTAGCTACGGTCGATCGTGAGCTGTGGCTTCAACAAGGCATCAACGGCGCATGTCGACCCAATGAAGTGGATATCAAAGCTCAGCAGAGACAGAGTATGGGCGCCGGAGGTTTGATTAGGGGTCAAGCCTCCCAAGCTAGCAGCAGCTGGACTCTCGGAGTATGGGGTTCGATCTAAACCGTCGAAGCATCTGATGTGAGAGAGTCCGGGATGTAAGTCATGGTGTAGACGGAACAGGTGCGAGTTTTCTTTGTCGAGATACCCTATCACATATTATTGAGCCATTGGGCTTTAGAGAATACTACCAATTTATTGATGAAGCTTGGCTATTTCTATCAATTGCACGGACTAGTTACCTTCCAGCTGGAACCAGCATGAAGGAAAGAATTCGTATTCCGTGCCTTGCTTATACCCGTTCGCCCGTTATTCCCTAACCTAGGTAATGCATGTATCAGTGGTTGACCTCTACGTTCACGATAAAGGACATGAAGAGAAAGAGCGAGCTACCCCTGCAAAATGCGGGGAGGAAGCTACCCCAAAAGAAAAATGCACCCGTATTCCGTACAAACTTCTCAACTTCAACAATCCACCTGCGGGATTAATTCAACAGCTTTTATTCCATTTCCATACTGTGGGATGTGAAAAAACACAGTGCCGCGGAGACCCGTCGCCATGTTCAAGGCCCCAAGGCCACCGTTTGTGTGTCTCCAGTGCCGTCTGGCTCGGCCACAAAGATGGCAACGTTTCCTGCGGAGACCCGCGACAGCACGTCTATTCTCCAGCTCTACCTACCGATATAGCACTACGGCCAGCTCCGACGCCACCAACCCCAAGCCCAAGCCCAACAATTTCCCCATAACCTCTCGACCCGCGACGGCGCCGAAGCCCGTCATCGACATCAAGCACATCCGGCAGAACCCCGAGCTGTACGAACGGAACTGCCTCGACCGGAATTACAAGGCGCAGAGCGCGTACCCCTCGCGCATCATCGAGCTGTTCGCGAAATGGCAAGCCAGCCAGAAAGACGCCCGCAGCCTGCGCGAGCGCAGCAATGCCCTGCGCCGCCAGATCGCGAACCCGGCCACCATCCAGCATGAGGACGACGAGACCGAATCCACATCGGGCAAGACGACGACCGCTGCAACAGGCGGGAAGGACATCAAGTCCATGACCAAGGAAGAATTGATCGAAGAAGCGCGCGTCCTCAAGGACCAGCTCTCGACCATCGAGGAAGAGGAGGCCCGTCTCGAGGCGCAGATGACGGA
Organism: Hypoxylon sp. FL0543; assembly: GCA_022578575.1. Classification (NCBI taxonomy): domain Eukaryota; kingdom Fungi; phylum Ascomycota; class Sordariomycetes; order Xylariales; family Hypoxylaceae; genus Hypoxylon; species Hypoxylon sp. FL0543. The sequence continues at coordinate 632,301 of MU393995.1, forward strand.
GCTCGCCCTAGCCATCCCGAACCTGACGACTCCGCAGACGCCCCGAGGGGACGAGCCCACCGTCCTGAGCTATATCAATGAGCACCCCGAACCGACGCCTTCGTCAGCAGATCGCGTCTGGCGGTCCCACGTGCACATCGGGACCGAGCTCGGCCTGCTCGACTTCGCCGCCGCCGCCACGACTTCCGGCTGGGGGTGGTATTACCTGATCGACGAAGGCGCGCAGCTCGAGCAAGCCTTAGTGAACTACGCTCTAGCCGTAGTGACCAAGCACGGCCTGGGCTGGCGTCAGGTCGCCCCGCCCAGCATAGTATATAGCCACATCGCCGCGGCCTGCGGGTTCCAGCCCCGCGACCAGAACGGCGAGCAGCAGGTCTACACGCTGGCGCGCTCCGCCGCCGACGCCCAGCGCGGCAAGCCGGAGCTCTGCCTCGCCGGCACCGCGGAGATCCCGCTCGCGGGCATGAAGGCCGACACGCAGCTAGAAGAAGCGGACCTGCCCCTGAAACTCGTCGGCGTGTCGCGGAGCTACCGCGCCGAGGCGGGCGCGCGGGGCGCCGACACCAAGGGCCTCTACCGCGTGCACGAGTTCACCAAGGTCGAGATGTTCGCATGGACGCCGCCCGACGCCCTCGCGGCCACCGACGCCTTCGACGAGATGCTCGACCTGCAGACCGAGATCCTGCAGGGGCTCGGCCTGCACTGCCGCGTGCTGGAGATGCCGACGGCCGACCTCGGCGCCTCCGCCGCCCGCAAGTGCGACATCGAGGCCTTCTTCCCGAGCCGCAGGGACCCCGAGCGCGGCGACCGCGACGGCTGGGGCGAGGTCACGAGCGCCAGCGTGTGCACCGACTACCAGGCGCGCCGCCTGGCCACGCGGCTGCGCAGCACGGGCTCGGGCAAGATGACCTACCCCTGGACCGTCAACGGCACCGCGCTGGCCGTGCCCCGCGTCCTGGCCGCGGTGCTGGAGAACGGCTGGGACGAGGAGGACATGAGCATCGTGATCCCGGAGTGCCTGAGGCCCTGGATGGACGGGAGGGAAAGGATCGGGCCGAAGCACCGCCGCTAGTATCTGTGAAATTTCGATTTACGGCCAATTTCTCTAACGTGAGGAGGTTTCGCCCACTGTCGAAGTTGGATGGTTGAAGTGTTTGGAGCAAGGAGGCAGGCATCCTTTCGCAAACTTGTATCAATATCTCTCGGGAACCGCAGAAGCCTAGGTAATTACAGCAAGGAACACAGCATGGATATGGGTATTCTACGACTCTAACGACGGAACACAGAACAGGGGGAGAGGGCAACGTCGCTTGGCCTCGTTTATATGGAAAGGGGACTATTGAATTGTCCATCATTATTCATGAATATAGGTACTTAACCTAGTAACGCAATGAAAAATGCAGGACCTGCTCCTACTCCTATTCCAGTCCCTACAACTCCTTACCCCCGTCCATCTCTTACTACTGCTGCTATTGCTCCCTACGCCTCATAAAGTAACAATCTTATAATCTCCCCTTCTACACAGCAGCACCAGCAGTTGGTTGGACCTAAACTTGAGGCTCTTGACGAAATTGTGATCCACGTCCTGATTCCATTGAAAACTAACTAAACTTTACAGGCGTGGTTGAACTAAAAATAAAAGTCTCGCCTCCGAGACAACAAAAACTAAAAAATTCGTGAAGAAAGAGGTAGAGAGGAGAAAAAGCTAGATTCCCTTCTCTCTCCCCTCATTCCCTACGTCGATCCCGTCCGCCCAAACGCCAAAGGCAACATACCACCAAAGACATATCCTCATCCCGTAGCGTAATGTTCTCGTCTCGTCTCCATCCAGCGAGCGTGGCGAATAAGAGATAGGTTCAAAAAGCGACGGAGATGAAACCGTCCCTTAGTGCTCCGATTCAGATCCCAGCCTTATTAACGTCAAAACACCTCTCGGGCCAGAGTTACCACTGTCGCCCTAGAGGATAGGCTCACTAGGCATTATACAACCACAACGTCCTCTTCGCCAGCGATGCTTTCTGGATCTTCAACACTGTCAGCCCCAACTGCGCTCTCGGCCCAGTCGCTCTGGGCTTGGTCCTCACTGGTGTACCCACTCTCAGTTTCCGTGGCAGTGATGACAGTAGTGCCAAGGCTCGAGCGTCTCATTGTGTCAGCTTCGCTCCCTGCTTCTTCCGTATCCTCCACTTCATCACCACCATCTTCTTCTTCGGTTTCTGGTGGCATCTCCGTTGCGTCATCCTCGCCTTCATCCTCAGATTTCTCCGCTTCTGGAGTCTCGCCGCCAACGGGGGTATCAGTCCTGATGGTTTCATCTTCCACAGGCGTCGGGGCATCAGGGTCTGCTTCGGGGACCGGAGACTCTTCGTGGGCCTCCTCGTCGCTCTCGCGGACCAGATCTATGTTCTCCTTGTCCATGTCGAGGTCGCCATAACCTTTGCGAGCGCTGCTTCTTCCAGGAGCCCAACTGCTCTTCCGTAATCCGGCACCGGCCGCGGTACGAACGCTCTGGCTGCGCTTAATACCACCCGTAGGAACATTGTTCGTGATCTGACTAAGACTCAGGATTCGACGGCCGGCGCTTGCGGGATTCGGTGGGACCAGACTGGCTCTGCCACTATTGACTGCCATGTTAACTCCTGCCCGAGGCTTGGACTGCTTCGGGGTGGAGTTGAGGACGTCTGTGGGTCCTAAACTGGATCTAGCACCGGGCACACGCTTGCGGCTCATAGCTTCACGGCCTTTGAAGGTGGACTTAGTCATGAGGAGGGCACGAGAATGGTCTAGGACACCTTCGAGTATCCTGCGCTCGATACCTTCAGCTCGGGCATTCATTACTTCAAGTTCCTCGCGACGAAGGTCCAAAGCGGTCTCGAGAGAAGATACATCCGCGGCCATTCGAGTCTTTTGGCGAATCAATGATTCTTGTTCGTTCTTTAGAGCGAGGATCGATGCACGCAGGCCGGCTTCTTCGTCTCTTAGGTAGACGAGGTTGACTTCAACCTCGTCTCTCTCAGCCTTCTGACGTTCCAATTGGATTGTTGCTTCCTGGAGTGCCTTTTCACGGTCTTCATGCTCCTGTTCGATACGCTGTTTTTGTGACGAGAGGAACTCCGAGATATCAGCGGCCGTCTTCACGACCTGTTGGTGCACCATGTCGAGAGTGTACAGTTGAGCGTATGCCTTCTCAGCAGTGTGTGTATGGTCAACCAGTCTGTCAAGCTTGGAGTGCATCTCGCTTTCCAACTTTTCTCGCATGGAGAGCATCTCGCCGTCCAACTTGTCTAGCTTTGACTGGACCACAGCATCATCATATTTCTCAGGAGGGGGGGGCAGCATAAGAGGCTCAGGTTTGGCATCTTCAATCTTCTGCAGGATCCCCGATTCCGAGTTTTTGGAGTGTTCATAGTGTTGGCCAACGATAAGGAGCACCTCCTTGATTGAATCGAGAATCTTTGGTTGATAATCGCCGACATGACCTTGGAGTCCCTCCACAGCACTGATTGCCTGCTGGACATGGTCACGGGTCATTTGATGCTCAGTCTTTCCCTCCGCGTGATTTTCCTCGGTCTTGCCGTATAGCGTTTCGACCTTCTCAAAGACTGTCTTTGAAGCTTCTTCCATTTTCTCAAGGGAGTCGGTAACAGTAGAGCCGAGAGTATCAATCAGGACCTTAAGCTCTTCGGTAATCGTGTTCGTGTTTACCATCGCTGCTTTCATCTCCTCGTCCCTCTCTTCCGAAGTCTTCGTCCGATCTTCCATAACAAGCTGGAACTCGTCGTACTTGGTAACAAGTTCGCCGATTTTCTCCTCGAGCTTGTTTCCCAGAGCCTCGGTTGTCTCTTTGATTTTCTCGTCGGTGTCTAGCTTGGCTCCAACCACACTAGCTTTCGATTCCTCAAACTCCGACTTGACCAGCTCAAGCATTTCGTTTAAGTTACTACCGACGTCGGCATTTTGGTGCACTGTTTCGCTGATGCCTTCAAGGATCTTGCCCAATGACTCGACAGCGTTACCACCGGTCTCGAGTTTCTCCTTGACCAAGCCCTGAAATTCTTCCAAGAAGGCTTTGACCTCGGTGACACGCTCGCCCACGCCAGTAGTCTCGGCTTGTTGCGCCTCAAATGCTTTAGCATGGGACTCTGCATGCGTCGTACTGCTCTCCTTGAGTTCTTTGATCAGGTCCTCAAGGCTCTTAAAGTCGTCTTTTGAAGGAAGCGTCGCGATGTCGGATTTGAGCATCTCTTCAATGGTTGACTTGACGTTAAGTACAGCAGCCTCAACTGCTTCAACATGTGCCTTGGTAACTTTCTCTGGGTCTTCGAGAGATTTCTCAGCACGCTCCTTCGCCTCCTCGAGACCCGTAGTGATCTGGGTTACGAGAGATTCAACTGAGAGCAAGTCTTCCTTACGGGAAACGGTTTCTAGCTGACCTGCAAGTGTCGCCAGAGAGTCCTTGGTCTCGAGCACAAGAGCCTCAATTGCATCAACGTGATCTTTCCGAACGGCTTGCTCACCGTCAACCAGGTCGTCCAGGCGAGATTTAGTATTCCGAAGGATTGTTTCAATGGCTTGCACGTCTTCTTTTGTTGCAGCATCCTCGGGGTTTACCGGTGGCTCGCCCTCTTTGCTGGTGGACCTGCCGGCCATGGATTCTTGCATGCTCCGCAGCAATTCTTCCATTTCGTTGAGGTCCTCTTTAGACAGACCGTTCTTGAGCATCTCTTCCATCTCAGCGAGGTCGTCTTTTGACAGGCCCTCTGCCGCTGGAGCAGGCTGTGGAATTTCTATCGAGTCCATCTTTACCTTCAGCTGTGTCATCATGACCTCGAGATTTTTAATGTCATCGTGCTTGACGAGGTCAGCAGGAATAAGGGCATTGCTTGTTGGAGCGTCTGCAGAAGGAATAGTAGCGACAGCTCTCTCCTCGCTATTATCCCGAAGAGAGTCGATATTTGTTCGAACATCGTCTAGACCGGACTTGAGAGCATCGAGAATTTCGTCATTGGCAGTTAGATCGGCGGGCTTGTTGCCGACCTTCTCGATGCTGATTCGCAAGTCGCTGAAGCCTTCATGCAAAGCGTCAAGAATATCGGTTGTTCCTGCATGAGGACGAAGCAGCTCTCCTCGTATCCTCTCGATGCTGTCGCGGATGGCTTCTAGAACATCTCGGTTGTCGCTCATTTGTGGCACGTGAGGAACAAGGGAAGAGTTCACCGTGTCCCGGAGTGACTCGATTTCTTGCCTGATTATGTCTCTGGAGCCATCCGAGGCCTTTGCCACAAGTTCCGAAACCTCTTCTTTGAAGATATCGAAGCTGCTGACGACGTTGCTCATGAGTTCCTCCTGATTGGAAACACCGGAGACCTTGTCGACGTAACCTTCCATGTGTGTTCGCAGCTGCTCGAAGTTGCTGGCGATATTGGCCATCAACTCTTCTTGGTCGGGGGCACTAGGAGCTTTGTCGGGTGAGCTCCCCATGTGCGTTCGTAACTGTTCGAGATTTTCGGCAATGCTCGTCATCAATTCCTCCTGGCCAGAGGTGCCAGAGACCTTTTCGACAAACTCGTCCATATGTACTCGCAGCTGTTCGAAACCATTCACGAGGTTAGCCATTAATTCCTCGTGGCTGGAGGCTCCCATCGCCTTATCGACGTAGCCTTCCATTTGTGTTTTCAGTTGATCAAAGCCATCTCTTGTAGCATCCAAGATTTGTTCGGTGTCTCTTCCATTAGCGGCAACATTCTGTTTGGCCTCTTCGGAGACAGCCTTGAATTCCTCCCGCATATGCTGCATGATATCGTGGAGTCGTTCCATGATATCGGCGTTATTGCCCCCATGGGGTACGAGGGCAGTGCTGGTAGTTGAGTTTATACCCTCCTTGACGGCTTCCAACACATCGTCACGAGTCAGGTCAGTTGCTGCGGGTGCAATGGGGAATTCAAAGTCCTCAAGGCATTCCCTAACGGCCTCAATGACCTCGTCTCTGGTGAGACTGGCGGGCGTATCGACTTGCGGGGGTACGTAATGTTTTAGTCCTTCGACAATGGCCTCGAATACCTCGTCTCGCGTGGCGTATTGGGGGGTCTCTTGGCGTGGCGCATACTGCTCCAGGCCTTCCTTGAGACAGTCAAGGACTTCATCCCGCTCTAAGCCAATCTGTTGAATTTCGATCTCGGGTTTATAGTTCTCCCAAGCGTCCTTCACGGCTTCGATGACATCGTCTCGGCTCAGTTTAGGCTCATGGTTTCGCGTCGCTTCTACGTCGCCTAGGGCAGTTCTCAGGGCGTTGTAGATCTCCTGGTAGTCGATTGCAGGCTTCTCTTCTTCGGATGACACACGTCTGTGGTCTCTAAGGCGTTGTGCCATGTAGACCCTTATCTGTTCTAGGCCCTCTTCCACGATTCTTGCCAGTTCTGCTCGACTAGCCGTCTCGCTCTTGCTAGGAGTTTTACCGTGCGACTCATCTAGCTTTCTGCTGATTTCCCTTCCCATCCCGAGAACCTCGCCTCGAAGTTCCCGGACAAGGGCTTTCACTTCTGCTGTCATGCCCCCTCCTTGCGCAACGCTGTCTTTGACAGAACGAATGATCTTTATGACATCGTCATTCAAGACCTCGTTCACCCGTGTCGTGGCTGTAGTCGAAGGTCTCCGTGTATCTTTGCCATTAAGTAGCTTTTCAACTCTGTGGTTCACCACGCCGCTGATTTTCGATCCGGAATCATCACTGCTGAAACTCAGCGTCCTCGCCTTCTCTGAGCCGCCACCAATTGGGGGGCTCATGGAGTGTTCACTGGTCATTTTCAGGTGATGGATGAGTTCCTCCACTTTGTCTGCTGAAGCCATGCCGGTTAGTCTGTCAGCGAGCTCAGACAAGCGACCAACAATTGTGTCTTGGCCATCTTTCGTGCCCATCTCCCGAATAATCTTTTCTAAGAGGGCCATCGTAGCAGGCGTCTCCCCACCCCCACCTACGAGCGAGGGCGTACTTAGAATTGATTCCCGGTCAATCGACGCTGCAAAACTATTGGGCGACGGGATTCGTGGAAGAGAGATTGGCCTTTGTGTTTTCGACCCGGGCTCAAAATTGAAAGGCTTATCATCAAGATAAATACCACTAGTATAGGTGTCTCGATGATATCGGTTTGAGTCCACCTTCACATTCGTAGCCAATTCGCGTAAACTCTTTCGAATATCCTCATCTCTGGCGTGTGTGGCCTCTTTGAGGCTCATCAGGTCCGTGGCATTGTCTCTACTTCGACGGCTAAGCTGAGACATTTCTCTTTGGAGGGCGGTTGCGATATTAGTCAAGGTCAAAAGCTGGTTCGAGAGGTATTCTGTAGCGGGATGCGGTTTCATTGTTGGTATAGAGTTATTTGTGACATTTCCTAGAGGCGATTCGGTGTCCCGAGACGAGGCAGAAGGCATATTCTGCAATGCCAACATGGTCGCAGATTGTGGAGGTGTGTTTTCACCGAGTATGCTCTGCGGCGGCCTCCTCGCCGAGGGGCGGAATACAGGATTCAGATTTGGCGGCATTGGTGTAGGTGTGCCTGGAGCAGTATTCTCTCTCTCTACTGATCTCGCCTCCCTATCGTGGTCCCTGCCACGAACTGGAGTCGATGGCCTCGTAGACCTATCTTTCTCCGGGGATCCTCGAGGGGTTGAGTTTGCGGAGTCTCGATTTCCGGAACCCTCGATCATCAGGCTCATGTCCCTAACAACGCCGCCCGGCTGAAGAGATTGCATTCGTTTGTGAGGGCTCGGTCTCTGGACTAAAGCACGCTCTGGTGATGGGTCGTTCATACGCTTCGCGACAGAGGGGACGAAGGAGTTCTCGCGGGCTTTCTCATTCAGAGCTGCATGCGCATTCTGTATAGCCAATGACGTGCCCACTCGCGATGTGCCCACAGTTGGCGACTGAGGATGCATTGGTAGAGGGGGCGGCGCCCGCTCTGGGTCGGAGCTATCCCACCTGGACCCCTTTGTAAGTCTGCGATACATCCACATTGCTGGTCAATAGCGGTAGAAGGAAGGAAAACGTACATTGGCACGATAGCATTGATAGATGAAGAATGTTGGTGTCTTAGGTGCCGGTCGACCGGTGCGTCACGCTCGACCGGCGGCATCTTTGAGTACGTATGGTGATGTTTCTGTTAGATGGGATGGAATGATATGTCTGAGTCGCAAACTTGCAAGGCGGCTAGAAGCCGCGTCGCTATGTGCGAGATATTCAACAATTGTATGTACAGGTGATCCCCTCCAAACGGGAATTGAAAATTAATGTTTATCAATCAGATACGACAAGTCAAGAAGCGGGCTTGATGGATTTGAGGATCACAATAGTGTAGACAAAGTGAAAAAAAAACCGGAGCATGGGTTCATCTAAGGAGGTCCTGGTAATATGTGACGGACTCTAGTGGCATTCGTTACCTGTGCAGCTGCTCTGTTATTGACGCATGTCCCGCTCTTGCGCTTCGGTGGATAAACAAATTGGGGCTCCTGCCCAGTTCAATTGGTTTGCAGCGTCACACGTCGCTGCCCCAGCAACGGAAGCTCGGGCCACAGATGTAGGTACACAAGCTCCGTACCCACACAGCCCACAATGCCACATTAGGTACATATGCACATGTATCTATTTTACTTTAATTGACGGCCTCGAATTTCCATGCTCGTCACATATCTCTCTGTCTGGTTCATCACAGTGTCGCACCGCATCTAATAAATTGCCTTTACGAAATAACCTCTTCCGCTCGAAATTCGCTGATGCCTCGTTTTCCCCCTCCCATGGTACAGCTGTCTCGCCTTATCTTGTCCGCGGCTGTCATTTTATGTAGTGTACATCGAATCTCAGCATGAGCCAAGTGCGACAGGGTGCTCAGGATTCAGATATCCACCAGCACAGACGCCACGTGTATTCCCATCTAATTAGGTTGGTATGTATTTCCTCGACAGTGATGGTAGGGTACACTGGGGTAGATTCGCCTAGAAAGTGGCTCCGCTAGAAGAAGCATTACATACCTATACAGCACTCGGTTTACTCCATAGACAGGTATAGATAACTCACAGGTTTATATGGGTCAGAAATCTCAAGCTTCATAGAACGAAATTTATCCGCTCGCCTTCAGAAGTGGATAGCGGCAACCATCTTAGCAATACACATTCATGATATCAGCTCTCTGCCGCTGGAGATTGATGGCTTCGGTACAGAATACTAAAAAATCGTGCCTAGCCGACAGGGGGGTCATCTGGTATATCCCACGGGTTTTGTCAGTCAACAATCCCTCAATCATGTCGCCTAAGGTCAATGACACTTTCCAATATGGCTGCGGTCTAAATCGGAATTCCGAGCTTCTATACCAGGTGAGCAACACCTAGAGATCGTCCGGCACCGGTGGGTCACATATATGGTATGATCCGAAACCGCCGATAGACCTGAAGTCAGCACCGAAGAGAAGCGGTAGAACGTAATGTCATCTTCCAGATCAGACCACCCATTGTCGGCACAGTTCCCTTCGCGATCTTCGTCAAAGCCACAGGACGGAATCTTGTCGTGATACACGGCTCATGAAGCAACCAATTGAAGCTTCCGAGACCCATAATTCAGGGACGATTTAACTCAACGAATGTCGCTCAGCCCACAGTGCAAAGCCGAGATATTGGCCACTTCTCGTCTTTCGATTTCCAAGTCAACAAAGCCAGAGTTCATACACCACCACTAAATTTCAATCATCGGCAGCAACTTGAACGGCCGTTTCTGAGAGTTCAATAAAGGCTACATGCTTTTTAATATCTTTTACAGCCTCATTTCCAAGTAGTTCCATCGTGCTACAGTGCAGCGCTGCACGATGTCGTACTGTAAAGAGATGTTGAGATACGCTAAAACTACGGACCGAGCAGCGAAAATACTTTATATAAGATTATACCAGCCGATTGGTCATAGCATCTGACTGATCGGTCCGTTGGCCCAATGGTAAGGCGTCTGACTACGACTCCAAGCAGTTATCAGGAGATTCTGGGTTCGACCCCCAGGCGGACCTTGGTTTTTTTCTGTATATTGAAGATAATTTCCTTTTTCTGGTTAGAATGATGAGATTATCTATGTTTTCCGCTTGACTTACAGTCTCATTCTTTCAAGCAACCATCACACCCCGTCCTAATGTCTTGCTAGGTGACTTCTACTATGATCTCTTTGTGGTGCTGTGAATACCCAAACTACCGTAGGTACCTGGGTAATAATATTATTGCATTTTTTTCAGGGTGATTTGTTGATGAAAGCAAGCTGGCGTAAGGGCACTGAGCTGTCAGGGATTGGCCGGAGACTCTAATGACAGGGAGTTGTGCCTGCTGAGAAGGTAAGGTCTAACTAAGATAGCATGGGCGAATGATAGATAGATAGAGTGAAGCCATTAGTTATGTTTGCCCATCAGAAGAGCCTGACAACTTCCAATTTCCAATTATTCGTATTAGGAGGCTTCAGCACCATATATGCATAGCGGTGCGGAAGACGTTACTTCGCGACTACCTAGCAAGGGGCTAAATGCAATGTTATTCCGCGAAAAAAACTGAGCCTGTCTATGCAAAGGGATCGACGTAGGTACATATGAGCAGAGCACGCTTTGTTCAATCTGTCTCAGCTCCTAGAGTGCCCTCAACTCCAAGGTCCCCCAGAGATAACTCTTGGCAGCGAGGAAATTGTAAATCTAGGAGAACGCTGTACATATTCATGGGACTATCCTTCGTCCAGGCTGCCTAAGACCCAAACCCCAAACCGCTCCTACAGGTGTGTCTCCTGGCAATACCACGTTGATGCGGCCGATAACCAGCTCGAGCCTTACCACAGTTTTCGGCGGTGTATATCCAAGTTGTCTCACATCCAATACTTGCTTCACCAAGGATGTTGAAAGATGGCAACAGTCCAAGCATGCTCTATAGATGTAAATAGCGGTAGAACTCCACGTACTTAAAAGGCTCAGAATTAGCTATCAGTTGAACTAGACCAACAAGATACATGAACTCGACGCTGCTTCATCTTACAAAATGCAATTAATACGGCACTTGAAACATCCCTTCTATACCGGCAGAAAATTGCAGCTGAAACACTCTGATACCAGCACTCAAGCCTTCCTGCCCGGATTGCAGCTACACAAGTTCCAATAAATCTCATGAAATGCCGTTCGTAATGGCCTACCTACTAAGTCACAAGACATTGTTCGCGGCCTTAATTATGGACCTAGCATAAGTGAAGGTCCTCTTTCTCGTTAACTTCGTAAGTAACCGTCTAATTGTCAGTTTATTATCTTAGAACCCCTTATGAGTTACTCGTGTACAACTTGACTGCCAACCGATGTAGACTCCAACCACGACACAGAAGCACAGCTTAGAGAAAAAAAAATCAAAACCGACGATGCTACCATTAAGCACAACTGATGCAGAATTTACATTGAATTTGCGAGACAATAATACTATCAAGTTTTCATTCTAAAGCAACATTTTAGAGAGTGCTTTCACATGGCCAACCCAGCATAGAGGTATAGAGGGCGGGTCGTTCCGCAAGGAGCCATGAACCCATCAATCTTAGTGATCGACGTACATGTGTGCAAGAGCACGCTTTGTCCCGCCCTCTCAGAGCTAACCTCCTAGGCCTTCCCGGGTCTCCATGACAGACAGCTCCTAACTTGAGCCAAGAGGCAGTCATATTGGAGCTCCCGGTGGTCATCTTCATTCATTCAAGCGTGCGCTTCAGCGCTCTACCTTGATTTAGTGAGAGGTTATTTAGCGTCCATTATCAATCAGCCAAAGCGGATTATATATGGTCTTAAGCAATGTCGTTTTCGACCGGATACTATAGCATACCTAGGTAGGTAGGTAGTGAGGTCCTCAACCCTCGGCATGAGCCGCGCCCAAGAGGAAATGCCATCATTCCACTAGGAATAATCATCGCTTATTTACGGTAGATGTCTAGGCCGTCAGAGTCAAATCTCCTTCAAGTGAGTTTGTGAAGATACGACGTTTGTTGCCATGAATAAAAGGCGTCCACACCATGAGAGGCACACTTGCGTGGGCTTCGAAGATAAATACAATATATTGCTGCTCGAAGATGAGCGTGAATAATGAGTCTTGGAATTGACGCAAATCTAGTGGACATACTTGGAAGAGAGCAACTTCGCTCGTTATTGCGCCTTAGTTTCTTATACAGAGGCGTTTGATTTAGGGTACTGTAGAAGTCTCCGCATTGAAGTCAGCAATCGTGCCATGATATTTGCACAAAAAAATAATAATCAATAACTCGACACTGTTTAATATCTTACAACTGATAACAGTTAAAATATGAACAAAACACAAAAAAAGAAGGTCCGCCTGGGGGTCGAACCCAGAATCTCCTGATAACTGTTGGAAGTCGTAGTCAGACGCCTTACCATTGGGCCAACGGACCTTGATGATGAAAAGTGCAGTTATAGTGCTTTATGTAGTGCTGACCACCAAGCCTATTAGCCAGCCGGATAATCGTCGGCTATTTTTGTAGTCGAGTTCACGCTAAGAACAGTCGGTATTACACCAGACTACACTCTGCGTCTTGGTTTCCATCTCACTCCTGGCTGCTGAGTCTGCGCCCTGTCAATCCTTCCAGTGCCGCCTATCTGATGTATTCGTCTAGGTACCTATACGGCTCCCTTAATGCCCAATCACTGAGCTAAGCAATCCACACCCAAGTGGACGCATCGTGAACATATCAAGCAACTAAATCTTTAGTTCCCGGGGAAGAGAATAAGTAAGAGTCGAGTTTTTCTTTTCAATTCGTAGGCAAGAACTCCTTATCTTTTCTACCGTCTTGAAAGTCTTCATAACCATCTAGGAAGTCCAAACCGATAGATTCCACCCCGAGTAGCGCTGCCCACGACCATAAAACGCCGGCTCCATCATATATACATATAGCGGACTCTTGGCGCTTGGATCTATCATTACAAATTTCGAACAAATGCCATTATGTTCTCTATTTCAGCATCGTGTCAAATGCCGGGATGAGCGTCTGGGCGAGCCAGAAGGAGAAGACTAGTTTAGGTCCAGTCATGAGGAGCTATGAGCAGTCAGAGCCGAGTTCAGAATGAATCAATGCAGTGCCTCTCTTACCTTTGGTACCAATCCCTTGAAGAAACTGGCGAAACCCTCATTCTTCGCCATGTTGGACAAAATTCGGAAACCACTTTCGGGGTTCTCGAAGTTCCGGTTCTGAATACGGGTCTTGATGACATCGAGAGGCGCAGAAACAACAAGGGAGGCTGAAGCACCAGCGATGGAGGCAATGAAGTTCTGGAACCAGGAGGCCTTGTTGTAGTCGTCCAGCTTGAAGACGTATTCCTTAGTGAAAGCCGAACCGCCGAATAGCTGGCGAGAGAGTTAGCTGTCTAGCATATGTATTACCGGCGCTGGGCTTACCGCAAATGATCCGGGGGCATTGCGGGCTGCCGTCCACCCCCAACCTCTGTAAAGCCCAAAGCCTTCATCGGCAATAATCTTGAAAATACCTCGTCCTCGGAATGCGTCCGGGTTAGTCTGACGCTTGATCTTCAATACATCCAAAGGAAGTAAGATAATCTCGCCGATACCGATCAGACTGGAATAAGTCAGTCGATGTTTGGGGAACCAAGCGATTCACACCCTCGAAGCCTACCTTCCAGCAGTTGAGTGCATGATTGCCTTGCCAGTCTTCTTTCCGAAAGCGCTCTCAAAGTCCTTGCCGTAGTGTGTTGCGAGGTAGTCTTTGGCAATCGGCTGGCCACCATACTTATATATTCTTTGCAGAACCTATACTAGATATTTAGCCGCGTGTGCTTCCCCTGGTGGTAGGAACACATCAAACTGACCTTGTATCCTGCAGCATAGCCTAACCCTGGGAACAGCGAGAAGAATTTCCGACCGAACGGAGCATCTGCCTTCTCCTTGAAGATGACCTTGTTCAGCTCGCCGGCATTCTTAATCTATGTAGCGGTTAATACCGTACGTTCTTTAAAGCTGTAGGCGGAAGGTTCGCACTCTCGTCTGGTTGCTCATCAATCGCTTCGCAATAGTGTCGACCTTTAGACCTATTAGTCTTGCGGCGCTTAGGTTCGATATGTATAAGAACGCACGGGATGGAAGACAGCCAATTCGGCAATACCGGCAGAGCCTGTTATACTGTTAGTTATGGTAATCATGGTAGAAGCTTTGTCCAACCTACCGGAACCGAGGAGTCGGGCGAGGTTCGACTCGCGCTCCTTGCCAGTGACCATTGGCGCCATTGTAAAATATTCTTCTTGCTAAATGTAAGGTAATTCCGTAAGGATTATGGTAGAATATACGATCTAGCTACCTAGATATGACAGACCAGTGGACAGGACAAGTAGAAGTCGAGCTGGCGAAGGAGCTGCGAGGTTGCGAACGACTGCGGACTCGGAGCCACAAGAAGTCCAGCAAAATTTCAATTCGCGCCGAAGATTTTAAAAGAAAAAAAAATCGAGATGCCATTACCAATTTGGAGGACCGCACTAACCTTAAACTAGTGGGGGAGCTTGGAGGAAGCTTCAGGGGTCCCTTGCCCTTGGGCGATCAAAGCTTATCACGTCCGGCGATAAGCTTCCGTACCCCTCCTACTGTAAGAAGCATCCCGTAGAATTCACATATAAGGTAGGAGGTATTGAGGAAGAATGTGTAAAACCGTGGAAGTGGTGATTAATATCAGAAATCACCAGATGTTCCGGCACCTATTTCACTCAACGAGTCAACGGCATATTATAGATTCACGTGACGTCAACATACAGATACGTGTGTATTTCGGGCACATTTCAGAATCTACCCCAACCGGGACATATATTAAAATCCCCTAACACCTCAACCTGAAGTGAAATTGGGACAGCTCACCGTACACTCCTCAGCTCAGCTCTGCTTTATCATCGTATACGTACACTCCACCGCCTGCCTATATGAGACAAAATCTGAGAGGCTGTCGTATTTACCACCCATGGAATCGAATACTGGCCAAACTAAGCCGGAGCTAACGCCGTCCGAAATGCAAAGTCACTTTTGAACCCTTAAGTTAGACCGTCCGTGTATCAACGCCGCCATGCAATGCATCTGTGATATCCTTCCAACCCTAGTATCAAACACGAGAGAGATCCTTAGTAGTCTCTAAAGACCGCAACAAGATCGTCAAGCCTTGCGACTTGGCCAAGGAGCTTCTGCTCAATCTCGAGGAATTCGACATATGAGTTGTATACATCGCCTCGTAATTTCTCCTCTTCCATCCCTTGCACATCTTTACGATCGACGGTCTGAAGCACATCCTTCTTTTTGCGTCGCTCGACGTCCAATCGCTGCAGGCAGCGTACCATAGACTTATACGAGTTGTCCAATATCCGTTGCAACGTCCTGTGTAGGTCGAAGAACCAGAAGTAAATTGTTCGTGCCGCTGTTCGATTGCTGTCTCGGGGCACTTCTTGGACGTCAAGAAAACCTGCCATCTCCATCTCTGCCATTTTGACATGTACATCAGACTTCTTCATAAGAGCTAGAGTAGGTAATGTCTTGTCATCGATCTTACCCTTTTCCCTGAGGATCCGGGTGAGACGCAGGCCCTGACGACCGAACCGGTTCTCAATTAGCGTATCAAGCTCGACAAATTTCAAGCGCTGCAGCAGCGGCTCGAAATCAAC
Source organism: Hypoxylon sp. FL0543 (assembly GCA_022578575.1). Taxonomy (NCBI): domain Eukaryota; kingdom Fungi; phylum Ascomycota; class Sordariomycetes; order Xylariales; family Hypoxylaceae; genus Hypoxylon; species Hypoxylon sp. FL0543. Next base: position 647,990 of record MU393995.1, read on the forward strand.
TGTCCACTCGCCAAAGTCGGCTGCACCACAGTGGCGCACAAAACCCTGTGTGCTCTCGGCTAGGATCAATAGATGTTGGCGCATCTGATACAATCGCTGTGCCCCGACTGGGGCGCCGTCACCCATTTGGATATCGACGCCGTTAGTGCCATTCTGACCGTGGAGTCCGAATTGGGCGGTTGCCTCGCCGCTGTGGTCGTAGTCCTCGTCATCAGAACCTACGATCTCTTCTCCTTCCTCTAATGTCTCCTGGAGAGTCGAGCCCTTCAGTTGCGGGGGAAATCGTCGGATCTTCTCCGCATATCGGACATCAATAGCACCCTCCTCATGTAGCATTCCAACCCCAGCTGTAACGTCAAGAGAAGGACTTAGATGTTCGAACACTTCTTGAGTGGTGACGCGGAGCCCTGTAGAGGGGTCGTCGTTTTCTTCGTCTTCGATCTCAAGTGACTTATCAGCTTGACAACGAAATATCTTCTTGCTTAAAACGGCAAGTAAGGTCGCGTACACCTTCGCTGTGGTGTCGCCAATCAAGTCTTCAACGTAGCGCTCGAGCCTTCGATTGCGAAGCTCCACAATGCACTTGTCGTAGTTTACGCGAACGACGGTGTCAAGCTGGAAGCGACAGGTCAGCAGACGTTTTCAGTGGGAAATTCTTAAGTAGTAACTAACTTTGCCGTCCAATATGCGTCGAGTCTCGGTACTGCCGACTGTAGTAAACGTGGCACCGTTGGCCAACTTTTGTCTTTTGGAGCTGTGGGCGGACTGTGAGGCTTCTTCGAGCTCCCTTCTCAGCTGTAAGTTTTGCTTGTAGATCTCCTTCAGCCTTTCTCTGACGTGCTTCTCAAACTCGGCAGTCTGCTTAGATCCTCGAATGCCAGTAGGGTAATTTGCCAGGTATTCTTGTTCGATTGCGGCTCTTATATCCTGTGCAGATTGGTACGTTGTTGACGTAACCGGCTCAAGAATGCCACTGGTAATAAGCTGCGCAAGTGTATCGTAGGCACGTTCATCTAGATCGATATCTTCGTCCTCTATCTTGACATCAGTTGTACCATTAATGCCATTGCCGTTGACATGGGGATGGCCATTTTGCAAAGTGCCATTGGCGGAACTCTGGCGCGCACCATGTTCATTTTTGAAAGGGGCGATGAGATCTGATATCTTTGCATGGCCTTGGACAAGAACACCGTGTACAATAGCATGCGCAACTTGGCCATAGTTGGTGAGAATCAATTCGAGTATCTTTCCGGTTCGGACCAGATTATACGCGGCATGAGGGTTTGCTTCATAATTAGTGATACCCGTGTCATGATCGGTATGGTGAAAGATGAGATTTAGCTGGATGAGTACAGCAAGGCCGTGGCGCACTTGTCGTTGGTTAAGGGAGGTATGCTGTGCCAATTGCGCAACAGTTGATCTGCCTCTTGTGAGAAGATCTGCGAATATGCGCTGTAGGATAAAGCTGTTAGTTCCACCGTGGCGTGGTAAGGAGTACCGGCGGCGTAGAAGCATACCGATGGGAGCTGGCCGTATAGCTCGCTGATTAGCAGAACGCATAGTTCTGCGGCATTCTTGGTCTGTCATATGGAGCTTGTTACTAATTTGTTCGACTGCGAAGTGAAAGTATTTCACCACATTGTTATGCGCGAAGCTGCAGTAGTCCGCATAACAAAGGTTGACTTACCACTAACATGGCTGGCCGATCGTGTGCTCAGCCGCGACGCGAGTAGATAGGATTGGGGATTTGTCGAAGTGGTTGGCTTCTAGAGATCCTCTCACTATCTCTAGAGCACTACAATTACTACCGCGGCTTCATTTAAAAGACGGCGGAAGAAAAGGAGATGATCTCCGGTGAACGTGGAGACAGCGCGAGAAGTCGAGAAGGCGAGGAGATGAGATATGTGAAATTATTTGCAGGATATGGTTTGTTGCAGCGCTTTGCGAGCTATAAAATAAATTTCAGCACGACTACTTTTTTAGGATAGCGGGGAATCGATTAATGGTTGCAAGCTTCCTGTCCCTCGACGTATGTACCTTCCCAGAAGCTCCCCGCCCCGAATTTTTTTCATGGCGAGCGCTAGCCAATAGCAGCAAGTCGCAAGTGGCTGACCAAGCTCTAGCCTTTTTGAGCCGCAATAACGTTGCCAGTCCACCAGGTAAATATCATAGCCGAGAATTTACCGGAATTGAGCATCTTTCTGCTTGGAACTCGGAAGCTTTCAACGGTTCGCCGATTAAAAGCTGTTGTCGCACACTCACAACCGCCCATTGTCGACGGCATCGCCCTCAATATGTTCTCTCGATCGGCTCTCTCCAGAGGTGCCCAGCTTGCTGCCCGCAGGCAAGGCTGCTCGCAGCTTACCCAGCGTCGGGGCTATGCTGCCGCCGCATCTTCTGCACCATCCGCCTTCACCTATGACACTTCCGATGTTGCTGGTGTCAAGGTTGCTACCAGAGACTCCCACGGACCGACAACGAAACTCGCCCTCGTCGCTAAGGGAGGCACTAGATATCAGCCTGCTCCCGGCCTTACTGTCGGCCTAGAGGAGTTTGCCTTCAAGGTGAGCCCATGTCTACGGTTGTTGTTTTTGATCGTGAGCTAATTATCTGCAATTGCTCCAGAGCACCGGGAAGCGATCTGCCCTACGTATCGTCCGAGAAGCCGAGCTTTTAGGAGGCCAATTACTCGCGTACCACACCCGAGAAGCATTAGTGCTCGAGGCGAGCTTCCTGCGAGAGGATATTCCCTACTTCACCGAACTGCTGGCAGAGGTCATCACCCAGACCAGATACACCAGTGAGCTATTTCGAACCATTGGCTCACGCTTCTGTACTCACCTCATCTGCAGCATTCGAATTCCATGAGGACGTCGAGAGGGTTTTGAAGATCAGGCAGTCTAAGCTTGAACACGATGTCTCCGCTCTTGCTCTCGACTCGGCTCACTCGGTCGCCTTCCACACCGGTCTTGGCGCTTCCTTATACCCGACAAGCACAACACCTCTAAAAAGCTACCTGAACGAGTTCTCCATCGCCGATTACGCCGGTGCCGTCTACACGAAGCCGAATATCGCGCTTGTTGGAGATGGGGCCACACCAACCGCCCTGCACAAGTGGACAGAACAATTCTTCAAGAGCGTACCTACATCACCATCTAGCGCCGTGACGCTCAACACAAAACCCACGACGTACTACGGCGGTGAGCAACGTACAGCTCACACCGCCGGAAACTCTCTGGTTATCGCCTTCCCTGGTTCTAGCTTCGGTACATTCAAACCCGAGGTTGCGGTTCTAGCAGCATTGCTTGGTGGTCAAGCTAATGTGAAATGGTCCACGGGTTTCACTCTTCTATCTAAGGCCGTGGCCTCGGCTCCTGGTGCTGTCGCCTCAGGAATCAACCTTGCCTACTCTGACGCCGGCCTCTTGACCATCCAAATCACCGGCCCTGCCGCTTCGGTTCGTAAGGCCGGTGAGGAGGCAGTCAAGTCCCTCAAGAGCATTTCGGAGGGAACGGTTAGCAAGGAGGACCTGACCAAGGCAATTGCCAAGGCCAAGTTTGATGCGCTGGAGGCTAGCCAATCCGGCGTGTCGACAGTTCTATCTGCTGGTTCGGGTATCATTCACACTGGCAAGCCTTTCCAGATTGCCGAGAACGTCAAGTCCATCGACGGTGTCACGGCTGATAAGCTCAAGACTGTACGTACATTCCCTGCCCTCGTTACGCTTACTACGATGCAATTACTAACGGTTATCCTAGACGGCCAAGTCTCTTATTGATGGCAAGGCTAGCGTCGCCGCAGTTGGTGACCTCAACGTATTGCCTTTTGGCGAGGAGCTTGGGCTGAAGGTATAGGCGGTAAATTTGGGAAACAAAGTGTACCAACAGAACAAGCCACTGCTGTAGAGTCGAGCCACCTGTGCATATAGTAAATCCCTAGATTTTTTTCTTCAAGTTTCAACTACATGTACCTTGCTACCGGATCTTGGTGGTATGATCGTGGCATCAACCGAACCGCCCATGAGTTCAAGTCAAGAACATCATAATGCTAGCGTCCATATTCAAACCTGTCGAAGAAGACTTTGAATAAGGCCGATGGTAGAGTTTGGCCATAGTACCTGTTTATTCACTTAGGAGGGTTTTCATGGGGTTTCATGGTACCTTGGCGTTTCGAGAATACCCGGTGCAATATGTACTCAATAGTCACGTGAGAGCTTAGGCCAACCATTGGCAGCATCCACTAGCGGGCTTTCTGCATTCTACTGCCGCAGCTACCTTTTGCTTCCGTACAAACAACGAACCTTTGATCAATCACCACCACCCCCCAATTGATCCTCGAGCGACCGTCAAAATGGTGTTCGCGTGGAAAGCCGCTGGTTTGACGTAAGTCAATCATATTCCTGCCAGAATGGATCATCTTAATGCGCCTCTGGTTAATGCGAAGATGTCCGATTCGCTAACTACTTGCCCGAACAAATAGCTACAACCGCTACCTTGCCGTCGCAGCCCGCGTCGTGCGCCGAAGCTTGAAAGAAGAGAAGAGACTGGCTGCCGAACGACGAGGAGAGATGGACCTGCGATTCGCCAAGTGGGAGGTGAGTTATCCGTGATCCGACTTGGAGGATAAATGTTTGAGGAGGGGCCGGTCGCTGATTATGTCTCAATTCACAGAACGGCAGGATGGGCGACCCGAAACCTTTGGCCGAAGCCAATGCTGCTGCCGCTGCACAGTCTGCCTCTGGCGGCTCCTCATAGATTACGAAGTGAACGGGTGCCGAATAGAAAGGTTTGCGAATCGAGAGGATCAGGTCCATTGAGAGTCGGATGCAGATACGGATAGACAAGATGGACGGCAGTGAGTACTATCATGCCGACTCATGTACAGCTGTATAAAATAAATCATTCTCAATCCGAGTTCATTCTCAGTTGTGGGTGAGATGAAGTTAAATCCATTTATCTTGATGTTGAACATTGGTGCTGTTAAGCCGCCATATAAAGACAAGCGAATGCCACACCTTCTATTTGAAAACCACCGGTATTTCGGTGCACCTGACAATTCGATTGCATAAAATCATTAAACCAAACGATAATCCCTTGGAGGAAAGTAGAACTCGAATGTTAAGGTTAGACTAGAAACACCAGGTTGAAATATCCAGGGCCGTGTAAGGTTGTTCATTCTCTAACCTTAGAGTCAAACGTCTACCACCTAAGGCTCGAGGCCTGTGAAAATATTCTAGTACCTCACACTTGAGCGCTAAAAACTACTCAAATGACCACAGGCTTCTTTTTACCTCCCGTTTCACCACACCAGCTGCAAATCTGCTTATCTTCATCGATCACGGTCTAATCAATCGAACTTTTGCCACTTTTCCAACCGTAGCGATTGTCTCAGCCCGCTTCCTTGTCGGGAACAGAAGGATTGTGTGCGACCCGCCTACGTTCACAGATCTCAAAGGTTGGGACCTGTCAAGCTCCAGCCATATACTTTCAGATTGAAGGACCAGCGCTTAACGGCAAAATAGGTGCTCATTGATTATAGAGTCCATAGAGACTGACGAGTGGCATGCCGGCAGGGTTTCGACTTATTTTATAACCCCGAAGCTCGGTGGTCAAGATGCAACAACTTGATCCGTTATCGCCTTCTCCGACTATCTCCCATCCTGGGGTCCTAGCAACCGATATCACCAAGAAGTTCGCTTCAGCTGTCAAGAGTGCGCATACACGTTCCAGGCTTTTTCGAAACCGAGTTGCTGACTAGATGAGCAGCATTGTCACCCGGCGAACTTGTCAAAGATGAGCACTTCACTCTTTTCGAGTCCGTCGCGGCTCTTGAGGTAAGCGCCTACCTTTATACTCCGGCTCCTGGAAGTCTCGGAAGTTGTCCACTAAAGGATCCTTCACTTTAGATCATGGACCCCAAAATGGATAGTGGTGTCTTAGCAGAGGGAGAATCTCTAGACGAGGAATATGACGTCTCTCGTGACCTGCTCCCAGAGGAGATCCTGGGCATCATTGACCAGTTGCTGTGCCTAGAGGTAAGATTCAATATGATATGCCTCTCAGTCTAGATTCTGATATTCTAATCCCACTGTCAGATGGCGTGGCATCTCGGCTATCCCCTCTCGCAAACTCTCTTCACGAGCGTCTATATTGAGTCGCTCATGAAGCCTCGTCCAGCCAACATAGATGAGGCCGACTTCATAAGAGATAGCCAGAAACGCGAGAGGCAACCAAAGCTTCTCTTCGTACTACGGGCATATTGTGTTGGGCTCCTCAAAGCATGCTACTTTGTGAACGAGTTGGTTAAAGACGAGCTATACTACGAGGTACGTGACAATTTCGAATGATATATATCACGCCCTGCTGAGGATATGTAGGAGGAAGACTTCGTAACTAACACGTACGATCGCGACCTCCTCTACGACATACCAGTCGCATCCGTCAACAGCCTACTGCAAAAGGCTAGGAGTGACCTTCGGTCCATTAGTCACGATGTCCCGAAGGACATCTCAATGGCCCTTGATCTTCGATTAGAGCTACGAATCGCATTTCTCAGAGCGATCGATCTCTCGGCCCTGCGAAAAGCTAATCCGGATTCCTTGAAGATGCCTTGGGTACAGATGAGCGGCTTAGTCGACCACATCAAAACCCAGCATTCACTAGGAAAACCAGTGTCGAAAGCTTTCAGCACCAAGCTACAGCGGCGGCTAGCTAGTACGATGCCTCCTCGCCCAATGGTTCAGCCTAGCTTCGAGGAGAGTTATGGGCATTTTAAGCGACTATTCCAGGATGGTATAGATATCATGGACGTCTTAAAGTATGCGGAACCGCAAAGCCTCTTAGTAAGTTGGCCGGGTCCAATCTGCATTGATCTACATTGATGGGAACTAGCTAACATTCTCTCTAGAATTTCGTCTCATTATTTCAGGCAAGAAAACCTCAGCCTCTGGTTTATATCAGGACCTTACTTCAAAGTTTGCTATTCAAAGAGATGGTCGTTCTAGGCAACTACAGCATCCGTCAAATAATCGATCATGATCTCTCTATCGTGGTCCTGCCTTGCGGTTCCCAGATAAACCCTTACAATGACGACGTAGAGGTGCCAACCGATCCACGCCATCAGACCGCAGCCCAGATGGAGATTTTCCGGCAACGAGTAGCAGAATGCTACCTAGACATCTTCAGGATATTCTGCCAGAACAGGTGCAGAGTCCGACGAACACTATGCCACAGTATCCAAGAATGGGACATGCTGCAGGCAGACGTCGAGGAGATTGACCAGCTGCTGCAAGTCGCCCTGGATGAAAAGCCACTCACGATTGACAGGGGCGATATCGGATTCTCACTGCCCCTCTCGTCGTGGGCATATCTCTACAAGCTGAGGCAGATGGAGTGGATTGTCCAACTCGGCTTCGAACTCGAGGTCTACCAGACGGACGAGCTGCCCGGTATGTACTGGTACCTGAACTACCTAGCCAAGACGCGCGCGCAGCACGGCGACCGCATCAAATCGTTCACGATGCGCAGCCTCAACGAGGCACGCTACGGCCTCGCCAACCCCAACGTCGACCCCAAGGAGCAACGCCAGCTCCCCCAGTACACTGCGGCCAAGGAGCGCGAGTATATGACGTCGTTGGCATACCTGCGCGTCACCATGCTCGACGCGGCCTGCACCTGGGAGTTTGCTGACGGCCTGTGTTGCCTGTACACGGCCCTCCAACGCCTGAACATTGTCCCCCCGCCCAAGCGCCCATACAGCACTGACACCCTACGCTACGACCTCCGCATGAAGCCCTTCCGGAGCATCGCGCTACCGCCCCTGCCTACTTTCGACGAATTCACTCGCGCGACGCTGCAGCCTGAGACCTCAACTTATGATTTATTAAAGTACGCCGAGAGCGCGGTCGGCGGCGCGAGGAAGGGGTACGAAGCTCTGAGCAAGATGTCCCCGGCGCAGGCTTTCAGCGCGAACTCACACGACCGCTGGGTTGCCAACGTAAGGGGCTGTCTCAAGGCTGCCATTGCGGCGGGCGTGGCGGTGTCGACGTTGCAGAGAGCATTTGAAAGGGCTGGTGGCAGCGCGAGTAAGGAGGTCGAGTTCGAGGAGGGGAAGGGGTTAGGGTTGAAAGTTGAGATGCCGGAGCCTGGTAAAGGGTATCACGATTGGTGGATCGTGCCGAAATTAGTTTCCAAGGCGTGATGTGCATGTACATCTCCTATGGGATCCAATGAGGGAAGAGGGAACGTTACTTAAGAGATATGATAGACCGCTTATTTAAAAGAGAGGCTTTCTGCTTTAAGACGAATGAGGGATCCCCTATTCTATCGGGATTTCAGGGTTAATGCGGTAGTCCTTCTATAGACGAATTAGAAAAGGGTAACTTTGTGGTTCACTAAATTAAGGCTCTTTCTATTCAAGGGTATTTACTCCTGAGTCCCAACTTAGCCACTAGATTTTATGGTGATACATATGAAGTAGATGTGGATACCATCATCCTCCCTGGCGCGCCAGCTCTTTGCAATGTGGCTAGCAACCAGCCCTTCTTGCAACAACCTCAAAATAATTCCGTCAACTTCAGCCCGTTACTAGATGATCTTACTTCCATTCTGCGGGTGCTCATCAGACACCACAACTTAGGGCACATCACTCCGGATAAAGATACAATATATACAAATCCAAAGTCAAACACTACTTTGAACCTTATAGATGCCTCTCACCAAGCACCCGGGATTTACGCTTTGATAGCTTTCCTTGCCACGGCCCCTCGGAGCTTGACGGTCTGCTCGTAGAGGACGTCCTTGAAGGCGAAGAGGAACGCGGCTGTTAGGACGCTCTGTGTGACCTTGGGACCAATACCTGGGAAGAAACGTCAGCCAATCAGATCACCTATTACCGTTAAGTCATGACGCCAACTCACCCTTGTACAGACCGGCGTATCCTTCCTCCTTGATGACGCGGCGGATGGCCTGCGTCATGCCTTCGCGCTTCTGGCCGTCGTCGGCGACGTGCATCTGGCTCTTGACGGTGATGTAGGGGTAGGTAATAGTAGTAGCGAAGAGCTTGCCAATAGCACCCAGGAAGAAAGCGACGGTAGGGGTGACATTGCGTTTGCGCCGGCGCTCGTAGGCGTTCTTCATCTGCTCGAAGAGGGTGTACTGCAGGATGGGGTTGATGACGAGCACGAGCGCAGGCACAACGCCGCGGAACAGGGCCTGCGGGCCTTCGTCCTTCAGCAGGGCCAGGAGGGTGCCGATGGTGGTCGGCTGCTTCTTCTTCTCCACGGCGCCGTCGCTACCGGTGGTCTCCTGCTCCTTCTCGAGCTGCCCCTTGCGCGTGGTCATGCGCGTGTTGACGACCCAGATGGGGTTCGTGAGGATGACCGTGGCGGAGCCGGCGATGGCGCCGGCGATCATGGCCTCGACGGTGGTCAGCTTCTTGGAGGCGCGGCCGGCGCGGGTGGCGGCGGCCTCGAAGAAGCCGCGCGTCCACTCGTACCAGTAGTAGTAGACGAAGTTGGTGACGCTGATGCCGAAGACGGCGCTGTCGAGGCCGGCGTACAGGCCCGAGACGCCCTCGCGCGCGACGATCTGCCGCACCGCCGCTAGGAACGCGGTCTCCGCCCGCTTGGACTCGACTTGAGCGCGGGTTGAGAGGGTGATTAGAGGATACCTGTTAGACGTCGTGGAGTGATTAGACACATTTGCCGCTTGCGCATCAGGTAAAGTACCGCGAAGACGTACGTTAGGACCATAGATAAGATGCCCCCGCCAGCGCCAGCGAGGGCATGCGCGACGTTGTCATTCTGGGGCACGGCGGGCTTCGACGCCATTTTCGTTTTCGTGGCCTAAGTGTAGATGGCTTGAATACTTGGACGAAAGAACTGATGATGTTAAGGGGAAGATTGAATATTACAAAAATTACAACAATACAGAATAAGCGGTCCTCCCTATAAGCTTAAAGCGTAATACCCAAGCTTAAAGGTGTCTGGTGAGAGTCCAAGGTTCAAGGTTGGAAGCCGAGGTCCGATTGCATCACAATGCGGCTAGCTGTACAGTGGAGATCCCCCCAATGCCTGGGCCGAAAGCACCTTGCCAGGGCCCCAATCTGGCACGAGGTCGGCATTCTTTCCCCCTGCTCTCCCCGGCTTTGCCCCGCATCCTAATCCATTTGCCCTAAGGACTCATTTCGATTCCGGTTTTCACATGTGAACTTTTATCAAAGAACATTGCCTATTGACTTGTAATCTTATGATGATGCAATTAAAGACGATTTGAGCATATTATTTCATACAGGAAAAGTGTTTCCCATTCCATCTCGTTCCTATATAATCTGGTTCTCTTCAGAGGTACGTTACGGTATACACATATTACCATAATGTCTTACATGCCAGGCTCAAAAAATCATTAGCGCCAACTCGACTTAGACAGAATCTAGACATTCTGGTGGCGTGCCTTCGTTTCTCAAACGTCGACGTTGGAACTTGAAGAACTTCATTAGACAAGGTTAGTAAGCTTACCACTTACCAGCCCCAACTCTACGTACATACAATATCGAGATGCTTGAGATGAAACACAACGAAGAGATTACACCTTGCGTCGTCGCACAAGTTTCACAGCTGCAGGTGAAGAGACGATGATGCGATTGATTGATTGATTGATGAATTGTAAGGATCTGACGTGCAGGTTCTATTAATTCTCTTCCGCCGCAATCTTACCTAAGGTGTGTTTCTGCCCAATGGGATGGGCGCAACAGGACAATATTGTCTCCTGCATATCGTATACTTGCTCGAACATGGCGTTGGTTGTATCGGGCTCTTGGCCGCCACTACCACAAAAGGACAAAAGGGGGCAGAAGGGGGTAGGCGAGCGCACATTATCAGCTCTTATTTGGGGGCTGTCCCCCCAAAGTTGCCCCCTCTGCCCCCCAAGCTGGGAAAGGACGGGCCTAGTCACGTGGGTATGTGCCCAAAAATAGCAACTTCGTACTGCAACTCCCGGCCCATCTAAAACAGCCGTGCGCTCGTGGCACCAGCCTCCGCCATGAAGCTCTCAAAATAGAATTCGGCATAATAGGTATTGGCCACCGGGAGAGGCTTCACTCACCCAAGGGACTTCCAAGTTCTGACCTTTACTCGAGAACATTATCCCGTTCACCTTCGTCGACGCTTCAGAAGACGGGTCTATAGTCAACCATATCTTATTCGAACTCTGTTCCAGCCAGTTAAACCTACATAATTCGATACTACGCACGCCTCATGTTTATATGTGTCACTTATACTAGGCTTACATGAACAAACAATCTAAGGGTCCAATTGAGATGATACCAGGATACTGTTACACATAAATTTGGAGAGAGCAGAGACTCTCATTCGTTATCCAAGTTCCCGAAAATCACGAATCTTTAACGACAACTAGGTGGAACGTTCGATACACCAAACATCCACGCCTACGAGGATTCAACCTCTCTAGAGTTACATCTTCTTCCCTACTATTCATGGGGATCGTCGCACGCCTCGCTGTCTTATGATACTAAGATGGCGCTCTCTACTCCGACTAGCAACGGCTCCCGTCGCTTCAACCCACTTCCGTCTCCCGGTAAAAATGAGACGCCCAGGTCGTCTAGCCTAGTAAGGCCGATATTACCGCAAAAAGGTGTGACGAGCGCGACCATCGAGGATGCATATGTGAATTTCATTCTCTACTGCAACCCTGCCGTACCCTTGGAGACAGATACCTTCGCACTCAGGGAAGCCTTTCGAAATCCGCCAAAAAGCGAGGGCAAGAGCTTTAGCACGTTCACCTTATTCGAGCTCATCAAGAAGCTTCACACGAAGGAGCTAAAGACGTGGGCTGAGCTGGCATTGAAACTGGGCGTCGAGCCCCCAGACCACGACAAGGGCCAGAGCTCTCAAAAGATACAGCAGTATGCCGTCCGGTTAAAGGTAAAGTTCACGTAGCAATGATTACACAGCCTATCTGTTAGCTCTGTGTGGCTTACTTCTACTAGCGATGGATGCATTCCATGCATATCAATGCCTTCTTCGATTACTTAATGGATAATCCCCATCCATACTGGACCCAGATTCCGACCGATCCGAATCCCGTATGTGAAGAGGGCAGAGACGGGGTTGCTGCTGAAGATGATATGGCTTTGCGCGCTTTGCTACCTCAGATTCGACCCCGTCGAGGTCGAAAGAGGCCAGAGGAAGACGGGCTCAGCAAGTCGCCGTCCCAAAGACCGAGGTTGGAGTCTCCATCTTTCAGTGCGGAACCTAGAACAGCTCGTCCTGATTCTCTAGACCCGTGGACCGCGCATCCCGACGGAAGAAACGCATTCGTATTTCCGCCGGTTGACCCAAGATCGAGTGTATTACCGGAAGCGAACTCGGCCTATCCATGGAGTAACGATGTTTCCCGTGAACCAATGTCAGCCTACCCTCAGTCTGCAATGACCCCTTCGACTAGAGGGACGTTCTGGGGCGATCCCTCAGAACCCCGTTCGGCCATCAGTCCGGGTAAAGCCAAGTCTCTTGGGCGTCGCCACGGAGCTAAGGTGGTATCCTCCGCTTGGAGGAGCGGCGGTGTGTCTACAAGTGGTCGGCCTCGTGGGAGACCTCCAACGAACCGGCCTACAGATAGCCCCTTATCAGCGATTCCGGATGAGCGAAGGGAATTTGCCTCACCTTTTGAACAGAATACACCCCAGTCAAGAACGGCGCCCATGTCGATGGCGCCTCCAGACCCGATACCAAGGTCAGCAGGACCAACCTCTGCGCCAACGCCAACATCAGCACCGACGTCAGCACCGACATCTACCCCTACGTCTGCCCCCACCGCTCGACCTCCGCGGCCGGGCCGTCTTTCTCTACAAGTACCAGAAAGGGCTAGCGGACCTGTTAGACTGGCAACCCCTCCGCCCCCGGTTGTAATGGTCAATGGGAAAAGTACAGTCAACGGGAACTCTACCAACGGCGGTGGTGGAACAACAGATGCCCCCGCGGAGGACGCTTTTACTGTGTTTGACCGCACGTCTGCCATGTTTACCGCCGGATCGACTAACGACCATGGAAGCTCCACCATGCACCTCGACCCCAACGACAGCGACCGGACGAACTGTGACGAAGTCGAGGCCATGTTCGTCGCGGACATTCTCGAGGGCACGTGGTACGATGAGAAGGGGCAGCCAGGCCCTCCTGCCACTGTTGAGGAGGCGGTGGCCCTCGTCAAGGCCGTCATCGAGAGTATATCTCGCCAAGCCCTGACTAAAGAAGCTTTCTTAATAAACCTGTCGGCGCTAGCCGGCGTCAAGTATCTCATGAAGGCGGGCAGCAACTCGGTACAAAGACTCGAGGTCGGCCCCGATTATACAAAGTACCATTGTTGTTGGGGTCTGCGGTACGGCCCCGTAAACGGGACGTTCCGGCTTACAGAGACCGTGCCGCACTCTCGGTGGAAGAGGGGCGCGCAACGGCCGGATGGGCCGAGGGACGGCGCCGACGTGCCTACTGGGGGCGAGGAGGCTGCGGAGTATTGGCGTAGGAAGTATTCCGACCTTGTACGTGTTGTGAACAAAAGGAGCGAGGATGTTACGAGGGTCATGAGGGACGGAGGAGACGACAGGCGGTCGTAGCAGAGTTTAAAAACTGTGCTGTGTAATATTACGGAATTTACGGGTCGATGATTTATGCGAGGCGCGCTGGAAGAGGGTGGATGGGTCTAAGTAAGGCTGATGGCTGATACGGTGGTTACTTGCATATGGCGAGCTTCGTGTACATGATAGGTATGTTTCTGAGATACCCCCGAATCGCATGTTTTTATCAGACGTCGCGAATGTTTAGGTGCTTTTTGTACTATTGGATATCTAATATACGGTGGTGTTGTTGAAGAATGCTTTGGCCTGCGTCTTTGATTCTTGATGATGATGCCTTGTTTTCATTTGGTGTCTCTGGAGGGGCGATGCTTACTTGCTCACTGCATGTGTCTGATACGGCGAAACTAGAGGTCGTTATGGGAGTTCTATGGCTTATATTAGTCCGTGTCGCTTTGGGGCGGCGTGTTGGATTTGACTCCCTTGGCTGCTTAATACAATAACATGCAGGTTCTATGTTTTATTAGGTTTACGTTTAGCTTATTAGGTGTTGATATGTTCGGTGAAGCTAGGAGAGCCTACGAGCCGGACACGTCGTATATCCCCCTGCCTGGAGATAGGGAATTGCCATTCAATATGAAAGTAGGCAGAGCAATGTCGAAGTTCTTGTCGTGCTAACCTGGCGGTTTCACTAGCCGGAGAGATACTAATAATGCAAGTGATTCCAAAAACCTGTTCGAATCATACCCAATTAGTTTGACTGCCTGGTATAGAATTATGATATTTGGATAATAGATTCTCTTGTGATTATATCATTGTCCACTTATAATTCATAACGAGGAGTAGGCATCTAAAACTAATCCTGTCCTCTCCTTAGGCTACAGTGCGTCAGGGCTAGTTACGAGGACGTGCCTGCTCTACCTAATCAACCTGTGTCATCACTGCCTTTATGTAGACGCATATTCTGCATCTACAAGTTTCGACCCTAAGGCGGATGCCTCGTGAAACGAACCACTAGTAGATATGATGGCTCTGTCCAGACCACTACGGTTTCATATATGTGAGTCGAAAGGTAAAAACTACTTGTATACCAGCAAACCCTGTATACCTATCATACTTTTAGAGCAATAGGCCCGTAACACACCTTCCGATCGAGCATATACTTCTACGAGTAGTTACCACAATATTCGACGCAAAGGTCGTACCGCCGGATTAAGGGTTTCCTCGATTCCTGTCCTCTTCGATGATACGTAACCTCAATTTCTAAAATAACATCCTGGATGACTCTCCAGCATCCCTCACATTCTTTTCTATACATATCTTATATCCAATAGGTCCCCTAAGAAGTATCGCACTATGGTTCCACGCCGTCACCTATAGACTCGTCTTCATTATGTCGGAAGAAACTGTCATAACGTCGCCGTAAGAGCAAATTCTATCCTTCTGAGTCGTCTACTAACTAGCCTAACACAGTCGAAAAGCTTCGGCATACCGCTATGAAGGCTCTACCGAGAAGGGCCGCCACGATGCCAAGGCACGCACCAATATCAACAATAACCTAAGTGCCAAGTTCGCTTCCCCAGACCACCTACACAGCGGGTGAACTTCACTAATAACAACAGAATCTCGAACCCCTTAGCCGGGATTCCTCGTGAGCACCTCCTCGATCAAGTCACACGGTTTTCCGAGTGGCACGGCCTATCCCAATACGTTCCAATTATGCGCAAGGGCGCTCTTGTTGCACAAGATCCTACCGGCTTCGAGGATATCCAGGGATCGGAGGCGCTCAACGAAGAAGAGATAAGTGTTCTGAAAAGGGAAATAACACATAAGTGGAAGGTCCCCTGGCTCCTTTACTTGACGATTGCCACCTGCTCCATAGGAGCGGCCGTTCAAGGATGGGACCAAGAGGGGAGCAACGGCGCCAACCTGTCATTCCCTGCGCAATTTGGTATCGGAGGAGATTCCGACCACGACGTGCTCCTAGTCGGCCTCATCAACTCAGCTCCTTACATCGGGTCCGCGCTCATCGGTTGCTGGCTTTCGGATCCGCTGAATAACCTCTTCGGCCGACGAGGTTTGTCAATTAATCTTCCACCTCCTCTTAACGGGGAGTTACAGCTTAACTTGTCATTAGGAACAATCTTTATTTCTGCGATATTCTGTTTACTCACTCCTATTGGCGGAGCCCTAACTCGGAACTGGCAACAGTTCTTGATAAGCAGATTACTTCTTGGTGTCGGTATGGGCATCAAGGCTTCAACTGTCCCTATTTTCGCGGCTGAGAATAGCCCCGCGGCTATTCGTGGAGCTCTAGTAATGTCATGGCAGATGTGGACGGCATTCGGTATCTTCCTTGGGTGCTCTGCTAACCTAGCAGTCGGCCAAGTGGGCAGGATTGCCTGGAGACGTGAGTGCCGTTGCCCCTATAAGCCCACTCAAGGATCGTATCGCTGACAGAATCTACTTCACAGTCCAAGTTGGTTCGGCTTTTATTCCAGCAGTTCCCCTCACGCTTCTCATCTTGTTTTGCCCGGAATCACCGAGATGGTATATCAAGAAGGGCCGATATCAAGATGCCATGAAGTCGCTCTTACGACTTCGCAACCATCCCGTGCAGGCAGCTCGCGATCTCTACGCCATCCAAGCTCAAGTAGAGATCGAAGATGCGGCTCTTGGGGACTCAACATACGTCAAGAGGCTCATCCAGCTTTTCACGATTCCCCGCGTGAGGAGAGCGACGCTCGCCTCTTTCGTAGTCATGATAGGCCAACAGATGTGCGGTGAGTTAACTACTATTAACGATAAACCCTCAAGGATAAAACTGATGCCCAATAGGAATCAATATCATAGCCTTCTATTCCTCTACCGTCTTCAAGGAAGCAGGGACGTCCGATTTCAATGCACTACTAGCGTCGTGGGGATTCGGTCTAGTCAACTTCATATTCGCATGGCCAGCTATCTGGACTATCGACACGTTCGGTCGACGATCACTCCTTCTGTTCACGTTTCCCAACATGGCATGGTCTCTACTTGCCGCTGGCATCTGCACGCTGATCCCTAAGCATTCGAGTGCTCACGTGGGTCTAGTAGCGTTCTTCGTCTACGTCTTCGCCATCTTCTATTCGCCCGGAGAGGGCCCCGTGCCATTCACCTACAGTGCGGAAGTCTTCCCGCTTTCACACCGCGAGGTTGGGATGTCCTGGGCCGTAGCGACTTGCCTCTTCTGGGCCGCTATATTGTCAATCTCGTTCCCCAAGACCCTTGCTGCCACAGGTGTTCTCGTAAGTTCAGTGAAAGACCTCTCTGAAGACCGCAAAACCCTTCTTGCTGTTAGTGGTCTAATACGATATGCTTACTAGGGCGCGTTTTGTCTGTACGCAGGGTTCAACATCGTGGCTTTGATCATGATCTTCCTATGGATGCCAGAGACAAAGCAGCGTACTCTAGAAGAACTTGACTACGTCTTCGCCGTACCCACGAGCGTATTTGTCAAGTATAATACCACCAAGGTAGTTCCATGGTGGTTCAAGCGTCATGTTCTATTGCGGAGGGATGCTACTCTCGAGCCGCTCTACCATTTCGACAGACCTGACGATAATGCTTCTACTCTTCCGAATATCGAAGGCCAGGATGACCCAGGAGCTGGTAGCGATAAGGGGGCCACCACCGATAGTAAGGAGTATGTAACTGCGCCGGGAACGCAAAGCAGCGTTACGGCCACCGGCGCCGACACGCTTACTATATTCTCCCAGGCCGAAAGAGAAGCAGCTGCCCTGCGCCGTAACTCCTGGCAAGACGCCGGCGTTCACAAACATCCTGCTGCTGCAGAAAAGTATTTTACTTAGAAGTCTAGATGGTGGCCATTGATTCGGGCTTGAGCGACGAGGTCCGCCGCCGTATTAGATTGGGGTATCAGTGGTATAGATTAGGTAGAGTAACCTATGGTCGATACTGCAAATGCGAAGCATTCTCCGGTTGCTTTCTCAGGGCTATCTCGGGGAGTGGATCGTCTGATTGCTATCACAATGCGAAAACCTGCTCGTCCTATAGCTTCGTCAACCATTCAGCCAGTATGTACAATAAAAGTGGTAAGCTGATGTCACAGTTGGCCTGGCATTAGTCCCGACGCTAGAAAGACTCCCGCAAGGCGATGTGATGACGATCTGCGAACGTGGCTTGACCGGCGCGTTTTGGAAGTCCGGCTCGCGGGCATGTGCGTCTGTGTAAGTGGATTCTTTTTTATAACGATTTTCAGAGTCTCCCCTTTTTTTATCAGCTCCTCCACGCTCAAAGCTTGATTCTGCTATGCATCAAGATCAATAGTGGCCCATCGCGACGTTGATCGATCAGCCTCCATCCGAGCCATTCCCGCCATTCGCCTGGACGGGTTTCGATCTGAGATCTTCGCTACCACCACTTTTCCAGCCGACGATTTTCAATGTCCAACCCCTCATCTCCATTTATTCGTGATCGCCCCAGCGGCTAGTAGCTTAAGCTTCGCCAGCTTCCAAGGTAGAGCAATTCTATGCATGCCCACAGCGCAAGAGCAACTGAGCATGTTGTTTGAAGCGGTGTGGTCGTGATAACATTAGGCAGGAAGGTTGGTCCTATTTATCAGACATGCGCTGCCGTGTGTTGAAGATCTGCTCAAGGGAAAACCAAAAAAAAATGGGGACGGGATGACACCCAAGATCTCGGAGGGTGGCCCGTGGAGAAATGGTCCTTTAGGGCTGCCTCTCATCCGATTTTTTCGTCATTGCTGTCGACGTATGCACCTTCGCATTCTATCACGTACACGTGCATGTTTCATAGACCCAGGAACTTCCCATACTTTCAAAGCCTAGGTGATGCTTGCACCAACTGCGATAACAAAGGGGAAGGTAGGATGATAAACCAATTTGCAGCGTCTCGACTTCTGAAACATGCCAATCACGCGGTTAGGATGGCGATTGCTATTCTTGGCCGGAATTATCAAACAAAGGTTGGCCCTCAAATACATAGAAAGTTCTCCTTGTCCTTTTCGAGAATACGAAGAAACCGCTGCCTATCGTGGACTAACTTGCCAAAAACTATGGACGTAACCGGAATAGCGGCAAGCGTCAGCCGAATTTTGCTGTCGGATGTGGAGCTCTTGACTCGTGCGAGTACAGCCAGGATCAAAATTCGGATAGCAATTGGCCAACCACATGGCCTGCATGTAATTGGCATTCAATTCCGCTGAAACGTCTAGAGCACTCTACCCCTGGATAACGTCAATGGCGTAGCTGTACCTGGACTAAGAAAAATTATTTTAAATAAAGCATGCTACTTTGTTCACCGGGAATATTTGGAAGGTAGACATGTACAAGTCTTGGATAGACAAAAAGGTTATATACACGGGATAAGGTGAAACATCTCAAAGATGAGATAACATCGGAAAGGGGCGTGTCCAAGGGTTGGTACATAGTGTATGTACATCATGTCACTCGAGATCGTGGGGCTCTTTCCCTGGACGGAACTCGACATGATGTGCTGCACCCGGTTCTTTTAGATCGATTTTCATGTGGACCAGTGAGGAACCACGGCGGGCCCCTTCCAACGCGTCAATCCTCCACATCTGCAAACCCCCCATCGGTCCTACATCATCTTGTACATACTATTCCCTGCATGTGCAATCCTACCTCGATTTCGTGATCTTTCTTTTTCCTCCGTTTTCCCTTTTTTTCTGTCCCGATCTACCACGATTCTTTGGTCCCTACGAAGCATACTATGCTTGTGGACCTATATCCCCTTCACTAGGCACACTTGATCATTAGTCTTTCGTTTTGTCCACCTCTATTTTCCAGTTCATATCCCGTATCCTAGAGGCCTACGGTTAACACTGAACTCATCCGTGTGTCTTCCTGTCTGGTCTTGGAACGCACCGCTCCCAACACGCTTCCGATCGATTGCCTGGTGCTATCCCGAGGGAAGGAACCTGCGTATTACTCATTCTTTTATATAACCTCGATTCCTATTTTGACAGAAAAAGGACACCTGTGAACCGCATCGCCGGGTCACAGTATAGACTCAAAACTTACTACTTGACCTATATACCTCCCTACCGATGTCGATCCGCTCCCCTCGTTCACCTAGAGGTTTTGTGCAACTGGGGAGCTCGCGACCTGATATGGACAACGAAATTCCCTTGACCCAAGTCCGGAGCAATGCCAGCTCAACCGGCGCTAGAAAGCCTAACCAGGGCACTGCAACCGGCTTCAGCACAGAGAACCAGAACACTCCAGACGAGAACGAGAAGCACAGCTTCTTCCACCGTGGCCGGAGAAGAGCCAGGAAAAACGACCCTAGTAAAGAAAATGATAATCTAGCTTCCGATGAGGCGTCCCTCAATGCCATGGGAAGGCTCTACAATAAGATTATCCATGCCTCCGTCGTCACACGATATCTCGTTTACATCGTTCCCGTTGCGGTTCTTTTGGCGGCTCCTCTGGTCGTCATTGCAGCCACGGGCAACAAAGACGGGATCCTGGTCGGCCACGGTCCACGAACAAACCCCGAGTCTGACCCAGTGCCAGTGTACCCGCCTGGACCGCCGCTATTTCGCCTGTTTCTCTGGATAGAGCTGGCCTGGTTGAGCTTATGGGTTGGCAAAGTCGTTGCTCACCTTTTGCCCCCTATTTTCATGTTCTTCACTGGCGTTGTCAGTGCTGGAACCCGCAAGTACGCCGTCGTCATCCGAGCTCTCGAGATTCCGCTTTCGCTCTTCTTTTGGTCGATGGCCACCTTCTTCATATTCACAGGCCTAATAAACATCAATTACAATGACGTCGATTGGGTCATCACAATCCGCAGAATCCTGGGCGCTTGCTTTGCTTCTTCTGCCGTCTTCCTCGTCGAGAAAACCATTATCCAGCTCATCAGTGTCACATACCACCAGCGGTCCTTTGCCAACCGGATAAAGGATTCGAAACGAGATGTCCATCTGCTGGGGTTAATGTACGACGCTTCTCGACAACTCTTTCCCATGTACTGTCCTGAGTTCATCGAAGAGGACGAGCTTATCAACGATAGTATCGAGCTTAAGCTAGCCGGTGGGAAGAGAGGTAGGAGAAATAGGAAGAGCGGAGTGGTTACACCCATTAGACTGATCGGGAACGTGACACGCATCGGCGACAAAGTCACATCGGTTTTTGGAAACTTAGCTTCCGAGATCACTGGCAAGCAGGTTTTCAATCCGAACTCTGCCCACTCGATAGTCGTGGAGGCCCTCGAAAAGGTACGGACTTCGGAAGCTCTTGCAAAACGTATCTGGATGTCGTTCGTCGTGGAGGGCAACGAGGCTCTATACGTGGATGACGTTATTGAGGTTCTCGGCCCTGGACACCGTGAAGAAGCTGAAGAATGCTTCGCGGCAATTGACGCGGATTCGAACGGGGATATCAGCCTCGACGAGATGATTAGAAAGGTGGTCGAGGTCGGAAAGGAGCGGAAAGCTATTGGAAACAGCATGAAGGATATCAGTCAAGCTTTGGCTGTGTTTGATCAGGTCCTTCTCTTTGTTGTGCTTTTGATCGTTATCTTCATATTCCGTAAGTGACCCTTGATAACTGCATCTCATCATACATCTGCTTACACGTTGCAGTCGCTTTCTTCCAGAGCTCCTTTATCACCACCCTTGCAACCGCCGGTACAGCGCTGCTTTCGTTGTCCTTCGTTTTTGCTGTCACGACCCAAGAGTTCCTAGGTTCCTGCATCTTCCTGTTTGTCAAGCATCCGTACGATGTTGGAGACAGAGTTGATATCACCGGTTCGGAGAAGGAGCAGTTGGTTGTTGAGAAGATTTCCCTGCTTTACACCGTCTTCAACCGCATCGATAAGATGCAGGTCGTTCAGGTGCCAAACATTGTACTGAACAACCTTTGGATCGAAAACGTCACCCGAAGCAAAGCTATGAAGGAGGTTATTGACGTCAACGTCTCGTACGATACCTCTTTTGAGGACATTGAACTTCTGCGACTCGAGATGGAGAAGTTTGTTCGCGCCCCAGACAACGCGCGAGACTTCCAACCGGATGTTGTCATCAGTGTGGCGGGTGTCGGTGACTTGGATAAGCTTCAGCTGAAGATTACCATCAAGCACAAGTCGAACTGGCATAATGAAGCTGTGCGTGCTACACGGCGCTCCAAATTCATGTGCGCACTTACGCTTGCCCTGAAGCGGGTGCCTATCTACGCACCTGGTGGAGGCGGCGAGCCACTGGGCGGACCGACAAACCCATCCTATTCTGTTGCAGTCTCGGACGCCGAAGCCGCCGCCGCTCGCGATAAGGCCAACAAGGAGAAGGAGGCAAAGCGAATGGTACCGCCAGCTCCGGCCAGAAACCCTTCAACATCCAATAAGTCAGGCGATGCGGATGATCGAGAAGCAAAGGCTGCTCAGGGATTCAACACTCTCGACCCCGTAAAAGCGGCAGCCGACGACTGGGGTTATAACCGTGATGACTCCCCAGATGGCGACGATGCTATCGAACGGAAACGCTCGAATGATATAGAGTCGATGCGTTTGGAACTCCATAAGCGGGAGAGCCAGCGTAGCGGTGGCCGTCGCAGAGCAGGTGAAACTCTGCCACCGCAGCCCATAAGCGAGAATATGCCGGATTTCCAAGTAACCCAGCATATGGGGCCCTACGATGAAGAAGCGCAAGTAGGGGGACCGAGCCCATACAATACTGCTAGCCAACCAGGAAACTCGCTTCATCCCCACGCGTCCATCAGGAGCAACCAAATAGGCAGACAATCTTCGACCGGCGGCGCGAGTGGTAGACAGACAAACCTCAATAGGACGCGAACGCCGAGCAATCCCTACCAGCAGCGATAGTCCTACCGATTTTCTCCCCCTTAAATGGTTTTCTTTCTCTTCATCACGACAGGCATTCAGTATATAGATTATTCATGTTTGATTAAGGGGGCGTTAAAAAGAGGTTGATCAGGTACAGCAAGCTAGATGCTCGGCCTTGCTAGAATGGTGTCAGAAGTGCTCTATCACCATGACGAACTGTATATGCTGGTATGGGATAGAGTGAGGGTATGCCAAGGGGCTCATATAGAGACGTCCGTTGGGACATGAGTAGTCATTAGACCACCTAGAGTAGAGCACTCCCGGACTCATTAGAAATTGTACATTTTTGATGACCTGTACCTGATGTCCTAGCTACCTAGGTAATCTTTGGACCCTTCGTGACTTTGGTCTCGATTGTATGCCTAAAACTTATACATAGTTGTCGCTGTTTTAATTGTCTAGTTGCAATACGTCTTTTGTATAATCCCAGAAGTCTAAACGCGCACTATATCCGAGGTATGCCATGGTACCAGATGTCTGTCTATACGAGACAATGTCCCCTTTTCGAAACTCTCTCTTTTTTCCCCTCCTACCTCAGCTCATCCCTTTATCAACTCAAAGCCCAAGTCTGTCCCTTATTTCCGTTCCAGCTGACCCTGATGGACAGCCCGCGCGCATGGTCGTCGGGGACGGAGAAGGCGACCTCGCCCCTGACCTCGGCGCCCCTCTTCAGCGGCGCGGCCTCGGCGGGCCTCGGCGGCTTGCACAGCAGGAGGCCCTGCTTCCAGTGCGTGTCCCTGCCGTGCGGGCCGGTCGTGAAGGCGACGCGGTTCTGCGGGTCGGCGCGCGCCCACTCGTCGGCCGTGGAGTTGAGCTGCACCGCGGTCTGGCTGTCTTGGCGCGTGGGCGAGAAGAACATGTCGAACCAGATCAGGAAGCCGTCTAGGGCGTCGACGTCGCGGGTGAGGGTTGTGGCGAAGGGCGCCGCGAAGGAGAGGTCGGCGGGCTGCGTGTGGTATAGGTCTAGGAGCTTGAAGGCGCTGGGGGGGCCGGGGATGGTGGTGGTGTTGGGTTCGTTGGTGTAGATGGAGAAGGTGCCGTTGTTGGTGCTTGGGGATTGGGGTTGGGGAGCGGAGGGGGCGGTGTATGTAGAGGTGGAGGAGGAAGAGTTTAGAGGCCAGCTTAGCACGCGCGCCTCGTCGTAGATGCCGGCTTGCATGGCGCGCATGTCGAAGCCGTAGACGTCGCGCCAGAAGGCGACGTTGTCGGCGACGTACTGCGGGTCGGCGACGGGGGCGACCCAGAGGTTGGCGTGGGAGGGCACGAGCAGGCCGCCGGGCTTGAGGTAGCGGTCGCGCGCGTACAGGACGGAGGGCAGCATGGCCTCGAAGAGCAGGCAGTAGCCCATCCACTCGCTGACGATGACGTCGACCTCGTCGACGGGGAGCGCCGCCTCCTCGATCTTGCCGTGCACGCAGGTGACGACGGAGGACAGGCCGTTGTGGAACACGTTCTCCTGCGCCTTGGTGATGATGGCGCTGGCGTCCACGGCGACGACCTTAGCGGCGCCGGCGCGCGCGCAGAACATGCTCAGGATGCCCGTGCCGCAGCCGATGTCGAGCACCGTCTTGCCGGCGAACAGGTGCTTGTTGTTGTAGATGAAGTCCCGGTACGCGTCGGTGCGGACCGTGTCCTTGAGCATTGTCTCGTGGATGTCTTTTGGCGGTTGCGGTTAGTAGCGTGCAGACCGGGGGGGTTACTCGGGATGGTATAGGCGGGAGACGGAGAAGTTAATAGGTTAGGGAGGTAGGCACTCACCAGCTCCGGCGTAAGACTCCCAATAGGACTGAGACTCGTCCTTCTTAACTCCCTTGTCCTTGCCCGCCTTAGCTGCGGCAGCCGCCGACTCGGCCTCCGCTTGGTCGACGTCGCCCCAGCGCTCGTCGAGGGTCTGCTGCACGGCGGCGCGGTAGCTGTCGAACTGCGCCTTGACGCGCGCGAGCTCCTCCTGGAGCTCGGTGTTGCGCTTCAGGAGGTCGTCGACCACAGCCGCGTTGTCCCCCTTGGCGCCCTGGGCCTCCGCCGGCTTGAGCTCCGGCAGGTCGAAGAGCCCGAGGATGACGGCGTCATCGTCGAGCACGGGCTTGAGGTACTGCTCCTGGTCGATGTCGGACCAGGAGATGTCCTCCGTCACGGGGAGACCCTCGTGGACCCGCTGGCGGACTGTTCTTGGGTTAGTGATGCGAGGAAGAATGAATAAGATAGGTGAATGCTGGGTGTTAAGAGGAGTATCATGAGTTATAATGCGATTAGATGCACAATGATGAACCCTGTGATGATCGCTCATAGAGCATAGCAAGCAGCACGAAAATGAAGAGAGAATAAAGTAAGATAAAATGCAATGAACGACTCACTGAAATTGACCAGTTTAACGCAGCCGTGGAAGTCCAACTGCAACCGCTGCCGCACGCCCAGGAAGTCGAAGCCGTGCTTCTCCTTGCAGTGCGCGAGCATGGACAGCACGTCGGGGAAGACGCGGTCGTCGAGCAGCGAGATGACCTCCTGCGTCTCCTCCTCGTCCTCCTCCGCGTCGCTCCACCCCTCCTCGTCCTCCCGAGAGTCCGAGTCCGAGGACTCGCTCGGGGGCGGGCGCGGATCCGCTCTGCTGGGTGCCGTGGTACTCATGGTCCTGGAAATGGATGGATGACTTGCAGTAGTTTTTGGAGGGGTATCGTGTTGTTGGTGGAGTAGTAGAGTAGGTACCTAAGGTAGGTAGATTTTGAAGGGGGGGGGATACGAAGATTGTGAAAAGTGAAAAGTGTAAAGCAGGTACCGTATTGACAGGGCGTAAAGTACCAAACTCTACCTAGTCGATATATCAGTGGTTTTATACGTAAGCCACCTGGTCCTTAAGCGCTGCTCGGGTTCTTGTATATGGATATCTTGTGTTGGTATAAGTGGTAGGCAATGTACTTTTCAGTATCACAAAGTCTCTTTAAGAATTTCTTACAATTGTGGAAATATCCAAGTACAATAGCGGCTCGGATAAGTACATATCTAGCTAGACTATTGTATGCGTTATTTGCATATAATTACTCCTTACAAGATATGCCGGGGCGGGGCGGATAAAGGTAAGCATCTTAAGCGGTTAGGAGTATACCGGGATTTATGTCAAATCTTATGGACCTTCTGCTTAAGGGGTATCGATTCTTTTGATGATCGGTTCAAATAGAGACGATCCTACTTGCATACCTACCTATCCATACTATATTTCAGATGTTCGCGAGCCTAGTCCACGTCGTCGTCGGCAGCATCTTCATCGTCGTCATCTTCATTTTCTTCCTCATCGTCAGAGACTGTTTCACCCAAGTCGACGAGCCGTTTCTAATAGAACTTCGTTTAGCATATATCCTACGAGGCCTTGAATTCGTAAGCGCCAGGTGTTGACGTACCTTGTATTTCTCAACCTTTTCTTCCAGGTCACCAAAGACCATTAGAAGGTCGTCCAGTTCGGTTTGAGTAGCTGACTTCTGCTCCTCCTTTTCTTCTAATTGACTGCGGGACTGTTTCCAAAGGTCAGCACGATTCTCACATGCTAAGGAATTGTTTCAATTACCTCTTTTAACTCGTCGTCTTTCTGTGATAACTGCTTCTCGAGGGCTGAAAATCGCTTCTCGAGATTCGAATATCGCTCTTCGGCAGCTTTCGTCTTCGACTGCTCGGCCGACAGCTTCGCGGCAAATTCTTCTTGCGCAGCGTGGAGCTCCTCGGCTTTGGCTTTATTTGCCTACATACTGTTAGTCAGGGTAGCGAATGGGATGGTATTAAACGTACTTTCATGATGTCTACCTCGAGGCGGCTAATTGTAGCACGGAGGTCTGCTATATCCGCTTCGGATCGTCGTTGGATGCGTGCGGCATCGGCTTCAGCGGTCTTGCGAACGTAGTCGAGTTGCCTCTGCAATTCCGCTTGCTTTTCGCGATAATCGGCGTGAATTGCTTCTGCGGCTTTCGCTGCCTCTCTTCGAATGTTTTCTATTTGCTTTTGGTAGGCATCTTCCTTCGATCGTTGTCCCGCCTCGATTTTCCTGTTTGCATTAGCAAAAATTTTCCGTGATATAAAGCAGGACAGGTAACTCACTTGATCTCCTCATCGTGGTGTCGTTGGATGGCCTCGTTGACACTCTTTATCCGCGCCAATTCAGCTGCATATTCTTCTTTAGTTCGACGATGATCTGCCTGTTCCTGACCCAGCTTTCCGTTAAGGGAGGATATATCAACGAGTGTTGCCTGCAACGCTCGCTCCTTTTCATCCACTTGCGCACGTAATGAATCCACCATTTCGCGAGATATGCCTTTTTGGATGCCATTGGTTATCACTGGAATCTCCATACCGGGATCGCGATCTATGGCCCTGACCATGCGACTATAGTTGTCCTTGAAAAAATCCACAAACGTCGCATCGAAGTAAACATCCGGCAGATTTCCTGTACTCTCCAGTTTTTGTGGGAGAACCTCGAAATTCCTCATGAAGGGATGACTTCGTAACTTGTTTAAAGCGTCAATATATTTCTCTCGGCCCATTCGCGATGTGAGAACGGAGTGCAGAGTAGACCGAGGTATTGGAGAATCCTTTGTAGAAAACTCGTAGACAACGCCAAGTATCATTGCACACAAGCCTTGGACAATCACGCTGCTTGGGTTAGGTCTCACAACTTCTTGTGCAAGAGCCTGAATGTTGCTGCCTTCGCCTAAGAAGTCGTTGACTCCATCGAGGTCCTCAAAAAGCCATCCTATCAAAAGCATCAGATAACCGACGGAAACACGGTCGTCCTCTGTCCTAGCTAGTCCACTGATCAAATGGGCGGTAATAGTCTGGATGCTCGTTACAACTTCTTCGCCACTCTCTGCGTCGCCTTCTGTCACGGACATAGCGAGGGCCTTCGCTTCAGCATTCTCAAAAATGAGATGGAAAGTTATAACAGCTGCAAACCAATTGCGGTAGGGATCCGTGGACTTTGAGTCATTGGACGGTCGGAGTAGGGTAGTCAGCACGTTGGCCGTTTCGTCTACGCCCGATGCGTGACCCTCGATTGCTCGTCGTAGGAAATGCAGTCGCACGTCTGGGTGGTTGAAGAAATATGCTTTAATGCACTGGCACGCAGCTAGTCGGAGGTCAAAAGCTTGAGTTGCTACCACGCTCAGTGTCAGGTCTAGGAGGCCATCGATTACATAGACGGCCGGAATGCCGTTTGGCTTCCCCGTTTGCCCATTGGTAGGCGGAGCGGTTTCAAGTACCGAAGGGACCTGTAGTTGTGCGAAGCTTTCTTGCAGTTTGGAGTTACCTCTGATGATGTCCGCACAGGTCGTCAGAGCCTACGCCACGCATGTGAATAATTAAGCACAAGATTGAGTAAGATGGGGAGCTCGAACCTCTGCTCTGATGGATAATTCTGCATCATGACTAAAAGCAAGCTGCAACGCATGGTAGAGGACCCCATGCTGCCAGAAGGCTGCCTGGTTCTGTGATGTGCCAACAGCACCAGGAACAAGAAAGAGACGGATGACCGCAAGTAGAGCATATATATTCCTGTTGCGCTGTTCCTGGGCCCAGTTGGCAACTTCTTCTTCCCCTCCCTTCCCAGTGTGATATGTACTCTCCAGTAGCTTTGCCAGCTGCGGAATGTAACCCTCTTCTCGGAACAGACTCTGGTTTGAAGCATTCAGGCGTAGGAGGTTGGCAAGAAGAATCAAACAGTCCTCGACTACTCTATCACCCTCGGACAGCGAGCCTTCAGCTGCGATTATATCAAAAACACGTCCAAACACATTAGAGAAAGCTACAAGCTTCTGGATATCGGGAGACGAAGGAGTTAGATAGGTGAGCAGGGTTAACGCTTCGTTGCGAACAGCTTCTCTTCGATCGTCGAGGACCGCGACCAGCCTAGAGATACCCAGAGGCGCAGTGAAGACACATATTTCCGTCCTTTCAGTGCGGGCGGAGAGGATTGCGAGGAGAAGCTGTAAGGAATATAATCGGGAGTAGAAGTCGTTGGTCTCAAGAAAATCCAAGAGCAACGTTATGTTTTCTTGTCGCTGAGTAAACTCATCGGCTAACCACAGAGCAATCTCCTCGGAGGCTTCAGGGCTATCTTGATTGGGACTGAAAAGCATCAGCAAGGTCTCAAGGACGACCTTGACGGTGTCGACGTCTTCGCCATCTTTGGACAAGCTCCCTATGAGACTTCTCAAAGCGCCTGATGCGACGGAAGCGGGATATTCTTTGGCAAAACTTCGTAGACCGAGGATGGCAGCGCGGCGGTCTTCGAGAAGGGTAGCCGAGCTAAGACGACCGCTTAGAACGGTTATCGTCTCGCTGACGGATTGCTTGGCCGGAGCAGATGTAATATTGGAGAACATGGTTCGTGCTGCTGCTACTCGATCTCGATGTCGATCTCGCTGTTGCGCATCAAGTCCATTGGTAGAAGGGGTTACCGACTCAGGTGCATCGTACCGTCGAGAGGAGAGGGTCAGGACGTACAGCTTACGCCTGGATTGTGGTGCTAATGGGAAGTGAATGCGATTACTTTAGTCTGAGGCCTGCAGTTGTAATTATTTTGGCCAGATATCGATAGCCTAACAGTTAACGTGAGCTCCAAGCTTCCGATACGCATCAATTAGCTCTTTGTTAGATATGCTGCTGTACTAGTGCACATAATCAAAAACTTGCTTTTAACGGGGCTATTATTCTCCTAAAGCGGCGCTAGACTTCACTCTGCCACTTTTCTTCGCCTTCTGCTAAAATATGGGGCGCTGGATAAGATGGGGCTAGACGGGGTCGGTGGGCCACATGATTGGTCTAGATCCACTTTCGCCGCTGCTGCGAACTCATTTGCGACAAGGGTCTCGTCAAGGCTCGCGACTTGAACTTTTGCTTCGCCAAATCTTCTTTATTCTACCTTCACTGCTCCATCTGTGGCCACCACACTGCAGACCGACCTCTAATGCGCTCCCATAGTAGTCGCAGACGTGCATTTGGCTAGCTGGAACTACTCTACACAATAATTCTGGACGAATAGTTACTGGATTCTGTTTCATTTCTCAACCTCAGTAACTTCCAGGCAAGGTGTGTGAGTCGGAAGCGTGGTAGTGGCAAGCTGTCTCTTGACTCCTAGGCCTCGTCAGGTCCGAGCTTGCAAGCAAATTAGTTTTCAAACGTCTTGCTATGCTGCCTACGCCTTTTTTGTGCGGCTTGTAATTCACGTGTCTCATTCCGCTCCTTCGTTCGCCTCGACACGCTGGTATTCAATATCTAGCCCAGGCTAGATTGTCATCTGTTTCGCATCTACTTCTTACCAACTTCATTTGCCGATCACTAAGAGTCCAACAATCTAACTACCGTCAAAATGGGTATTCCCGCTGCCTTCCGATGGCTTTCCAACAAATATCCAAAGATTATTTCCCCCGTCGCGGAGGATCGGCCGATTGAGATGGAAGATGGTACGGTCATCCCAGTCGACACCACCCGACCTAATCCAAACGGCGAGGAGTTCGACAACCTCTACCTAGATATGAACGGTATCGTCCATCCTTGCTCTCACCCGGAGGATAAGCCCGCTCCGAAAGATGAGGAAGAGATGATGCTGGAGATCTTCAAGTACACCGATCGTGTCGTCAATATGGTTCGCCCGAGGAAGCTGCTCATGATTGCTATTGGTAAGCTGGTTATTTGGTGCAATATTCCCTTCATCGCTATTCATGCTAACATTTCATCTGCAGATGGTGTCGCCCCCCGTGCTAAGATGAACCAACAACGGTCCCGACGGTTCCGTTCGGCTCAAGAGGCCAAGGAGAAGCAGGCTGACAAGGAGGAACTGATGAAGATGATCAAGAAGCAGAATGGCGGTACACTACCACCCGAAACAATCGAGGAGGTGGCTAAAAAGGCCTTCGATTCCAACGCCATTACACCCGGCACGCCTTTCATGGATATACTGGCATTAAGTTTGAGATATTGGTGTGCTTATAAGCTTAACACTGACCCTGGCTGGGCTAATATGAAGGTCATCATCTCCGATGCTACGGTGCCTGGTGAAGGCGAGCATAAGATCATGAATTTCATTCGCTCCCAAAGAACGTCCCCTGACCACGATCCCAATACGAGGCATGTCATCTATGGATTAGACGCCGACTTAATCATGCTGGGTCTCGCTACCCATGAGCCCCATTTTCGTGTCCTCCGAGAAGATGTTTTCTTTCAAGAGGGTAAGGCGAGGACCTGCAAGATCTGTGGCCAAAAAGGTCATGATGCGCAGAATTGCCGCGGCGCAGCCAAAGAGAAAGATGGCGATTTCGATGAGAAGGATAAAGCTGTCACTCTAAAGCCGTTCATATGGCTTCATGTCTCCGTCTTGCGAGAATACCTCGCTGTTGAGCTTGATGTACCTGGACTACCCTTCCGTTTTGATTTAGAACGTGCTATCGACGACTGGGTATTCATGTGCTCATTTGTGGGCAACGATTTCCTTCCCCATCTCCCTGCCCTTGAAATTCGCGAGAATGGCATTGATACGTTGACCGCTATTTGGAGAGATAACCTGCCTCATATGGGAGGTTTCCTTACTAAGGATGGTCATGTCAATCTCGAGAGGGCCCAGTATATTTTCAATGGCCTCGCGAAACAAGAGGATGCTATCTTCAGACGTCGAAAACAGGTGGAGGACAGGAGGGAAGCCAGCTTTAAGAGGCGGAAGCTTCAAGACCAGAGGAACGGACGTAACGGTGGTCAGAATGGTCGAGAACCCAATGGCGATAACGGAAACGTGCTTCCAGGTGGTCTTCCTAAAGCTCTCACACACGACATGATTGTCAATCGTGGTGCAGCCCAAGACGCTAACGAGGCAAATAAAAGCGCTGCGGCAGTATTAAAAGGTCGAATTCAGGCGCTCCAATCAGGAGCAAGTAATGATGGCGCCGAAGAAAGCAGCGCAGATACAAAAGAGCCACCTTCTGCTCTTGGTAAGCGCAAAGCATCTATGATGGAGGAGGATAACGCAAGCACTCCCGCAAGCAGCACAGGCGCGGCCGAGGAACCAGAAGACTCGGTTCGGCTATGGGAAGAGGGATACGCTGATAGGTATTATGAGCAAAAGTTCCACGTGGACCCGAAGGACATCGAGTTCAGGCGTAAGGTTGCTAAAGCTTACGTTGAGGGTCTCGCTTGGGTCTTGCGATACTACTTTCAAGGTTGCCCATCGTGGGAATGGTTCTATCCCTATCACTATGCACCATTTGCACAAGACTTTGTGGATATTGGCAAAATAGAGATCAGCTTCGAGAAGGGTAGGATTGCAAAGCCCTTTGAGCAACTCATGAGCGTCCAGCCTGCTGCATCCCGTCACGTACTTCCCGAAATTTTCCACGACCTAATGACAGATTCGGAGAGTCCAATCATCGACTTCTACCCTGAAGAGTTCCAGATCGATCTCAACGGGAAGAAGATGGCTTGGCAAGGTGTGGCGCTTCTACCATTCATTGAGATGCCTCGACTGCTTGAGGCCGTCGAGAAGAAGTATCCTCTTCTAAGCGCTGAAGACGCAGCCCGCAACGGCGTTGGTAGAGACGTGCTCCTACTATCTGAGGCTAACCAGGAACTCTACGACGACATAATTACACATTTCTATTCCAAGAAACAGGGCCCGCCCAAATACAAACTTGACCCGCGACTGAGTCAAGGTCTGTCCGGAAAGGTTGAGAAAGTTCCCGAGTACCTACCCCATGGCAGCTTGGAATATCCGTTGGAGAGAAAGCCCCTGCCTGACGTAGACGACGATCGATCATTGACGTAAGTTTTTCAGATATACTATAGAGTTTCTTTCAGAATCTAACTTGATTTAGGGTCTATTATGAAATACCAACCAGTGCCCACAACCACAAATCAATGCTCTTACGAGGCGTTCAGATGCCGCCGCCTGCGCTCAATCGAAGCGATATAGAAGAGCTGAAGGGGAAGATGCGAAATTCTGGCCGGAGCCATGGAGGTGCACCCCTTGGACGCCAGAGTTACGACGGAAATAGGAGGGAGAGGATAAACTACGGACCGGATTCCCGACGAGATAGGTCGGAACGACCACCACAGTATCAGAATGGGTACAACAATGCGTACCCCGTCCCTCCTCCGGTTCCGCCGCCGGGTTGGGCACCTCCGCCACCACCTGGATTCCCTGGCTTCGGAAACGGTTTTCCGCCTCCACCACCTCCGGCATATCTCGGCGGCGGCCGTGATGCCTACGGTAACGCATACGGGGGCGGCCAATACGGAGGGAACTACGGAGGAAATTATGGAGGAAACCAAGGATATGGAGCTTATGCGCCCCCTCCTCCTAATGGTTATGGTGGTCAGTATAACCGGCCGCCGCCCGGGCGTGATGGCCGCGATGGCCGCGATCGTAGGCAATACGATGACCGTAGCGGCGGCTATCGAGGTCGGGGCGGCCAAGGATATGGCTATAGATGATGGGGGTAGAAATGTAGCATTAATACAATCACCAAGCTCTCGATAGGAGAAGCATTTTGCCGATTGAGACAGATTATATTCTATTTGCCACGACTAGCTAGATAGAGGGATATATCAATCTTGATATATAATGAGCTAGGTTTCTACCAAACCAATGACCTCTTCCCAGTGCTTTCTCCGACTCTTTGCGTATCCAATCTAATGCACAGTGCACGTACCCTTATGTAAGGAGATACCCTAGGTGCTGAGCATCATTTGTTGCTTCACTTACAATGCACTCTGACGGACGCTAGAAACCGCGATGGCATTTCAAGAAATTGATATGTGATAAAAGCTATAGGAAGTATAACTCGAAAAGGCCCGGGCCGTGGTGGATATGCCAAGTGGGTAGGCACTGCAAGCAAAGAAGTGGCGTCGAATTTCTCACGATGATCGATCACGATTTTCTTGGTAGGGCACGTAATATGTCGGCCGTTTTTGGAGATGCAAACGATGGTAAGCCGTTGTCGACCAACTGCAACTTCACCGAAGCTTGCGTGACTTGGCAGGGAACTTGACGATCCCTCCAGGGGTTCTCAGTGGCTAAAGGCGCCGGGAATAATATTTAACGACTTGCAGGTGGCGGTCTACCGGGGACTAGGGGTAGGGGGAACTATCTTTCTCTCTACCCCGCCGAAATAGCATCACCGCTTTGAACTTACGCTAGACCTCGTGGGCGCTAGGTAGGCACTAGCCCGGCAATAGGTCCACCAAAGTTTCAGCGGTTTGCGACTCGGGACTGCAGCTGGTTTTCATCGGCCCTCGAAGGGTAGCAGTTGCTCCCCGCATAGGTGTAACATACGCCTAGGCCTCGTCTTGGTATGCAGCTACCTATACTGATCCCGTACAAAGTGATCCCACCTACCATGCTGCCATGCCAGCCTGCTCTTACCTTGCTTGTTGTATCCAATTGCCCTCAATCCACACCTGCACACACCCCTCCCGACAATCGCTCTCCGTCTTCCCTACACAGTTAGCTCTGTTGGGGTCGTCCAGGTCGCTTTTGCTGAGACCAACTTCGCCTGCTTGTTTGCCCGTGTGTCCGTCCGTACCTTGTGCCTGTGTAGCAACCTACAGTAGCTTGTCCTCCACGCTAGCCTCGACGAATTTACCACAATCACATTGGATACCTACCCAGGTAGCACAGGACAAGGACACTTGTTCGACGAGAAAATAGCTGTTTGCATAATTTGTCCAATTTATTATCACACATCGTATCGAGTAGCCTCGTCGCAAGCGTGTCGGATATCGATTCCCGTCTTAATATTAGAGATACTCAGTTCAGAAAGTCCATTCCTCGACTCTGGACCCTTGAAAGATCATCGAGAAGAAAATACCCACACGAAAACGAGCCGTGGCCCTCAAAATTTCTGTCCCTCTTCGGCGTACCCGCACTCTACGTGGGTATCGATCGAATTGGACTTATTACTCCACTGGGAGGAGTGTAGGACGAACTGTTCCACAGGCCAAGCTTGAGACACCTATCGACGTTTCGCAAACGAAGCTATAGCATCTTTGACACCTCTTGCTTGCTGCTGGCTGTGCTCCATGACGACGTCACAATGTTGAGAAGGCCCTCAATAGCGACCCGACGGTATACGAGCACAAGATGAACGGTGATGCGGGTCTCGTCGGATGCTTGGTCGAAAGACTTACCACTAGGGTAATGGGAGCTTCTTCCTCTTTTCACGTAGCCTCGTAGCCATACTGTTGCTAATGGACATATTTGCGCGTAGCTCCCGCACCGTACTGGCGCACCTGGCCAAGATCTCCAGCGCGACGATGTTGCTGTCATCACGCGCGCCACGCTCGTGAAGGTTAGCGCTTCGTCCATAGCAGCCGTACTCGAATCGCTGGTTTCGCTTCTGGAAGAACTCGGTCGCCCGTATAAGACGTACGCCAGCCATCCTCCGCATATCCTCCTATCCGAAATCTATGTCTTATCGCTTGCTGCCGATTGCTGTTCTGCTCACTGGGAGACGCTCCGTAATTCCAGTTCCAATGGAGCAGCTGAGGTTTCCGGCTCCGGGTATAAGGATCCTGAGCCCTTGGATGATGGGCTCGTGATTAGGATATTCGAGCTTTTCAAACATCTCCTTGAACCGTTTCCGGATGGCTACTCTCTGCCTGCCAAGACTATACTGGATGAAAGATTTGCGCGGGAGGTCTTTGACTCTCGTTTCGGAGAACCGACTCCTAGAGCCGCTTCTTCAAGTGGTTCGGAAGACTCGAGGGAGACCAAAGCAATGAGGAATGACGATGTGGAGGACGTCGAACCCTATATCAAGACCATTGTGGAATTTGTGACCGCGTCAAGCTGGCAAGCTTCCTTCGAATATGTGAGGAACATTATTTATGGTATCCGGGCTACGGCCCCGGCACAGGTGGTCCCGACTTTGGCAATGGCTGAAGAAGAGAAGGCTTCGCTGGTAGTATTGCGCTTCATCTCCTACATGTGGGTTGACGCCCAGAAGCTTGGTGTTGTCATCCAAGAGCTGTGCTCCAGTTTCCTCCACTTTCGAAGATCGCACCAGAACACGGTTGCCATCATCACACCGCTCCTGGTCATTAGATGGATTGAGCGCTACCCCGAGGAGTTTGTCATGCTGCACCTTCAGCATAGGAAGCTAGATGGTGGACCTGATACTCTCTTTGATATGTCTTTAACCATAGCCGACAGCGGCAGAAGACGCTCATTGTATCCATTCCAGACTGCTCTGCTCATGCTAGTCCCCGATGTCTTCGAGGTGGCTAGCAATTTGATCAAAGCGAAGACCCCCGCAATGTCCAAGAAGGTGGCTTTTCTGGAGAGTTTAAGAAAGGCGCTCAGGAACAAGAATGACGCAGCGGGATACTGCCTTGTTAGCCTCCTTCGAGCTGTCCGTCATTTCGACGAGGACGGAGACGCCGCTATTGTAAGCTATGCTATGGACATCCAGGATGAAGTCCGAGACGCCGTCTTCCGGCGGTACCATCCTAACTCGGAAGGAGGTCTGTTTGATCAAGATCTGACTACTGCAGCCTTCGTTAGTCTTATGCACCTCAATTTTGAAGGCTCTGTTGAGTCGTTGACACAGTCGTGCCTTGACGACTCTGCGCCTCACGCTTTCAAGGTCGCACTAATCCAGGCTTGCTCGTACTTTGCGCGGCAGCCTGATGCCGAGGACTATCGTCGCCTATTCACCGAGGTGGCTGGATATATACAGAGCAGACTCAAGGTTAGAAATCCCTTCATCAAATAGAATACTGAAGCAGGCATACTAATTTCTCCAGGCAATGTCTGCCATATCGGCAGATCTATACATAGGAGACCGTCACTCGCAGAGGAAAGCGTCCGAAACGAGCGCATCAACGACGGCGGTAATTTGTAACGTCTTGAATTTCCTAGATGCCTCTCCCATGACTTTATTTGACTCTCCTCCGTCGGACGCCTCAGAGGCAGAGCAATTTTATGAAGACATCTTCGAAGCGTTTGTCTCTTGCCTTGTAACAGCAAACGACTCCGTTAGAGCTCTAGCTAGCAGTGTAGCTAAGAAACTGCTAGCTCCGAATGGCATTCTATCTTCATTGCGTAAATCAAAACGTCTCGATTCTCATAGTTTCGGGATCAAATTTTGGAGGCTGACGTAGGTGTATTTTCTTGAAGCTTGGAAAATATGGGCTAATAACCGGTTGTAGCTCACTCGTTCTCATGGAAATGTGTGAAAAGCATGAGCAAGAAGAGAATGACGCATTACTCAAGTCTATCCATGGATATCTCGAATCACGGCTTCTACTCCTGAGCTCGATAAAGGTGAGACCAAAGTTTTCTAAAGCTGGTTCCATGGTCCGTGCTAACGAACTTCAGGAGTTGTCTGCCGTATCCGAGGATATTCCTGAACGCATTGCGACCTCAACAAAACTCGAGACCCTCTTCCTAACGTCGCTCTGTTCACCAGACATCGAAACATGCCAGTTGGTCACGACGTGCATTGGGCTCTTCAACGAGGAGTGCCGCATCTTAGATTCTGCCGTAGATGCGGGCAAGACGGCGAATCTATTACTGCGAAATAGCGAGATATTTAGCGAGATTGCTTCCCCTGACTTTAGATTTACGGGAATGATGGCTTTCCAGAAGCGGATCCGCTCTCTTTTGAGGCGCACGCAGTATCCGAGCGCGGGTATTCTAGACGCTTGGGAACAGGCTTTCGACAAGTGGCTTCACCTATCAAAGGACGTCTCTACAACATCCGCTGACAGCATTGACGAGAGGAGCTTCTCCAAATGGCGGAATCTATCAGGATTCCTTGCATCACTCGGTGGTATTTGCACAGCTGAGCAAGCTTACATTCTTGAGGAGACTGCCGCTAGTGGTCTGAAGTGGATCGATCGACTCTCGTCCGAGAACCATGAAGAGCCCCTTCTTAACAGATATCTTCAGCTCAGCACTCAGCTTCTAGCATGTACAAACGTGCGAGTCAGGGAAACCACGCGAGAAGTTCTGTCTGTCGAAATATCTCCAACATTATACCAGCCCCTGTTCAGAGCACTCGAATCGGAGCTCGAAGTGCTCTTCACGGGCGCGCTTGAAGCGTCCGGCAAAGGGCAGGACGTCGAGATCATCTTCGCTGAACAAGCAGCTTCTTTATTGAAAGCCCTCGTGGAACGGCTACAAACGCCTTCTGAGCTCGGAGCTGCGTCGTCGGTCCACTTCAGCTCCCTTGGATTAAGCTTTGCAAAGTTCCTGGACGGTGTTGCTGATAACGTAGCTAGCCTCCGAGTGAAGATCAAGATTTGCCAATTATGCGAATCTGTCAACAAGAAAAAAGAGCATTTAAATCTCCGCGACGATGTTAGGAAGCGAAACCAGCTCCTAGAATACATTTTCAGCTGGATTGCGAGACCAAGATCGCCACAAACGGAGAGTAGCTTTTCGCAACTTCGTCCGGATGACACAGCGCGGGTTCAGAAAGATCTCGATAAAGCTTGCCTTCGTTGCCTGGCTGAACTTACTTACAGGTTACCACTCCAGCCAGGAGACGGCCAGAATGACGCTGGTACCAGTGAGCTGAAGTCCCAGATGTTCCGCACCTATTTCAATCGGTTCCTTTCATTGCTCAATTACGAGCCATCGGACAGCATAAGGGGAGACGTCACGGCACCTCCATCGCATCGTGATGAAGCCGGGTCGACGTCTGAACTCGCCATTACTATTCTCTCAAACCTCCTGAGTGCGAATATTGATGTAGGCCTCAAGTACTCCTTGAGCATCGGTTATAATGAAAACATAGAGATCCGCACTGCATTTGTGAAGGTACTTTACAATATCCTTCTTCAGGGAACGGAGTTTAGCAGCCTATCCGACAAGGCTGTAAATGAAAAGTATGATGAACTGTTAGAGGTATGTCTTATTAGATTTGTAGTGCTGATTCTATTGACTTACGTGTGAATATTCAGCTTCTGACCCACGATATGAACCTCGCCGTTGCCATCAGCACCGTCTGCCCGAGTAGCGAAGTTGAAGAACTTACAATATCGATGCTCAATATTTTCGAGTCCCGTGGACGCACTTTCGAGCTTATGGAGGCGCTAATCAAGCAAGAAATTGAAGACACTGGTAAGTCAAGCACTTTCATGTTACCTGAGTGCTCCCGACTAATTGACATCACGTTCAGAAAACGAGTCGGAGATACTCCGTCGAAACTGTGTCGCAACCAAAATGCTCTCCATCTACGCAAAGTGGAAAGGGTCGAACTATCTCAAAGCCACGCTCCAGAAAGTGGTGGAAAGGTTGATGCTAACTTCAAAGGACTTGGATCTTGAGCTTGATCCCACAAGGATCTCATCCCAAGAAGAGCTCCAGAAGAATGCAGTTCAATTGCGGATTGTTGCCAAAGTCTTCATTGACGATATATGCGCATCTTCCGCGAGTATTCCCCCTTCATTTAGGAAAATTTGCAACATAGTGAGCTGAACCTCTTTGACACATATAATCTTCCATTATTGACATGTCAATAGATATCCACGGCAGTGATGCCCAGATTTCAGGAGGCTAAATACACGGCTGTGGGAGCATTCATATTCTTGCGGTTCTTTTGCCCTGCCATTGTCGCGCCAGAGGCAGAAAACCTGGTAGATACGCCACCATCTAAGGAAATGCGACGCGGTCTACTCCTGATCGCCAAGGTTATCCAGAACCTGGCAAATAATGTCCTATTTGGAGCAAAGGAACCGTACATGTATCCCCTGAACGACTTCTTGACACAGAACATTTACCGCGTTACCACATTCCTGCGCGAGATTTCGGTAAGACTTCCTAGGTCGATTTTACTTTAGTCTCAACTAATATGTACAACTCTAGGTTCTTCCGGCTGGGTTTGACCCATCTCCAACAGATAGCGAAACCTTCGAGTTCGGCTCCTGTGTCGCTTTACATAGGTTCTTGTACGACCACTGGGACCATGTCCGGCAGAGACTCATGTCACAAGAAAGACGAGACCACGTTCGCTCTCCTAATGAACTGGCTCGTGGTCGATCACCCGTACTTGAGCCATTACGGGCTCTCATAAGCAATCTTGGGCCACCACCCTTAGCGGTCACTTGGAACCGTCCTCAAATATCTGCGAATAGCCCACTCTCTTACTCTAGATTTCAACATTTTATGCTTCGCAACGCCTTCCGAAGCACTGATTCCTTTTTGACATCTCGCGCTATCTATGACGGCGGTGAGAGCAGGGTAAGTTGGCAGTTCACGATGAAAATTGTCTAGCGTCTACTGACTGAAGGTCAACAGGATGGACTCTCCGTCATTTGTATAATTCTTCGCCATATCGACCAGGAATCTATAGACTATGATACCCTTTTGTATTGTTTCTTGAAAGTAAGTCCAATAACCTCGAATGGTTGATCTGTTCCACAGGGGATCCCATTAACCCTTACCGCCAATCTATCTTCCTAATCTAATTGAATACAGATTGCGAGTCGGCTGTGGCACAAGCCTTTTGGATTACTTATCGATGCGACGTGTTATGACGGACAAAATGACCCTCCAGATGAGCTGTTCAAGAAGCTGGAACTTCTCAGCCCAAGCGAACTGTCTCGACAGTTGTCTCGAATTTACGTCTACAATATGAACAGCACTTTCCGGTACGTCAGCCGATGAATTGCACACTGTACCATGTCGCTAACTGAAGAAGGAAATGCTTCCGGCGTGTACTCCGTGTCGCAACCAAGAGCGACACAAGCGTCTTGCACCCAGGCAACGTAGAATATCTATTGCTTAGTAGTCGCCTTGATCTCCAGGCACATTTTCATTTAAGCCAAGTTCATCTCCCAAAGGAAACAATCAGCATAGCCACCGACACTCGGTACACTTTCCAGCCTGTCACTCGGCTTTCGAAGACCAAGGGAAAGATAGACGTCACTGTCGGAGTTGGTGGTTCCTTTGTCCAGGTGACTACTGTGAAGAAGCAGGAGGTCCATCCGAGCTTTCGTCTGAACGGAATTGTCAACGACATATTCCACCTCAAGGATCTAGACGAGGCACCAACTTCTATTCCCACAGAGGATGATTCCGCTTTCGGCCTACGTGCGGACAATGGCAAGATTGTGATGTATTTCCAGAGCTCCAGGAAGCTCGATTTACTGAAGGAGATCCGCAGAGCCAAGGCAATGTTGAGCAAAGACACCAGGACAATGAAGCCGTTCGAGCGTCTCATCCGCCCTCAGGACGTCCCAGGGACATTGTTGAATCTTGCGTTGACGAACCTCGCCTCTCCTGACGCTCCGCTCCGTATTGCATCATACAACCTCCTAGGCGCTCTCTGCCGGGCTTTCAAGTTCAAGGCGGCGTCCAAATTCATGTGTATCAAAGGTCACAATCCCATGAAGCCCTTTTATTGATTTAACTAATATCGGTGTAGATGTCTCGGTTCCACTGGATCCCACTCAATTCATCATCAATATCAGTAAAATTCTCGCCCAAGAAGAGCCGCAACTTACGTCCGACTTCCTGAACGAGTTTTTCGTTGGGTGGGAAAGCTTCTCTGAGGAGCAGAAACCGCTAAGTCTTGCTTACATGGCACCCTGGATACCAAGCTTGCGTACATCACTCCTAGCGGACGAGACCGATAGCGAAAAGGGCAGAGAAAAGATTGCTTCCATCTTTCGGAAGTTAATAGACGTGACAGTCATGGAGCCGTCGCTGGCGCTGACTTTGGAATACACGGCTTGGCCGGCAATCTACAAGGATGAAGTTCTCTTGGACATCTTCCTCGACGAGATAGTCAAAGCGGCATTAGCCGTGGGACTATATGATGAGCATACCCAGGCCTTAACGTCAATAGTGACAGCTATCGGTACAATAACGCTCCGCGGAAAGATAATATCTAGGCTTCGGAAAGCGTTGAACAGGTCCTCTCTTCGGCCGACCAAGTACCTCCCCGAAAATGCTGTTTGGAACGAGATCTGCATCCTTCTCCAGTTCTGCCTCTCCCTCTCGTTCGACTGCGGTGTCCAGTCTCAGCTCTACCTACCCGAGATATTTCATATCGTAACGATGCTGTCAAACACGGGTTCCTATGATATCCGGGCGCTGGTGCATCGACTATTGATCAATTCGATTCATGCGGCTTGCACCTCATTCAAACTAGAGGATACGAGGTTGTCGAAACTCCGCAGCACCCTCGAAATCTTGTCGGAGCCAAGAAACGACAGTCTCGCCGTCCCCTTGGTCTTAACACGGGATGGGACGTCCATTTCGACACAACACGAAGTTGGGCCAGCTCTCTCGGTTATAGAGAACCTCGCTACTTTGTTATTTGAGACTTGCTCCGTTGCCGCGCCATCTGTTGATATGGCGAACGCGTGGCGGTCTAGATGGATGAGCTTAGTGGCCAGTACCGCGTTCCAGAATAACCCAGCAATTCAACCCCGAGCCTTTACCGTAATGGGATGTTTGGCTCGCGAAGAGGTCGATGACGACTTGCTCTACCAAGTACTGGTAGCACTCCGCAATAGCGTTGGCCGCTTTGGGGAGGATAATGGAAGCGACATGCTCGTCGCCATTGTCACCTCCCTGTCCAAAATGATTGCCAAGCTCACGTCAGCTTCGCGTTATGGGCCGCAGTTATTCTGGTTGGCGATGTCGTTGGTGCGTCTCGTACCAGCCAGCCTGTTCAATTGCACTGCTCTGTTTCTCGAATCTGTCCTTACGAACATCGGGACCACGAGTGAGTTAAGAAATGACAAGATGGCCCAATATCTTCTCCAAGGTCGTGCACAGCTAGAAGAGGCAGCGCTGCCTTTGGATGATGCGTACGGTGTTCACTTCAACGCCGATACCTTCCATTTCGCAGTTTGCGCCTGTCTAGCACGGGGACTTACAGACCCGGTCACCAAGACTCCGGCTCTCCGGGTCCTCTCAACATTCCTCGAGATGACGACAGATAGTTCCGCGGATTCATCCAAGACCTTCTCGAGCGAATTCTACGCATCGCCCTACCTAGCTCTCATACAAGCTCGGGCGATCACCTCCGAAGATTTAAAGGAGTGTCTGTGGTCGGCCGGTATAAACCCTGTTAGCGTTGCTAATTTAGGGCCGACTCGGAGCTTGAAAGACCTGGATGACGTGAAAGACAAGGACCTTCTACTCAATACGGCTATTGAGTTGGTGGATTTCCAGATTTTGGATGAGGCGGTGCAGACACATACCTTAGTGTGGTTGAACGAGCTTGCGGCCGGAAGGCCTGCCGTCGTGTTGCATTTGTAAGTCTCCTTGATCCACTCGGATTCCTTGGGTTGCTAACAGATAACAGATGTCCTACCATTGCATCATTCCTAGACGAGGTGCTACTCCACGGCCAAAGCTCTTCAACGCTAGGAGCGGCACATGCTTTACTTCAGACGCTTTCCTCTAATCCGAAGTTCACGAGCGCTTTAGAGAGCACTGGCATGCTGAGCGAAATATTGGGGGACATGGGATTCGAAGGGCTATGGCGCTCAAGCTCTTTCACTCACGCTCAGGATCCCGACAAACAGTGCTCTATATTAACGGAGAAGCTGATAGAGGTCAGTTGTGCTCCGTGGTAACGCGCAAAAGGCGGGGATGACGAGATGTTCTAACGTGCTGTGCAGCTTATTATCATATGAAGTCGCCAAGGACCGCGTTGTTGCGTGTTGGAACGGAGAGCAAGAGAGACGGACGCTGATGAGGCGTGCGATGAGTTGATCATATAAGGCAATGTATGCCAATATCAGTGTGCCAGTGCGGATATCATGAGAAAATCGGGATCGGGTCGGGTGGTTGGTTACATAGTGAAACGTTTGAAAGTGAGCAAATGATAAGACGGAATATTTCTGACATAGATGGACTTCAAATGACTTGAATATTGTGTCTTAATGAGCCAGTTCTTCAATAGTACGATGGTAGACAGCAGTATTTTACGCCAGATCAGACATTTTGATTGCGAAGATGGGTACCTCTGACGCCTAGATCGCCATATTACCCTCACGTGACTACGCGACCGGAGTTCTCCAACGCGTTGCGCCACCTCTGTAAGATAGCAGATTCTATATTTTAACACAATGCGACGCTCATCGCGAATTACACGGCAGTGGGCGTCGGCGTCTGCGAACGGGATTGCCATAACTCAACATGTATCCGCAGAAGAAGAGGAAAACGAAGAAGTCTTACCTGCCGTAT
Organism: Hypoxylon sp. FL0543; assembly: GCA_022578575.1. Lineage (NCBI taxonomy): Eukaryota > Fungi > Ascomycota > Sordariomycetes > Xylariales > Hypoxylaceae > Hypoxylon > Hypoxylon sp. FL0543. The sequence goes on from MU393995.1 coordinate 691,632, forward strand.
CCCGGAAGAGAGGAGCCAAGAGGAGCCCCCGGCCCTTAAGCGACGCGTCCGACACCGACGCTGGAGAGTATGTCGAATCCGAGACGGCAGAGGAGCAGCCGCGCGCGAAAAGGCGGAAGGTAGCGTCGCGTTCTACGGGTGGCAGAAAGAACGGCAATGCAGCCGCGCAAACACAGCTGCACGAGCGCGTCTTCGGGACGAGCCTGGACGGCTCCCGTTCTCCTACTACAGAACGTATCGGCTTCCCTAGCCGAACCCACGACCCGAGCTACCACCGCCCGCAGCTCCTCGGGAGCCGGCAAGGCCGCGCGTCCCTGCTCGCGTGGTTCGACGGCGTGAGCACGGCGCGGAACATGCCGTGGCGGAAGCCGTGGATAGATCCCAGCGCGGAGCCGGACGCGGCGCTCCGCAGGCGGCGGCTCGAGCGCCGCGCCTACGAGGTCTGGATCAGCGAGGTGATGCTGCAGCAGACGCGCGTGGCGGCCGTCGTCGACTACTGGGACCGGTGGATGGCGCGGTGGCCGACGATCCAGGACCTGGCGGCCGCGGCGCCGGACGAGGTGCTGGCGGCGTGGCGCGGGCTGGGGTACTACAGCCGCGCGACGCGGATCCACGGCGCGGCGAGGATGGTGTGCGCGGACGCGGAGATGGCGGGGCTGCTGCCGCGGGGCGTGGAGGAGCTGGTCCGGCGGGTGCCGGGCGTGGGGAGGTACACGGCGGGCGCGATCTCGGCGATCGTGTTCGGGCGGGCGGCGCCGATGGTGGATGGGAATGTGCTGCGGGTGCTGAGCCGGCAGATGGGCGTGCTGGGGGACGTTAAGGGCGACAAGGCGGTTGTTGATTTGCTGTGGGCTGCGGCTGAGAGGCTGGTTAAAGCGGTCGCTCGAGATGGATCTAGGGAGGAGGATGATCCTAAGGACGAAGAGGAGGGGGAGAGTGAGGAGCTCAGCGATAGGCCTGGTCGATGGGGTCAAGCGTTGATGGAGCTCGGTAGCACTGTATGCACGCCGAAACCCAACTGCGCGGCTTGTCCCATTACCACGACCTGCCGCGCGTACGGCGAGGGTCTCCAGTTAGCTGCCAAACGAGGCCTGGTAACTAAGCCTGCAGCGTCGAAGATCGCTTCACCGGATATCGAAGACGCGTGCACTCTTTGCAAGCCATTCGAGGAATTCGCAGAGCACGACGAGGATGAGCAGAACATCAAGACAGTAAAGACGGAGTCAAAACAGCAAAAATCCAAGACACGGATGCAAGCGACGTTGCAGTCCTTCGCATTCACACAGACCACCGCTGCCAAAACGAAAAAGGCATCCAAACCGGATACCACAGCTCTCGGCGCGGCCGCTGTGGAGGTCATCGCTAACCACGCGAGGAAATTCCCGATCAAGACGGTCAAGAAGGCGGTGCGGGAAGAGGAAGCCCTGGTGTGTGCTATCAGGCGCCAGGACGGACGGTATCTCATCCACCGGCGGCCGGAAAAGGGACTCCTGGCCGGTCTCTGGGAGCTTCCCAGCGCTGCAATAGCGGACCCCGTTAACAGCACGGCGAAGACGAGGAAGAAGGATGCGGAGAAGTACGTCTCGGGTTTACTTGGCGACGCGTTGACGAAAGGCTTGAAGCACGTCGGCGAGCTGGGATCTGTGCCGTGGCTCTTTTCGCATCTGAGGTTGACGATGCATGTTCATCTTTTCGCACTTGAGGGTTGCGTTGGCGATGACGGGGGAGTTGGGGCGGGAGGGGGTGAGGGGGCGCAGAGTCGGTGGAGTGATGCTGTTGCTATTGATCAGGAGTCGATGGGCACTGGGATGCGGAAGTGCTGGGCCTTGGTGAAGGGGGCTAATGGAGGACGAGACTAATTGATTAAATATTCGTCTCTCGAGTTGATAATATGCTGTCGCAGTGAGGAACACATCGAGACATAGCTGTACTACAAGCACCACAGGCTCAATTTTGTACTGCCTATAGACTCCTTCCCCCTATTGTATCACACGGCGAGACTCGATGTATCTGGGCAGTACTATGATACTATCACTCCAAGCAGCAAAGGCTACGAACTCGGCTGGACAGCTGCTGCATAAGATATTAATGCTACTCCATCGAAACTAGACGCCCTAACCTCGGCCGTTCCATTGCTACCTTTCGTCGTACAGGATCAAAGATGATGACGGTCGCTCCTACGAACCCGCTTCATGGTTCATGTTTCCTCTGGAAGAATCAAATGTACTGATGACTCTGTCACGATACGATTAGGTGGCGGTCTTGTGGATGTTGGTCGGCGGTAGATTAGTAACTGGACAATTGAGTTCAAATTACCATGGAATTATTTTAGGTTCATTTGTCTTCGGCTCGATTGTCTTTCTCAGCCGCTTGTATGATGATCACTATTATGCTTTCTTTGTGGACAGTTTTAACTCGAGCCTCTTCGAATTGGAACCATATGGTTGGTTGCACCACGGCTGGTGACCTCACCACTTCGTCAGTGTCGCCTCCCGATGAGGTCAAACATTCTGTCTTCCTGCGCCGAGTGCGTCAAAACTCATCACTTACAAAAGCCCGGCCAATTACAGTGATCGCTTTACTAGTTGGTGATACACGAGAGGAGTTTCTGCTCCTTCTTGACTCTTATATAATCGAGCTCTTCAGACCTCATAATCTTCTTTGGCTTCTTCATCCATGGTTACTTACATTGCCTTTCACCAATAAACATTACCTCGTCTAGCTTCATAATAACTAGATTGCGCATTAATAACGAATTCCAATTCATTCAAAATGAGCGACTGGGGTAACAAACGATCCGAGGGCGGCAAGGCCGGCTACCAAGGTGGCGGAACCACGAGTAGGAGCAGTGTCAGTTTCTCTCACTTACTCCCGATGACGACTCGTAATGCCTCAACCTCAAGATTACAGTGCTATATACATTCTGACAAGTGAGCTAACATACCAATCCAGTTTTCCGGCCCCGACTTCAACAATCTGTTCCTACAGAAGCGATCCACCGATCCGGCGTCCCAGAAAAGACGCGAGAGCATATCGGATCAGTACAACAGCACGGGATTCGTAGGCCGGATGTGGAAGCGGTAAGTGCTCGGCTCCGTCAACTGCGATGTCCCTTTTGTGCTCCATTAATGCTGATTCATTCTGACGTAGTTGGGTGTCCGGCCCTAACGGTCCAACTACAGCTCAGTAGCCTCGGAAGGTTCAATGCTGCTGTGAAGATACATCAGCTGCGCGATATGGGAATGTATTAATCATGGCATCGTATCATATGGGTGTTAGACCAAAACCATTCTAATCACATTGATTTGTGCTCAACTTGTATTGCTACAATACGGGCGTCTTCTATTTCGAATGGTGACGTGAATACGAATAGATTAGATTGGCATTACGAATTCTGTCCAGGAACTTCCGGAAAGGTTGGACTGTTCTATATGTGTGAAGTCAAAAAATTAAGCCACCAACCGATGCCTTTGACCCTGGATCAGCACGGTAGTTGAGGAGCCACAACAACCTGCCGGTGGATCGTTAAGTGTAGCATCGGATGGGAAGATCTGCAAAACCCATACTTAAATCGGGAGAAGAGAGTAGATAAATCTGCAGATTTTCCGGGGAAATGTTGCCCACCGGGTCGACCCTAGCCAGGTCATGGGCAGTTCACCATTTGCAGCCGTCCGTATCCAGGTACGTTGATATTATTACGTCTCCTTTACTCCTCTCATTCGCGCGCTACTTCAAGAACAATCTACCTGGGACAAGCGTTTACGCCAAGATTATACAAGCTATTAGGACGCGAGTGCCAATGTCCCTTCGAAAGGAGCCACTTTACAAAGTATTCGGACCGGGTCGCAACGACATCTCAGGCTCACGACAGTCTACCCCTGATACCAGCTTCTTATAGCAGAACGCCCTGTCCTATAGTCGTGTCTATGAGTGAAAATAGGTCTCGCCTGTCATCTACCGCTGATCTTGTCTGCCTTAACAAGGCGGACCTGGTAGCCATGGTCGCTCAACTCCATCCTCTCGTCTAGACCGCACCCTCGACTCTCGCTCATCCTCATACAAGAGATCCCACAACTCTTTAAATACCCTAAGTAGGTTGGGACTTTTCGCTAGTATATTGCAAGATGAAACTCGCGGCTGTCCTATCGTCGGCGGCCTTCGCTGCCGCGTTCCAACATGGCCGCCTGGATAACCGCAACGAAGTTGCTCGTCGACAAGCTAGCGAGGCCTGTTCCATCGGCTACTGTACCCAGAACGGCGGAACAACGGGCGGCGCCGCCGGCGAGACGGTTACCGTGACCGACGTCGACAGTTTGGTCAACGCCGCCGAGCAGGAAGGACCTCTTACCATCATCGTGTCCGGCGCAATCACTGGTGCGGCCAAAGTGCACGTCTCTGCCAACAAGACCATCTACGGAGAGGCAGGCAGCTCTCTCACAGGCGTCGGCTTCTACATTCGTAGAACCAGCAACGTCATCGTCCGCAACATGAAGATAGCCAAGGTGGAGGCCGAGAATGGCGACGCGATCGGGATCGACGGGTCCTCGAACGTCTGGGTCGACCACTGCGACTTATCCGGCGACCTCAACCGCGGCAAGGACGATTACGACGGCTTAGTCGACATCTCGCACGGGTCCGAGTGGGTCACCGTGTCCAACACGTACTTCCACGACCACTGGAAGGCGTCGCTCGTGGGCCACTCGGACAGCAACGCGGCGGAGGACCGGGGCGCGCTGCACGTCACCTACGCCGGCAACCACTTCTACAGGACGTACAGCCGCGCGCCGCTGGTGCGGTTCGGGACGGTGCACATCGTCAACACGTTCTGGGACACGCTGCTCGCGAGCGGCGTCAACTGCCGCATGGGCGCGCAGGTGCTCATCCAGAGCTCCGCCTTCAGGAACTGCTCCCAGGACGCCGTCTTCTTCGCCGACTCGCCGGAGACGGGCTACGCCGTGCTTGAAGACGTCGACCTCGGGGGGTCGAGGAATACGGTGCCGGCGGGGACGCTCACGGCTAGCTCGTTGCCGTACGCTCCTATCCCGGCGCTTGGTTCTGCTGCCGTGGCTGGTGCTGTCCCAAGCAGTGCGGGCCAGAAGTTGTGAATTGTTTAGGCTGTCATGTTTGGTTTGGCATTTTACGTGTTAGGAGTGGAATTTATGCAGTGCAATGAGTCGTCTCCTGCCGCTTTAACGAGGAGGATTGATGCAACTGACCGCGCAGAATAGCGTCAGAGGAAATGGCCCATGAGCTAATAGTACTGTATACAGTGTCATGACTAAGCTATGGCCCGTGCGTTCATGATAAGATAAAGACGGCCAAGCCTATCGTCAACTTTCATGCTATCGGAAAATATGGCTGAGTTTCCCATTAGAAACGAAGAAGGGCGTCGGGATTACCAGATAATAACCCATATTCCTGTAGTTCTCTATACGCACGAGCGAAACCGGCGAACCTGATGGCAATGTTTTACAAGTCACGTTGTGCTCCGCGGGCCGTGGGCGGCTGCTTACCCGTTTCCGAATTAAGTCCGTAAATTCGCCGACTTGCTCTTCGGTGAGAATCGCATCTTCATCTGTACCTAGCCGCAGACTGCCACCAACCTGCAAGCAATTGCTGCAAGCAGAAGTCGATATCGATGTTACAGTTGCAGGATCCCATGCAAACAGTGACATTGACAGCGTACATCATATACCAAGCCAAAAGGACATTGGACACCGCCGCACCGGGACGCTCGCGCTCACACGTGGGGGCCGGATGAAACGACCTCGTCAACGCACGGCACTCATCCTGTCCAATACTGAGCACTACGGACTGGTGGTGACATACGACGTCTCAGAGGCACATGAATTTATTTTACGAAACATCGGAGACGATTGCATTCATCTGTAGAATTTGCAGCCCCCAAGTGCCATGCAAACGTGAAGCAAAGCTCCCGTACTACCCTCGCCGTGCCATCCGGCGTGAACCTTCCGGCGAGGCTGTAGGTATCTGCCTTCGAAAGTGAAAGTAGCCGCGCTCTCCAGCAATTATTCAGGTTTACATGTTCATTATCGTTAGAAATAGCTGAATAGCTATATATGCGCATGTCAAGCAAGTACTCGGGGCTACGGGGATCCCTGCCGCGTCTGGTGGCGACACCGGGATGATTCGGGTATCCCAGCTCGTAGTCTCAGAGCAAGCAGATGGTACATATATATATAACCAGCCTCACTTTTCATCCCGCTCAAGCAAACTACTGAATCATGCTGGATTTTTCAACGGGACCTCTGGTTTTAATATAGTTTGATATATTTAATCTATGAGCCGTTGCTCCTAATCTCGTCTAATATCCTAATTCACCCTGACCTTCCGACCACGCCCTCACACACCACAAGGCATCTCAAAGTATTACCTATTTAGGCCCTCATATATTTAAATATCTCACAACATACCACATCACACCAAATCCCACCATGGTGAAGGCCGAATTCCAAAACTGGTGGCGCAGCCAAACACCGCACCCGTCCCGCTACCAGCCCACAGTCCCGATCTGCCCCTGCGCGGCATGCTTCAACGGCACAGGCCACGGGCAAGAAGTCTTCAGAGACCCCATAGACCCCAGAGAGCTCCCAATGCTCAAGAAGGACAAGCCGAAGAGCACCACCAAGCCGAAGGACACATCCAAGGCCAGACCCGTCAAGAGGCCGTGGTACAAGCAAGCCGGCGGCAGCTTAGCCCGGAAGCCCAGCACGGCCAGCATGGCTTCGGATATGGCCCCGTTATGGGCGGCGTCGACGACTCAGTCGACACGTTGAGACGAGCTCTGAGATCATGACCTGACTAAGTCTCAACCACATACCTTAGGTACCTAAACCTATAATAGCGCAGCTGGGTAGCTGCTCCGGGCAAAACGCGCCCGAGTCATAAGCAATCACATCACCGATGGTCGCTACCTCTATGTAGCCTAGTTCAATATCCGACAAGTGGGCAATCCGGCGCAAAAAGGAGTTTCAGTGAACGCAATTCATCGGCGTTAAAGTTTTGGCCAAGGGAAACGGTGGAAAAAGTTTTGAGTTTCTCGGTGTGCGTTTAGTTCGTGTTAGTTCGTTTGGTTCAAGGGGGGAACGAAAAGGCGAAGGCGAATCGCTGTCCAAGGATCCCCTGGAAAGTTCTGCGATTGCCGAGTTTCGTGCGGGCCCGTCCGTGGCGTCGGGGAGTTTTGGGGCGTTGTTAGTGGCGTGCTAGGGCGTTTGGGTGGCTTATCGATAGAGGATGGTGGGGAGTTCGCTGAGGGCAGCTGATATGTGTAGGGCTGACGAGTCACGACAGCTTGTTGAGTGTGGCTAGGAATAGGTACCTATTGCGGGATAAATTTAGTGACTGGGTAGACCTTTTTATGAGAAGGGATGAACCGTTTTGATGTCAATTAAACTACAAATGATAGAGAATAAAGTCGTGACAAGCCGGTTTGGAAACTGGCAACTCAGTAGTTCTACGTACTTATTGTAGGCAATTCTGTAGTACAGACGATATAGAAGCTGGCAATAAGTACGTAGACTCTTAGCAATTCCAATTTCGTCAAACTAGATGTACATATTGCCAAGGCGAGTCTTCAAAGAAAGATTTCATTGCCTCTACCTCCTCCGCCGGTGTCATTCGTCCTGGTTCCCCAAATTCGAAGATACCAAGACGAACATAGTGACCTGTGCTGGGTATTTGGTCTACGATGATGCCCGCGGGAGACGTAAAATACTTGTTGTGGTAGGATATGAGCTCGAGCAGAAATACCCGTTCTCTTCCCTGAAGGCCATCCTTAACGATCCGGGCCGCTTCTCTCGTGTCTGGGCTCAGCACGAGCGTGGCGCCCGGGCGGTTCTCGTTATCGATTTGCGTCGAAATCATATATTTGACCCCGGTAGCCACCGAAAGCGACTCGAGGCTCTTAAGCCTAGCATGTAGTTTCATATACGCCCCCTTAACAGCACCAAATGGTGCTAGCTCGCTTTCAAGCTCTGCCCCGTACTCGCAGAGCCGTGTTTTCTCCGTATCACCCCGCTTGGTCGGCCGGTTCAGGCTCCACAGCTCGATAGGACCGTCCACCGAACACCAACTGAAGGACGGCCCGCGACCAGGGATATAACGTGTACTTTCCATCCGATCCACCGTCCAGAGGAGTTCGGCTCGCCAGTCGGTATCGGTATCCACCTCGTCCGAGACGTATACCACCAGACCGGCAAGGTACTCCATCGTCTGGTTCCGCTCTTTCGCCATTCGAGGGAGACTCGAGGCCAGAGCGGAAACGGCCGGCAGCTTATCAGCTGAAAATCCTAAATGCCTTCTTGTGTACTCGGATATGATAATATGCCATATATTTCTAATTGGGTAGTAGCGTAGTCCGGAGAGGGTATGTATACCGTCGACTTGAGATCCGAAGCTGGCCGTTGTCCTGGATTTCAACTTTCGTTCGAAACCGCCGCAGCTGGCATTGGCTACGGTGCACGTGAAGTATAATTGGCGGGAAGAAAAGATGAGGATGCGCCGTGACAGCAGGGATTCCTGGAGCGTCCAACCTCGGAGTGTGATAGGTTCTTGGGGTCTCTTCGAATTGAAGTGGTCGGCTTCTCCCACGGCCTGAACATACCCGGGCGCGCCAGTCGATGTCTCGACTCGTAGCTTTATGGGGCCGACACTGTAATTCGTCGGGTCTTCCTCGCGCGATCCGAGGAAGCCGTCTGAGCATCTGGCTGCCGACGCCGCGCAGATGGTGACTGTGCTGTGGCCATAATATAGCTCCATGCGAGGGACCTCGTGGAGTTTATCTTCAAAATCATCTTGCATGATGCAGAGAGCGTCAATCCAGAGGTACTCCAGGCCTACTTCGTTCGTGTACCACGCCGCATCGTGGAGGGTTTTTGGTAGTTCGGCTATAGGAATACCGTCTCCAAGTCTATTGATGCTATCACGGGTCAGCTGCACAGGTTGCTGCACTCCCCAGCAATAGGAGAGTATTGCAAAGCCTTGGCGTGATACCGTCTCCTTTGGGATAGCAGACGGTAGGTCCCGGCCAACGAGCTTGACATGAAGCGCCGAATCCTTTGTGACGAGTTGCAGGAGTCTCGAGGGAATTGAGTTGGGGTCGATTAACTCCGGTCCTAGGTTGTCTATCGTATCCTCTCCCTGCCTTCTGCATTCGCGATGGGCTCCCTGACAAGATCCAATGCAACTACGGGCAAATTCCACACTGGCGGGAGATGCATAGTCCATTTCATAAGGCCGAGAAGTGATCTCTATGGAGGCGGAATCGCCTATATAAGCAGCAAACAATCAGCATCCAACGTCAAACAGATATGATGCCGTTATAATACCTTCGCATGTCCACAGTTGCAGTCGCGAAGCACCAAGTTGTTCAGGCTTTTCCGTCCCGTCATCTGGTACACAGCGCACCGATAGACAGAGCGCCGCCGGGTTGAGTTCACCTTCTTTCTCATACTGCAGCGTGAAGCTCAAATTGTAATGGCTAGAGAAACACTCGTTAAATCGAGCTTTATTGGCCTTTCCGACGACACTCTCAATGAAAGCATGGAACAGTGGGCAGCCAGCTTGGTCGGCGGCAATTACTTCCTTGGCCCCACAGCTGAATTGCGTCGCCTGATCGTTGAGTTTGAGGTTGAGGGTGATTCTTTGGCAATGTTCGCATGAATGGGGTGCTTTACTTGTGAAGGACATACTGGATAAAAAATATTTTACTTTATGAACTTCCCCTATCCACGTGGTGGTACAATAAAGTATATTTATGTAGGCGCCTACAGAAAATACTGAACCAACATGCATATAAGTTTACCGGGATGTGGGTGAGGCCTCAGGGGAAATGCAGGCCTCTGTACTTTTCCAGCAAGCAAAGCCAGAGAAATTACGAGAATAGCCACAATATCTGAAAATAATCTAAAACTGCAATCAAACATAGTTTTGGAAGAGAACTGAGGGCGATTTTCAAATCAAAACCAGGTGTGATTAAGACTGTCGACACCTTTTGCGACACAGCCCATTGTACAGGCGCCAACTCGGTCTGCTTCAGCTTTGCGACGGGGACTTCCGATAAAGAAAACCTCCCAATTTAGCGTTATATTTGTGCACTGTTGCTCGGTGTAAATTTGAGTCTTTTATCATCTCCATCGCGGAATCTTAATTTATCAAACCATTTCATCGATAGCATATAAGGGACAAACCTGAGCTAATCCGAGTGACGTCACTTATCCGGGATCATCTCACATCTCTACAAATCCAACTTGATCGTGAGGGAGTGGATGCAGACACCAACCAGCCTCAAGCAGGTATTATTCAGAGTACACACGCCCCTATCTACTAGGAAATTGGCCACGATGGCGTCGAGAGTCGATCCGGCTATCCTGGAAGCGCTGGGACTCGACCCCAAAGCGACCAAGATCGCATCGCACGGCGGCTCCGGGTTCGCTTCAACCTTCAAGCTGAGCTCAACCGTAGACGGCAAGGAGAAGAACTACTTCGTCAAGACCGGAACGGGGGCGGATTCCGAACTCATGTTCAAAGGTTAGAGCGACTGGGATTCGCAGAAAATTCGATACAATAATGAAGCACCAGAAGGCTGACCACGGTGCAGGCGAACATGCATCTCTCAACGCCATCCACTCCGTAGTGCCCAACTTATGTCCCAAATCCCACGCCAACGGCGTATTCCAGGAGAACCCCAACCGGTTCTTCCTAGTAACAGACTTCCTAGAGTTAGGGTCCTCGCACCCCGGCGGCTCGGGCCAGTCGCTCGCGCAGAAACTGGCGAAGCTGCACACGACGCCGGCGCCGATCCCCGAGGGCTTCGACAAGCCCATGTTCGGGTTCCCGGTGACCACGTGCTGCGGGTCCTCGCCGCAGGACAACTCGTGGAAGGGCTCGTGGGCCGACTTCTACGCCGATAACCGGCTGCGCGCCATCCTGCGGCAGGGCGTCAAGGCCAACGGGTCCGACCCGGAGCTCGCCGCCGCCGTGGAGAAGACGGCGGGTACCGTCGTCCCTCGCCTCATAGGGGATGACCATATCAAGGGCGTGTACCCCGTCGTCGTGCATGGAGATCTGTGGAGCGGGAACCACGGCCGGGGGAGGATCGCGGGGCAGGGAGGGGTGGAAGAGGTTGTGTTTGACCCGTCATCTGTGTATGGGCACTCGGAATACGAGCTGGGCATCATGCGCATGTTTGGCGGGTTCGGCGGCAGCTTCTGGAAGGAGTACGAGAGTCTGGTGCCGAAGGCGGAGCCCAAGGAGGAGTGGGAGGATAGGGTGGCGCTTTATGAGTTGTAAGTGATGATATCTTCACATACCTCCCCCTTTTTTGTGGGTGGGTAGTCAAGCTGACTGTTGACAGATACCATCATTTGAACCACTGGGCATTGTTTGGGGGTGGATACAGGAGCGGAGCGATGTCGATTATGAAAAAGCTCAACGCAAAGTACGGGCGATGATTGTGGCCTGTATCATCATCAGTATTTGTATCAGTTGATCTCTGTACATATAGTAGGAGTCCAAATTCACGACAAAAGAGCTTAATGGGCAGCTCGCTTTGCAATGGGGACAAGGTGAACGCAGATCATAGTGATTTTTTATAAAAGAAAAATAAAGGAAGTCTAGGCAATTTTCCAGTAGAATATCCTCTAAACTTGACACCACTACTTCCGTTGAATATATGTGCTCCGATCCCATCGCCATATCGGCGGGACGATACGCGATGAAGCCGGCTGAGTAATCCCGGGCGGATCCGACTTTGTCCTCCGCTCGCTAACCGCGCAAATTCCACCATTTCCATCTGAATTGCAAATCAAGTCTCAGCGTCACCAACTCCTTCATAATACATAGTATCGTTGAGTAAAGCAAGGTTGCGTCAGGCCATCGGGCCGAAGGGACATGGAGGACAGAAAGGCATTCATCGTCGGCATCAGCGGGGCTTCGTCGAGCGGCAAGACGACCCTCGCCCGGCTTCTGCGCGATGTCTTCCCCAACACGTTCATCCTCCACGAGGACGATTTCTACAAGCCGGAGACAGAGTGAGCATGTCCAATCTCCCCCCTATCAGGAGAAATTCAAAAGAGGGGAGTCGTTAATTTATTTTCTAGGCTCCCCTCTAAAGATGGCCTTCTGGATTGGGACTGCGCCGAAGCCATCTCCATCCCGGACATGAAGCGGGCGCTGGAGCACATCCGCGCGCAAGGCACATTTCCCGTAGGTTGCTTCTCATAGCAACACGAATACATACGATTTCCTTTCTATTTCCATGATCTGAATTCGTATATCCTCGCGCATAGCCAGCTACCTTATGTATCTACTATTCTCGAACCACTCACCCATCAAAAAGCCAAACCAAACTAACGAAACCCCAGCCCTTCGTAGACTCAAAAGAGGACCAAAACTCCATAGGCGCATGCCCGGTCCCCGAGTCCGCCATAGCAGCCGCCAAGGCCAAAGTCGCCTCCTGGGCCTCCCCCGGCCAGCCGGGCCACTCCATCCTCTTCTCCAGCCCCAGCCCCAGCACTAGCCCCGAGTCCGGCTCCGCGCAGCCCAAAGTACGCATCTGCATCCTCGACGGCTTCCTGCTCTACTCGCCCGAGATGGAAGCCGGCGGCATCCCCGCGCTCCTAGACGCCAAGCTCTTCCTGCGCGTGAGCCGCGCGCGCGCGACCCGGCGGCGCGAGCGGCGCGACGGGTACGTCACGCTCGAGGGCTTCTGGACGGACCCGCCGGGGTACGTGGACAAGATCGTGTGGCCCAACTACGTCGCCTCGCACGCGGCTCTGTTCCGGGGCGGGGATGTGGAGGGCGCGCTCGACGAGGCGGTTCTGCGGGAGAAGGGGATCCTGGCGCAGGTTGGTGAGGGCGTGGACGTGGATATGGCGACTACGTTTGAGTGGGCTGCTGAGACGCTTATGAGGGAGTTGGAGAGGTGGGCTGCGACCGCGGGGCGGTAGGGTGTGGGTGAGTGAGCAGGGAAAGCGAGATAGGTATTGGCTTTAGAAGTGCTACGATTTATCCTAAGGATCTGAGATAGATCATACAGGAATACTGTTAAAGACATTTGCGTCCGAATAGATGTTTATCATTCATAATATTAGGCTACTTTCACTGCCTTAAATTCTGCGACCAAAACACATCAAGAATCTACCGTGTTGGACTGTTCTCATTGATTAGAGCCGCTTGTACGAACTCGAGCCTTCCAGCAAAACATCTCAACTCCTCCCAACACTTTTGGAGCATTGTAGTATCCGCAATATGAAAACGCAGCTGAAGGTTCATCGCCAAGTGTCCACGTCCTTCACCGTGGACGTAGCGCACGACTTCGGGACGGAGTACGATCGGTTGGGGTCGGACTCCCAAGTGACGGATCCATCTGTGTCAACCAGGATGTACTTATACTGTATAGCCTGTCCGGCGGGCAGAGTGATGGTCGCCTTCCAGAGAGGGTTACTGGACGTGTATGACGAGGCGCTGAGCGCCACCGCCTTACTGGTGTCCCAGTTGCCAAGGGCAGCGACGTTACCGGCAATCTTGACGGTCTGGCCATATGTAGTAGTCTTGAGCTCCTGGAACGTGACCGCGACGGATGTGGCAGCAGCGCAAGTGCCAGTGCTCGTCGTACCCGTCGTAGTGGTGACCGTAGGGCGAGTGAAGGTAGTAGTCGCGACGCTGCTGGTGATCGGGGTTTGGCTAGCCGGGAACGATGGCGTGGGCGCGGCCGAGTAGGTTCCGGCCTGAGACGTTGCCGAACATACACTCGGCACGGAAGTCGCAGTCGAATCGGATCCCGCCCAACCGGCAGGAACAACACCAGCTCTCCTCGCAGCAGCAGTCAAGAACGAGGCGTACGACCACGTGAGATCACGAGCCGACAGAGGTGTGCCGCTGCTGCGGTCATATTGCTCAGATAGGGATCCGTTAGAAGCCGCGTACTGCGAAACAATATTCACGAATCCATCGGCGTAAGCATATACGGCGTTGTACAGCGTAGTATATGTATCCGAGTCGGACGTGTACGTTCCAGCCGCGACGCCGGAGGACAGGGCTTGGAAGAATGGCAGCGAGACGGAGGTCACTTCGATAGACCCTTGGGTTTGCCATACATAGAGAGCATCATACAGTAGTTCTGCTGCTGCGAGAGTGTTGAGGTACCAGCTAGCATGGTCGTTAATAACCAAAGTACACAGCAAACTTGCTGGATAGATACTTACGGGTTTCCATTGTAGTATGTGTCTTCAGGATATCGTCCAACAGCAACAGCTGATCCTGCGGAAATACCCGAGTTGATAGAATATAAGTCACGGAACGAGTCTACAACGACCTTGTGGGTGGCCAGAGCTCGATCGCTGCAAGGTTGGAAAGTCGCAGCGTCGCAGCCAAGTGCCGGGTCAAATGAGTGGATGGAGCCCAGCAGTGCGTTTGCGTCTTTGGCTGATCTGCCGTTGTTCACATTGATGTTGGCTAGCGTATAGCCGTCGGATGCCGACCAGAAAGATTGCAGGAAACAAAGGATTTGAGGCGCAACAGCATCGTAAGCGGTGGTGCTCACACCGAGTGTGTTGGCCAAGGCAGCTCCTTCGACTAGGGAGCGGTGCTGAGCAGCGATCGTGAAGAAAGAGCTTCCGCTAACTTCTTCCCAAAGGTCAAATCCAGTCTGGTTCCAGTACTGCGCGACATAGGCGAGGTCATTCTTGATTATAGGCCAAACGACGCCGCTAGCTGTGGAGTTGTATCCATTTGCAATCAGCCACTTGGAATAACCAATCAACGCGATGGCTCTGAGAGCTGGCCCGTCTCGTTGTGGGCGACCCCAGCTACCGGTGAAAGCACTCAGATCAACATTGTACTTAGGCTCTGCTAAGCCGGTTCCGTCAGACAGAGAGCCCGAGGGGTTGGACACGGTTTGCAATTTCGCTTGAGCTGTGATATAGTTCTGGATTTCGGTTTGCAGGTCAGCGTCGTAGCTATTAGCGAATCGGTCGACTATGGCCTTGAAGACGAGGGCGGCGTCTCGAGTCCACGTGTAGAAGTCTGAGTACCTGGTTGGCAAGCCGTCTAATAAGAATTTAAAGAGAACAAACGCAGAGATGCTTACAATCGGGATCTGATGTAGATGGAGAGGCTACGACGACGCCCGAGCTCGCTCCTGGA
This sequence comes from Hypoxylon sp. FL0543, assembly GCA_022578575.1. Classification (NCBI taxonomy): domain Eukaryota; kingdom Fungi; phylum Ascomycota; class Sordariomycetes; order Xylariales; family Hypoxylaceae; genus Hypoxylon; species Hypoxylon sp. FL0543. Next base: position 706,797 of record MU393995.1, read on the forward strand.
ACATTGGCACCGGTGGAGCCGATATTAGCCAACAGCTGTTTTAGAGCAATAGGTTCTTCGGTTGTTATGAAATCGTCAACCGCCCTCTTTAGAATCGCGGTCTCTCGTCGAACCTGAGAAGCACCAGGCAGGCCGAGGATAGTCTGAAAGGCGAAGCCGCCCAAGAGGAACAGAGAAGTGAAGCCTTGCATAATGGGCTGGATGAGCGAGCTGCTGTTGCTTGAGAGGAAGCTCAAACTTGAGTTCTGTAAGACATCCATCTTCACTCATATATACTTCAGTACGCGAAGCTTTCCCGGCGCATCGTGACAAGGCTCTATCCCTTTTCTGGACACCTGACCGGATACTACACCAAGAGCACGGATAGGACCGAATTTCAGAGCCCTTCTGCGGCGGTACTTCTCGGTCAAAAGATCGTGGCCAGGCAAGGCGGCCTGGCGGCGTTTAACGGGGCCAATGCTACTCTGTAGAAGCAAACTCCGCCTGGCAATTAAATGACGTGTGTGCTGAAAACGTCTAGTCTGGGAGCTCAGTGGTCAATAACAGCCAACCAAGTTTGATTTCCTGGGAATCTAGAATCGGGCCGCTCTGGGGTCGAAATCTCCAAGAGCTGCAAGTGACATGCATACGAGGTGGACAGATTCGGTAATTCACCCCTGAAAATCCAGGATCAGGGTAAGAGGGGACATTAACATAGACGGATTATGAGGCTGGATTAGAACAAAACATGAAGGCTACAATGGCCAAACCCCATACGACTTACATTTCTCCAGTGCGGGGAGACATCGTCCCCGCATTATCAGAAGTTGGAGTCAGTCCGAGGTCGCGAATGAGTCCACTTTCATATGCTCAGTCTTCCAGTTGATGGTAATTAAGGCCTCCAAGCTTAGTCACTAGTTGATAGTTGCCATAAACATGAGCGCATTACATCCTTGTATATAGGTATTCATTGGATATCCTTATGACTTGTACGAATCGCAGGCTCTCTCGTTGTTTGCTGTTGCTTTAATAATCTCCGGCGTGTTTAGGAACCCTCTCGATGTAGTCTTCATTGTTACGACAGCATCGGGACAGAGTAAGACTAGCGGACGTTGCTAGGAATATTGGAATTCATTCGGACCTACTTACAGCTACCCCAGAGCGGAGCGCAGTAGCGACTGCGTTCTGGGGCTGGCTAATCAGTAAAGGAACAAAACGCTCCAGTTAGCTGTGCATAGAACGCATACGGCTCTGCTCAAGCTGCAGAGTTTACCTATATGCCCAATTGCCCATACACGTTGTGTCGTTCCATATCGGCCCGTAGTCTACGTCAGCTAGGTATACCAGCCGGCCCTATTGTAGGCCTCTCGAACCCATGTATCGGCAAGGTACAGGCCGACCTAAGATCGCCAAGTCTTATGACGAGATCTGAGAACCTCATGACCCAAGGGCTCGATGGTGCTTGCAGAATAATGGAATGCAACCCAAACTCGGCCGATGTCCAGTACCCACTATACCAAAGGACTGAGGTCGGACGATATGAGTCGCCTGGGCTTGCCTGGGTGGTGGAATTGGGAACGAATTCGGAGAATCAGTAATGTCGGCATGTCTGCAAGGACTATCTTGGCCGCGATCTGGCCGAAGCGATGTGAGAGGTATTGACTGAGACGATATGGAAACGCGTCGAGACGGCCGAGACTGAACCGCTTGCTCTATGGGCAAGTTATCTAACATAATCAATTGCTAATCTATCAAGTTGGACAATAAGTAATCATCAAGCCGGCTCTGGCTCGAAGACAATCCGTCCGGCAGAGCCAAGTGTGAAGATGAGACCAGATCACAAGGGCCGGTAGCAGCAGATTACTGTGAAGGATAATGATATGTAGGAGCTCTTATGGTTTTCCTCAACCTCATAGATCAATGATCTCGGAAAAAAGGGATGGAATATAAGGCCTGCAGCCAGCCTGGTCCACCGAGCTCAGCTTGACAGCGAACTCAGGCTTTCCAGACTGCTCCTTATTCTTGGACCTGTCGATTAGATAGACATCATAAATAGGATGGTTCCATAAGTGATTCGAGCTGCCGCGACCATCAACTCTGAATTCGCCAGGCGAACAGAGGACGGTCGGGCACAGATCCGTGATTGTGTAGAAGGAAGGAAAAGAAAAATCGAAGCCGCAAAATTTTGAAATTTATCTAGGAACGATAATGCGAAAGTGGGGCTGATTAGATTGCACAGACCAGCCTCGTCTTGTGCCAAGTTCTTAGTTCTTAGCGGTTAGTCATCATGCAGCCTCAGTCACGTACTTTTGTAATCTTTGACCCTTCAATGTTAAAGTACAATGGCCTAGACCGCATCGCCTCAAAGACCCTCGCAGATTCTATCTAATCGCACCGTCAGTCGCAGAAGAATAATCTCTAAGGGTCGAAGTCACGAATATCCATTATGGATGCTGCAGCGATTGAGGAGACGAATCGTCTCCGCGTTTCTCTGGGCATGAAGCCTTTGCCCGTACCCGGCGCAAGCGGTCCTCAGTTCAAAGAAAAGGCGTCCGCCACCGATGAAGATGCCGGGAGCACCCTTGAATCGCGAGAAGCGGCCGCATACGATAATTACAAGAAGATCCAAGACGCTGAAGCAGCCAGGAAGAAACGCGAAGAAAAGGCGGCCGCCATCAAAAGAGCCCGCGACGCTGCGAAACGCTTCGAGACTCTACAAGGCAAAAGCTTGGGCGAGGCCGACGATGATGCCGACATTGACACCAAGTCGTGGTTAATCAGCCAGAAGAAACGCCAGAAGGCGATTGAAAAGGCGCGGAAGTTGGAAGAAGAACTAGCAGCCGCTGAAGCTGAGGCCGCGGCAGCAATTCAGTATACGTCGAAAGATCTCGCGGGCGTCAAAGTTGGGCATGAGATAGATGCCTTCGAAGATGGCGATGAACAGATCTTGACCCTCAAGGATACAAATGTTTTAGGGGAGGATGAGGAAGGCGATGAGCTCGAAAATATCAATCTTCGAGAACAAGAGAAGCTGAACAAGAAGCTCGAACTGAAAAAGAAGAAGCCTGTATACGATCCTCTCGCAATCGACGAGACTGGCGAGCGGAGCCTCCTGGCCCAGTACGACGAGGAGATCGGCGGCAAGAAGAGCAAGAAGTTCACACTAGACGGTTCCGGAAACATTGTACAGGATGATCTAGAGGGCCAACCGCAGAATCAGCAACGCCAGAAGATTAGCCTTGATATACTGAAAGAGGATAAGCCGGCCTCGGACTACCTAGATATCTCGGAAGTCAAAATCAAGAAACCCAAAAAGAAGAAGTCGAAGCCGACAAGACAGCGGCCGTTAGACGAAGATGATATCTTTCCTTTACCATCAACGAAACCAGACCAATCTATGGACATAGATTCGGGTGCCGGTTTCATCAGCAAGAAGCGCAAGATTGACGAAACAACATTGGCCGATGACGAAGATCTACAAGCTACTTTGGCTGCACAAAGAAGAGAGGCCTTGAAGAAGCGAAAGAGGATGCGCCCGGAGGATATAGCACGTCAATTACGGCAGGAGGCGCAGACGCCTGAAGCTGACGAGGGTGTGAATGGTGAAAAGGTTGGCCTTGTCGTTGATGAGATCACTGAATTCGTTTCGAGTTTGAAGAAGGAAGATATCGAAGAGCGCAGACCTCGCAAGCCAAAGTCACCTAAAGAGGCGCCGGTCACAGCTATGCAAGATGAGTCCGACGAAGACGAGCCCATGAAGGATGGAGATGATCACGAGCATGACAGAGTCAAGCGCGAAGAGTCTGTGTCAGAGGCAGCCATCATCGGTGTTGGTGAAGAAAAGACCGTCGCTTCTGGTGTCGGCGCAACGCTACAGCTTCTAAAAGAGCGCCAACTTCTGAAGGATTCAGGGGCTGCCGAACTCAACGAGCTGCAACGCCAGCATCAACTATTCCTCGCCGAGAAGAAACGCAAGCTGGCCGAAATCGAGCAACAAGCCCGTGAGCAGCGTGAACGAGATCGCAAAAGTGGTAGGCTCGACAAGATGACGGTCCGAGAAAGAGAGGAGTGGGCAAGACAACAGAACAATATGCGCGATCAGCAAACGTCGCGGCAACTGGTCGATCTCTTCAACAAGAATTACAAACCAAACGTGGAGCTGAAATACCACGATGAGTACGGCCGCTCGCTCGACCAAAAGGAGGCATTCAAGCACCTCAGTCACCAGTTCCACGGCAAAGGTAGCGGGAAAGGCAAGACCGACAAGCGCCTAAAGAAGATCGAGGACGAGAAGCGACGCGAAGCCCAGAGCATGCTGGATGCCAGCCAGAATGTCGGTATGAGCTCAGCGACTGCGCAGCAGACGAAGAAGAGAAAGGAGGCTGGTGTTCGACTTGCGTGATGGCGCAGATTGCTTGCATTCAAAGGTGCTTATCCCTTTTGTACACTTATCATCAGGTAGTAATTCAGTGCTGACACTACTTTGAAGTCTTTTCACTCACGCTGATGTGCTGTGAAGCCCATGCTCAAGTGATTCGACGTTTTCAAATGTTGGATATGAAGTCATATCTTGTTCCTGATCTGGCCTGACTTAACATGACCTTGCCACAGCACTTAGCATTTAAACTCCTTATTAAATGGTAAGATATTCCGTAACTCGTAATTCAAGGTATACAAATGAGAGAAGGGTAAGTAACCGTCTTCATTTCGCTTTGAGAATGGGGTTCATGTCGGAATCGCATCCGGGCCAGATTTGCGAGTTCGTCTGCATGTACTAGATCTTTGTTGCAGATATTTATTGATCTCACGATATCAAGTTACGCATGGTAAGTACCAAATAGACTACGAAGTTCACAAGACGGAATGGAAAATACAAGTACCAATATAAAGATATGGATCGAGTGCATATACTGCTGAACATAGACGGCGGCGCTGAATGCTTGTGTCCGAGTTGCTCACACAAAAGTACGGTCTATTTGCATTCTGCTTGGGTTGAGTCCCTAGTGGCTGCCATTATAACAAGGGAGTCGGATTCTTACCTTCCTTTCACAGACCGGGGGGAGGTCAAAGAAAAGGATAGGCCAAAAGGAAAGAAAAAAAAAATGGCGCATAAATTTTGATTTAGAAAATTTCAAAAAGTTGAATGTTCCCTCGGGCCGGAATCGAACCGGCGACATTTCGGTATGCAAGCAACCATCCAGGAGGATGGATACACCAATTACAGCCGAACGCGATAACCAACTACACCACCAAGGGTACTCCAGAGTGGACTCTAGAGCGAGGGAGAACCTGTTGGAAGCATGGCGCCGATATCGAACCTTATGTACCTAAGTCGCAAAGCACGACTGCCGGCGTTTTGCCGTGCGAGTTGGCTCCACAGAAGCTCACAAGCCAATCATGCTGCACTGCCTCGACTACGACTTCAAAGTTACAGCGGTGCTATGACTGAATTGATTTGATGCTACCTACGATAATACTATTCGATGTATGCTCACGACTCATTGAATTCTTTGTAAAGAGCTAGACGGAAATGAGACAACTGGAACTTCGCATGAACTTCGAGGTGTGTCTTTGATGTGAGATTAGGTATATTTTCAAATATCTTCCAGACTTATATCCTGGGAGCATTTACGATCAGGTATCGCTCTGAGGTAGGGTCATGATCCTATGTAACGAGCCTACGAACTACCCGTATGTATATAGTTTGTATAGGTAGACAAAGGAAATGCAGCAACTATCAAAGTCACAGCCGAGTTCAATTATTCGGAATAAACGTGAGACAAACGGGGGGAAAACAAGGAAGCAAAGTCCAGCAATTACCACTTCCGCTTACTTCCGCGCCGGACGCTCATGAGCACCACTACCGTCCTTTCGGAAGTCGGCGGGATCAGCGTTATCAATCTCCCAGTTCAGCCTCGCCGTCACCGCCGAGAGAGCGGTCTTCATCTTCTCCATCTCCTCGAAGTTGAAGCTGCTCCGCAGTGGCGACGGGGTCTCGGGCCTCGTGCTGCCTCTCCGGTGCCTCTCGTTCAGCCGCTTCGAGGATTTCTTCTTGCGCAGGGTGTTCTCGTCCCGGCTCGCCCAGAAGCGATCGAAGAAGGCGTCGTCGTCTTCGTCGTCGCTGAGGGACAGCCGTCGCAGATCGAACTGTCTCTTGGGCTTGGAAGGGGCGCCGGGACACGCGGCGGGCGATGGGGAACTCGTCGGGGTGACTGGGGGCCGCGGAGCCGAGGTCGGGTCTCGTACTCTCGAGACCCCCTTCTCGTAGATTCTATTTGCCAGAGCTTCGAGGTCTTTTGATATGTCTTTTATCTGGCGCTCTTCTCGGCGCCCCTGTTGCACTTCCTGGCGCATAGCCTGTACGCGCTCGCGCAGTGGGATGCGGTACTCACCTGTGAGGACCGTCTTCTTAGTGGGAGTGTCAACAGTCGAGGACTCGGGGGCTTCCGACTCACCTGCCGCCTCGGGGCGCTCCACGCGCTTTTCTCTTATCGGGAGAGTACGCTTTCCGTTGCTAGAAGACATGGCGAATGGCAACTGATAAGGTTTCGGTAGGTATCTATGCAATACTTCGGTTGAGAAATATTCTAAGCGGAAATAATTGCTGGGCGGTGATCCAGATAGATGCAAAGGGTGAGGTGCTTGCTGGAAGGTCGGTCTTGAGACAAACCTGGTTTGCTAGGCTTATATATGGAAGGCTTCAAGCTTAGATGTAGGGTGGTGCTCCTGTTCTTTTGTTTGGCCTCGATCTATTATTGCCTGTCTCGGTTTCTTACTCGTTCACTTTGTTTGCAAGAATACAATGTATCTTGTCCACAGCGAAAGGGGTGACAAAGGGTTCAAAGGAAGAGTACCCCCTTACTCTGTAGTATGGAATTTGGGACTCTTGCAATAACTTGCCCTTATGTGGTCCCAGCCTGGGCGTTTTCGTTGTGGGCATGTATATCCATATTGAATGTATGAAAATGGTCATTGTTTCCATCTGATGCTCTCCTCCCATAGCCGAGCTTTGTTTGACGCCATCAATACTTCGCAAAAGAATGAGGAAATCAGACTATCTAGCTCGTACCTTGTTGTAGATACTTGAATAGATGTGCTTCCACACGGGCCGTATTGCCATTTTATTTCGTATAGACACCTCTTCTATACTCACGTTTCCTATGTGTTGCTATCAACATTTTTACCTCGACGGGGATGACGTTTGTAAGAGATGAGAATCAGGAACATGATGTGGAATATTCGTATAGTCAGTCTACAGCGTCTGACGGCACTAGGAGCTCCTGGTTGCTCAGTAGACAGGGCTAGTGTGACTCGCCGACACCTGACTCCTGGTGCTCGCCGACTGCCCTCCAAACCTTTGCTAACGTCGTCGCTAGACAATATCTGTTATCAAAAGTTATCACAATGGCGCCAACTAAATCCTTGAAAGACGGAAATCGCCACCACGATAAAATATTCCACAGACAACTTGGGAGATGTCAAGGCCTCGCTCAGCACCTGCAAGGCGGCAAAGGCTGCCTTCGAGGAGAGTAAGGACGTCATCGCCAAGGCACACATCCCTCGATCGCTGTGTCGGCCGGCTACAGACTCAAGAATCGCAAGGACTTCATCGCCCTGACATTCGCCCTTCGACTTGCTGGGAGCGTTGACTACAGACTCGCAGTAATGGCCATTGCCTCTCATGATGTAGATCCCACCGACCAGAGCTCGGTGGAACTCTTCTTTCACAAGATGCCAATCCTGGAGAGCACAATCCTGTGGCGAACCCTGTTAGGGAACTGGGGGGAGAAATACCGGGCCATGTTTTCGGCTCGTGAGATCAACGAAGTGATGAGTGTCATTGATTTGATACTTGAATATATCTGGCATGGTATTTAATATCATCATCAGCTTTGTTGCAGTTGTAGCATGGTGGGTAATTATGTGAAGTCGATAGCATGGGAAACCGAGGGAGTCCAGCATCTTAGCCCAGATGGATCGTATCTACCCTGCTGCAGAGCTTGCCATCTTCTCCTATGTGGCATTTGGGAATTCTGGGAATATCGTATCCCTCAGGTGTTTGTTTGGGCAGGCGGTTTTCACGGGCAATACGTCTGGGATAAATTCTACAATCCTGAGCACAACAAGTGCTTCAAGCGAATCCACCATGTTTATGATGGATTCGCTTACCAGATTCCTTGGCTTGAGGGAATCGATTGGGATGGTGTCGATACAGAGATCATAGAACTGTCCTCCGTCTCCAGCGTTGCTAAGCAGTGCATGAGAATGCAGGGCCCCTTGCGAGGTGCTTACCGACCGGACCCTGAAGCAATAGACGAAGATATTTGGCAGACCTAGACCACGAGGGATGGGAGGGGATTTCCGGACTTCTTTGGCTGTTCCAAGAGATGCAAGCTTTGCATAAACAGAGGTGCGCTGTGGGACACGACACGCATGACAATCCATGGGCAAGAGATGAGAGAGCTTTGCCCATCCGAATGATAGGTTCGGCGCTAGATGACGGAAGCACTTGTATTAATTCTTTCCACGTCTTAGAATTACTATAAGCAAATAAAGGACAATTCGTGAGCCGACGCAGAAATAAATTAACGGTAGACCCAACGAAAAGCCAGAAACCGAAATAGCAAAAGAAAATCGAATGCGCTCCGGTACGGGGAATCGAACCCCGAGCTCCTCGGTGAAAACGAGGTATGTTAGCCGTTACACTATACCGGACTTCAGAAACTTGCGTGCTTCCTGGCGGTGATTTCCGGGGTCATTATTCTGCTTTATCAATGGCCAGCGCCAAACGACTGGTATTGGCTGCATTTTGCTGCTAGCTCCGTTGTCTGTGCTATTTTAGCTCGTAGAAAACGTCCGTGAGGTCTTGTATGACGCTTATTTGGCGCGGGCGCTAATATTCAATTTGGTATGCAGAAACAACAGGCAGGTAGAAAGTCTGAAAATCTTCGTGTCAATTAAAGGCTCGAATAGTAAGATCTGGGAGTACAGCTCCTTTTTGCGATCCTCCCTGATGCAACTGAATATTAGACTGGGTAGCTGGCTTTTCAGCTACCAGAAATCAATGCGTTTTGACCATCCCCATTTCCGCCCATCGTTCAGCAGACATAGATTGCGGTAGGTCTGTAGAGCCGCATGTAAGCGCAGCCCGGTACCTTGTATAAATCCGCCAAGCCGAAATGTTCTCAGGGTGTATTCTCTGTCGAAACACCAGACGTAAGATGGCGTGTAGGAAAGTCCTCGAGTTTGCGAGGCGTCGTTAAGTCGCACGCAGCCTCACACGTCGGTATCCAGATCGCCTGTCCGGAACCTATCGTCCAAAGTCACGGCACAACGCCGTGCCTAACCATCGCACCTCACCCTCGCCCTCACCCCGCCGCCCATCCCAATTCTCAGGGCACCATCTCCGGCACCACCTCCGCCACCTGCCCCTTCGCCTTCCCCTTGCCCTTCCCCCCGCTCCCCTCCGCCTGCTCCTTGATCTTGTCGATCTCATCGACAAGCCGCGTGTCCGCCGTGAGCCCGCGCTCCCGCGTCGTGAGGTAGAACGTCGCGACCAGCGCCAGGACCAGGATGACCATCCAGATGAGCACCAGCTGCGCCGACCGCTTCGGCCGCGGGCCGTACGGCGAGTAGATCTTTGGCATGCGCGGCATGGTTCTTAGGTGTGTAACCCGTGGGTGTCAGTGATTGTGTTTGAATAGCCCTCACACCTCGCGTCTGAATTGGGTGGGTAGGTAGGTAGGTGGGTAGCTCAGTAGCTTCAGAGCCCAATTCGAATTTTTTGGTCTTAATTGTGAATGCGAGGACAGTTGAGTGAAATGGATGGAGTTGATTGAGACGTCCTGTCGGAATGGGTTTAATTCAATTTGAATATTCCCGTGTTTTGTTTCTGGTTCATGGCAACCGCAGACTGGTAGCTACTCCATTGCACGGGCAGGGTTTGCAGGGAAAATTATGTCATAACTGCTCAGTCACGGACCAGAGCGACCCTTTATTTTCTACCGAGATCTGCATTTTTGAACTCCTGTCCTTGGTTCACTTCAACGATAATATAATGCGGGCAACGGCTTGTATGGACAATCTGAAAGCTTATATTACAGGTAGACTATGAAGTGTTTCGACCATTGAATGATCGGCTAGGACACAACACAAGAAGACTTCTCAAAAATATAAATGGCAACCATGGTCTTCATTCAGATCTGCTCATATTGCAGCTATATTCTCTTCATAAGAATCAAATTGCGCCTCTATCATGATGTTCGTTCTAAAACGTGCCTGCCTGGCTATATGTATCCTTAGGTATCCATAAACACTGTCTTCACTTCATCAAATATCATAACTTCACACTAGCACCAATGCCTTTGCCCTCGTACCACAGCGACTCCTTCCAATTTCCTAGCCGCATATCGACATTAGCATAAGCGTCTAGCTTCAGCTTTCCGCCGATAGCTCTCTCAACAGCACCGTAGCCAACGGAGCCTATGGACCAGCTGACAGGTAGTCTCGGTGTGACCGATTTGCCAGGGGGCGCTGAGAACGGCAAGTCGTACAGAATCTGTCCTATAGGCTCGCTGTGGTTGTATAGTGCAGTAGCGTTGACGAAGTCTAGATACAGAGTGTTATGCTGCAGGGGTGACACAAGGGTGAAAGTGGCGGTCGAGGAAAAGAAGTGAAAAGTTGCATCTCTAATAAAATGAGCTCTTTCTTCAGGGGTGTCGCCAGGTAGATCCAGTCTAGGGGCGGCAACGGTCAAATTGAACGCCGATAGAGCATCGCAAATGATCCGTTGACCTGGAATGCTATGTCGATGAGGTTTCACGGTAATGCTCGTATTCCAGCCCGAAAGATATTGTGATAAAAGATTCCGTCCGATCTTTCGGCCGCGATCACCACCCATCGGTGGGTTCCATTTCGCAGTGACGAGTATGTTGGAATTAGGACCCTGAAGGAGGTCCAGGTTCTCCACGGTCGCACTCCCAAGGACCGAGCCGTTGTTCAGAACGTGCACGTTCGCATATGGGATGTGAGCCGTGTATGGCGTCGGATTTGTAACATTGACTAATGCTTGCAACGTTATCGAGTCGGAAGTCGTGTCTAGAACCCTAAGGGATCCAACCTTAGGATCAATACTGCCAAAGGCGCCCTTCGGGAGGGCTAAAAATCAGTTAGCGTCCGCCATGACCTATGAGATGGTGAAGAGGTAAGGAATTGCACCTCGAACAATAAACCGTCCGAATAGACGGATCCTCCGAGAGCGCCACTAACAAGATCAGAGGAACGAAGACGGACGTTTTACTGGGATTTTCCCCTCTGCAGGGACCTCCTTTAGAGTGAGGTTTCCTAACGTCGTATGCACCTGTATATCGACCAAGGCGTTGACATGCAGACGGACCGGTGCGGTGCCGAATATCAGAGCCTGGACAACCTCGCCGAACACGACACCGTCGGTTACATTGAGTGGCGCATCGATAACGCGAGATTGAATGAGGAGCTCAGCCCCTTCGTCCCCCTTGTCCTCGACTCTGGTGGAATTAGCATTTTGCCATTCTCGTACACTGAGCTCTCCCATTTTCCGCGACTTGTGTAGCACATCTGCGGTGGCACGGATATGGGTCACGTCTATGCCAAAATTCATCTCAGATGGGAGACCAGCAGTAACCAAGATAGTACCCGAAACTTTCGGGTTCGAGTCCGGGTCCTCGGGGTCGGCATCTGGATTTGGCAAAGAAAAGTGGACGTCAGTCAACGAGAAGTTTCTGATCAGTCCATCTAAGCTTCGTCCGGGGAATGGCACGGGGACGGTAACGCTCGATAGTATGTCCGCAATCCATTTCGGTGTGTCACCATCCGGATTTTGACTCCCTCGAACGAAGAAGGTCGCGGGCTCGCCATGCATATACTGCCGGAGCAGATTATCTAGCGGCGAAGAAGTCGAATCTGGACACACGTGAGTCAGCGAGTCGGGCAACTCGCGGATCACTGCCTTGACATTGGCTTCGACGTCAGCACGGGGGTAGACATGGACTTCGCTCGTAGCCGCTTCAGCTACAAGTATAGAGTCCGACATAGCGCAGCCGGGAACTAGAATTTCAAACGCAAGCTCGGGTATATCAAGCTCAACCGGATATTCGTTGAATGCTGTCAACGATACATCGGCTAGCATTGACCCATTCATCGGTCCGTCCTCGACGTTGAAACGAGTAATATTATATTTTGGTATTGCGGGAATTTTGTTCGCTATTCAAAATATTAGCATACTGTTTATCATACCAGCCACGAGCTCCGGCTTCGTTTCAACGAGCCAGAACAAAGTCTTCCTCCCGACGTAAAGGGAGGCGAAGGATTGGTAGAGTGATTGACCTTCAAAAACGAGAGAGTCGGAGACGCTGTGCGTCCCAAGGGGAATGATGCCGGATTTGAGACTGATGTCAGCCACTCCATCGAGACGAAGCTTCTCCAATCTGCCTTCTAGCCAGTCGTTTGCGATCGTGCGAATCCCGTCCACGTCTCCAGGCGTTATCTCCGTGACGAAGTCAAATGTAGTCATATCGCCATCCCGTAAGTTGACCACCAGAGGCGGGATTATTGCGCTTCCGAGTAGTACATTATCGTACTCGGGAAGACGCACATCGACCTTTGTCTCGGCGCTCTCGAGTTGGTACGCCACCCATGTGGTCGCTCTTCCCACTCTTCTCACATGATCGTTGGCAACCCTAGTACCATCTAAATGGAATTTTGCCTGTATCCGAGCGCGGACACCATTTGTTGTGATTGATTCGAGGGCAAGGTTCGTTGGTTCGACAACGGCAGCCTGCTGGGCATACTCTTGAACTGCTTCGGGCACTATGAACGCAAGGACGATAATGGTAATAACGAGCGCTCCAAGTATGCCCATCGCAATGAACGAGGGCCATCTCCATGACTTCTTAGTCGGTCGAGAAGCGACCGCCGTAGCGGCGGGCTGTGATCTAATTGAAACAGCGTCGTCTCTGTCGTGTCCGTCGTCTTCTCCATCGTAGCGGGGCGTGTCGGAGGAATTCGAGAGAAGTGGTGTGGACTCGCTAGAGTCATTCTGCTCGTGGGACTTTGACTTCCCCTTCGTCGCGGGCGAGAGTAAAAGCGATGCGCCTTCTTCCGACATGATGACGGTTGTAGGTGAGGCGGATGGGTTAAATTATGATAGACGAGAATCACATTCGCGGATAATGAAAAGCGGCTGTCTACCTAGCGAGGGGACGCAGACATCATCGAATTTGGAGTGTTCGTATATCAAACAGATAAGTGTTTGAGATGTAGAACGAGATGAAATGTCATAAAGATTGTCTGGACTCAAATCTATGAATGGTCTAGGTATTGAACCATGGAAGGCGGTACTCGTCATCAACTGACAACACTTAAGGCCCACAGCAGCTGAGACAGGCACTGGGCAGGCTCTGCTGGGGCGAAGCCAACACAGCATTAAGAGGCCCCGAGCCAACCAAACGGAGGGGCGTCGCAAAGTGGGTGTTTCCTCCTAAGGACTAGCGTGGTCCGGGGAAACCCGCCGCAGGGCTCGCATTGCAGCCTGCAGAATCCAGATAGACAGGTACCGTTCAGCTATAAGGCTCGGCGCTGCCAGCTGGCTCACACCTGGTCACTTATGGTATTTTCCCCACATTCGAAGCTTGCCGATATCACGACGAAGTGCAGATAAAGCGGTGACTCTGGTTCTTCCTGCTCGGTGACTAATTGGCAATAAGTATTTATACACCTCAGACTCTATTCGAAGGGATCCGAGAAAGTTTTGGACTTTCATGACAGCCAGTTATTATTTAAGGTTATATGTCTCTCTGGCAGCCAAGTGGGATAAGAATAGATATTGTTGATATCTACTGCAGGACTCTATCTACTGAAGCTAAGCAGTTGTGGACCCTTTTCACTTACACCGGAAGAAATCTACACACTCGCCGAACTCGCATATCAGTAACTCAAATAACTCGGCGACGGTTTACCATTCCAGCCCAGGAATATTAGGTATATTTCTCGGGTGTACGCAATTCGAAATAGAAATGCGGTCACCGGCTCTTCGAATAGCCAAAAGCACATATTGCTGTGCTCAGGCAAGGAGTTACGCAACGACTCCCAAGCCGGTTCGACATCTCATGTCGATTAGCGACTTGACGCCTGCCGAATTCTCGAAACTGGTACAGAATGCCGCGGCTCATAAGAAGGCCGTCAAGTCTGGCGGAATTTCTGAAGACTTGAATCGAAAGTTGACGGGACAGACGGTAGCCATGATGTTCAGCAAGCTGAGTACTCGGACTCGAGTGTCAACGGAAGCCGCTGTGGCTATGATGGGAGGCCACCCTATGTTCCTTGGGAAGAACGACATTCAATTGGGAGTAAGTGCATCCAAGATGTTTCAACGTGAGGTATAGATGTAGTTACTCAACCAGTCCTCTAGGTGAATGAGTCACTGCTGGATACCTCAAAGGTCATCTCATCCATGACCTCTTGCATGGTGGCCCGAGTTGGCCCTCACAGTGATGTTACTGGTTTGGCAGAACATTCCAGCGTTCCCGTCATCAACGCGCTGTCTAACGATTTCCATCCGCTCCAAATAATTGCTGATTTCCTCACAATTCACGAGTCAATGCCCAAGTCCCCCTCTGGTGCGGCAATCGTGCCAGAGGGATTAAAAGTGGCTTGGGTCGGAGACGCGAACAATGTGTTGTTCGACTTTGCTACAGCTTGCGTGAAGCTAGGCGTCGAGATCTCGGTTGCTACGCCTCAGGGCTACGGCATCCCGAAGACCATGGTGGATTTGATCACCAGTCAGGCCAAGTCTACACAAACGCCCGGCGTCCTTACTCAAACCTCTGTGCCTGAGGAAGCTGTCAAGAACGCCGATATCATAGTGACGGACACTTGGATTTCCATGGGTCAGGAGGAAGAGACCCAGAAGCGACTGAGAGATTTCGCTGGCTTCCAGGTTACAAACGAGTTAGCCAAGCGGGGGGGAGCGAAGGCGGATTGGAAGTTTATGCACTGTCTGCCCCGTCATCCCGAAGAGGTCGAGGATGGCGTCTTCTACTCTTCGCGGTCTCTTGTCTTCCCTGAAGCAGAAAACAGGCTGTGGGCTGCTGTTGGTATGTCATGGATCCTTCCAAATTTGACTGTTTCAATACTGACTTGGATACAGCTGCCTTAGAGGGCTTCGTTGTGAATAAGGGGAATATAGTCTAGCCGATGTTTACTTGATCTAAAGAGGAATAAAATTGCCCGGTTGTCCCAAAATAGTACAAGACAGAAGTCGTATGGAATAGGAGCATTCAGCGGATCAAATTACTGGCTTCGCAATACGACGAAAAGATGCTTGAAGACCTACTTTCCGGTATGGATGGAGATACTTCGGTGTTATACGATCAAAAACCGATATTTGAGGACTAAATCATTAAATCTTCATTGCTTAATACCGATTGTGGTAGTTTGCACTAGATGATCTCCATCTATACCTGTTATAATGCCCAAGCGAGCCAGGCCGATTTTAATTGACCACCAACGCCGAAAATTTGCAGCCCGGACACAGCGCCTATATTTAGTTTAGCCAGGAGGAAGCTGGCTGGCGTCCACGATTTCGTCGGCCTCCTTGACGACAGTCTCCTCGTCGGGACCATATAGAGGGGATCGAGGCAATGCCATGAGACCAGTCCGTGATGATTCCAAGATACCGAAGGGTGCGATCAGCTTGAGGAACGAGTCGATTCTCACCGGCTTGGCAGATCTATGAAGTATTAGAATGAGTCACGCTGCCTAAGGAAATGACTTACACTTCGACAATGCAACTGCTCGTGCTAATGTCTAGCACCTTGCCGCCAAACTGATGGGCAAAGTAAGTTATAGACTTCAGATGCTCATGCTTTAGTCGCAAAGCTTGACTGGCCACCATTTTGCTGGGATGGAAATCTTGCGCAGTATCCTCGAGTGACCTCTCACCGGATTCGCTCACGTCAGCCTCGGCTGTCATCTCGCGGTGGTGTGCCAGCAGTTCTTCGAAGTATTCGGGTCCTAAGATGTTAACCTTGGCGAGAAGGAGTTCTCTTTGAACCAGAGCGGCATTTGTGTAATCTAGGACGGCCCATACAGGTACCAGATCCTCTAGCTGCCGTCGCGCTTGCTCAACTACGCCATCTTGGCCAGTGAGGACAATCGTCATCCGGGATAGATCCTCCACCTCGGTGCTACACACGACTAAAGAGTCGATGTTGAAGCCCCGAGCTGCTAAGATACCAGAAACTCGGGACAAGACACCCGGTTCATTCTGAACCAAGCAGTTGAGAATATGGCGTTTCGGAGGCGCCATCGAGGGAGTCGGGGTCTCGTAGAGAATATTGGAGACAGCTGCTTGCGCAGACCATGATGACGGTGTATCGTTGGTTGGGAGAGGAGCTGCTCGACGGCGAAGGGCCTTGTAGGCAATAGCTGAAGTAGAACTGCTACTTGAGCTCCATCGTGTCGAAGTCTGGGGAACGGCTCGTAGGCCCGCAGCGACGGCCCTAAAGCAATTGGCTTGGACAAGAGTGCGGGAGGCCATTGTTTCTGATCATTAATGAGAACTCGAGAGCCCTCTGACCAGATTTGGCGATCCTCGAAGCCTCACAATAATCTTGCGGGGCTCAATTGGTAAAAGTTTCTTTCACCTTGACTCACCAAAGAAAAAATTGTGACCGCAAAGTGTTAGGACGATGAATGCTCCAATAGCTGCGAAATTCGGAGCTGTGACGGTGCCCCACATTAGATACGGACATGCATGCACAGACCCCTGTTGCCGAGATCCAGACCGGTAGGTACCTAGGTACTTGGATCTTTAGCTCGGAACAAGATGTTTTGCCGTTTCCGTCGCGTGTTCCCAGCCCGTGGCTTCTTTCCAATTCAAAGCTTCGGACCAGGCTGCATCCATTTTTGTTTCAACGCTAATTTTCGGTCGGCTAATTCCTTCTTCATTGACAATACCTGGACCTCGCCGTCTTCTAACATATGCGCTCTGCTTCTCTCTTAGGGCACCATTGGTCCTCGTTCTTAACTCTTTTCTTCGTAGGCGTAAGCAACATAAGCAGACATGGATGACACTGAGCGACGCACCGCGAAGCGTTCCCGGTTCGATCAGACGGAACCCGAGCCGCGACGCTCTCGATTTGATCGCAGGTCGCGCTCTCCTCCGGCAAAGAGACAAGAGC
Source organism: Hypoxylon sp. FL0543 (assembly GCA_022578575.1). Classification (NCBI taxonomy): domain Eukaryota; kingdom Fungi; phylum Ascomycota; class Sordariomycetes; order Xylariales; family Hypoxylaceae; genus Hypoxylon; species Hypoxylon sp. FL0543. The sequence continues at coordinate 723,995 of MU393995.1, forward strand.
ATGATCGCGACCGCAGTCCGTTGAGCAAGGATGGGGAGAATCACGCACCCGAGTCGAAGAAGAGCCCTGTTGATCCTGCTGCCGCTGCAGGTACGTACATAGTTGCTAATTTTATGACATTATTAAGCTAATCCACCTCTGATAGCTGCCGCCGCTGCTAAGATCAACGCGCAAATTCAAGCGAAGAAGGGCATTCAGCATGTTGATGTGCCCCCGATTAAGACAGCGTCTGAGTCTCCCGGCCCGAGTGCCACAAGCGCATCCGGCGGCAATGTCGCCAACATCAACGGTGAAATGTACATTGCGGATGGTGACTACATCAAGGACATCGAAGTGAATGACTTGCGAAACCGATACCTGCTCACGAAGAGTTCCACACAGAAGATGGTAAATAATACCCTTGGTCAATTCCTACTGATCTACACCAGTGTTTCAGCCCCAGTCTCGGTGGTTCTCTTCCAGTGTGTTATTGTCGTGTGCGAACAGTTCTGCTTACATGGAAGCGTGCTAGCTCGCGCACGAATCCCCTCTATGGCATCTGCTGACCTCCGCTGCTTGATTTAGATCAAAGAGGAAACCGGAGCTGGTACGAGACCCTCCCAGTTATTTATTGATTTACAGTATAGAATTATGGTTGACTTGAAAAGATGTCACGACTCGCGGCAATTATTACCCGGATAAGAGCATGGCAACTCCCTCGGTAAGTAACACACCTCAAGCATAAAGATCCTACGACTTACATTAGCCTAGAATCCCCCCTTGTATCTCCACATTACCAGTACCTCGAAAGCCGGTCTCGAAGCAGCTGTCGCGAAGATTGAGGAAATGATGAAGCAAGAACTCCCTAATCTGGTTGATGAGCGGCGTTTCCGGCGCCGAGACCAGGAGCAGGTTGAGCGTGATGAATTCGGACGAGTTAGCTGGTTCCCTCTTTTCCCATAAGAGCTTCCCGCTAACATTGAGCAGCGCAAATGGCCAGAGGCGAAGATACCGATTGGCCTTGAAGAGATCCGTGGTTTCAACCTTAGAGCTCAGATTGTCGGACATGGCGGTTCTTACGTGAAGCACATTCAGCAAGAGACTGGATGTCGTGTGCAAATCAAGGGACGTGGCTCGGGTTATCTTGAAGCCTCAACTAACCGTGAAAGTGACGATGACATGTACCTCCATGTTGCGTAAGTATTCATTGCACGGCTCCCCGTTTCCAACTAACAGTATTTCTAGTGGACCTGATCCTAAGATGGTTGAGAAAGCCAAAGAGCTCTGCGAAGACCTAATTGCCAACGTCAAGGAGCAATACGAAGAATTCAAGAGCCGGCCGCCGCGCCAACACTACGGTGGCCATGGAGGTGGTGGCTATGGCGAACGATCCTATGGTGATAGATCTTACGGTGGTGATAGGTATGGTGATCGACAAGGAAGTGGTTCAGGCTCTTACGGTGGATACGGCGGCTACAATAACTCACCTAATCCTGCTGCGAATTCCGCCTCCCCTGCGCCGCCTGCCCAGGGAAGCCCGCCGACTTCGAATGCGGACTATGCAGCCCAGTATGCCCAGTACTACGGTGGTCAGGACCCTTATGCTGCATATGGTGGTTACGCTGCGTAAGTCAATGCTCGCCACGAGGACAATGCATGATTGCTAACGCCAATCCAGATATGTGCAATACTACCAGCAGTATTACGCTGCAGCACAAGCGGCTCAACAAGGATCAGCGACGCCTCCCGTTCCTGGCGCCTCAGTCTCTCCCCCACCCCCTCCGCCTAGCGAAGCTCCCCCGCCGCCGCCTCCTGCTGGCTCTGCACCACCTCCACCTCCCCCGCCCGGAGCAGGAAGCTATGGCTCTGTACGTTATCCTCCAGAGACTTCGAGTGTCACCACCAAGATTGACTAACTGGGTCATTAGGTTCCGCCTCCCCCTGGACTATGATCGAGCTCAAGTGTTTTGAGGCCTACGGACTATAACCTTGATCTATTAGCGAAGGAACTATACGGGGAACTAGTAGGAAAGCTGTGGCTTGCGGTGGAGAATGGCCATCCATTTGGGGCTGTGGGCTGAGCGAAGTTGAGCGGTTAAGTAGACACTCGGCTTATAGCTTCCATGAGCAGTGTGTCGATAGAGTGATCTCTATCCCTGCGAGATAGCGTCTAGATAGAGACAATACCTAATTCAAACGGGTTATTTGTTGACATTGTGTCGTTTGCACAATATGTATCACCTCAAATACCGACGGACCTACCTTACGGGAGTTTGCTGAATACAATAAACCGTCAATTGACAGTTAACTTACCGTTGAAAGAAAATAAACGTTTCAGAATTCTCACATAGCGGAACGAGCGCTAGGAAATATTTACTATTTGAGTCAATTCAAACGTTTGAATTGAATTCAAACGTTCATGTTCTTTTATAAACGCTCACGGGAAGCGACAGGAAGCTACGGGAAGGGCAAATTAGGTGACGTCAAGTCAGGGCAGGGCAGGTAGGTAGGTAGGTACGCCAGTGACAGGATGCCACTATTCAGGATTACAGGATTACATACATAATTACAGGACAGGCTACGCAATTAGATTGACTATCTAGATGACTAAATAATGGTTGACTGACTGAATGACTGACTGACTGACTGACTGACTGACTGACTGACTGACTGAGAGATGTTGACTTACTGGTTGCGAGACTAGATAGGAGACTGTTGACTTACCTGTTGGCTTACCTGTTGACTTACCGGCAGATGAGGACTTGAAGACTTAGAAGATTCGAAAGATCAGGAGATCAGGGAGGAGGGAGGTCATCCTTATATAGACGACTGGTCTGCCAACAGGTCTGCCAACAGCACTGGCGACGCGAATGTCAACAAGACAGATTGATCTAGGGCCCTGATTGGCTAAGGTCAAGAGAATAAGAGATTGCATAGGTAATTACAATAGCAACGTTTAAAAAGATTCAAATATTTACCAAACATTTAGATAGTAATTACTATTGGAGCACTAGTAAACGCTATCTGAAAGGTTGAAAATAATTTACCTAAATACTATTGGTTGGCAAATGGTTTACTGAAAATAAACGGTTTATTTGGCGTTAATTGTTTTCAGCAGACTCCCGTAAGGTAAATCGAAATCGCGAACTGATACGATCTACATTTAAGGCTTATCGATAAGACTACGTCAGTCCACCACGATCCAAGCTTCCGAGTCTCACAGCTTTAACCAGGTATCCCAGCACTCGCATAGTGATAGAGACTATTGGTGCTCAAGCTCAAGCTTAAGGACATGTCTAAGCTTCTCTACGAATAAACTGATATACTTCTCTTTTCAATGCCCTTCACGCAATGAGTCACCAACGCTATCCTTCGATTGACCCCAAGGAACCACACTCTGTCTCCTTGAAAGTGCTACGGTGACTACAACTCACATTACCTCTGTGCGATCGAGAGTAACCTGATCTAATAATGCTATCAACAGGCTTTCCAGACCCTCTCTCGTTGTTCAGCACCCCCTGGCCGCACCCTTTTCCTCGTCACATTCTCCCGATCCCGCCCAGCACGAGACCCCGATTCCGGCCTCGCTCGCTTACAGCACCAACGGAGACACGAACTCGGACCCGTTCCTCCTCGCGCCGATCCTGCAGCTGCCGCCCTCGTTCGGCTCCGCGTACGTCGGCGAGACCTTCAGCTGCACGCTCTGCGCGAACCACGACGTGCCCCTGCCCGGCGAGCTCCCCACGCCGACCCTCGCCCCCGGCGGACTCGCGCCCGCGCAGCCCCCGGCGCCGAAGAAGAAGTTCACCCGCGATGTGCGCATCGAGGCCGAGATGAAGACCCCGGGGTCCGGCGCCGTGCTCAAGCTGCCGCTGCTGGGCCCGGACGGGAAGCCCGACGGCGGCGCAGAGGGGCACAACGGGACGGACCTGGAGCCCGGCCAGACGCTGCAGCGGATCGTGAACTTCGACCTCAAGGAGGAGGGTAATCATGTGCTGGCCGTCACCGTGAGCTACTACGAGGCGACGGAGACGTCGGGGCGCACGCGCACTTTCCGGAAGCTGTACCAGTTCATCTGCAAAGGCTCGCTGATCGTGCGGACTAAAGTCGGGGCTCTGCCTGCGTCCTCGACTAGCCCGTCTCGCAAGCATCATGGGAAAGGGGCAGGCCGCCAGTGGGTCATGGAGGCCCAGCTCGAGAACTGCAGCGAGGACGTCATGCAGCTGTCCCGCGTCGGGCTGGACCTGGAGCAGGGCCTCGGGTACAGAGATTGCAACTGGGAGGTCAGCGGGAGCAAGAGGCCTGTGCTGCACCCCGGAGAAGTGGAGCAGTGCTGTTTTGTGGTGGAAGAGAAGGGGGCGGACGGGGCCAAGGAGGACGAGGATGGGAGGATCGTGTTCGGCGTCCTGGGGATTGGGTGGAGGAGCGAGATGGGGAATAAGGGGTTCTTGTCTACGGGCAAGTTGGGCACGAGGATTGTGAGGTGACGGAGCTAGATGTGTTGGCTGTTTGCAAAGGAGAAGTGAGTCAGTTTTGGACGTCGCTCTGAATGGCTACGCTGGAGACTACGGGGGTATGCGACTGATACCCGGTGGTAATGGACTCCCGGCTTGCGTGCCTTCACGCTGCATTGCATCAAGCATGAACACGCATACGTGGGAGGTCTACTCCGAACCAGACGTATAGCTTCAAGCAGCTGCCACGAAATTCTCAGGTGGAGAGGAATACGGGACGATCGTATCGTCGCTGTTATGCTAATTCATCTGCCTCGGAGGTTTCGATCACTGGTGGAATTGCACGATTCGAGTCGCTGAATGTAAGTCACATAAAGACGACTATGATGCTCTAGGTATATAAACTGCTCACTCCGTAGCCGATGAATCAACTATCAAGCCTTATTTTCATGCTATCATTGCCATAGCATTGAGCATAATCGCAAGCGTATGTACGTAGCTATTGGCCATGCAAGCTAGCAAACCAGTCTTGTACGCCACTTATTATTTCAGGGCTCAATAAGTGAGCTGTCAGACACAGCTTCTCCTGGTTCGACAATATGATCGCCATAGTCAATTCTTATTATATCCTACCTGGAGTCATAATTCGTGTCATTAGATCGACTCATGGATCAAGTGTCCAGCATAATCCTAGTTGATGAGGTGAGCCCTGGAGGATATCGGTGTGTTGCCCATTGGCCCAAGCACTTCTCTGTGTTTATTATACCATAGCTAGGTACATACATTAGGTAAGTAAACGTAAGCATTCGACGTGTACAACTACTGCAGGTACAGATAGATCTATTAGATGAAGAAATTCCATTGAGGTCCTTACCGAAACCCTAAGAAGGTCTCACGCCTTGGCTGCCGTGCGGTGAAGGAAGGTTGCGCCAACCTAGTTTTAATAATAGAAGCAAGGTCGTATTCATCATTTAAAATCTTACCTTCAAAAGAGCCGCCTGCGCCAGCCTAATGAACGGATGAGCCGCTTCTTCCTTCAGCCAGTCTTGGAGCACTACATATAGGTATGATTTTATCCCTGAATAGATGACCCGTTGCCGGGTTGGGGGTTCCCGGAAACTCTCGTGATGTTACCCTTTTCCTTTTGCCACGGATTTTCGTTTTCTATAATTATGGGTGCGGCTGCAGAGGAGAGCTTTCCGGCCTGGAAGGTTTCATCGGACACCCGGTCATAATAGGATCCTTCTATATTCCAGCATCTTCTGCTGTCAGGCTTTGTAGTTGAAGATTACCGAACCTCGATAATTCCATACGACTAGCTGGCGGGTAATGTATATCAAGTAAATTGATAGTTTGGGGGTTTCGACCCCTTTTATGAGGCTGGGTTTGTAAGCTCGTGTTCGAAGAACTGCGATCAATGTCAAACAGCATTGCTTTACGTGACGCTCGGGTAGCTTGAGGAGACGGGTGGCGGCCCCGTATCGCTACTCACATGCTCCCGTGTGACGATATTTGTCAATTGAGACGGTTGCTGTTAGTTACTAAGGTTAGGTACTTAGGTGAGTTAGATCTTACCCGATCTTAATTGGAATTTGAGCACGAGTTTGTCCTGACGAGCGTTTGTCAGAGCTACGTCACCCGTGCGGCACGGCGATGCCGTAAATGGGATCCTGGTACCTGAGCCAGCTGGGATAGCAAAATAGCATGGGTCCATGGATCTAGTGGATTTACACCTCCCACGAACGGTTGCAAGGATTCGTCAACCACGAATAAATCCCTTTAAAAAACTGACAGGTTCGAAAATGTTCGTAAATCGGAAATTTCTTGACGAAAATCGTGGGTAGCAGGCTCATCAGATACCCGGATCTTAGAACGAATTCCGGCCTAGACTCCTTAAGTATATGATATCCGCCTAGATATCTTACGAGAATTCGAGACTACATGTTCTAGTGTAGAATATCATATCCCAAATGTTCAGGATCGGCACAAACCAGGAGATTGTGAAAAGCGGTCACTTCACCGGCGTTTGTGAGAGATTGGATGATGAGCACGGCCGTTCGGGTCAACTGCGTTTTCAACTTCTGAAAAGGTATAAGCTGAATCCGACAGAGTTCCCATCTTTGGCTGTTTGGACACTTAGCCCATGACGAACCCCACATGCCTGAAACATACTGGCTGATTTCCGTCTGGATATCTGCAGTGGCGTTGCTACAACCCATGGTCTCCCATGGTTTCGACAGACAGGATGATGCTGACGACTCGCCTTAGGGGGTTTTGTAGCATCTGCCATCTGGTACGTGCCTGACTGTAACGCGAATAAAGTGTGTGATATCGGTAGGTACATACTAAACGTCGCCTCATTGCCGATTTGACACGCTGGCGCTTTTTCCCCGGCGACCACCTACTCGTTGAGTTTGATTGGATGAAAATGTCAGGCGAGTTGCGTTGTTATAATATATTGCAGCGCACATACATACGTAGCTACGGAGAAATTTTGGAGGTCTGATAGGTACGTATGTATGTGCGGACATAGATGCGAACCACAGACGATTGCAACTGTGCGCCAATCCTGGGCGAAGACTTGATCTCGATATGGATTCGACCCCAGGGCGTGAAGCTCTGGCCGTTCTCTACCTAGGTAGGCACTAAACCACCTAAGGCAGCCTAGCTCATCTGCGTGCAAGGACCCGTGGCCTGCTGGGCCGTATGCGTAGGTGTCGACTGCTTGCTTCGTACGGCGATATGTACTAAAATGTGAATTTGCTGCCGACGACTGGTCAAATACGAGCTGGATATCTTATCCTGGAACAAAAGGGGTAGAGGACAACTCAACTTGTCAAACAGAACGGGAAAAGGGTGTATTGCCCCTGGTTGGTAGGCTATGTATGCAGGAACAACACTCTACGTGTATGTAGCCACCTAACATGCAAATGTTCCTCCAATTCCTTCGACGAGCCCTTACGTCTGGGTTTCCTCCGCTGGGAAGGAAGGGAAAAAGGGGCAAATACTTTAGTAGTGTAGATAACATTGAATGAACCGAACGCTGAAGTCATCTCTTTCTATCTGCAAGGTACCAAATCATCCGAGCCATTGGGATGTTAGCGCTAGATGCTGGCTAAAGAGTTGGCCCCATCTTCAACGTCTTGGGAATTCGACCATTTGATGTCTTGAACTAAACGTCCTCGCTATGCTTAGCTCCAATTCTCCGTCTCGTAGTTTTAACAAAGGCATGCGCTAGAGAACGTTCCTCTTGAGAAGTAGTCAGATACTGAGTGGATGGGAGAAACGAGCGAAGAGCTGCTGTCCGAGGCACACTTGTTGATCTTAAGATGTGTTGTTCAAGATGTTGTTTCACCGCATGAGATGTTGTTATTATGCACAGTACCTATCTAAGGTACCTTAGGTAGTGAATTGTTTAATCAAGGGTCCTAGGGTCTGACACTTTTTTTCTCACCTTTTGAACTTTCTGCCTCTAATGCAAACTAAAAAGAAAGGGAGTTTCCGCATTGACTCGAACCTTCTTCAGTGTACATCGCCAGTTCTACATACACGTCAGGAAGTTCCAAGCTGCTGGGGGGAAGCCACGTATGTACATAATTTTGCCTTAATAAATGCACAACTTGAAGTTATTCTGAGGGGTGACTTCCAGGAACGAGCTTTTCAACTGGCAACATAAACGAAGTACATACGTAGCCCTGGAGCGTTGTGGGCGCCGTCGATTCAGGGCTCGTCATCCCCCTGTAGAGAGGCGGGACAGGGGTTTGGGGTCTGGGCACTTGGAGCTATGTCGTGCGATACGTGATACGTAAAAAATCCCACTAGAGCTAATCCCGGATTGGAAAGGTGGTGGGGTTACATGTGCGTTAGACTGCAGGGGTAGACACCGATGGACCAACCCGACTGCCCGACTGCATCTCCTCGTCCATCGTCCATCTACTACTGTACCTATGCTACGCGCGCCTCCAGTGCTATGCAGTAGTCTCCCTTTCTCACAGCCATTCATTCACCTCAATCTGCATGAACTTGGGGATTGATCTTTTCCATTCCAAAAACACTCGTTTTTTGAACATATCCTCTTGCGGGGAGCTGCCTCTCCGTCCACTCGATTGCCCTTCCAACCGACGATCATATCCAACAACAGTACATCTCCTCGAACTGCCCGCGTCGTATCTCCTCTTTCCTTCCTCCCGAACGATAACGCCGCAAAGGGGCATGCAGCTGCAGCACAGCACAGCATAATTATCTAAGGCTGTTTTGGAAGCGTTGCATACCAATCAATCGTGCGTGACTACCCGGCGCCAAAAGATTAAAGAAAAAAAAAAGGCAGATAAAACAACACATCGGCTGCTTCTGCCCGAAAATAAAGACAACTACCAAAAAAGATATAGGCCCGGACACTACACACCAACGAAAGTGTCTCGCGGTAGCCAAGATTGTCGGAGTATTGCTCAACTGACAAGTCGTCGGGCGAGACTTAATATCTGATCTGTCGACACCCATCCGCTCTCGATGGCCGGTCTCCCTCTCGCCTATTAAATAGTTTGCTTCGGTCCCTAAGGAAAGGTGCGCCGATATACACCTCGAGCACGTCCCTCAGAACGGACCCCGTTGCTAAAGTCTGCCGAATTATCCAGTCGTATCCAGTCATTCGTTCGAGCAGCCTTCGCTTGCATAACGGGATATATGCATCGGGCATTTGTATCAAAGTAGCCGATACCCACAACCAGGACTGAGGAACGGAGGAACAAACTCGCACGGTTCGAACTGCTATTGGTATTTGGCGGGACCCTGGCAGGTCACCTGGCAAACTTATTGAAAATAAGTCGGCTTCTCCGTTCTAATTGAGTCTTTTTCCCCTCTTCGTCGAACGGAGCTCAAGTGTGGATTGAGAAAGGGGGAAGCTGCCGTAGGCCTGCGATGCCATGGATAGCCCTTCGGCGCCGCTCGCGGACTATTTCTGGATTGCGGGCATCGAGTCCATATCCTACCAAGACCTTCCACCTCCAACCTCTTCTACTCAGGTAGAGGGTACCATCACTGAAGATGGCGAACCTGACGAGAATGACGAGCCCAAGGCTTCTCCTGCGAACAAGACATTTGCACGACATTCCCGCCAGAACTCCAACAACAGACTTTCCAAAGCATCTTTTAACTCGATTCATACTCTTGAGGAGGTAGATGGAAATACAAGAAGTAATAGAAGCAGTGCTACGATTAGGCCCAACCCAGTTCCTGGGGCCGCTGGCCAGGATGGCTTGGGCCTGCTCGGCGATTTCGATTTCGACAAGGCCTTGGTCAAGTTCGCAGCCGAAAGGGAAAACTTCCTAGAGGATTTAAGCTTCTCAGCTGGTGCCAAGACGCAGTCTCGACCGCCGATGGTTAACCCACGAACAGAAAAAATCAAAGCCGACGAATCGGGCGGGAGGATGAGTCCGATGAAGAGCATCAGGGGCAGCATCCGAGGCAGCATAAGACGCAAGATAAGCTTCAAGGATATGAACAGCGTGCGGAAGCAACCAACAACTCCAAGACCTGGTATGACCCCTTTTCGCAACCCAGGCGGAGGGTCTTTATTAGAAGAAATAGTAGAAGGGCTACCTTCAGAACTTTTCGATCATGACTGCAAGAAGAATTCCGCTTTCTGTACTGACTTCTGCAAACTAGCTTCGATCCGAACCACCAAGAGACTGAGCAGCTACAACTCAGTTATTCCTCCACCCGAACCTCTTAATCTCGACCCCGATATGCATCCGCTTAAACGACGCTTCGAACCCGAGCTCCTAGACCGGTACCCTCCTCGACATGATACGGAAGGTCTCAGCAAAAGAGGCAGATTTCCAGATTATGTGCCTATGTTTGCGTTCCCTAACGATATCCAGATTGTGTCATCCGATGAGAGGCCGAGATCGACTTGGCATGGATTCACGATGACATCGGATGATAACTCCAAGATATATGGCGTAACCGTTATTATATGGACGGCACTTACGACAGACGTAGCAGAAGATATCGAGAGGCGTTGCGAACTCTGGAGACAGAGACATATGACCGAGGAGGAGCGAGAGCTTGCCGGTAGTCTCGGAGCGCGTCTCGCCGCAGAACGTGCACATCTATCGCAATTACTTGCCAAGCTGCCGACAATACCGTCTGGGTCGTCTGCTCGAGAGACGCTCGATGACCAGATCAGTGCAGTGGAGGAGAAAATCAGCCTGATGACTGAAATGTTGCGGCCCCTGAGACATGGTGCCGCATCAAAAATCGATGGCTTGACTGCCGGTGAAAGTGGCCTCTGGACGCCTAGAGCGTACGGTATTCTCGGTAGAGATGCTAGCAGAGTCGGCTTCTGGAAGGATTGGCTTCGAGCCGTCATCGTGCCTATGACAGACGGTGGAATTTTGCGAGTACCTCCAAGTTCTCCTCGAGTCGGTCGCTGGCAACCACTGGAAAGATATGTGGTCAATCTGTGTACTGAAGCATTCAGTCCTCTCAGCTCAAAGACCCAGGTCGAAATCGGCGTGCGCGAATTGCGTTTATATGCGCGAAAAGAGGCCATCAATGAGCTGCCAGGCTCGCGCAACACTGACCTCTACGCCCTGTTCAGATCTCTCTCGCTTGAGAATATCGTCACTCTTTTTGAATACGCGATGTCCGAATCCCGAATTATCTTCCTCTCTTCGCACACGGCCATGCTTCACCTAGCCTGCCACGCTCTGGCTAGCCTTATGTACCCGTTGCAATGGGCAAGCATTTTCATCCCTATTCTACCGGCGCGACTGATATCGGCTCTCGACGCACCTTGCCCTTATATCGTCGGTATTGAACGAAGATACGAGAATGTAACTCTTCCAGATGATGATTACGTCCTAGTTGACTTGGACAAGGACACGATTGAATCGCCAGTCTTGCCAGTTCGCTTGCCAAAGCAGCACCGGCGAAAACTCCTTTCGCTCCTGCAATTCGCGGCTCCGCATGCTTTACGCTATGGCGTCGTCACAGGCCCGCCTCCATACGCCATAGAATCCTTCCCTTACGACGCCTTCTCTGCCGAGAATGGTGCTCTTTTCAACGAAAAGGCCGCGCCAAGTACGCTCTATAAATGGGTGGCACAAAATTCTTCGTCCTTTGGGGAACCGGAGCCCGCGGATACGGTAAAGGCGCCCGTTTTCAATGCGTTCTTGCACGCGAAGCCAGAGGGATCTGAGCGGCCAACTACCAGCAAATCCAACAAGACCAGTCCTCCGTCGTCCGTGTCACCTGTCTCTATAAACTTTCCGCCAATGCCAGCGACGCCGATCTCTAGAAGCGATTCTGGATTTGCGCTGTCCTCCACACTGAGAGAGAAGAGATCGGGTCATTTCGATGAAAAGGGGCGGCGTAGCTCCTCATTCGGCCATGCACCAGTTCACCGACCTCACCCACCGTTCTTGGGCCACCAGTCAAATTTGTCTATCTCCGCCATCTCGATCGACTCGCAATCGTCGTATGGTGGTTACGCCCCGTCAACTTATGCTCAGTCTACACTCGCTGCCTCAACAGTGATGCCTAATATGTTGATGCAGCCGGTACAGAATACTGACGAAACCATATGGGTCGAAGGCCATTGTTTCAACTTTTGTGCGAGTGACATGGCCTCAACCTGTGACATTTGCGATGGTCGTTCCGAAGGTGACGGATGGTACAAGTGTACTGGCTGTGGAGCGGTTTCACATGGACATTGTCTTGGCGCCGTCTGCATCGTTTGCCCTATCGCTTTCAATGCTGACAAGGTTCGGGCTGCCTTCGTTCGCTGCCTCGCGAGTATTCTGTATACGTACCGCAAACATTTAGGTCGGCCAACGAAGGACCAGAAGAACAGTGGCCAGATATATGGGTTTGACATGAATGCTTTCATCAAGAGCCTGCCGTACGACCAGCAGGAGTACGTTATGATGATGAAGGAGACGCAAGGTACGTTGACATTCTTTTGTTTCTTTATTCTGGTACTAACCACGTACCAGCATTCAATGAATTTATCCATGAGCGTGAGACAAAGCCAGCTTCCGATCCAGATATTCGCCTTTTTGACGAGATAATTCTTGCCAAGAAAGCTCGAGGAAAGTCGGGCTTGTCCTCAGGGTTATCTCGCCTCTCGACGATAAGAGCATCACACGGTGTTTCGGCTTCTCTCCCTGGCTTGCAGATACCATCGAGACACGCCAAGCTCCCGTCTTTCCTGGCGGACACGTCGGATCACATATGGAGAACTGCCTGCGTGCCCGTACCAAACTCGAAGTTTCAAGGCGACTACCGTGCGGTTACGACAAGGACTCCAGCACGACTAGACCCGTCCCTGATGAAGGAACCTCGTGCCATACAGGGCGTACCGCGTCCTGAACAACGCAGAAGAGGAGTCTTGAGAAAACAAGTCCCGAGCATGATGATCTCGTCCCCTACATCACCCTCTTCCCCCGAATCACAGTAATTCAAGTTGACCGTGTTGGCTACGAGTAGGTAGCCAACAACAACCCACTAGAATGTAATAATACCGAGGCCCGGGACCAGCGCTTGGCCCGGTTTAATTGTACTATAGCTACGGAAGGCGACGCGCGAGATGAACGAAAAGCACCCAGTGGGTTATTTTTGCATCCATCTGAATGAAGATTACACCAAGTTTGCTGTCGATATTGCCTTTTTTTTCCTTCCCCTCTTCGAACTGGCATCCAAGGCGCTCTTATAGCATTATGCGAGCGGTAAAAAAGGGAGGGGTCTAATGTCTACCTAATTTGCTTAAGCTTACCTAGTCAATGAAGAGGCGAGATGAAGGAAAGTGAGTTGTGCAGAGGGAGGAAAGAAACATAGCCAGTGGAGGCCAGCTTGAATACCTACCTATCCATGATGTAGTTGGACTTTATTGCAGAGTGCAGAGATAAGGCAGATCGCGACCAAATTTACAGAAGAGAGGGCAAAAGAGGCGAGGACAGGAGGGGGGAGGAGAGTGTGTCTAGGTAGGTAAAGATGTTGATACGAATCACTGAAACATGGAAATGCATTCAACATTGAACATATATCAGGCTCAGATGTGCTTGTTGTACCTCGGCTTCAATGTTCTGCTCTGCTTTCGCTCTCTCTTCAATTTCGATATCAGCATTGTGGGGGTGTGTGTGTCCTGGTGTCATCATGATGGGGGCGATCCGTTGCCCCAAGCAAAGCCTTCCTCCCCCTTTTTGCGATCTGGGTATATTCATTACATACTGCGTTGCGTGCCTTTTGTATGCCCCTTTGGGCTCCTAACCTAGCTCCTACCTTAGCAGCAAGAAGAAAACACCGCGGTAGTTTTGCCCTATCTGCTTCCCGCATTAAAGCCTCCGCGTTATAGCCCTGACCGATCTGATTTAATCCATCGCTATTAAGGAAATTCGCTCCGTGAAATGCAGCACTGGGGAAAGGCAGGTCGACGGAATCCGTCCTGCTTCCTTTCCCTCTACCGCCCGATGTGCAGAGATTAGTCCCGTCCATGCATCTCTTCTGCGTGAGACGCCCCCTTCCGGCGGGATTTTCTGCCCTTGTAGCCGTACGTTGCTGATGCGATAGGGCGAGGTGCGTATGCATGGGTGCCCGACCATCACCTCCCTCATCTCCCACGCGTCCCCGGACAGTCCAGACTTGAGTTCCAGACTGGTCCTCGCCGATCTTAGCTCCGGGAGCCAGGGGCGCCGCGACCACTGGGATTTCGTCCGTCCCCTCCCCCCGGGTTCTGTCTGGGCTTCGTCTTCGGCTGCCGCTCGTACGCGTTGGGGCTGGGTCTGCGTCTGCGCGCGGCGCCGGGATAATCTCTGTCGTGGTCGCGGTCGTGATCATGGTTGTGGTTGTGGTTGTGGCCCTGCTGCTGTCTTCTCCGCGCCGCTAGCGCCCTCTCCCGCGGGTCATCGGGCACGCCTCCGTCCGAGTCCGAATCCGAGTCGGACGAGGACGACGAGTCGTCGCCTGACGAGGACTCGTCGGATGATTCGCCTACTTGGCGTGCGGGGTGATATATGCAGCAGACTAGAATGCCATTCGTTAGAAAGGACCTTAGTTTACATAACTGCGTAGAGGTGTACCTTTGGACCGCTTCCGACCAAGGCCCTCGTTGTCGATGACGGACTCGGCCCACTGCACGCGGTGGTCGGACGGCGGGTGCGCACCCCGCAGGCGCAGGATGGCTGGCGCGGCAGGCGCCGGGGCTTCGGTGCCGGTCTGGGTTCCGGAGCCCGTGGGCGCTTCTGTCTGGACTTGGGTCTGGGTGCCCTGGGGCCGCTCGCGCTGCCGCTGGTTTGAGAGGGGTTGTCGTCCAGACATGATCGTGGTGTGTTCGTATATCTCTCTCTGTATGTATGGGGGGTCTGTGTGGATGTATAGGTGTAACGAGATTGAATGGAGTAAAAAGAGGAGTACGAAGTGCTCTCTATATGATCCAGGGGTAGGTGGTGTATCGAATGAGGCGAAGCAGATCCCCTTATTTTGATCGCGTATTGGTTATTCCCGTTGCCGTAGTATTCTGCGGAGAGGAGGGACGATCGACTATGTACGCATACGTGTAGGCTCCAGAACGGTGGAGGAGTGTGGGAGGCGAGGGTCGACGAGTCGGGTTCTGGTTCGGCGTCACCCGCAGTCGGTGGTATTCTGGGGGTTTGTTTGCGTGTTTAGTGTACTCACTCCCCTTTCAGGGTCCCCGAGTTTGCGCGGTTTTGTTTCGCAGGTGTGGATTCCGAATGAGCGATATATATTCAGAATTTCCAGTTTCGAATTGATTTGCTTGTTGGCCCCTTCCCTTCCCCCGCTCTTCTTTGCAACCTGGGGCCAGGAAGTCGCGCACGCACACACACACGAGGCACACTTCTGCGTACCTGCCCGTGTATGTAGAAAATTTGGGGTAAATACGCTACGGAAAGCTGAAGCCGAGTGGGCGGACAGATGCGACGCTTGGGAGAGCACGAACAAATCTAGGGATGCAGAACAAAACACATGAGCTTCTTCCCAAGGGATTCAGGCTGTGGGTTTTCCCCGCTTCTTCTTCTCCAAAGGCCAAAGGACCCTTATTCCAATTTATATTAATGAATGGATGTCATTCGCGACGTAGGGAGCGTTGCATCACGTCTTGAAGCTTCTAGACAATCGAACACGATCTAGGGCCTTGGGGAAGGTGGAAGTAACTGAGACAATGAACCGGGATGCCATGACCTGAATATCGCCCCACACTTGCTTATGCCCCGCGTCATAGTGCATGTACATAGGTAAATGCTGACACGACGTAGGTGGCTTAGTAATCCCTACTAGCTTGAGCTTACCAGCTACCCGGTAGATCGGTCCAGCGTTTCCGATCTTCGTTTAACCTTTCCAAGTCCCACGTGAAGTCGAAGAGATGATCGGCTATATCTTACAATAAGCTCATTCATATGACATATTTAGTGTAAGATATTATACAAGTAGGTATATATGGCTTCATATCTATTACAGAATATTTAATCCACCTCAGAGTAGAGCGTGATTCGCTAGAAGCTTGCAGAGGGAGCGGTAGCACTAGCTTCCCTTTCCCGCCTCCGTTTCTTCTCGAGCTTCTTCATACCCTTCATACTCTTCCTTGGTCTTGACTTCCGTGACGCAGCCGACACCTTGGACTTATTCAAAATCCAACCATTCATTGGTTTCCGAGACGAGATGAATTTGCCCTCTGGACTATACACGTCCACAACGGGCCAATTGAGCTCGTCGCTCTCTGTTGGCTCCGGGACAGGGGGAGGCAGGGGCTTCTTCTTCGGGCTTTCAGCGAGAGCATCCAACCTTTCCAATGCCGAAAGCTGCTTCGGCTCCTGAGGCTCTTCTGCGCGAGGTGGTTCCGAGGCTGGCCTTTGCTTGAAGAGATCCTTTGTGCGCACTTGAGCGGTGATTTCCACCCACCCAACACCTTCGATCAAGATGTCGGTCGATAGTACACGATAAGGCAATCGTTCTACACTCAAGCCAACGGCATCCTTCCTCGTCAGAGGCCCAGTACGCTGCTTTGTCACGTCCCACTTGAGCTGGAAAGAACCTGCCAGTTTGGTTTTCTCGCCAGTGCCGGGCACAGCTATGTTTTCGATATTGACTTCGCCTGTCTGGTTCTGAATCCCGATTGCTTTATCCGTCCTCGTGACATGAGCCTGGATTGGGGTGAATGCGTACGTCAGCATGATCGGGGCCGGTTCTCGCGGTGTAATGCGAATAAAGCCACCAATAAGCAGGGACCGGCCCGGCGTCAGCGTCATCTGTTCTGGCACGATGCGAGAACGCATGATCAAGGATAAACGATGCTCCTTTTTAACATGCTGCTCGAGACTAGTACGCTCTAGGCCAGGGAGATCGATTAGCTCTCCCCGACCATTACCAAATGGAATCCGGATTGGTGACGCTGTCGTCCCAGGTAAGTCAGACACCAGTGGCATGTCCGGGTAGTTTGTCTCCTTTGGTGCAGGTGGTAGGAGGGAGAGCTCGTCAAGTTCTTCCTCCATATCTTCTATTGCCTGGGCTTCTACGCCGTCTTGAGCCGGGTCCGATTGAGTTTCCGCTTTCTCCACCGACGTTGTTTCGTCGTTTGATGTCTTTGCATGCATGTCGACCGTGATCTGATGCTTCGAGGGAGTCAATTCCATCCTGCCTTTGGGGAAGACTGCTTCGAATAATTGACTCTTGCCGACATTCGCCTTGCCAACCATCCATCCAGCTCCCCCTCGTTTCCAGATATCTTCTTTCAACTCTTTCGTCCACCAGCTCCGTTTTGCACTAACGGCAGTGAGGTTTCCTAGGCGCACATTCCGACCGGTTCGCCCCAGAGCGTCGCGCAGCACTTCCTGCAAATATGGGAATAGCTTGTCTACTTGGGGTTTTGTCGGGGCGAGTAGGTCGCATCGAGTTATGATAAAGCTTATTTCAGTCTTTTGATTGCCATAGAACTTTCCTGCCTTAGAACGACGGTTTTTGGTTCTCAGAGGCATCATATCGAGCAACTCGCTGAGTCGTGGCAATAGGGACATGGGAAAATCGGCGGCATCGAGAACATGGTAGACATGGTTATACTTGTATGGCGATTCGAGAATTGTATCCCTAATAGACTCTAGCGAAGGGTGATATATCGACTCGCCGCTATGATTGTGCAGTAAGGTGTGGCATCTGTCACACAAGGGCACCTTCGGCGGTGGTCGTTGCTTCGTCTCTGGAGGAACTATGCTCAACGCAAGCGCCTCCACATCGACTCCCTTCCTCTTCAGTTCCTCGTGGTCAAAGTGTTTCAGAGCATCTTCGTAGACCTTGTCTTCCCGTCGGGAACGATCAGCCCCTTGGGGGTTGAGGTAGTTTTGTACAGCTTTGCGACCGAGATCGAAGTACCCAGGTTGGTTGGGAAACGCAGTCTGCGACAGAGCGCCGCAGCCCCGGCATTGCTTTGGGAGTCTCTGGGTAGAGATGGGCTGCTTGATTTCGATATTTGGAGGCGGTGAGGTCTCTACAGACGCCTCAGCTTGCATATGCAAGCAGCGATGTTGTACCTTCCATCGGGAAGTCCGTACTCGGGTTGAGGATGCGACTGTGCCTAGTCTTTGATAATGCGACAGAGGATTGAGAGATGGACATAGAAATACAGGCAGTTCAACTCTTCTTGGGTGTTCTGCAATGTTTAGTGCTGTATTGAGCCATCTTGACGACAAAGCTCGGTGCATTTTATCGTAGGAAGTTGGAGAGAAGCGCATGCAAATCGCATGTGCAACATGAAAGATTGCCAGGTGAAGCTTTTCAAGAAACTTTTTTCTGGGGCAACAGCCAGTGACGTTGGAGCCGAGACACCCTAGACACAAACCCCTGCCCCACCAACGATATAAGGTTATCGATAAGATAGCGCCCGAGAGCTGAGGTACGTACACGTCGCACCGCCGTTCTCCGTCAGCTGGCACGTCAACTATTCGACACTATTCGACACAGCTGTCCTCGTACAACACGACCGGCCCTTTCCTTGCGTCCTCAATTACATAACGCGCACCCGCCAAAGTTCACATCTGTTCTCAGCAGAAATGACAGAAGGCCCTCAGGCTTCCGAAGATGCGGCGGCAGCCCGGGCTGCTGAACAAGCACGGCTACGCAAAGAACGCCGCGAGGCTAAGATCAAGGCCGGAGGAGCTGCTCGGCTGAACAAGATCACAGGACTAGGAGGTGGCATACAACGAGGTGTGATTCTTTCCCTCTCCCGTTGTGAATAATTACAAATTCAATCTTCTAACCAGCGTACGCAGATCCCGTACCTCAGCCGTCATCAGAAACCAGCACTCCGCAGGAAACAACAGCTTCATCCGCCCCGACTGCGACTCCGGCTCCAGATCAGCATGGCGACCCTGAAGAAGTAGACATCTCACAACACTACTACGAACCTCGCACGAGCGCTCGCCAGCAGCCATCCAACAACACACCCGACGATCTCTCTGAGGCTCAACAAGCCCAACTGCGCCAGCTACTGCTCGGCGGCGGCGGCACTCCACCAGCAGGCCGGAATCCATTTGTAGACGGACCCAGCGACACCCCCCCTATGCCCGGAATGGAGGGCGCGGAAGAAGACCCCATGATGAAGATGCTCTCGCAGATGATGTCCGGCGGCGGCATGCCAGGCGGCCCCGGCGGACCCAACAACCCCTTCGCCGGCACGCCCATGGAAGGGCTCCTCGGCGGCCTAGGCAACCTCGGCGGCGCGGGAGCCAACGGCCCCGACCCCATGCAGCAAGCGCAACAGCTAGCAGCCAACCGGTCCGCCAACCTGTGGCGCATCCTGCACGCCGTCTTCGCCCTCGGCCTCGGCCTCTACGTCGCCCTGTCCACCACCTTCACCGGCACGCTGACCGAGCGCGAGCACTCCGCCATCGCGTCCAAGACGGGCGGCGGCGGCGAGGACAGCATCGAGCGCGCGCGCGCCTACTTCTTCTACGCCTTCGCCTCCGCCGAGGCCGTCCTGCTGACGACGCGCTACTTCCTCGACGCGCGGCGCGAGCCCCCCAAGGGCTGGATGTGGACCGCCAGCGGCTTCCTGCCGGGCCGCGCCAGGGGTTACGCGCAGCGCGCGCTGCGGTACGGGCAGATCCTGGGGACGGTGCGGAGCGACGCGCTGGTGTGTATCTTCGTGCTGGGCGTTTGCAGTTGGTTGAGGTCGTGAGGTGGGATGTGTATGATGGGATGCGGTTTACGACGGAGATGTGGTTACGTGAGTCTTGCTATGTGAGGCTGTACTTGGTAGTATGAAATGAAGATTCAAACACTAGTACCTACATTGCTCCCAAGTATTTTGGGTGGGTTTGAGTCGTGACGCAACGCATGATTACCATGGGCAAACGAGGCGTACATGCGTTTACCGCGAAGCTTATAAGCGGACTAGGGCCGCGTTCACTACGTCTAATCTTTTCTGGCGAAGACATGGATGCCCAGTAGACGCCCGTCACAGAGCCAATCGAGTAATCATTGGGTGAAGACTCAAGCCGTAACAAACCAGGATTAAGAGATTCACCGAATAAAATAAGACTGGCTCAGATGAGAGAGCACAATCAAAGGCTCCCAGCTATTAATATGTCACGGGTCTCTCTTATAGAACACTGAACCCTATCTTGAGCCTACGGGGCTTAGAAGCTCTAGTACGACCAAGGCTTATACATCGGAACCAGGGCATGGTTTAAACATGAACAGAATGCAAGTGTCTAATAAGCATTACATTATTTCAGCATATGTACCTATATAACGTTATAAGTCTACCCCTTTCTTCGGGAAACTCAAAGTGTCCATCGCCTGTTTTCCAAGTCCCTTATGTGGTCCACATGATGCTCCTATCTTAGCCAATGCAAGTATTCCTCAAACCAACACCGCCTCCAGGTAATATACACATTACAATAGACAAGTAGATAGGGATCACATCCGGTATAAGGCTTAGATAGGTGGGAAATTGAGGCGTTAGGCTTCCAGAACGGATCCCAATACTTTCCCTAGCACGCCGCGGAGTCTCTTCGGATTCTCGCGCGCACAGGTGAAAACCACAGCCGTGCTGAAGGCGAAGACGAACGTCTCTCTCCACTGCTTGTCGAGGGGGTAGCGTCGAGGCAGCAGCGTTGCCATGGCCCTAGGCGCAACAAAGAGTGCGAGCTCGTTCCTACGAGCCGTCTTCTCAATGAGGACGCTCCATCCGCACAGGAAGCAGCCAGACCCAACGCAGAAGCCTGCGTCTATAAACTGCCTGCACTGAGTATCCTTTCCGATAATATACGGGCCGAGCCTTGTGCGCGCTAGGCACACGCCGTAGTAGAATAGGGTAATAAACGCAGCTAAGAAGGAGGAAGACCGTGCCGCGGATAGGAACGCAGTCTGGAATCCCTTAAGATTCTTCTTCCGAGCCAGAATGTTCAGTGGTAGGTACGTTGCCATGGACCACTTAAAGGATCGATAGAACCGGGATAGTGCGTGACATTCGCAAGACGGGCCGCAGCCCATGTGCACGATCTCACACGGAAACGGGATGGCCTTGACAGGATCGCCCCACTCCAGGGGCCATTTATAGTCCGCACACATGGATTGAAGGAGCGGTGCTTGGCCGGTGTCTTCACCATAGCGGAGCTCTCCTTTCCGGCAACGCCGAAGCGCTTCGATGAGCCGTGAGTCTACGGCTGCTGCTGAGCTTATCCATTTTGTGTACGACTTTGGCAGCTTGCAAGGAGAGTAGAACCAGGCCCACATAACGAGCGCGGAAGAAGTTGCAAATATGGCGGTGTCGGTCAACCTGGACAGCAACGTCTCAAGCTAGAAGTGGTTAGTTTTGTGAGGGCCCTTTTGCATCGTAGTAGTCTCATTCATACCTGGGTCCACTGACCAGCGGCGACCCTGCGCTGCCTCCTCCGACTCCATAACTCTCCGACTATCACATCGAGAGCCCTGGTCGTAGCAAACAACGTCAAGTCTAAGGTCCGCCCAGCGTAGCGAATCCTCTCGTGCTTGGTTGTTTGCGAGTCTGAGTTGATGGTAACCGTTTCCGAGAAACCGTCAGTATTCTTCGATTGCAGTAATTGAAGGCTCAACCATGCTGCGATAAAGGACGATAGCCACCTGGAAAGTCTAGTTACATGAAGGTTAGCTGAGCGTCTCAAATCCTAAAAGGTTAAGATAGGCGCCAATGCAGTATGCTGATGCCAAGCTTTCCCAATGAAACGTCCAGAATTGTCAATGGGCTCAGAACTTGCCTCTTTTGGACCAGTGTTGTAAGTTGGCTGGTGGATAGGAGACGACTTAGAGCGCTATCAAGAACGACCTGTGATGCATTAGTTAGCTTCCATCTCTGACGATATTATGCCCATAGGTCCTGGGGCGAGCAGGTATGAGGCAGCTGTGGAGAGTCTTGCCTCTAGTAACGTAGTTCCACCGACGAGAGCGGCGCAGAAAGTTGGGAACCTCTGAAGTTCTAGTCCCCCGCGCAGGATACGTTGCAGGGATGCGATGAAGGAGTCGTGGGTCCGGGTGACACTTGCAGCACCCTTGCCTTTTCTCCTTCTAGTTACATATTGCAGAACCAACGTGAGGAGCCTTGGTGCAACAGCAGAAGCGTAGCCTAAGACATAGGCCCGAATGAGTGGTCTTAGAAGGGGTGGTATAGATTCATCCAGTTTCCGTCGGCCTCTTTGGGGAAGCAGAAAAGATGTCATCGTGTAATTGCCACGGCTATCGCGTTGGGAACGCGGAACCGCGACTTACGAATGAGAAATTGGTATTAGTTAAAAGATCTGCTTAAACGCAAACCCATCCATGGGTAAAGGAACAAATAGGTGGTGCTGGTGAATATGTTTACTTTGTCCCTTCGAAATATTAAGATATACCGTTGACTTAGGAATGAGTTTCGACTAAGTGGATGGTTTGTTATTGTTACAAATAGCTCGGAGAGGGGCTGGACGACCGGGTACGTGTTGCGCAGAGGATCTGAGACGCGGCGTCCGTGTGTTAGATCTGGCCCTAGCAGAAAGACCTTGTCGAGACAGTGGCGTCTAGATTGGAGCGATGAGCACCGGGGAGTCGGGCCTGATGAGGAAGTCCGGAAGGCGGGTGTACCCGGAAGCTATGCGCGCCGAAAACCAGACATGATGATGCTTGGAAGCCGAAGATGAGGTAATTGTGTTGACTGATGTATACCTAGGCAATGACTTAATGAGACAACGCCGTACTATGCCGGAAGCTAAGTTGAAGCTGGGTTACTAGTCCCTTTGGCGGTGCAGCCGAGGTGAGAAGCGATGCTGCCCAAAGCCACGAGACGGGCAGCTCTACTCCTTCGAGTTGTGTCGCACACAAATTATAATAAAAACTGGACTCGAGTTCATGCATGCATGCAACTTGCGTTGTGCTGTACTGGTCCGCAAAGATCCCGCGCAACTGTGAAGGCAGATTAAAGGAGTGTATGATGGCCTAAAGAATCAATCAATCAGCACCTAAATCGGTCACCGAATAGGCCAGGCCAACCCCCGGACTCAGTAGTGAGCATCCGGGATCGCCCAGCGTCATCTCGGCCGAATTTGTTGCATCAGGGCGGGATTCCGAGGGTGAGTATATGCATCTCCGGCAGACATACACTGCCTTGTGCCGTGACGAGTGGGAGCTTCTACGACCACGACCTAGTGCCCGGTACCCTGCATCGAAGTGGGAGAATAGAAACAGACCTACATCTGCTATGGTTTAGGGTATACTACGCACGTAATAGACTTAAGCGCACCCGGAGAGTATCCCGATTTTCGCTCATGGGGGGTGCAGTATGGGCCAACTGTAGTTAAGCTTGTGTGCTGCTCGTTTTGGGACGAATGAGCACGGCTGGCTCGGTGATGTCGGAACTATTTCTTGCTTCAGGCCATGATATCTTGACGTGATCTCGATAGAGAGAAGGTTGACAGCGATTTGAAGTGATGTCCTGCTAAATTCATAAGGTACATACATACGTATTGTAGAGAAAGGGAAAAGGAAATTGACATGTGATTGTACCTCGGAGATGCTCCCCTGCCAAGCTAACAACTTTCAACGATTGAAAGTCTCGAGAGCTGCTCGAGTCAAGCGCTTGTACTGTATAGTACATGACTAGGGTCGTATTAGGTAATGCACTAGGCAAGAGCAGCGGGTATTACCTATACGAATTATGCCTATATCAGAAGTCTCCACTTTATCCAATAGTCTTTTGTAGTCTTGAACCTTGGTACCTAGGCCGTGGAGTAACAGCCCTAACAACTCCCCATACCTACCTAGTACATAGGTAGTCTGGAGATTCGCTACATACATGCCTTATGCACGAACATATTGGCAGGGTACTCATAAAGGAAAAGTAGTACGCTATAGCCTTAACTTGGTCCAATCCTGTTTCAATGGATGTCGAATTACATATAGGCAGTCGACTATTCGACCACTGTAATAACAAAATTACAGAGCTCCGGTGGCTGTGAAGGATTATACCTGGAAGTGGGCCCGTTACAAGCAGATCATCGATAGGGTCATAGCTTCGATCTTGTCAACATGTACCTAGATGCCCCTCACCTCATTTTACTACCGGTAACTTAACTCCACGCTACAAGTACATAAGTACACTAAGGATGTGTCGATTACCATATTAGTCTAGCGTAGAAGAAAGAAAAGAGAGAGCCCTGTGCAGGTGGCTTGTCAAGCTGCCTAGACGCTGCCGCTGGGCAGATGACTGAGAGACCTATTGCTGTTATTGCGGAGTAAAGGATGGTTGTTTCTTCTCGAAAGTCGGGTTTCACCAGCAAATGGACGTCTACTCCGAATAGTTCCTGCTCGTCATTCCCTCCATCTTCGTCCAATTGCCTCTTCGGTGTTACACCACCATTAGCACTGTCATTCTTGCATGTCTCTCATTTCCTCGAAATAGTGTACATCCATCACTACACTACAATATGCAAGCTACCACGCCAAAAGGCGCCCGTTGACCCCGTTGACCCCGTTGACCTCCAGCTGATAGACCGGCCGCGCCTCTCCACAAACCATACCTTACCACATCTTACCTTACCCTACCTGACCCTACCTTAGTCGACCCCAACCCGACACTCACCTGCCTGCTTCATATGCTGCTACCTCTCAAAGTCTCCATGGAGCATTGACGATCCCGTCCCGAAAAGCTTGATAGACCTCGGGCTTGTACGTTCCCTTATTAGTGCTAATCGATGTCGACGCTATCTGCGGCCACCACTACCAGGGGCCGAGATCGTAATCCTTCATGCCCGACGATGTGCAAGAGCTCTCTGACATCTCCGCTACTATTCCTCTTTTGACCATTGACCCGGATTGCAACCGAACAGCCTTGTCGCGAGTCTGAACCGGGTCTGAACCACACTTTGCTGTAACGACGATCCTTTTTGCAATACCCAATAAACCTTCCGACCTCCCCGCTGCGGAGGCCTATGGCTTTTTTTTCGACTATACTGTTCTGCAGTCTATATGTCACACATCCCTAATAGGACCCCACGATATCTCCCTGCTTTGCCCGTAAAGTCTCGAAACGATTACATGACGATTCGACCGCCTATACTGCGAGAAGATAGAACGAGACTTCCGTGCAGTCTCCGCTTTCGACTCCGAGCTTTGAACCGAGCGTGTTCGCATAAAGAACTCTTCGTTTCGCGATCGAATCGGCGACAGAAGCACTCATGAGCGCCGTTTGCGTACAACGTCCCAAAATGGGTTCTTCACAACCGCCTGACGGCAATGCGCCGTTTGGCTGTATGTATTTACCGTCCATAAGCAACTTCGCTGTCAGCATTGGTTGAGACTCTTGAGACTGACCACTCTGGTAGATCACATATCTGATCAAGACTTCTTATTCCTTAGAGCTCCAACGCCTCCTCCGGGAGAACCTTTGCTCAATCATGACGACTCTAGATTTCTAAATTCTTTTTTCGAAGACATGACGTCCAATCAATATCCTACTTCATACGGCGAAGGGCTCAACTTTAGCGAACAGTGGATAAGTCAACTTCCGCCAGCGTTTCTAGGTCATACCACCTCCTTTGGGACACAGCCGCCGCAGCCCTCTGCTTCCCCAATGACTGGAATGCCCGCTACCACGTATCAAGACGTGTTTTCATTTGGCCAACATATGATGCCTCCGCCGACTCCGCAACTATCAATGAACCTTCAACACACGCAACCACACCAGCATCATAATATACCGACTCCCCACACTCCTCACACTCCTCACCCTCCTCACACGCCGATCGAGCAGAGCGCCCACGCCGATGTAGCTGCTGTCCTAACATCTCTTCATCACGGCCACCAGAATGGTCACCCGTCTAATGTCAATGGCGTGAGCCGCGCACCCGTAATGATACCACAGCACAATGGTACCACCGTCGATCAAATGGTACCCCCGGTTCGAAATCACATTAGTCCCGAGCGAAACAGCCCTATTCGAAATAGACGTGCTCCACCGAACGAGGCTGATATGGTGTTCACGGACATGATGTTTGGAAGCTCCCAAGGCCTGAACCAGCGACCGATCGAGGCGCCCGAACTGCAGTGGGGTTCCGACTCTAGCTTTGCCAGAGCACAAGGTTATGTACCTCCCGAACATGAATCTAGCGAACTTCTTGAGCAGAAGCGCCTAGGGGTTCTAAAAGTTCTCTCCATTAGTGAGAGCGCCGCGACGACTCGGCCGCCATCTCCGGTAACCAACAGGGAAAGTTCGTATATCCCTCGACTCGGAAATAATACAAATGGCCACGTTAAGGAAGAATGTGACCCTGACGCTCCGCCTGCCAAGCGCCGGAAGAGCAAGAGTAAGGCGAAGTCAGAGATTGACGAAGAGGTGGAAGATCTAACCTCCATACTGCCCAAAGCTGTGGCCAGGAAACGTAAATCAAAACCGGACCTCCAAATAACAACGGATGCCTCTTCTTCGGCAACTCAGGATGGATCAGGGAAGCGGAGGAAGTCCACCATAAATTCTGGTAAAACGCCTCGAGAAAACCTGACTGACGCCCAGAAGAGAGAGAACCACATAAAGAGCGAACAGAAGAGAAGAGGTGCGATCAAAGAAGGTTTCGACGATCTTGGCGAAATTGTTCCGAATCTTAAGGGAGGCGGTTACAGCAAGAGCACCATGCTATCAATAGCAGGAGAGTGGCTCGAAGCTCTGCTGAAAGGCAACGAGGAGCTAGAGCGGTTATGATTTATCGAGCTTCCAGGGTGTTTTGATAAGTGTCTTTTAATGAGAGCGACAAGAGGCTTAGCTGGAGGACCTGCGACCTTTGCTTTTATGCCGGAGTTTGCTTAGGCTGGGAGTTCGGGCCGCAGCGAGCCGGGCGATGAACTAAAAATTCAGGGGACTGACAGTGGAATGGGTGGTTATTTTTGAAATCTTAAAGCCTTTTATGGGGTGCATTCTTGGTTATTGATACCTCCGGAGTTTGCTATACGGGGGAAATACAAGAGACTGGAACTGGCGGTGGGCTTCGTCTCGCGAGAGCGCGGAAACACGAGATAAATGAGGTCGACGGTCGATTGCATACCCCATACTCACAATGTTAAACGCTAATTTGATATATCTAATACACATTACACCGAATTAATGAACATACATCCATACACTCTCAACGCTCGGCAGGAGTTGTGACTTGGAAGTAATAAACATGTGGCGGTTTATATCAGGGTATCTTATCGAATTAGAAGGGGTATCTATGTCACCCGGTAGATGGGCGAATCGAATATGGTAGGTACTTCTGGCACTCAGTCGCCTATGCTATGAAATCTTTCGTGCGCCGACATTGCAAAGATCGGGATGGCGTGGCCACAATGATTACATCTATAGGACTCGTCTTCCTCTTCCCAAGCGTCCGAATTGGGATCGAGCGATATTCCTGTCGCCTCGGCTGCTGCCACTGGGTTCTCTCCCTCACCCGTTTTCTCAACGTCGGTGGCGTTTTCAATGGGATGTGCAGCTTTCGTGGGGGCAGCGTCATCTTGTACAGGCGTAGTAGTATCGTAGACAGTCCACTCCCGCAGCTTGACCTCCTGCGTTCGGAACATCCGCGCAATGTCCCGCCCTCCTCCACCCGTCCCGTTCCCTGTCTCGCCGGAGCCGGCGACCGTGACCATGTTCGTCACGCAGATGTTGATCAGGGCGAGGTTCCACCCCTGCCGCTCCGGGTTCAGGCGGCGGAATAGGGGGAGCAGCGTCTCCGAGGTTAGCCGCTCGGCTACCAACTCGGCGCTCTCGTCTTTCAGGTTGAGGACGAAGCTCGGGAGCGGCTGGCTGCGCGAGTTCCGACTGAAACTCTCGGGAGCGGGGGCGGAGGTCGAGCCGGCGCCGGGCTTCGGCCGGCAACGCGTGGATAAGCGTAGCGTCTTGGGGTACGCGGTCCAGCGCTGCTGTTTCGGCGAATCGGGATCCGAGGGGTCGGCCTCGTCTACAACGAGGTCCACGCGCATGCGCCGGACAAGAGAAGTAGCGAGGGCGTGCAGCTCCCGTGTGATCTCGGCGGGCGTGTTGAGCGGCTTCGACATGTACGTGTCCTCGATGCTGATCTGCGTGGGCACGTCACTCGCCTCTTTGACCTCGGAGGCGTCGACGCCGTGGAGCAGGTTCCAGACCTTCTCCCCACTGCCACGTTCCGCGCCGGGACGGTCGAGGATCCGCTCCAGCTGGTCCGCGGACATGGAGGTGTGCTGCCGGACCTGACCTACCGTCACCTTGGCGCCTGTTTCGAGGTCGTGCAGGTCGCCGGTCGTCTTGGTCGAGAGCACGTGGTCCTGTATCAACTGTGCGATGCGCGAGCCTATTCCGGGGATCTGCCGCAGCTTATGGCTGTCCATGAAGTCCTGTATATCGTCTTCACGGAGGCTGAGGAGCGTGGTTTGATTCTTCGGCTTGTTCACACTTCCGGCGAGCTTGGCTAGGACTTTGTTGGTGGATACACCCCCGCTGGATGTGTACCCGAAATCCTCTTCTAGCTTGAGGCGCAGGTAGCCTGCCAGGTGAGATGCGAGGAGCATACGTACGCATAATGGGTTATCTAGAACTGAGACGGCATCTTTCGGGTCCATGCGTGGATGTACGCATCCGAAGAATCGGGTGGCATCGAAGCTGAACCCCTTTTCGGGATCCTGCCGAGAAAGCTGGAAAAACGAGTCCTGTAGTGCATTGCGGTTGAGGAGCTCCTGGTTATACTCCACCACGTCCGTGACGTCTAAGAAAACTTCATCAAGACCTAGGCGCTCCACGCGGCCGTTCCAAGAGTGCGACCTCAGAAACGACCACAGCCTCTTCGAAGCGTCGCGGAACGGCGTCAAGTCCTCTCCATTGAGGATCACGATGTCCGGGCAGATCTTCTGCGCCTCAGAGATGAGCATCAGCTTCTTGACGCCGCGGGCCCGAGCGGCGTAGTTGCACGTTGCCAAGATGCTCTTCTGCTTCACTCCCACCGGTAGCCCCTTGAGGGACGGATTGGCGTTTTCGAACACGCTGGCGTAGAAGCAGTCATAGTCCTACGCCGTGCTGTTGTTAGTGAGATATGCCCAAGGTACGGTTTGAGACCGAGTATGAGGAAGTGAAAGTAAGAGTAGGTAAATAGAAATAGAAGTAAGTGGGTTGAGAAGGATGTACTAACAAAGTGTAAGATGACGCGGTCGTCGTTCCTCTTGGGCGCCCTGGCGGCGATCGTCGTGCCTCGTCCCGACGTCAGCGCTGCTGTCCTCATCCTGTTCCATTTTTAGACGGACCGGCCACGCAGTTAGGTAAGTTCCGAGGTTGCAGGTTGGTCCTGTAAACTGTTTGTTAATTCCAAATTGGAACGTGCCATACAGGAATATTACATGTAGTCCTCTTGAGCTTTGATCTGATAATGACATGGCAACTGCTGCCTCGGTTGCTGACAATTAGGTCTCTTACTGTGGCTCACCAGCCACGTTACGCGGGATGTTTAGTAATGTGGCTTTGAGAAGGATGGAGTCGCTTTCGCCTATCTTCCAATCTCCAACTTCTAACATAAGTCATTCTTCATGATCAAGACAAGAACAAACACATGTTTCCTGAGATGTAATCATTTGATTTCTATTTTCTCTCCTATCCATTTATCTCACCAAAAATAAATACCCATGGGTCCTGTAGTTAAATTGCAGCCCCACGGATGTTTTCGACACCGACCCGACCGTCTGGCTTGAGGTTAGTACCAGGCGACTGGTGTTGATCTAGAGGCGGCCAGTGCTCCCAAAGGAAATAAAAACGAGTCTACGATCGCGGTACCGATTCAAGTTGAGGTTGAATAAATATAGCAACGTCGTCAAGCCCGAAGACATGAGTGGACTTCCTGATAGAGACGGACCTGTTCGGAGAACCTTGGTTTCTTTATACTAAGTGGATAGAGAACGAAACGACCTCCTCGTAGTGATCGGAATATTACAGACTATTCCATGGTTGCGGCACGAATTGTCCCAAGATGGGAAGGAGTGATGTTTTTACCCCCGTAAAAGTCCGGACGTCTTTTCGGGCCCGCTGGGCTCAAAAATATCTCCCATTCTTGTCCAGGACGCTGGGGCCGTGGAGACGTGGCGTATGCAATACGGAGACTGACAAGGTCCAACAGTCCGCTTTCCTAGGATATTAGAATCCTTCTACGCGCGGCTGATAGTCACCTGCTGTCCTCAGCATGCAAGTTCGACATCGGATATACGATTGAGCTTCTGAGTTATCTTTTCGGTATTCACCGCTTCCCCAGGCTTAAAGTCTCCGAACACATCAACGAAATATACTGTACTTCCTCCGAAATGCGGGGGAATATGGCTCGCTGTTGCCCCCAAAGCGAATAGGCGCCGGAAGAAGCCAGAGGCGGCAATCGTGTGCGCGAGTGGCCCATTAGCCGACCCCATCGTGTAAGCCATTGGCTAAGTATAGCCAGGATCGCGCAGACGGGCAGGGGTGTGTGGGCGCTTGCGTCTTCAATCATCCCTCACTTTGTAAGCCCTCCTCCCTTTTTATAGCCAACCGATGACCCCAGATATTGGAGTCACTTGTATCTCATTGTCACAACTGTCCTGCGACTGGTCAGCTTAGTGTCCCACTTCACCACTTGGTCTCCATCACCAACTGTCGTCCGGATCCTCTAGTCGTGTTCTCTCACTCCCCTATTTCCTCCCCCTCTTCTTACGCCCGGGGTGGTTGTTGCTTCACACTGCATGGTGCATTAGTTCCATAGCTCTATAAGCGCTTGACTGATCAAGCTGCTCTCCCTTGCCTTCCTTCCTTTTCTATCGGGACCCTCGGTCTCTTGAAGCCAAGGGTGTTTTATATAGCCGCTGTGCTTCCTTAATGGCATACATCGCACACACATTTTTCTCTTGCTGCTCTTAGTACGCCCCGGCCAGCTGTGAGGTTGTTTGGAAGTCCTCGTCTGCTGGCAGCACAGACTGAGTGGCATACTCAACAACCTTCACTTTCCTTTCCTTACATCCTCTCCTTATATTTCGTAGAGTGTCCAAAGGTTTGGTCATCATAGACGAATTCCGTGGAACCATCGTCGCCATGGCAGGCTCCGAGTCTTCCAAGAGACCTAAATTGTCTCTGCAGACAAAATCCTCACCGGGATCAAGCGTTAGGACAACAAAAGCCTTACCAAGGGTTAATACTAGCTCGCCGACATCTTTCAATACTCTCTCGAATATATATGTAACTGCTATTGAAAGGTCGACACCGGTCCAGTCAACACCCATAACGGCTATTAATCTTCTTCAGCCTCTAAAGCTCCAGACTGATCCCGATTCCCTTAAAATACGCCAGCCGAGAACGGACACGCCGTACACAGCGACGTTGCCGGATACACCTTTATCTGCCAATCCTATCTCACCAGCGCAGCAAATGGACATAATATTCCCGAGTACTATGACGGCAACTCCCCCTATGTCTGCCGGGCCAGTTGAGTCATCCGAACCCAACAAATTCACGTTCGCACCCGCCGACTCGAGAAAACAGGGAAATCCAAGCTCACCTTCGCGAACCCGGCGTCGAGTTGTTTATGCGCCGTTTGGAACGCCAGCAAAAGCGCCATATACTCGAGACAAGTCCCTCCACAGCATTCTACGAAACTCGCCATTACCTCCTCAAAGCGCCAGGTCACCTGTCTCGCCGAGGAGACAATCCCGTCGACTACAAGAGAAAGCAAATAAACGTGTAGGATATGTATCTCCGCTTACACAAACCATAACCACCGAGAAATACATCAAGTCTCATGTAGACCTCCTTGCGGACGAAGCATCTCCCTATTCACCTTCACCGACGGTGGAGGATTCAGACATGGTCCTTGATCTTGCCATGGCGTATACGGGCGATGAAACGCGCGATGGGGGAGAAACTCCAGGACCCTTTGAGGAAATGCGGCGGCGTATGACGGGACTAGGAACGGAAACCCCAATCCTTTCCCCAAGGCCAGACGGAATTCGCAAGCGCAAGAGGAAGGAAAAGAAGCGGAAGTGGGTTTGGACTATCGGGCAAGATGACGAGGAGAGCGAGAGTGGCGCCATAACTGCTCTCAAAGCTGCTACGGAAGCTCCCGCTTCGATAACACCCGCGCCTACGTCCGTCCCCATACTCTCTATACCTACGCCCGCGCCAGCGAGAGCAGATACGCCGGAACCCGTGACAGCCATTCATATTGGCGTCGAACCTCTTGGGTCGGAATCATCAAACATGACAGCAGATCACATGGACGTTGAAATGTCCGACGCAAGCAGCAAGCTGTCGAGTAGGGCTACAACACCTCACAGTGTTGACTTGGATATGAAGACGCCGACGATACCGGCGCCTGACACAGCGCTACCAAATGCCGAAGGCCTGGGATCTGTGGATCCAACTGACACTGAAACGGGGTCTACGAGGAGGGATACCCCCATCCCGCCTGATCTAGTGAGTGGTCACTAAGCATAACCAGCACGGTTTAGGGAGGTGAAACACGACGGTTTACGCGCCGTCCAGGCATGAGGATGGCAGGGAGCAAGGGTGAAATGAAGTCGAAATGTAGGAATTGGAAAATATCATGGATTAAACGCATATCTCAAGGTATCCGGGTGCATCGGGCGGCACAATTGAATTAGCATAGGCGTTAGCGGATACCATCACATTGTATTTCGTGGTTTGGATTCATACGAGTGGGTACGCACATGAGGCAAGGGATACGATATGATGGGATACGAAAACGAAAATGAAACGAAATGGATATAAGTATGAATATGATGGAAACTGATCGCACATCACTTAAGCGTAAGATTGAGACATGTGAAGGGCTGGATCTGTCCGAGTGAGGGTGCCGCAGCAGCATGTTGAAGAGTTATATGGCTGGCTATCTGAGGCTGGTAACCCAGATCGATAACGGCTTGCCAAGACCATGGATACTAATGGACAATACACTTAGGTAAACATCAGGCTTCTAAACCAGCTATTTAATTCGGTTAGTCGGCTTGTGATGGACTATTCTTGGTTCATGTTGGAATGCTAGACGTTTTATGACGCAAACCCTCAGTCGACTCCTTGCTGTAGATCAGTCTGTGCTCACCCCGCCAAGTCCACGTTACAGGCGCGCCTGGTTTTTGGCTCGCTAATCTACATTCTACCTTGGCTGTTATAGCTATTTTGACTTCCTTATTTCAGCTAATCAGCTGATGAGGGAGGGCTTAATACCTAAGGGGGTAAAGGCAGACGCAATATCATCGACGATCGGTGTCGCACTGGATGTTGGTTGCTCGTCTGCCGGTACTGGGCGCTGGACGGCTCGCTTCTTCTGACCCGAGGCTAAATTAATTCGGTGAACGCTTCCTTGCCTTGGGGCAAACTGCTTGTAAAGTGCGTACTAAATATAAAAACCAAATTCAGAATTCATCTTTAATAATGAAGTCGCTAATATACCAAGCTTCTCAGGGCCGACAAGGTCCCAAGATAAGAGCATTGATCAAGTGTCCCAGTCCGATGGTTCGCATCGCCAAGGGACCTTTGTGATGCCTGCCAAGGTAGCATCGCAGCTCGATATGCGCAGACGGAAAGCGAGAAGCTTAGATCTAGGTGGGGCATTCGACCCCTGTCGTCCAATGCCTTGGAAGCAAAGCTGCCGATTTGGCCAGCACAAGCGGGAAAGTGCCCGCTAATTCAAAGACTTTAGCTGATCCACCGACGTCATACACCTGGCTAGCTACACAGCGCTTCATCTACACTATTCCAGCTGAAAGAGGAGAAAAACGTGTTTGGCATTGAAGATGATGCAAGTCTGTCTTGCCAATTCAATGGCCTGTTTCCAGCTTAGAGTAGCTATGTAATCAACATATCTTAACCGAGTCCTCCAAGGTCGAATTAATCCAATCTCGACCTCGACTTTCCACTTCTGTCTTCTCGCATCCCTGACCTATAACAGACACCCTTCTGCTATTGCTCCCCAATAGCCCTACCAAAGAGGGTGGAGGGCGATCCTTCCGAATTCTCATATAGTAGCATTGTTATACCCATTGAAGACACTCCATTCCTATACATACTGTCGTATACGACCCTAGAGCTTCATCGTCTCTGCGTAGTCCCCATCTCACGCCATGGCGTCCGAGCAGCACCACCACTTCCCTGGTGGAGGCCACTACTCTGGCTTGAATCGGGTCCCGAATATTAAGGAATTTGCAGCTTCACTGGATAAGAACAAGAAAGAGCGAGACGCCAAGATTGACGCCGAACTAAAAGCGAACAAGAAGAACAAAGGCATCACGGAGCATGAGAACGACGCTGATGCATACAGGAGGCACGGGAGAGTTGTCACGGATCCCGTCACCGGGAACGAGGTCACGATTGACGATGTCGATTCTAGTATCATGAAGGCCGTGGAAGAGCCTAAAGTAAGTTCCTCGGAGCGGCGCCGAAGGACTGGGATACTGACTAAATCGCGAATAGCTCTCCGTGCCGAACGCGAACCTGGGCAAGGATACGACAGTGAAAACAGAACCGACACAATCGGGAGAAGAGTACAGAAAAGCCCAGGATATAACAGCACCGCCGGATCCAGTAGCCACGGGTGCTACCTCAGACGTGCCCATCCATGGCGAGAAGACGAATATTCTCTTTCACCCGACGCCATCCGTCAGCTATGAGCCCATGTACAATATCATTGAGCAGCGGGCGACGGTATTGTGCGCCGGTGTCTTTTTCGCAATCGTCTTCATGGGCAAATTCTTTGGCGGCAGATTACTAGGCCTGATCCCTCTAGCCATTTGTGTGTCCTCGGGTGTTTTTCTGTGGATGAAGGATCTTGTTCGACGTGGTCGGGACATCGAATGGTCAAGCGAACAGAGGCGTGGAGAGACCGCCGTTGCCAACTTGATTCCCGAGTCTGTCGAATGGATGAATACTCTCCTCGGCATTGTCTGGGGTCTCATTAACCCTGACATGTTTGCCGGAGTAGCTGATACTCTCGAAGTATGTCTCCCCTGTATTACTTGCGTAGCGAAGGTTATGTTGACCAGAACAGGACGTCATGCAAGCCTCCGTTCCGGGAATTATCGAGAACGTCAGGGTGGCCGATATCAACCAGGGCAACAACCCGATCCGTATCCTCAGTCTGCGCGCTCTCCCCGACAGCCACATGAAGGAGATAAAGGATGAGATGCACAAGGAGAACGAAAAGACCAAGGATCCGGAGGAGCTCGCTGCAGATGAGGAGGGCGGCGATTACTACAACCTGGAGGCGTCTTTTGCTTATCACGCGAAGCCCTCAGCCGACTCGAGTGTCTCGGCGAAAGCTCAGAACATGGGCATGCAATTGGTTTTCTACCTTGGTGTCAAGGGGTTATTTGGTATCCCCTTACCAATTTGTAAGTGTTCCCAGCCAATCTACCCCAGCATAGTTGCTAACTATCATAAGGGGTCGAATTGATCGGCTTGGTAGGAACCGTGCGACTCAGGCTTCAAATGACCCCTGAGCCACCATTCCTCAAAGCAGTCACCATCACACTTATGGGAGTTCCTAAGGTCGAGGCTGGCTGCACCCCAATGATCGAGCGCGGAGTCAACATCCTCAATCTGCCCGTAATTTCGAACTTCGTCAATTGGGCTATCAAGACTGCTGCCAGTATGTACGTCGCGCCGAAATCTTTGACCCTTGACTTGGCCAAGATGTTGTCCGGAGATGATATTCAGAAGGACACCAACGCATTGGGCATCCTATTCATCCGCATTCACAAGGCCGTCGGTCTATCGAAGCAAGACCGCCGGGGCTCCGAAGGCGGTGGTTCCGACCCCTATATTACTGTCAGCTTCTCCAAGTTCGGCAAGCCTATGTACTGCACTCGCGTCATCCAGGATGATCTCAACCCTGTTTTCGAGGAGAGCTGCGCCCTTCCCGTTACTCCCGACCTCATCAAGGCAGACGAGCAGCTGTCGATGGAGCTCTGGGACAGCGACCGCTCAAGCGCCGATGACGTAGTCGGCAAGGTTGAGCTCTCCCTGCAGAAGCTCATCCAGCACCCTGGGAAGATGTACCAGCAAGTCTCGAGGCTCCGCGGCGTTAAGGCCGAAAGCAGCATGCCGGGCGAGCTGCACTGGGAAGTTGGTTACTTCGGCAAGACGCAGTTCCGCGCCGCACTGCGGACGGACGGCAAGGATCTCAGCCTGCCGAAGGAGATCCGGGATAAACAGGAGTTGCAAGACGATAAGGGCGCTATCCAGAACGACGAGGAAGATGCCGTCGTACACACGCCTCCAGACCCTCTGTGGCCCTCTGGTATCCTCAGCGTTGTCGTGCACCAGATTGTTAACCTCGAGCTGGCGAACGTGAAGGGCTCGGAAGGTGGAAAGCGTAAGGGTGGTCGGGAGTACGAACCTGCCCGCGATGCTGGAGAGATCAAGGAGGAGTCGAGCAAGAAACTGCCAAGCTCTTACTGCACCATTTTGCTCAACGACGAGCTGGTAGGTATCCGCATGGCCGTGTCGTATACTTGCGCTAATGCATTCTTCATAGGTCTACAAGACTCGAACGAAGGTCGTATCGTCCAAGCCGATTTTCAACGCTGGTACCGAACGGTTCGTGCGAGACTGGAGATCTGCTATCGTCACTGTGGCGGTTCGCGACTCGCGTAACAGGCAGCACGACCCCATCATTGGCGTTGTACCCTTGAGAATCTCTGACCTTATGCAGACGAGCAGCCAGGTGAGTTGGGCTCAAATATCGGACGTTAACTATGAACGGAAAACTAATTGGAGTTAGGTCACACGATGGTACCCCTTAGACGGCGGAATTGGCTTCGGTCGTATTCGCATATCTTTACTATTCCGCTCTGTCGAGCTCAAGTTACCACCGCCACAGCTCGGCTGGGATGTCGGAACATTCGAGTTCACATCCGATAAGATCACTTCAACCTTCACCGGCTCTGGCAAGGGTAATGTGAAGATTAAGCTGCGGACAGGAGGCAGCTCTGCCGCTATCAAGCGTGAGCAGTGCAAAGTAGAAAACGGTATCCTGGAATGGAATATCAGCGGTGTAACTAACAACCCGCGTCCCCGCCTGCCTGTCAGGTACCGCTACCGCTCGCCAGTCTTCTTCGAGTTCCATTTGGCTGGTAAGCGGCACGTTGAGTACTTCGCCGCGATCTGGCTGCAAGAGCTCGTCGATGGCGAAGATAACGCCTTTGATATCCCGGTGTGGAAGTGCAATAACGCCATGCGGTTGTCGCAGAACTTCGTCACGCCCGCCAACTTCAACACAATCCCCGATCTCAAGATCGAGGAGGTGGGACGACTGCGGTTTAGGGGAAGATTCAAGGCCGGAACAGACCGCGATCACCTAAGATTCGTCAGCGACAACGATTCGCGCGAGACGATCGAGACGTGGGAGGCGTGCTTTGCGGAGGGCGTGCGGAAGGAGGAGGTTGACAACAAAGTGCCGCCTCACATCCAGAAGCTGCACGACGAATCCCTGACGCAAGCCCGCGATGTCCTCGCCACAGCTTCCGAGGAGGAGAAACGGAAGTGGCTGGCCAAGGACGGAACAGACTGGACCGGCGCCTTCGGCAAGGATCCCGCGGAGCTTATGACGGGCCGCGAGGGCCGCGACGAGACGGAGTACGAGTCTGATGATACTTCCGAGGACCCCGCCGCCGAGCCGGAAAACGAAGAAGGCAAACAAGACCTAGGTGTCAAAGACGCCACCACCTCCGAGCCCCGAGCCAGCGAGGACCTCCCCGGACGTCCGAGCACGAGCGGAAACAGCGGTTACACCCAAAACACAACGGATTCGAGCCGCAGCAAGAGTAGCAGCCTCAATCCCATCAAGCAGTACAAGGACTACAAGGAGAGGAGCCGGGATCTGCACCGGCAGCACCGGGGCCTGATGCAGTGGCGGCCGCTACGCAACGCGCAGTTCGCGAAGGACGAAGCAAAGTTTGCTATCAGGAGAGTCACGCACATGGGTGCGCTGAGCGGGCGACAGCCTGATGTTGAGACGGAGGTGTAAAGTAGGGGGTGGACGGTTTCTTTTGTTTGTCACTGAGGGTTCGGAAGGGGGTACTAGTAGAGTTGAGGGGGCCAGAAACGAAGTGCTACGATCGTATCGGTTTATGAAGTTGTGCTAATATTGTATACTTTATGTAATCATTGGTTTAGTAATAATGAGTTATGAAATTGAAATCTTATCATAGTCTTAATACTGTACTGCTCCCCGAAGTGTATAGATGGTATTAGTATACGTGAGAAATGGTGATATGACAAGTACATATCACCTAGTATGAATATGCCCCCAGGACCTCTACGCTCCCTCTTGAATGGTTAGTTATAACAAGCGCACACGCCTCTAGAAGGCTAGAGGGGTTATAGATTACCACTACAAACCAGACTTCAAAAAACGAATCATACCCAAGTATAAGACACCGTCACAAACGCACGTAGGTAGCAAAAGTTTGCAAATGACAAAGAGTACGTATGAATGATATGTAGGCCAACAAAATAAACCATGCGCCTCTAGAGCAAAAAGGAGGAAGGGCACAGTGAATAGGAGACGCGGCCCCGCTTTCGGTTCTTCCTTGACGCAAAATTGAGATACGCCATGGGGGATCAGGGCGGGTATCTCAGAGTGTATGCAAGGGCGTGTTTGGTATGGGGTGGTATGGTATGGTATTTGGTTTGGATAGATAGATACCTAGGTTGGTAGGTTCGAGGGTAGGAGAGTATACTACTACCTGGTAGGATATTCGTGCTTATATGCTGCTTGTATTTCTTTCGTTTGATACCTGTGGTATATTGTGGTCGTCTTGGTACCTTTGACCATCTGGAGGTGAAAGTTTTTCGGGAGAGAGAGAGAGAAAAGCAAGGTGCACGGCGAAGATTTTGTTCCAAGGGCAGAGGTGGGTCCGCGCGCCGAGGCGATGAGTCAGCAGACGCGGTCATGTCACATGTTTTCGAGATTGCTCGAGGTATCTATTAGGAGCTATGTATGTCATATTCACCCCTCATTTTTAGAGAATTCACACTCTGCATAGGATTCACTCATTGATATCTTGCAATACCTCATGGACGCAATGTAGATTAGCATATATCAAACGTCTCAACCCGTGCTTTCCCTTGCTGAATCATTTCAGCTACATCCATCTTTTCTAGCTTCGATACATAACATGGCCCGACATGTTCCCATTTTGACCCACGTTGTCGTAGTAACGATGTCGTCACAGCTCGATCCAGGCTACAAACGAGATCCCCACGTTGCAGGTTAGGTGGTCCAATCCCTAGATGGCCGCCATCTGTTTTAAACAAGGTCCTAGATTTTGCACGGTCCATTATCGCTTCAAACGCACCCGCTGCGTCTAAGCCCATCCTATCATATAACTTTGCCAAGTTGTCGAGTATGTGACCAGCATCGGAGCCGGCAAAGGCTACGAACAGTAAAAGCTCTAATGTTAACGTTGATGGAATGTTCAGCTTTGCTACGGCCGTCGCTTTGTCGTCATCGGCGAGGTCATCTGCGAGGGCTAAGCAACATATGCAGCCGATCTCGGTTTTCGAGAAAGACATTCCTTCAATCCCGGGAATCGTCACAGGATCGCGTAGAAGATCGTCTCCGCACCCCAAGGCGTCTACTAGCTCCTGCAGCGGCTTGTAAACTAGGCACCAGTAGAATATGTCACTTGTAAAGTCGATTTCACTCAACTCAAGGAGGTATTCCACACAGAGCTGTTGGAAAAACCGTCGATCAACTGGGGAGTACTCTGATCGAAGGGGCTTTACCAATCTTACGCGATTGTGTGCCACTCCCTGAATTCGAAGCGTATCTCGTTGTACGACTTCAGGAGGGTTCAGATCAATACCGCTCATAAAAGCTTTGCGCGCAATCCAACTGGTCACATTTTCTATCCTGAGATTGCTGAAATCCGCCAACCACGAAGGAAGCATACGGTTATTTTCGAGTCCATATCCACTACCTGAGTGACGTAGACATGTTGACACACAGTTCGTGATTCCGTCGCTCAGAACGGCGTCAAGGTAAACATCTCTGACACTCTTGTTGTAATCCGGTTCAATGTTGCTATCAGCAAGGCTGATTACTGCGTATACGAAATCTCGAGCATCGGTGGCAAAGGCACCATACGCTGAGAAATGAATGGCGTCAACCAGGCGTAGTCTTCTGGGGTTAAGAGCCGAAAGGGTGGCGAGCCAGCGGATTCTACGCTCAAAAAGGTTGAATCCCAGGTGGTTTGAGATGTAGCTCCAAAGTTCACGCTTTTGGCTGCCTTGCACATCCGAACCCGGGAGGTTCGAGTCACGCAGAATCCCTAGTAGCCCTTGTAATGCATGGAGTTCTAGATGGCACATCGATTCGTCACCGCAAATGTACCAGTGTGCCTCCAGCGGCTTTGCTAGAACGATTTCTTGGATAATCCACATTCTTGACCAATATTCGTTGGAGGTGAACTCGGTCAGGGCTCGCCAGTGGATGCCCTCAGGTTCTTTGCCAACAGTGAAGGAGCCCAGATGTGTGAGTATCCATTCAACGGCTACCCGTCGTAGTCTTTCACGATCGTACGAAGAGACATCGCCCGGGTTTTCTATCGCATCGGTGAGGGCACGAGTGAGCTCTCGAATAGTTTGGATTGCGAGATCAGCGCGGTGTTCGTCGGGGTTTCCAAGCCACGATATAACATATGTAGCTTTACTGTAGATGGACGCCATCAGCTTCACTTGATGGTTACGTTCCTGCGTGTTTTTCTGGTTGATACAAATGGCATCGACCCAAAGTTGGGTTACATTGCCAATATCCGAATCAACTGGCAATCCAGTCTTTCTGAATTGTCGCAATGCAGCCTCCAGATTGACGGTGACGCGTAACCTGACATCATTGACTATAATATCTTCGGTGATCGTCGGGTCACCCCAAACGTATGACAGTGCAGCATAACGGACATCTGGCTTGAGTTCAACGACGTCGAGCCGACATCTCACCGGCTCATCCTCGCCAGTGGAAGGTTCAATCTGGATGAGCCTAACCTGCTGACAGCTTCGGTCCAGGGGGGTGTATATTGATGTCTGTCGGCCACGTTCATCTGGACACTGTGCAGTAGTCATTGGTATGCGGAGTGGTTCAACCAATACTGAAATACCAAATGTGCTCTGACGTGACGTGAATGCGCGGCCGCGTCGTGCTTTCGGTGTAGTCCAGTTTTTCTCGGCACTAAAAGATTCTCTATGGTGA
The DNA here is from genome assembly GCA_022578575.1 of Hypoxylon sp. FL0543. NCBI lineage: Eukaryota > Fungi > Ascomycota > Sordariomycetes > Xylariales > Hypoxylaceae > Hypoxylon > Hypoxylon sp. FL0543. The sequence goes on from MU393995.1 coordinate 765,159, forward strand.
GGAACAGGCGGAAAGGCTATCTTCTTGATAAAGATGGAGAAGGACGCGTGATGTATGAGTGTAGCTATAGGCTAGGAAGAGGCAGGCGGATATATAGGAGAGCGGGGAGAGTTATATGTATCTCTGAGCTTCAGATATATCTACCTGACCTAGAAGACCGCGGTTGGTAACCTTTCTGAGACAGCCTTGGTGGCGAACGTTCCCATTCAGCCCATCGCAAATTAAGGTCTAAGCCCTTCATCCAGCCACCGGTCGAGACTGGAACCGACAGCCTCATTGTGCGGCCGATCGGTGCACATAGCTCGTGAGACCATCGAGGCCCCTAAATGAAGCGCCCTCGATTGTGCCCAATGTGACACAAACCGGGCGCAGCGAGGAATGATGAAGAAGCCCTTTACGCCATTATGCGCCGAGATGCAGCCACATTACACGTAATGCCAATCTAGTAGCCTTTGTTGTAAACAGGGATATCAAGATCGATGCGCGAGGGGATAAGCAATTATGGTCTGCAGTGTATAATGTGAAGCGGGATGAATTGAAGCCGCTGGCATACGGTGGCGTTGGCCAGCTATGCGGGAACGTTATCCTGCTATAGGCGCCGCTCTATCGCTGAGGCGCCAGTATATACTTCCTTTCTTCATGTACATATCTCCTGGACTCTTCCAATGCCCGATATTTCCGTATGATACACGCCATGGTACAAATCGAGTGACGATTCAGATGCGGAGGTCGTTTTGAGAAAATGTTGTCGCTCATGCCACTTCCTCCATGGACCTCCTCATTCTATGATGAAGATTCTTTCCCCGGACAAAAGTCGTGGCTGGGAAAAGAGATAAGTAGCCCTCCGCTACTGATTGGCCATCTTGATGGCCTCGGCCTCTTGGCGGGCTTTAGTCAGCATGCGCTCCTCGAGGCGCTTGTCATCGATGTACTTCTTGACAATAGCGCGGTCGAAGGCGGCCCTCTCTGTCCGTTCCTCTACCTGCCGCATCTCGACTTGCTCGTCGGGCGTCGGGTGAACCAGCGTGGCACCCGTCTTAGAAATGAATTCCTCGAGAATCTTATCCGAGTGAATACCCTTCATGTCTATCGTGACGACACGCTCGCCCTCCTCGGGTTCCGGCGCCGGATATTCATTCTCTGTACTCGAGTGTGGTTGTTGTGCGAGAGGCAATGAATTCATCTTGGTGCTTAGAGCAGCCGGGGCGTCGGAGGAGAGAGAGGCTTGTCGGAAGTATATCGACATCTTTGCCGGTGCTGTCTGGTCTGTTGTCCGGTTCACCAGCATTGGTATTGCTGGGTTCCAGAATTTTAGACGGGGGAGGCAGGTCTTCCAGAATTTCCTATACCCAACATCAGGAACACTACACTTTTGACATAGTAATTCGGCTTCTTCGGTGGAGACTAGATCCAATTAGCATCAAAGCAGAACTGCGTACCTGGGTCCGAAGTGTCCCTCGTTCCACTTCATCGCGAAGTCCATGTGTATTCGCGTGATCTCAGGCGGTAATATCGCTGCACCCTGGCCATGCCGTAATGCCAACAGCTATAATTGCGCTCGCATTAGAACGTAGATCCTCGAAGTCTAGTGTGGTTTTCCGCTTTACCTTCTACATTGGTCTGTTAGCAGCGAATTCAGATAGCAAAAGCAAAAAAAGCACCATTGGAAGAGCACAGAGATCGGCTGGAAACGAGAGGGAGTGAGCTTACGGCTTGTAATATGTGCATCCGCTTTCCTGGGTTCACCATCTTGACAACCTCCCTGCGAGCTTGCTTGGCCCGCGTTCGAGTTTTCAATCTGGCTGGCGCAAAGGTCAGAGTAGGATACCTGTAGGTGCCGTAAGAATAGCCGCGTGCGTTTCGAGCAATTGAAATTTCGGGGTCCCCACGCTTAATGCGGGCCGTGGGAAGTTCCGATGCATTTTTCGGGGCTATCGTAAAAGCGGATCTCAAGCCCCTATTAATACCTCAGGTACCTTAGGCAGCAGAAGGACGTCAGGATAAATGCCCCATGTGCGTAAGGTACTGTGTAAACTGTACGTAAAATAGCATAGTATATCACAGTATGACTCGCACATGGGGCATTTATTCTGACGTCCTTCTGGGCAGTTAGGTCAGGACAGGACGTCCATCATAGACATCAAAATAGACGTAGATTGATTGGAAGGTTTATAAGTTTATCCAATCATAGCACTCCAACTGAAAATCATATTGTCTATCTCCTTTCGTATCAACTAGCGATAGTCAAGTTAGTCAGGGCCGCTCGGCTTTGAGCTGGTATTATCGCGAAGCCATATCATCTAGAAGTTCTACCATCATCTCACAACGATCCAGTCTCTCCGCCTAAGCTTGAGGCTCCCTAATCTTCTTGGGAGCATTATATTCATTGGATGGTACCATAAGCCCCGGAAAGGAGAAATCGGATAGTAGGATTTTGGCAAAGACCTACTAGAACATCCCTCCGCTAACCAAGCCGACTGGGATATGCCATACATATACGCAACTTTAGTAATCGAAGTATAAATATACACTCAGAGAGATGTGTGAAGACTGAGCGTGTGGAAACTGAACTATTACGCTCCCAGGTGCTGAACTAGAAGTGCTGCAGAATAGAACACCTTGAAACAAATCCGCATAAGCTTTTACAAAGCAAGGAGCGCCACGTCATCGTTGGTATACGTGTGCATACTTCACGAGTATAGTATACTCTGACTGTTTCCTTGTATTTTCGCCCCTAAGACCCTATTCCTGGATGTGATTTATGAGCGATCTCCATTCGGGGTCGTAGCAGCGATGAAGTGACTTAGCAATAGTCTTTGGGGCTGACTCTTCGGAATCCTAGCTCCAAGGAGGAAAGTAGCTGACAAGAGGTATTAATAGCGCCTGAATGAACTGATTTCTCTTGAATCTGCTGTAATATTACTGTATGGGTATTACCCCCTACTAGGTATTTATGATATCGGCCTCTGTACAACATCGACGTATCACAAAAGAGTTTCCGAGACAAATAGATCTACTCTGGTTTGTCAGTCTGGGATCCCGTCGTTTCAAATCGAGCCATCTTGAGGAGTGGTTCGTGACAACTCAGACTAAGTGATAGACAGCCAGAGTACGAGGCTGGAGAAACCAATATTGGTAGACCACAAGGCTCTCGCGAATAAGTATATGAAAGTTCCCAGAATAACTTGTCTCGACGTGTCTTTCCAACGTCCGCAGCACATATTTGTTTCTTCACTACGTCCCCTTCAAGTAAGCTCTCAAGAATGGACTCCGCACACATTTTCAAGGATGCAGGAATAGACCCAGCGAAGTTCTATGCCAGATCCTTCAAATTAAGCGAACTACAGCCGGCGCAATGCGGAATAGAAGGTATAGGCCCAGAGCTTGATTCTGGAGAGCAACCACGACTATGTCTTATTGAGTCAATCGTAGAAGGTGAGGGTAAGGATTGGGAAAAGAAGCGGCTGGGAAAGAACCTCCTGGACTCTTTCGCTTTGATATTTGCTCAACCTAGGTCTGGAGGAGTTGTGGCAACTATATTGGAGTATAGCGGTGAAGAGTCGAACGATTATACACTCTGGATTGCGAAAAACTTTGTCAGGGATTGTCCATTTGCGAAGCTCGCCCGGAAGCTTGAGACGTGGTTCAAAGACAGAGAGGAGCGAGAACGAGATGCTCAAGGACATCATATCCATATACCAACCTCCCAGAACAACCTATGGTGTACCATCCTGCGGAATTGCTACCCTATGATACGCGTATCCCTAAAGCATGCATCCAAGGTGAAAAATGCTGTTGAATCTTCGATCCCTTGCCCGCAAACTGTTCCGAAGAAACTCAATGACATACTCCGTGAGCTAGATAAGTATTTCCCCGAGACCCGTGGTCCTAACATAGCTCAAGAGTGGAAAAATGGTGGCTCTGCTCTTGAGCAGTTTCTCGACATAATTACAAGGCTCTGCTATGATTTGTTGGAGTCCAATATGGCATCTCCGAACGCGTTATTTAGACATTGCTGCAAGGAAAGCACACATGAGATATGGTGGAAGAAGCTCCGACGATTGATCTATATCTTAGCAAATTATCGTCGAGCCTGGTATGATATCGTCCGCTTCAAAACGAGCCATGAATCTGCTACTCTGCAGATACAGTGCATACCGACTTCAGGTTACTGCACAGGCAACTCGATAATATTATCGGACATAATAAGGGAAGGGAAGGCCAAGGGAATCTATGAGAGTAGATCCCGAGCAGAGATCGTGAGAGATTATTCGATCCTGCCAAAGCTTGAACGGGAAACTAAAGCCAAACAAGCCTGGCCGCGGGTGCATTGCGAGCTGCGGATCCTGGATTTCCTTCTAGAGAATCGCGACCTGAAGAATGTCTTTAATTACATCGGATGCAGCAAGGGCCCTTGCTGGCTGTGTCACTATACTCTGGAGTGCATGGCACCCAAAATCGGCATGAGAGCTTGTAACTTGAAGTTATATCCGGTTTGGGAGCCCCCCAGGTTCCAAGGGAGCCCGCAAAACCGACAAAGATTCATTAAGGTGCTCCAGTCTCTAGATAAGACGATTAAGGATGTGCTCAATCGAGAAATGAAGAAACAGCTGAAGCCCCGGGCATACAGATACTCGAATTGCAAACCTGATTGTCCTGATATTGAAGAGACTTTTCTGTTACCGAACACAGAGTTGATGTGCCAGCTGGAAAAGGAGTAAACACGGAAATCAATGAACGGTATTCAGGATACCCCCTGAATGCATTACGAAAAAGGAGGTGGATGCTGTAACGTTCCATTTCATAAACATATCCATATTGTATATCTCACGACAACCTTGGGTCCGAGTGACTCCCATGCAGGATACAATTTGTGTAGTAGTGAATACCTAGAAGTAGGTACCAAGGTAGTGCTGAGAACTCAAAATATCATGCACCGGCGTATCCCATAGTCAGCCAGATATGCCTGCTAGGTACTTCTGAACCCAAGGAAGCCCAAATATACCCTCTCCACCCACCTCCATGATCCTTGCGACGGTGATTTCGGGGTCGGGGTACTCAAGGGGGGCGATTCTGCTAATGCGATACAGATTGATATAGAAGCAGGTGGTGGCCTTTGAGAACAGTTCTGCTTTTTTCCCTTGGTAACTTACGTATTTTGGAGCCTCGCCGCTGACGGCCCAATAAGGGCCCCCAGCAGGGAATCGCGGATCGTCAGAATCTATGTCGAGGACGCGCTTCACGCGGTTGCACTCCCGGCTACTCATGGGTTCCGTGTCGTAATTGCAAACCAGATCACAATCGCTTTGGAGCCGGTCACTACTTCGAAGGTCCTCGTATTTGCATTCTTCCCAATATGGTCCCTTGACGAAAATATCCTGGCTGGGGCTGAGATACATTTTTCCGGCAGCTGGACCCGTACCAATATGCTCCGGATGCCGGTCGAAATGACGTTCAGTTGGCTGGGGGGACACGATGGACTTCGAGTGTGAGGTCGAAGAAAGCCTTGGCCGTCTCGCGGCTCTCGTAGTTGACTGCTAAAAGGGGGCAGACGAGGCGTCTCATTGGGTAGACAACATGCTCCAAGACGTCAACGACTACGAAGCGCTTCTCAGTCTCCTAGGAGATGCAGAGCAGTTTTCCAAATCCGCAAGAGTATCTCGGCAGAGAGCTTAGAAAACATGGGAAAGTGAAGCTGCGCCATCGTGAATAAGTTTTGCCCGAGTCTTGATAGAGTCTTGACATGACCTGGGGTGTGAAGTGGGAAGACTCTGAATTAAGAAGATCGAGTCCCTGAACCAGTTGCCAATGTTGTTGTTGTTGCCTGGCTGCCTATAGGTACCTGGTTAGGCAGACATGTATGTACTATACTAGATCTGAAATGGCAGCCTTGCAGCCGACAGAAGAATGCACGTAAATGTGAATATTACGTCAAGGAACTTCGGAAACATGCGGCATAGATTCTTGCCTAAAGCTTATGTTGGATTCAGTATTACTCGTCACTTGGGTCAAGAGTGAACTGTCACATAAGTTAGGTATATAAGGTAGAATATAGCACGGGATGTCCGTGGTGAATCTCTTGTTGGTTGGCTCAAGGAGACTGGTTATATACTACATCGTGATAGTCCAACTCTACTGATTCGACCGATGCGTGCAGAAATCACAGAGGTACACTTAAGCATCCAACTTGGCGGGGAAGTTTCCGGCCTCTGCGACATGTTAGTCTCGGTTCCTTATCCTTCAAGGTGGGCGACTGACCTCGTTGTTCATCCCATCGTTGATACCATCCACTCGGACACAGAGATCGGTAGGCAAGTAGGAACTAGGGTCGTCAGTTTAGAAATTTCGTATATAGGTGCTCGCTTGTATGGAAATGGTGACCATACCTGGCGGCATGGGGCGAAGTCCTCGCCCTTTGCGTTGATGCACTTGTGGTAATCAACGTAGTTCTGCCAACAGTGCTTGGTCTGGTTCATGTTGGGAAATCGAGCGTCGACACCTGTACGGCGGATTAGACAACGAGCGCAACAGTGTTTGTTCCATATCTCGATTTCGTCGCTTTGTATCGTCGTCTCGATCTGAGGGACAGGAGGAGAGTATTATCTTACCAGCTATTAAACAAAATTAGTCAAGTCCGTCAGAAATCGGGAGAAAGGATGACATCTTCACGATGGGATTCGGGATGGAAACTTACCGGTGACGAACTTGAAGGGCTTCGTCTCACGTTCCTCGTCGGACATTTTGGCGATTTATCGGGGTGATTTGCTAGGAGAAGGGTGTTGGCGGACTCAATCGCAATCGGTTGTCGAAAATGGTGGTGATGTATTATGAGTGAAGAGTGCCAGCTTTGGAGCTTCTCGGACCATGGGGAATCTAGCCGAATCGAATCATTGGAGCGTTATTTTAGACGCCTCAGGCCTTGGTGGCATGACACAGCGGACGCTTGGGGGGGAATTGAGCCCCACTACGATTATTTCCCACATTTTCGCTGGTTCGTGGCTTGAACCCGGTCTGCCCAGTTACCGAAGCTCCTCCCCCAAAACCTTCGATTAACGACGAAAGAATAATTCCATCATCGATAGCTCCCAAGGTTCAGCTACGAAGGTCTCCAATACCAACCACCCATCCTTTCGCCTACAGAAATCTCCCCTCAATCCGCCGAAATGTATGCTACTCGAGCTCTGAGAATGATGCCCACGCGGCGCATGATGTTCCCTGTTCCCGTACGGCCTCTGTCATTCCCTTCGCATACCCAGCTATGACGTTTACTAACGGCCCATAACAGAAGGAGGACCAGACTGGTATGCTCTCTCCCATCGCGAACCATTGACGTACCAAACGTATCCCTCGGGCTGCTGAGAGCACTGCATCGTCGTATTACTAGAGTAGAATCAATTATTGACGAATATCCACAGCACACACCATCTCCCAGCGCCTGCGAAAGTTGCGACAGATCCCGGCCGAACTGATCCCGCTCGGTTAGTTCACTTGCACGATCTAGAAGGATAGAATATGTATTGATAGTATGAGTAGGTGTCGTCGTTGGCTTTGCCGTCTTCGCTGCTGGCTACTCGAGCTTCCGCAAGTTCGCCGTAGACAAGAACCTCCGACTTAGCCGCCAAAACCGCAAGGACGAACCCGCAACGCACGGCGAAGGTCATTAAGCAAAGCCGACACGGCATACATGTGGACCTATAATGCGACCAGCCGAAGAAGGCTCACGAGGGGACGGGGTAGTTTCGGTCAGAGAAGCAAAACACTGTACATGTTACGTGTAGCCACCAAGAGTGGATATATCAAATACGGAAAATCAACCGCGGCGTAGACATCAGCCGCATGCTCTTATTTTAAAGACTTCCTTTTGTGCTTGTAAACCTGTCCCAACGCCGACGCTATGCGACAAATCCAAGTAGATACCATTAGTGATTCCCTATTCCGGTTTTGGTCCAGCGACATCCAGCCCTTCTAGTCCTTGCATTGGATCCTCCGGTCTGTCATCATTTACAGTACCCTTTGCTCCAGCGGCTGCCGCAGCACGGTCTTCCTCGCTGACGTTGTGCTCAGCAAGCCATCCTTCCTATTTCACTTGTTAGTAAAGAAGAAGTTCTAGACAATGTTTATCAGAATAGCCATACCTGCTCCCAGATTGCGGTCTTGCTACCCAGTCCTTCCTCCGCGCTCTTGGGAGGCTTGGCCGCTGAGACCTTCAATACCCTTCCGAAGAGTTCTGACTGGTCCATGTTATCGATTGCTTCTTTGGCGTCCTCGGCGTCCTCAAACTCTACGTATGCGAACCCTCTGTGTGGCTCAGTAGCGTTTGGCGCATCATTCTTGGGCAGAGTTATATCGGCGATTTCACCAAATGGTATGAAAGCGTCGTGAAGGTTCCTGATCGTAACTACAGAGGCTAAACCCCCAACGTACACCGTTGCTTTCCAACGGGCCGCGTCCGTCATTGTGTATATTGGTTGGGAGAGTGTAAAGCCTCGGCTGACCTCTTGTGTACGTATGCGAGTCGGTTTGTATGAGCTTCGAGAATGATATAGCAAATATGCAACTGGGTGAGAATTTGGGCGTGTGGCTGATTGAAACCATTTGCAGCCAAAGTCGAAAGGTTGGACCTTTAATCTTTATAAACGAGCATATTTAGTTAAAGATTGCATATAGTCACGATAGACACATGACTTGAGTTCCGTTCACCTCCGTACGAGTTCTCTCCGGATTTTTCATCAGACTATATTCCCACACATGAAGATGCGATACTACCTATTAATCGCAAATGACGTTGATTAAATCTATAACTTGGGCGTTACAACTCCTCAGGTACTGGATTATTACATGAGGCGTCGTATTCCTACGGCTGCCATCACGTGGTAGTTAGAGTGGCTGGTGCGGGTCCACACAGCACTTGGCAAAGGGAACAGATTGTGCACCGCCTTGATTTTTGCTTTGGCACTGTGAGCTCATGCGCCCACACCTACTTACACTAGGGATTGTTGGACTGCATTATCTGGCAACATAATGAATTGGCTTGTTCCTGCGTTCTCAGTCTAGGAGGCAGTCAACGTACATACCTCTCCATAGTCCGAGCCATTGCCTACATTCCTAGCTGGCCTAGAGAGCTCAATGCCACCTGGCATTTAAGCTCGTCCTCCTTCGACACACCTACCTACGTTCCTCGACTAGACCGATCCTAACTAAGCCAGTCTGCCCCTCTACGTGGTCAAGTCAACATGGTCAGACTGCGCGAGATCTCGCGCACGGCGGCTTTTGCCTGGTCGCCCAGTGCTGCAAAGCCTCTGCTAGTCACTGGAACCAGAGCTGGAGCTGTCGATGCCGATTTCTCCGACGAGACAAAGCTGGAGTTGTGGGATCTGAACCTCGATAATCAAGAACAAGGGCTGGAGCTCCAGCCCATCTCCAGCATCGCCGCCGACTCGAGGTAAATAGTCGTCATGATCTTTGTGCGAGTGCATTAGGTTGTCTAACGTGCCGTACTAGGTTCTATGACATTGCATGGGGCCAACCATCCGAAGACCACCCGCAGGGCATCATCGCCGGCGCTCTCGAGAACGGATCGCTGGATCTTTGGGATGCCGAGAAGCTTATCTCTGGCGACTCCGACGCTTTAATATCGCGAACGACGAAACATACCGGTGCTATTAAGGCGTTGCAATTCAACCCCTTGAGACCCCAGATCCTCGCCACAGCCGGCGCTAAGGGAGAGCTCTTCATTTATGACGTTCATGACCCTGAGAATGCCTTTCGCTTAGGCACTGCCGCAGCTCGATCAGACGACTTGGAATGCGTAGCATGGAATACAAAAGTGGCCCATATTCTCGCTACCGGCGGTTCTGGCGGCTTTGTTACTGTGTGGGATTTAAAGACGAAAAAGGCGTCATTGACGCTTAACAATAACCGGAAACCAGTTAGCTCCATTGCATGGGACCCGAACAACTCCACGAAGTTATTAACTGCTACTCCTGACGATACAACCCCTGTCATCTTGCTATGGGACCTACGAAACTCCAACGCGCCGGAAAGGACACTTCAAGGTCACGAGCAAGGTGTTCTGTCAGTTTCTTGGTGCCAGCAAGATGGCGATATTCTGATTTCGTGCGGCAAGGATAATAGAACGCTGGTCTGGAATCCTCAGACAGGCGAGCGTTACGGAGAGTTCCCGGAAGTTACCAACTGGACCTTCCTGACCCGATTCCACCCTCATAACCCCAATCTGTCGGCCACTGCATCTTTTGATGGAAAGATTACCATCCAGACGCTCCAAAATACCAATCCCTCTGCTGTGCAGAGTACCACTCAGAGTAGCTTGGACGGTGAAGATTTCTTTACTCAGGCCCAGAGACAGCCTCAAGGCGCCGCTTTCTCTTTAGCAAAGGCTCCAAAGTGGCTCGAGAGGCCCATTGGAGTTTCGTTTGGATTCGGCGGAAAACTTGTCATCTTCAAGCAAAACCCCCATCAACCTGGCCAAAAGCGCTCTTCCAAGATTGAGATCACACAGTTTTCTGTAGATTCTGAAATTGGGACCGCCACCCAGAAGTTTGAAGAATCTCTAAAGTCTGGCGATGTGACAGCTATTTGCGAATCTCACATAGAGCAAGCGACATCGGATGAAGAGAAGGCTGATTGGCGAGTTTTGGAGACCTTGCTCGCTGAAAACCCACGAAAGCAGATCGTCGAGTATTTGGGATTCAACGAGGAGGACGAAACAAAGGATGAATCTTCCAATGGTGTAGCTGAAGAGACTGACGAAGTGAAGGAAGCTGAACCTGAGAAAAAGAACTTGCAAGTAAAGGGACACAAAAAACGTATCTCGACTTTCTTCGCTGATGGAGGCGAAGGCGACGGCGAGGACTTCTTGGCGAGTCTCTCGGCTACAAAGGGCGCTAAAACGGATAACCCTTTCCACCTATTTGCTGATAGCGACACGGCGGTTGAAAAGCAGATCACAAAAGCTTTAATGTTGGGACGTTTTGAGAAGGCCACCGAGATTTGCTTGAAGGAAGGCCGTATGGCTGACGCCTTCATAGTTGCTAACTGTGGTGGAAAGGAGCTTGTTGACAAGGTCCAGTCCGCTTATTTGTCCCAAAAGACTGGGATCCCAAGTTATCTGCGACTTTTGGGTTCTGTCATTGTTAAAAACCTGTGGGATGTGGTTTACAATGCCGATTTGGCTGATTGGAAGGAGACCATGGTGACACTCTGCACCTTTGCGGACCCGACTGAGTTCCCAGACCTATGCGAAGCCTTAGGGGATCGTATCCTTGACTCTGGTTCTAGGAAGGACGCTTCCTTCTGCTACTTAGTGGGCTCCAAGCTCGAGAAGGTTGTCGATATTTGGGTTTCCGAGCTGGAGGAAGCTGAGAAGGCTGGCCTGGCCGAAGCTAACGACTCTACCTTCTCTGTTCACGCAAGGTCTCTCCAGCACTTCATTGAGAAGGTCGAGGTGTTCCGCCATGTGACAAAATTCCAAGATAACGAGACGTCACTTCCTTCAGGCTGGAAGCTCTCTTCTCTCTACGACAAATACATTGAGTACGCGGACATTGTCGCAGCGCATGGCCAACTCGAAATTGCCCAGAAGTATTTGAGCCTTCTGCCAGCGAATTATGGCGCTGCCGACATGGCGCGCGAGCGTGTGCGACTAGCAACCCAGAAAGTAGCTCACCAACCTGGTGCAAGACAGCCAACGCAAAAGCCAGCGGTGACTACACGCGCATCTTCTCGGACACCGTCTACCATACCAGGCTATCAGCCGCCTCAATCGGCCACCGGCATCAGTCCCGTCAACCCATATGCACCTGCTGCTGTCCAGACTCCCCCACCAAATCCCTACGCTCCGGCCACTGCGGGTAATCCCTATGCTCCATCAACTGCAAGCAATCCTTATGCTCCGCAAGGATACCAGCCATCTCAACCTCAATCGGCTCAAGTACCTCCTCCATCTCAGCATGCTGGTTACGGCCCCCCACCACCGTCATTTGGTGCTCCTCCAAGGGCGTCGACCCCATCGACGAAGCCCCCTCCAAGGGCTGCGGAAAACTGGAACGATGTCCCCCTAGTGGCGAAAGCGCCTCCTCCCCGAAGAAATACACCGAGCGCGGCTGCTGTCACGTCTCCGTTCGCCAACCAGGCGAACCAGCCGATGGCGCCACCGCCGCAAAGTCCCTATGGCTCTCAGCGCGGAACAGCGACACCACCGCCGCCTCCTCCCAAGGGAGGCCCACCACCTGGAAGAGTCATGTCTCCTCTTGGTGGGCCCCCTCAAGCTGGTCAACTGCCACCTCCTCCTCGACCTGGATCATCTGCAGCGCAGACGTACGCGCCACCCCCGTCAGCCCAAACCCCGGGAAGTGGCCCCGGCCTGCCTCCGCCGCCAATGGGCCATGTTGTACCTAGAATGCCTTCGCCTTACAACCCACCACCGACAGGCGCTCCACCCACCAGTCGATACACCCCAGTACAGCCCTCTCAGGCCAACCCTTCCCAACAGGCTCCGATGGCTCCACCACCTGCCGGTCGAGCACCTCCACCAAACCCATATGCTCCACCTCCCCAGGCGGCACCAGCTCACAACCAGTACGCTCCTTCTCCTTATGGTGCCCCACCGGTACAGCAAGGGCCACCGTCCACTGGGCCTCCGTCAATAAGCGGCGGTGGCCCACCACCTGCAACATCGCCTGCCCCTCCTCCAGCGCGAGCTGCAGCACCGGCAAAGGCGCGGCATCCACCAGGAGATCGGTCCCATATCCCTCCCAACGCTCAACAGTTAGTTGACATTCTGAGCCGCGATATGCAACGAGTAGCTGGTAAAGCGCCGGCCTCGTTCGCTCCGCAAGTCAAGGACACCCAGAAGCGACTCGGCCTGCTATTTGACCATCTCAACAATGAGGAACTAGTTAAGCCCGATACCATTGAGCAGTTGACTAAACTTGCTCAAGCGTTGGAATCCAAAGACTATCCGGAGGCACAGCGCCTCCAAGTAGAGATCCAACGGGACAAGACAGAAGAGTGTGGCAATTGGATGGTATGTTGAATTACTCTACTCGTGTGGTCAGTGCTTTTGCTAATACTAATGAATAATCTAGGTTGGAGTTAAACGGTTGATCCAAATGAGCAAAGTTACCAACTAGGATAACCATAACTATGCCGAACTGACTGTTCGTCTCCCAGGTACAGGGGACGCACGGCAAGAGCAGTTTGATGGGTGATGAAGTAGTAAAGCTGTTTACGAGTATGTGTAGAGAGTGGTCACATAGAAAGACTAGCCACCAAAATGAAAATACGAGTAATGTGCTCTGAGCAGCCTCGAGCACTAGGACTGGCCGTCTATTTTGCAGCCCAAGTAAACATTTGAGAGGACTCTGAATCGCTCAAAGTCTTTGATGTTGGAGTATACGGAAATATCCGCATTGTGTCTCATTAATGACTGATTCAAGCTCTGATTACATAAGTCAATATTAAACGCCGATGAGACGAAAATAAATCATAGGTCGATATAAGTTCGACGAAGACATCGTTAGCCCGTCTTGAAACGGTTGTAAGCGGAGCTAGGCGGACTTTATGCAAGTGTACGGGTTTTAGGGGGTAAGGAGGGCTTAAGAAGCGTTGATCAACGAGATGACTTGAGACGGTTCAGATTTCGGCGTTCATATTGTATGCCTACCTACGTATGCTATGTATGTCCTGTGGCTCGGTAAGATGGACACTTTGGTAGTCTGAAAAGGCCCCTGTATACGGCCGTATACCATCGTGGCCGAGAACCGAGTATAAAGCAGCCTCGAGGCTCCAACTATGAGGTGTAAGAAAACGACTCGTGAGGTACGACACGGCGACTGGTCTCGCTGCTCTAATACGCACCTTTCAAGAGATCAGAGATAGGTGAAAGTGACTTCTTGTAGAATCTGGAGAGAATGGAAACGCCAGCGCCCAAGCCCTATAACCTGCCGGCCGAAGCAGTATGGTTCAGTGAGACGACCTTCAACCGCTCTATGTAATACATCTAGTCACGCTTGCTAACACAATCAAGTCACCGGCTGCTCCTCCGGCATCGGGCTGGCACTAGCCCAGCACATCGCCACCAAAACGCCCTCGCAGCGCGTAGTAGCCACGGCGCGCAACCTCGCATCCTTATCACCCTCAACCTCCGGCCTCCCAGACCACCCCAACGTGCTAAAGCTAGCGCTAGACGTCACATCCCCCGCGTCCATCGAAGCCGCCTTCGAGGCAGCCCTGCAGCGCTTCAGGCGCGTGGACGTAGTCGTCAACAACGCGGGCTACAACCTAACGGGCGACGCGGAGGCCTCGCCGCGCGGCAACGCCGAGGCGCGGCGGCTGCTCGACACCAACTTCTGGGGCGCCGTGGACGTGACGAAGCAGGCGCTCGCCGTCTTCCGCGACGCCAACGCGAACCCGGCCTCGGGCGGGCGGCGCGGCGGCGTGGTCGTCAACGTCACGTCCATGGGCGGGTTCCTGGGGTCGCCCGGCAGCGCCTTCTACCACGCCAGCAAGTTCGCGCTCGAGGGCTTCGCGGAGAGCGTCGCCAAGGAGCTGCCGCCGGACTGGAACATCCACGTCGTGAACGTGGAGCCGGGGGGCGTGCGCACGAACTACGCTACGTCTTCGCTGCGGCGGATGCCGCGGCACCCGGCGTACGCGGCGGACCCGGAGGGCGCTACGAACGCTATGCTGGCGTTCATGGAGGATGAGGCGGCGCATGAGGCGTTTGCGCGGCCCGCGGAGGTCGCGGAGGCGGTTTATCGGGTCGTGGGGAGCGGGCGGCGGATCCCGATTCGCGTGCCCTTGGGACGGGATTCTTGGGGGATGGTTATGAAGGAGGTGGAGAGGGTGAAGGAGGATCTGCTGGAGTTTAGGGATATTAGCTGTGCGATGGGGGACTTGAAGCTGGAGGATATGGCGAGGCTTGTGAAGTAGAGTCTAGGAAGTCCTCGTGTATGTACTAGGGCTCTATTACGAGGTACTACATTTACTCGATTTGGCAAGTTAATCGTCCACTGCATTATCCGGGAGGTTCACTTTCGTATTGGGTCTCATAATCGAGCTATTTATTGATTTTCTCAAGTGTCTACCATCATGATGGATATCAGTAAGGCTAAGCAAAGTCGAACATGATATTTCATGGAACGGAAACCTATCCTCGAATCCCTTTTCCATATCAACATGCTATACCTCTGGGAACAGTCCGTGTAACCCCTTTATTAGTGATTATCGGCCGCCAAAGTAGGATAGCCGAAATCTTAGGATGGGTGCCAGATCTATTCTTATTAGGGTACTGTTCCCTTGATAACTCTGGTCACGACGTAGGCTATGTCGTCCTACATCTCTGGCCGAAAAGTGTGACCTTATCGAGTTGGATGTCTGCTTCTGGCCCGTTGTCTCTTCCGTGGTTGTTTAGCTGGAAGCGTTATGGCTATGCCTCAGTATGCATGTGAATGCTTTGACTTCTCAAACTCCTACTATGCACCGACATGTTCATTATGACTGCTTGTCCTGTTTTGGTTTTATTCCTGGGTATCATTAGTGGCGTAGGGGTATCTTTATTTGCTTTCTTCCTCCTCGTCGGAAGAACTCATGAATTCATCGTCTTCGTCGAAACCGGCAAATGCTCTGGTGAGCGGCTTCTTCGACGAAGTACTCGTCGGCGGCGTCGGGGCTTTGGAACTGCTAGACTGACCGGACTCTTCTTCCTCGCTGGATGAGTCCTCTTCCATAGCCTCGGTCGAGGTAGAACCATGTGACGTGCTGAGGTTGTCTTTGTAGTTTCCTGCCTTCATAGCAGCCAGGACCGCTTCGCGCGTTCGCTCGCTAGCCTCCTCCTTATCCTCGACCCATTTGCCATCCAATCGACCCTTTGTGCTGTTCTTGATTTCATGTTCTCTCTGATCTGCAGCATCGACGATCTGCTGCCATCGTGCACGTCGCTTTTCCTTCTCCTTCTGTTCCATCTCGGGCTTGATGGCTAGGTATTCGGCTAATGCCTTTGCCTCGTTGACAGTTCTGAGACGACGTCCATCAAGGTTCCTACTTGAGCCGTTCTCGTCGCCCCTGTTCCTCTTCTTCTTCGAGGACATGCGGCCACCAGCTGCTCGAAGTTGAGAGCCGAAACCACCTTTGCCACCGCATAGCGGGATTGACAGACGGAGGGATAGGAATGCATCGTCGGTGTCGCAGAGGTCAGATACCAGTTCTTGAGAACTAGAAAGGAGTTGCCGGTTTGAAAGAGTGGTTAAAATGAGCCGTGTGTCTGTCTGTGGTAGCCGGTCTTCGATGCGATGGTGTAGATCGGAGAATGTTGTGGTCGAAGGAATGGGGAAAGATAGAGTAGGAGGTAGGCCTAGGCCTGAGAAGGTCGTAACAAAAACATTGATATTTCCAGGCGCCATATTCACGGTTTCGCGATCCCGCGTGGTGAGATGGGAATGCTCGGAAAACTTTCGCAATATGTTTAGAGGTGGTGAAAGATGATGTGTTGATAGGTGAAAGGCTCAAGTTAAAGGTGAATTGAGGATTGACGATTGAAGATGGCAAGAAGTGGGCCTTATCTCCAATCTAAAGATTTAAGTTGGGTACCTTTGTACCTGACACACCAGCCACAAGCGAACAGGTCCGTGCGGTATTGATACTCAGCCACACCGTCCCACCCACTTTCCTAGTTCGCTTCCTTCTCCACCATAGGGTTTTTGCGCACAACCAAAAATTCCCCGTCCTTCAATTCAACGCAACAAAAGTTACCCGATCAGCCTGTCGAATTCACAACAATCACGCCGAGCACCCAGTTCAACATCTTGTCACCATCAACCACCGCCAAGATGCTGATTCCGAAGGCTGACCGCAAGAAGATCCACGAGGTTAGATGAACAACTTGATCTATTTCCTAGCAATGCGAGAATCCACGAGCTGACATTTTTTCTCCGTCGCAGTACCTCTTCCGAGAGGGTGTCCTCGTCGCGAAGAAGGACTTCAACCTTCCCAAGCACCCCGACATCGACACCAAGAACCTCTTCGTCGTCAAGGCCCTCCAGTCCCTGAACTCCCGCGGCTACGTCAAGACCCAATTCTCCTGGCAATACTACTACTACACCCTCACCCCCGAGGGTCTCGACTACCTTCGCGAATGGCTCCACCTCCCCGCCGAGATTGTCCCCGCCACACACATCAAGCAGCAGCGATCGCATGCTCCTCCTCGAGGCATGATGGGCGAGGGCGAGCGTGAACGACGACCATTCGGCCGTGGCCGTGGAGGTGACCGTGGCGACCGTGGTGACCGCGAGGGTGGCTACCGAAGACGTGATGCTGGTGAGGGCAAGGAGGGCGGTGCCCCTGGTGAATTCAACCCTCAATTGTGAGTTTTCTCGCCGAGCCTATCTTTGCATGACGATCCAATACTTACTATAATCAACAGCCGTGGTGGATTCGGTCGTGGCCGTGGCGCTCCCCCTTCGTAAGGAGCTTCTACTACTCTTACAAAATCCCTTCTACACACATGATGGCCGGCATGGACATGTAATCTAGGGAATGAGCACCTGCATGGTCGCGCTTCTACTCGCGTGATAGAAACTCGTGGGAGGAATCTCGGATGCACGGTTGGGAGTTATTAGGAGGGCTAAATCCTCGGAAATCATCAATGAATTATGGACGTGTTTTTGCCGTGAAGAAAACAAATTCCCAACAGTCGAGCTGCTAGCCCGGTGCCACAGGTTAATCGAGTGCGAAAGTTACCCAATCGATGAGTCTTATCCTATAGTAAGTTGGCATGGCAAGGACTCCGACCTGAAGTGAAGGTGACGCCATACTTCTAGGTCCCTACAAGGGGTGGGAACTCGAGAAGTGGTTACTATTAATTCCAAGTCCAGTCATCTAAATGCCCGCCGACTTCAGATGTTGCACATCCTTGCATAGAATGGACAACTTGTGTTAATTGTTTGCATGATATCGTGACAGTTTGACACGCATTGATGAGTCGGTAGCTTCCCGGAGTGAAGAAATGTTAGTCGTGCCTGCCCGGCGATACTGACAACGCGGAAGGTTTCCATCGGCTCCGGATTCGCCAATTTAAATATGGTAGCAACCTTCTCCTAGACCAATTCTTTTCAATCCTTTATTTCAGCCTGGCTTCTAGACGTTTTCACCTTCAACCGCTGATTGAATAACAGAGATGCACCAAGATCCACGGAGTGCCGTCATGTACATGTCAATACCGACCGAGCTACGGTATAGAATTTGGACAAAGCAAACACGGCTTGCGTACTTGGTGCTCCAGGAGCCGGAAGCTCCAGCACATGCAGATCCAACCGCGCGCATAGAGCACACGAGTTCACTGATACTTGCTCAAGTCTACTTTATCTGTACCTATACTATTGAACACTCGGGACGAGGAACCCCATCTTGGACACAGCCCAGCCTACCCCATACTGTTTCGATACAGTCTCAGCTGCAGCGCGATCACTCTGCGCTTGGGCTCGAAGCTTCGTCACACATCAAAGTATGTATAAGTACATCTCCTGATGCTTATAGGACGCTGGGGCATTCAATATCGACTGGTTGCTTACTTTTACTCATCTCTGCGACCCACGGCCTTTGGAGACGACTGGCCAGTCAACTTCAATGTGGGATATCTATGTTAGCCACATCACCACATATCATTCGACAATTATCAATTGATATGAGGGGTTATCTTACACGCTCAACGAACTTCCTTCTCTTACAATCATACAAGTCGCGGGGTCAAGTGACTACTTCGAACCTCCTGACTTGAAAAGGTTTACCGGGCCATCCGACGACAGGTCAAAACTCATTCGTCTCAGAGATGGTAGCAAATGCCATTGGACTATCAGCCAGTAGCACAACTGTACCGCCAGTATAAGCGACTGTGTCAACACGGAGATACGAAGTACCGACAGACAATGTTGAATACAAATTCTTTCTGGAAGCATGATGACGCTGTGGAGCGTCAAAGCAAGATGACGTCTAAACCCGTTCAGAATTCTTAGCGGCGGCTCCCCATCACATCCTATCAGGCCATTTTCAGTAAAACTGTATGCCTACCAGGGCTAGTCATTTCCTACCTACACATTCATACTGCTCGAGTGGGGCTCAGTGACACTCGCAAATTCAACCTGCACTAGCAAGACACGAGGTAATCTTTGGTACCTAGTCTACAGTAGGTAGTTGTTCTATCGAACTATACTCGCTGTGGGCCTACTTCGGGTTAGTCAACCCAACCTGGAATGAGCCAAGGGTGTAGCTTGTCGATTCGTCTGCGAGGTGAACGCATCCATCGTCCATGGCGGGGTGTAGCGGCGGTAGGTCTGAACTATTGCCCCTCCTTTACCCTCCTTTGACTCTTGGTGGCATGGATAGCTCTGCAGGCAAACTCCTCCTCGGGGCCAATCCCATTAAGAAACCGTGATCGCTGCGCTGGGGCTTGTCCAGTTCTCCTCCCGCAATGGCCTAAATAAGAAGACGCTTCTCCCGGAATCTTCGTATTCCTCCCAAGTTTTCCTTCATAACTAATTTCAACGAGACGGCCTGCTCCGGTTTGGATACAAAACAACAGCCTCTAGTTGCCCTTGTCTGTCCTTGACATACCCAACGTTTTGCGCATTGGCATCCTCGCAAATACTTTCTGTTAGAATACCCCTCATCAAATAGTAGACTCCGAGTCTTTCGAAAACAAGATGGCTTCGCTCCCAAAGACCATGAAGGCTCTCCGGTTAGTCACATTTCCCTCCAAAGCTCCATGGAGACCATATGTACCCATTCACGGAAAGCTCCTTGAAGCTTTTGCTGCTTGCTCGTCTTGCGCGTAGAAACTAACAGTAATGATCTTCGTAGATATGAGAAGCCAGAAGTATGGGGTATCGTCGAAGTTCCTTTACCCAAGCTGCGACCCGGTGACGTTCTCATCAAGGTCAAGGCAAGTAGTATAAACCCAACGTTCTGTAGCTCAGCAATTGGATTAACTCGGATTTTCTCTAGGCCTGTGGTGTTTGCGGTACCGATTTGCACATCCACGAAGGTGAATTCATCGCTGAATTCCCTCTTATTCCTGGCCACGAGACGATTGGCGAGGTCGTCGGTATGAATCCCATTCGAGTCAATATGGACTACGCAGCGAGACTGACAATCACTCTTAGCATTCGCCGATGACGTCAAGGGCTTCGAGGTTGGCGACCGAGTTGCCGCTGACAACTCAGAGCTCTGCGGTCACTGGTAAGTATAATGTCCGTATCCATGTTGTGGAAATATAACTGACTCAGCTCTCGAAAGCTTCTACTGCCGAAGAGGCCAGGAGCTACTGTGCGAGGACTTCAAGGCCCACGGTGTTCTAGGACTGGATGGTGGCTTCGCCGAATACGTATGTGCTCGCGACCTTCTTTTCGTCCTCAATAAGCTAACTTGGCCGTCCTTAAACTTAGGCCGCTTACACCCAAGGTCGTCTCTTCAAACTAAAGAACATCAGCGATGTTGACGCCACCCTAATCGAGCCTGCCTCATGCGCTATGCATGGTCTCGAGAAGATCGCGCCGAAGCCTGGATCCCACGCTCTTTTGATCGGTGCTGGTCCTACCGGTCTCATGATGGCTCAATTCCTGTAAGGGAGGCGAATATTAATCTCTGTTAGAATACGATGCTGATCTTCTTAAATAGGAGGCACAGCGGTGTTTCGCAATTGACCATTGCTGCCCCCGAGGGTTCCAAGATGGAATTGGCCAAGAGCCTCGACGCCGCCGACTTCTATGTTCCCTTGTCCCGATCAAACCCGGCTCCTCAGTGGGAACAGATCAAGAAGGACAACCCCTATGGTTTCGACATCGGTATGTAGCCAATGCTCTCGTGTGATGATCAAGGCACTGACACGGATGTAGTTGTGGAAGCTAGTGGTAGCTCTAAGGTTCTTGAGGACGCCATCAACTACGTTCGCCGAGGAGGCAAGCTGGTCTGCTATGGCGTCTATCCCAACTCTGCTCGCGTTTCTTGGCCCCCATCTAAAATCTTCGGTGATGGTAAGTCGTATGATACAATTGCATGAAGGAGCTGTTACTGACCCGACTTAGAAATCACCATCATCGGTTCTTTCTCCGAAACGTACATGTTCCCGGCCACAATTGACTACTTGGACAGCGGCAAGGTCAAGACCAAGGGCATTGTCAACAAGGTCTTCAAACTCGAGCAGTGGGGTGAGGCTCTAGAGAGCATCCGAAACAAGTCAGCCATCAAGGCCGCCATCGTATTCGACTAGATCTAGAGGCCATAGAGGGTGTCTCAGCAGAAGTAAAAGATATGAATGGTGAAGATGTGTAGTTAGATGAACTGTAGTTAAAACAGACTTCTACCTTGAATAGAAGAAAAAAATCCGATTCGCCATTCTGCTAGTGCCATCTCCCCAGGTCCGCACACGATGAGGCTAAGCTGCGTAGTTGAAAACAGCCAATGAATAACCCAACCATCTTCCCGAATAGGGATGCGGAACTTGCGCGGAGTGGTGAAATAAGATGTAAGGAGGACGTCATTCGCTAGGTCGGGTGTCCCGTCGTTAATATAAGCAACAACGACCCCACGACCTTGATGGCCTACCCCGTCCTTCGTGGGTAACCGCTTATGCAGGTGTGAAGTGTTAATCAATCCCACACCCCTCTCCTTCTTTAGTATAAGAACCCTGAGCCCAATATGCCGACCGCTGTCGTGACAGGGGCTAACTCTGGCATCGGCCATGCTTTCGCCGAGCTGCTCATTCGAGAGGTACTACCAGCTTCTCTCATATAAGGTAGACGCGGTCACCGTATTTGATGTTTGCTCTGAGGGCACCTTACTGCAGGGCTACGATGTCACCGCCGTCGACGTCAACCCAGGCGACAAAATAACGTCGCTACGCTGCGAGAAGGCGCAGGTGGACGTCGCGTCGCCCGACTCGATCGCCGCGTTCAAGAAGGCGTACGGCGACGGGCCGCTGGACCTCCTCCTGAACATCGCCGGCGTCATGGCGCCGCACGAGCAGGACGCGCTGGCGACCGTCTCGCACGACACGCTGCTCAAGACCTTCGGCGTGAACACGTTTGGCCCGCTGCTGCTGACCCAAGCCCTCCTCCCGAATCTGCTGAAGGCGGGGAACGCGCGGCTGGGCGTCGTGTCGAGCCGCGTGGGCAGCATCGCGGATAACAGGAGCGGCGGCTCGTACGCGTACCGCGCGAGCAAGGCGGCGGTGAATAGCGTGTTTAAGAGCGTGGCGGTGGATTTGAGGGGGGGTGGGGTTGTCGTGGTGGTTATGCACCCGGGGATCGTGAGGACGGGGTTGGCGCCTGGTAGTAGTTGGGCTTCGACGGAGGCTGTTATGCCAGAGGAGGCGGCGGAGAAGCTGTATCAGGTGCTCCTGAGCAAGGGGTTGGGGGAGACGGGGAGGTTTTGGCATCGTGAGGGGTTTCAGCTGGAGTGGTGACTGAGTGGGTTCCTATGTACCTAGGTAGGTGTCTAAGTGATGGGATGCAAGGTTGGAAGATTGTATTCTTGAAGGAACGCAATCGCATTAGGACACTAAAAACCCACAGGGTGGGCTACCTCTAACCATCTTCCATGAAGAAGGCGCGCATCATCTACCGCCGTAGCCGTCGTCTTACGTCGCCTGGCTATCTACGTCCTCCCCCGAAGCACATTGCGATGTCCTTTCCTCTAGAGCCCTAAATAGGGGCATCTAGATCCAGGTTCCGAATCTCCACCACTTACCGCGCCAGCGGAACATTCTCGGCTCGGGTTCCTCCTCCTCCGGCGGCGGCTCCTGGTACTCCAGGCCGAGAGCCTTGAGGAGCTTCCAGGTGTCGTGGATCGGAAGGTCGATGCCCTTGATGGTCTCGTCGCACCAGCCGGCACCCACACACCGTCGTCCGACGAGGCGAGCGTTGCCACCCGCGAGCGCCACTCGCTTGTCAGCGATCCCTTGAAACGTGACGTTGAAGCGGTCGCGGCGGATGTCCATGTGGCCCTTGAGTTCGGCGAAGACTTGATCCTTCGAGTTGCGGATCTCGAACTCGCAGATGCCGAAGCTGATCTCGATTGGGCTTGGGTTTGCGATGTGCAGCGTGATTGCAACATTGACGCGGGCCAGGCTGTTGGTGTTGCTGCCGATGCCAATGGGGGTAGAGGGTCTACCGATGACGGTCACGGAGTTGACGCTGATGTGCGGTCCGTTCATGCCGTCCATGCGGATGTCTCGCTCATAAGTGATGGCTTGCGGAGCAACGCCGAGAGCCGGGACGCAGATCATACACTGACCGTTCTTCAGCGAGAGCTTGGCGATATTTCGTTTGATAGCCGGGACTACGAAGAATTGCAGGGCTGTGGTGTCCGTTATCTGGACGATCTGCTTCTCCACCACAATGGGAGAGCCGCCGGGAGTCGTAATGATCTCAGGAAGAGTTATCTTCCCGAAGCAACCGGCCACACTGTGAAGCTCGACCGTCATGGGGGAGAGAGTTGCCTTGGCCGGCCCGGTCTTCGAAGCGCGAGCCTCGAGGGAGACGAGGAACGAGCTATTCGCATGTTTAGATACACCGAAGAGCAAAGGGGGTTGTGAGGCGACGTACTCATCGGTTACATTGCTGATGCGGATGAAATCGATGTCGAGCTCGCTGAACCTCAAAATGGCGTTAACCACGCTCTGAAATGCTGCATCCATGTGTTGGCGGTTTCGCTGTATGATACCCTGAAAGCTGAAGTCCGTATTTGCGGAAGCCTCAGAGCGCGCTCGTCGACTAGCCCTTTCGGAGAGGTGAAATCCAATCATTGTGGCGAGTTTGCTGATATCTTAGTGGATGAGTTGGCAGTGACACTCGAGTTTGAATGATGCTTGGGTGAGTGACAATGAATGGATTGTGTGCGTTTGCCTGGTTGGGTGGACGACCTGTGCACACAGGTCGGTTGGGCAACTCGGTGGGCTATTAGTACTACTGTTGCAAATACATGAGGGCTTGCTCCATGACGACGAAGGGATTCACGCCGAGGATTCACAAGCATTACTCATATGAGTCCGGCGGACTCATGTTTCGGCTCAATGGGACATATCGTATGGGATGGATGGAAAAGTCCACTATGCCTTCGTTGGGACATAGACGATATGGTCCTCTACTAAGTATATATCGTGATACCTAGGAACTACTACGTAAAGCGCAAGTCTCTGAAGTCGCAAAATCGAAGGATTTTCACCATTTTCCCTGTAAAGGCGTCTAGTGGTGAGGCGGGGGATAGCTTCAGAAAGAGACGAACGACTGCCTTGCTGAAGCTTTCTAGGCCTGTGCTATGAATTCAACCCTCTTTAGCCGATCTTTGGGCTCTTGTTAACTTCTTCACTTACCCTGACCAAATGATCTGTATCAATGGTGATGAAGTAGCCTTCACTTCTTGGTTTCGAGAATGAACAAACGCCTGCTCTGGAATAGGGGCTTCTCCCAATTTCTAGGCGTACTTCTCAGTTGGAAGCGTACTCGAATGAGCTGGTTGAGCTGGTTTTATCAGCCGTAGCAAGAGGTGGAAAGGTCAATCTTATATATGTCCTTGACCTGATGCCATTACCCGAGAGGTTGGTAAACGAAGTTTTGTCATCGTAGTTAAGAGATTGTCAGTGCTGATATAATTGCTGACTCAACTGA
Organism: Hypoxylon sp. FL0543; assembly: GCA_022578575.1. NCBI lineage: Eukaryota > Fungi > Ascomycota > Sordariomycetes > Xylariales > Hypoxylaceae > Hypoxylon > Hypoxylon sp. FL0543. The sequence goes on from MU393995.1 coordinate 789,836, forward strand.
CAGAAATCCCTCTTCCAAACGAAGGCATACTCGCTTAATTATGATTATAAGTAATCCTCATAACTGAGTTTTGAGGAGCGAGAGTGTCTCCGCCTGGGGAACCAGGTGCTCATAACGCCAACTGGTCGCGGGAGGCTGTGGGATACCTACCCCTATTCGCCAGCCAGACAGGCACGACGCCTTAACTCCTACATCGAATCCAGTTAACGTATTCATGAGAGACGTTATGCTGTGTATACTTTTCTAGCTAGATGCGGCTGCAGAAGAGGCGGCCAGCGAAAAGCTGCCAAAACGAGGCCGGTTATGCCTGTTAAAACCCGGTCGCCTGAACTGCGGCGACCAACAAGCCATGGTAAAAATGGCGGCATTTCGTACTGGGGGGTTCAGACGCTGCCAATGTCGAAAGTCTAGACTATTGTGCCAAATTAGCTCATCTACTGAAGCGTGGAAGGAGTGCCGAGAGACATGATATCATCTTGACTCCTACCAAAAGGTCCATCGCGGTGTGAAGTAAGAGCCTTATCACACTTATAAACCCGTTAGTCATGTGTTGGGTTTGCAATTCTGCCAGAACGACTTCATTCGAGTTAGCAGACTTGACGAGAAATGCTAGACGTAAACAGAAACAATTGACCTGTAAATATCGAGGGACGTAGGCACCCATAGACTGGATGACTACATATGTATGTACCTCTTACTACATATACGTACACACAAGTTGGGCCTATCAACCGTGAGGTCTGGTTAGAGTTCTTACGCACAGGCGTAACCGTTTTGTTTCGTGTCGGGTAGCATTGCCTCAAGTAGATATTGTGAATGTCATTTGGATCACAACATGATGCGTTTTGGCTTCTCTTAGCATAGTTGAAGTTCAAGACATACTTTTAGATTTGGATCCCTTACGAAAGTTCAAATTTGTCTGCAGCTGAGCTTGTCTCACCTGTACTTGACGAAATGGTACGAGCACCACAGGTGAAGCGGCTGCAATCTTAGAAGTACCACGTCATATCGTACAATTTGATGGACCCCTGTAAAGTTGCTCGCGGGGGACGGTGGGGCCATTACGGTGCGCTAAGGCCGCTAGGAACCTGTCAACCGTGCTGCCTGGGCTAAATTCAAGGGGTTTCGGGAAGCGGCAAGCGTCATGGTTGGCTCATTGTCTTTCCTGAGCCGTCCCAATTTCCAATGGCGATACGAAGCCTTTGGGCAATTTCGACCGAGCATCTTCAATGTTCCCAAACTTCCCCCTCTAGATATCGTTCCACCTTGTAATCTAGTTCTCAGCATCTATGTCTTTGCGGAAGACATCGTCATATGAGGAATTGTTGGCGGATCCTCCTTTTGCGTTTGATCCGTGTTGATTTCTGTCAATACCATCTTTAGGTGGTAGGCACCTAGGTAGGCATTGCCGCCGCCAAACGATCCAATTCGTCCACGAGCCTCCTGCTTGCCTAGCTACCTGAAGCCAAACCTTGGGTAACCACTGCCTCCTAAGCTAGGCCCTTCGACGTAAAGAAGTCATGCGGATAAAGAGATAATTGCCCCTTCTTTCTGCCGGCTCTTCCCAACTCCCACAGCCACACACGAGCATTATGGCCCGTCCTAATCGACCCTCTCTGGGCCATTATGACTTCGCTCTTCGTGATCCACCGACGAACGAGTCACTCCGCCGGCCGAGAGCTAATCTGAGACTTCCCGCGTTCGAACCCATCAGGACTACTCAAGTTCAAGTCGATTCGAGTTCCGACGACGACGACGATATACCCGTCACCAAGCCGAAACGACCTGCCCAGCATTCTCGTTCAATGAGCCATCCGTTTCCCTCCTTATTCTCTAGTAAAAAGAAGAAGAATGCCAGACCCGGCGATCAATCCGGTGCTGAAGACTTCACCGAAGATCCGAGCCCTTCCAAATCAAAAGTACACCCGAGCCCGTATCAGAATGCAGCTTCTAGGAGAATACCGCGCGGTCCAGCAGATTTTGCAACCGGGAATTGTATGACGTGTGCTAGTCTGGTCAGATGGCCCAAGGAGCTTCAGGTCTTCAGATGTACCATCTGCTTGACAATAAATGATCTCAAACCATACGATCCCGCCGCTGGTTACATACAGTCGAACACAAATGGGTCCTTGCAACCAAATGAACCCGATTTTAGCCCCTCGCGACCATTATCACAACCTCGTAAGTTCAGCTTTATTCCAGGAGATGCTTTTCTTTTATACTTACCATAGTAGAACGCTCAATATCGCTCGATCGCACGAAACACATCATCAAGCAATGCTTGCGATCATCCTTACAGTCTTGGATGTCTGCAAATTCACAGCAAGAGCGCCCTGAAGCTTGGCCTGGCGGACACTCGACTGGGCCAACTAATCAGTATTTTGCACATCGCGAATCCCCAAACAGACAGGATAATTCGCCCGCATCGAGCACCAGCCCGCCTAGTTATATCTATAATGCTGTCTTTGACGATCTCGCCGAGCTCAATCTTGAGCCAAATCCTTTAAACAGTAGCGTATCTATGTCGAGATCGCATTCGACATCCTATCCCGATGCCAGAAGCGCAGCCTTTCCTGGTGCTAGTCAGACCGGTGGACGGGGCTCCAATCCAGACGCTGCAGCTTCAGAATTGGAGCCGAAGAGAATTTTCAAGAGATTGGAAGAGTATCTTGTTTCATGCTTTAGTTCCTACTCGTGTATTAACAATTCGTTCGTTACGCGGCACATGAGTGCTAATTCTAGACTTCCCGCTGGTGTTGTCAAAAAGCGGTCCGTGGACAATAAAAGGGATCCGATTCGCGACGACGGTCCTATATCAGAACTTGACCCCAAATTGTTACTCTTGGGTGATTTTGCAGAGAACGGCACATGGTGGACTGGAAGCCAAGAAGACGTTCTGCCTTCGAAGAATATACCGAGGCGGAAGGACGATGTGCCTTCGATTGTAACGGCCAAATCGCCTCGAATTGATTGGGACATGGTTACTGAATGGTATCATACAGTAATCAACGTAGGCGAGCAATGGCCCCTAATCTGCGCTGAGATATTACAAAGCGATCGATCTCAGCTCCTCGGAAACGCAAAGATGGAGGAGTTTGAAGCTCTAGTTGTCCCAGCTCGGGAACACATACAGCGAGTCCTCTTGAAGTGCACAGAAACACTCTTAAAGCGACCTGGTCGACTCTTGAAAGAGCCTCAGGATGTTCGCTTCCTACTTTTGCTACTGGCTAACCCACTTATTATTTCGACGTCTAAGTCTTTTATCAACCAACACGAACGTTCGAGCAAGGGGAAAGGTGTAGCCGGAGAACACAGTATGGATTCGCAGGCTAGGTCTTCGCTCGGGCGACACTCTGGAATCATTAAGCGAATTCTTGGTCTGCTCGCGAACTCGTCAGAACAATGCCACCATCATCTAATCACCTGGTTCTCTAGATTGCCTGAGCATCTCTTCCTTCAAACGAAAGATCTTGTTAGTAGTTTCGTTACCTACCGGTTGACTCGACAGAGCGAAAAGAAGGTAGAGCCACAGATCGATGTAACTGGTGGTCTGATACCGCAGATGCCCAATTCTCGCTCCGGTAACACACCAGCGACATTACACGCCGCCTTGGAAGCATCGAAGTCTAAGAAACAAAAGCAACCTGTCGAACCAGAGCGTGCAGCGTATACAGATGACTGGCAAATCAAAGCCGCTGCGCGAGTTATGGCTCTCATATTTTCTGCCAATAAACTAACATATGTTCGACGCAATAATAGACTTGATGGGCGTAGCCATGGCCACTTGTTATCGACGAGCGACTTTTACAATTCGCTGGTTGACTGCCTAGACTTCCACGCCGATTTCGAACTATGGGAATCGAAAAGAGGCAGATTTACTTTCTGCCAATATCCATTCTTTCTGAGCATATGGGCGAAAATACAGATATTGGAATTCGATGCTAAACGACAGATGGCTGGGAAGGCAAGAGAAGCTTTCTTCGATAGCATCTTGACTCACAAGAATTATGCACAGTACCTGGTTCTTAGTATCCGTCGAGAATGTCTTGTCGAAGATAGCCTCAAGAAAGTAAGTGAGGTGGTTGGTAGTGGCAGCGAGGATATCAAAAAAGGTCTACGCATCGAATTTCAAGGCGAAGAAGGCGTTGACGGTGGCGGGCTTCGGAAAGAATGGTTCCTCCTCCTCGTGAGGGAGGTATTCAACCCAGATCACGGTAAGCTTCTCACTGACCATATCGTAAGATCATATCTAATTACCTGTCTGTCTTAGGGCTTTTCGTTTATGACGAAGACTCCCGTTTCTGCTACTTCAATCCGAATACCTTCGAGACATCAGACCAATATTTCCTCGTCGGAGTATTACTTGGGCTAGCTATATATAACTCAACGATACTCGACGTCGCCTTCCCTCCTTTTGCTTTTCGAAAGCTGCTTGCGTCCGCTCCTCCTCCTGCTGTGGGCGCACCTGCACACTCACGACCGACAATGAATTATACATTGGATGACCTGGCCGAATTCCGCCCAGTGCTTGCAAGGGGGCTTCGGCAGTTACTAGATTACGAAGGGGATGTGCAATCTACCTTCTGTCTTGACTTCATGATCGAAGTTGAAAAGTATGGTGCTAGGACTCGGTTACCTCTCTGTCCCGGGGGCGAGTCCAAGATGGTAACGAACTCTAACCGGCGAGAATATGTCGACCTTTACGTCAGATACTTACTCGACACCTCGGTCAGCCGGCAATTTGAACCCTTCAAACGAGGCTTCTTCACCGTATGTGCTGGTAACGCGTTAACACTTTTCAGACCAGAGGAAATCGAGCTGCTTGTCCGTGGTTCAGACGAGCCATTAGATATTACCTCTCTGCGGGCAGTCGCAGCTTACACGGGCTGGCCAAAGCACGTGAACCCAGAAAGGGAGCCAACAGTGCAGTGGTTCTGGGATACCTTTAGGAGAGCATCTATTGCAGATCAACGCCGGCTCTTGTCGTTCATAACTGGCAGCGATCGCATCCCCGCCATGGGTGCGACATCTCTAGTCATTAGGATCAATATCCTTGGCGAAGACGAAGGGCGGTTCCCTTCTGCAAGGACATGTTTCAACATTTTATCCTTGTATCGTTACACCTCACGAACGAGGTTAGAATATTGTTTGTGGAGAGCGGTTCATGAGAGCGAGGGATTTGGACTCAAATGAGAGTAGGGGACGGGTTCTCGTTCTCGTTATAGCATTGCATTGGCGTTCACGGGCTCGTGACGAGCAGCGGAACGTGACATGCCGGAATACCCATAATGAACATTGAAATGTCATATGCTATGGTTCGCATGATACTTGGATGGTGACGCTCCACCTTGGAGCAAGAGGACAGTTGTGACCGGAGTGGCGCTCATCCGGACAATACCAACCTAGCTGTATTAGTATGGCAGTCTATGGCACTTATAGCGAATGATGGTGGAAAACTTGATAGACGAATCCCTGTGGCTAGTTCTGCCAATGTCCATTACATTGAGATACGTGCCTTCAGCCTTGGTGATAGCATAAGGTGTAACCTATAATCTACGCTGCGGAGAAGAAATGCATCACATCGAAATCTTACTATGTATCAGAGTCGGCTGAGAGTTAGACCCTGTCCCTGATGTTCTTGTAAACGCCGATGTTTCACTAGTAGAGATGAGAACAATTAGAATATTATATGAACCGTTCAAGACTCTGATCTGGGAGTCTCAAAGCATAGCTAATATGCCAGCAGTTATAAGCTATCAAACTTCATGTACCAGGAACCCTTTTAGGCCAGAATCATCCATGGTGTCTTGTAAACGGATATGGAAGCGCGGCCAAGCGGCAAAGTCGTTAGCTGGGATTCACGTAGGATCCGCATCATTAGTAAAAAACCCGGCTCGCGACGCCCAATGACAGGCTCGGTGGTGTACTAAAAGGGTAAATCTGATATTATGTCTGAAAGGTGAGACTTTCTCGCCGGGGAGTTTCAAATAAGTGGTAAACAGAATATTGAAGGCGATGGAGCCGGGTTAGTGAGAGTATGTTCATAGTCTGTCGGGCCTCTTTCTTCAAGATTAAGTTTGATCTTTAATGGTCACTTTATATTTCACCCCTTATAGTATGACAAATGTCGAGTTATGTTATATTCTATTATATTCAGCTATTACATTGACACTCATATTCGGTTGTGAATCAATACCGTGGAGCTTCTTTGGAAATTTCCTAATAGAAATGTAGTCTTTATTGTCGCTTAGAAGTCATACCATTTTATAGATATCGTTGTGGTAGGTGGCTATAGCCTTGTGAATACATATGATCAGTGGAGTCATATATATTAGGTATATATATATAGAAAAAGAGAATTCTAAGGTATTTTCTGTTCCTAAACAATATTGTCATCATCGCGAAAAATCTTGAAGCGAAGTGGCAAGTATGGATATTACGCTTGACTTGCTTCACTTTCTCAATCTGTTCTCTTGTATAACGAACATGTTGTATAGCTGACAAATGGCTATTCGTTATTCAATCGTGTAACGTTTTGGTGGTGAGTAGCAAGTATGTATGATTGGTGCCGGCGGTCGGGGTCCGAGACCCACGAAATTACCGAAGACAGAGGTCTAGAAGGAGTCAAATTTCCACGGGGAACCGACTTCGCTTAGACGATGGAGCTATGCAAATGTATAGCGCGGGTATCCGGCGCGAGGAGAATACGACTACTGCTTGTCCAGGTTAGTAGGGAGACTGGGGAGGATATGGATGCTGCCCTGGGCGGGATCACGCCAGCCGTTCGGGCCTATTCCCCAGCCTTGTGTGGCGCTGCTATTGATCAGTCATGACTTCACTGGAATACCTACCTAGAAGCTTCTTGATTAGTGGAGGGCATTTGGTAAGCTGTGCTCTGCTTACTGCTTGCGTAGGCTCTTTTGACACGTTGAGCCCCTACCCATCCACATTGGCTGGCCAGCCAGGTTGAAGGTTTTTGTCACGCTAGCGATGTCGGATTGGGAGGATTAGAATGGATTCTTGACTCACGAGTCACACGGTAGGGCGTGATAATCAGTACGAGTTCAATGGCGAGCACTGATAGCAATTTATGGGCAATTGCATGGATCTTCTGCGGCGATTTAGCTGGCACAGGGTTTCTTCCCAAACTCCGATACCTTGCGGTCTTTGGATGCAGGTAATGGGGGACCCTGAAGGCGACCCTGGACCAAGTTGAGACTTATTTCTTTGTCCGCATGTAGTATGTGTAAGCTTTGAACGCCGCCGCCGCCTTAGCAGTGACAAATCGCCATCCGAACGCAAATCTGTCTGACTTGAAATATTCAGAATTGGAATCGACGGAAGGCTATTTTGACATTGCTGTCCCGGCCAAATGGACTACATTTGAAGAGCCGAGCTACATCGGATAGAATCGTGAACGTATTCCGTATCTTGACCGAGAACCCGTTAGACATTCGTGCCATTATCGTTTGGCACAGTCTTGTGGCTTTCTTCGGCTGTAGCAGAGTGACTTGTAATATACATGGCTATCGCTGTTGCTTGAGGCCCTTGATAGTTTCGAAGTAGATCCTGAGATGTTATCCTGAGGAATATAATGAGTTCTGCCTCATGGGTTGAGTTATTTTCTATGATAATACGCATTCATATATTGGGGGGTTGAAAACTGACAAGAATGAGATGGGACTTCGAATTGGGTCTGTGTGATGTCAACGGAGCTCGGGTTACGCACTGTCCTAAGAGCTCGCCGGAGTTACGAGCCCTATACTTTCAACCCAGCTGAATGGACGCATGTCCGTGTCCCCCGTCCGTAACGCTCTCCTATACAATAACGGGGAGATAGAAAACCGAACACATTAGAGAAATGATTGATAGAATCGACTAGGTTGTTGATTATTATTATTATCTTGAATTTTCGTCTTCTGGTTATCCAATGTACTCGTTTGATCTGGAAAGTCAGCTCATACCTCTCACCATATATGTGAAGACATCGTATTCATGAGAAACATCTGATCTCTCAACCGTGATTGTGCTAGCTGAAGTCCAAGAGCAGTGGCGGGGTGGTGCGGATGTAACTGGGAAGTACCGCCTAGCAGATTGTACAGTGGAAATTGTAGGAATTCCCCGATGGAAGTTGCTTTTACCCCTCCAGAGACAAGCCCAGACAGGCGCTGCAGGGCCAATTCCGTGGGAGGGATTGAGCACCCCACCTACCTACCAGAAGGACGTCAGGATAAATGCCCCATGTGCGTACAGTACTGTGTAAACTGTACGTCAAAATGGCATAGTATATCACAGTATGACTCGCACATGGGGCATTTATCTTGACGTCCTTCTGCCTACCCACCCTGCTGCATCATATTTTTTCTTGGTATTGTCTCTCAACCTTTTTTATTTATGTCGCTCATATGCCATCATTGACCACCTGCCCCTCCAAATCCCTCTTCCACTCAACAACCACGTATTTAATCTGACCTTTCTGCTTCTCAGTTCTCTTAAGAGATCATTCCGATCAAGTCTTGAGATTTCGCCAGAGCTTAATAATACAACGTCAATCCTTCTCTATGTACACTACAGGTAAGAGCCAGCTTTCCCCTCATCGGCTGACTTCGTTACCCCGCCATTGCATTTCCTACATGAGCATCGTAACGTTCGACGAGCTCATGGTTCCTGCCCCGCCAACCTGGATCGCTTGGCTTCGTTTCGGGCTTGGAAGTTGTTTCCGCAGCAGTCTGGGCGCGACACGACAAGAATTGGCAATTGCTATTCTCATAGTAGCAATTTAACTTTTGTCGATCGCGGACAGCCGTGTTGTACTCAGCTGAATAGAAATACCGCGTTTCCTCAACTGTTTTGCTGAATCTAACCTCTCACTGCATCATAACTTCACACTCTTCCCTACAACCCGAGCTTCCACTAACTTCAATCTTTTCGAAACCCTAGAAAAAATGGCTCCTATCAAGGTCGGCATCAACGGATTCGGTCGTATCGGCCGTATCGTCTTCCGTAATGCTGTCGAGCACGACGACATCGAGATTGTTGCCGTCAACGATCCCTTCATCGAGACTCACTACGCAGAGTACATGTTGAAGTACGACTCGACACACGGTATCTTCAAGGGAACCGTCTCTTATGACAGCGATGGTCTCGTCGTCAACGGCAAGAAGGTCAAGTTCTACCAGGAGCGTGACCCCGCCAACATCCCCTGGAAGGAGACTGGTGCTGAGTACATTGTCGAGTCGACCGGTGTCTTCACCACTACCGAGAAGGCCAAGGCTCACTTGAAGGGTGGTGCCAAGAAGGTCATCATCTCTGCTCCCTCTGCTGATGCCCCCATGTACGTTATGGGTGTCAACGAGAAGACCTACGACGGCAAGGCCGACGTTATCTCCAACGCTTCCTGCACCACCAACTGCCTTGCTCCCCTCGCCAAGGTCATCAACGACAAGTTCGGCATCATTGAGGGTCTCATGACCACTGTCCACTCCTACACTGCCACACAGAAGACCGTCGATGGTCCCTCCAACAAGGACTGGCGAGGTGGCCGTACCGCTGCTCAGAACATCATTCCCAGCAGCACTGGTGCCGCCAAGGCTGTCGGCAAGGTCATCCCCGAGCTTAACGGCAAGCTCACCGGAATGTCCATGCGTGTCCCTACCTCCAACGTTTCCGTTGTCGACTTGACCGTCCGCCTCGAGAAGGGTGCTTCCTACGACGAGATCAAGGAGGCCATCAAGGAGGCCGCCAATGGCCCTCTTAAGGGTGAGTTCCACTTCCCCACCATGAATATCTAGGCTATATCAGATACTAATGCTCTATAGGAATCCTCGCTTACACTGAGGATGATGTCGTCTCCACCGACTTGAACGGCAACACCAACTCTTCCATCTTCGATGCCAAGGCTGGTATCTCTCTCAACAAGAACTTCGTCAAGCTCGTCAGCTGGTATGACAACGAGTGGGGTTACAGCCGTCGTGTCCTTGACCTGCTCGCCTACATTGCCAAGGTCGATGCTGGCAAGTAAATTCTTATAAACTCTCCCTAATGACTGAAAGCTCTGGCGGCGTCAAAATATGCGGTTGTTGGCTTTCATTGAAATAAAGGTTGCCAAGGAACATGGCTGGGGGTTTCGTTTTGAGCAATATGGCATTAGTGATTCAGAAATAATGAAATAAAAAAATCGATGCACTACATGAGTTGTCCGCTGTGAGACTGGTAGTACAGTATGATTCCTTAATTTCCGTTCAGGCCTTCGAGGTACTCTCACGTAGTCACCATTCATGCTAAATGCATTGGGGGTTAAGTTGAACCGATGCAAAGGTTGTAGAAACGAAGTGTAAACCTCGAAAAGCATTTTGATTGCTATCCGCTTACGCCGACGCACCTATAATACACTCTTCTATTTCGTAAACGTTTCATCCAGTTGGAAGAGTAGCTTTCTTTGGTCTCTCTCGCCTAAGCTACCTGATTTTGGTATCCATCCAACGCCACTGAAAGGGGAAGAACAAAAGCAAGGGGCCCATCCGTACTACGCTCGCTCAGCTGATCTCCATGGCGTCTCCGCCGCCGCCGTGGCCGTTCGTGACGGCGAAGTCGACGGCGCCGTCGTTGCCGATGAGGCGCTTCTCGGACTGGTTGACGAAGGCGACGCTGCGGACGGGGTCGTAGAAGAGCTTGAAGCTGCGCTGGACGTCGTCGACGGAGACCTGCTTGGCCTTGCGCTTGGCGCAGACGAGCTGCGACGTCGTGATCAGGTTGCTGGCGTAGCGGAGGCCGGCCTCCTGGCCGATCTTGGTGAGGAGCGCGAGGGCGTCGGCCGACAGGTCGACCTCCTCCTCCGTGGCGCGGATGCCGAGGATCTGTCGGATCTCGTCGGGGGAGTAGGTCTGCGTCTGGATGATGACGACGCGGTCGAGGAAGTCGAGGGGCAGCCCGTGCGGCGAGCGGTAGTCGGTGCCGCGGATCTTGGACACGCCCCGGTTGCTCGCCATGATGACGATGGGCGCGAGGTCCACCTCTAGCGCTCGGTTGATGTAGCTGAAGCACTCGATGTCCAGCATGTGCACCTCGTCGATGAAGAGCACGCCCGGCACGATCTCGGCCTTGCCTTCTTCCTTCCACTCGCCTACCTTAGTGTCGATCTGGTCCCGGATCTCGCTGCGGATCTCACCCGTGTCGCCGCTGAAGAGGGCGAGGAAGCCCTGCGTGCGCGAGTTGATGACGTCGATTTCGTGCAGGGTCACGGTGTGTACGACCTCCTTGCGCTTTTGTATTTCTCCGTCTGGGCACTGCAGGAATTTGGTGTCGACGCCCATTGCGTCGTAATCGCGGCTACGCGCGTAGCTTCGTCCTAACTTGGTGATCTTGCCGCTGCCCTTGTCAATGCTAATAATGTCGCCGGCCATGACACGCTCCTTGGTCATGGCATCGATCATCTTGGCGCCCATGTCGTAGACGGCCTCCATGTCGGTCGTTTTGATGGTGAGCTTGCCCTGCTTGGCGCCGCCTGTCACGCTACGGTCGATTTGGATCTCAACCACCTCGCCCTCCATGATCTCGGACTCTTCCTTGATGCGCACGCCGATTGACTTGCGGAAGGCTTGTGTCAGGGCCTCGGTCTTGGACATCTCGAGGGAGAAGATCTCGGACGAGGCGAGCGTCGTGAAGGGCACATCGGGGCCGAGCGATTGCGCCATGCCCATGGCTATGGCTGTCTTACCGGTGCTGGATAATTTTCCATGGTCAATGCCAGCTTCTAGAGTTGATAAACAATGGCTGATCAACCTGGCTTACCTCGGAGGTCCGGCAATGAGAACCGCCCTGCCAGCGATCTTGCCGACCTTGATCATCTCCAGTATGACTGCTGCCGCCTTTCGCGCTTTCTCCTGGCCGACGAGGCCTTGCGACGCCGCACGGGGCTCTAACGTGTCTGCATCTACGCCGAGGCCTCTGATGTGCGAATGCGCTGCGATGAGATTCAGGCCTCGCAGCTCCTTGGTCTCGCCGACTGTCACGACGGGCTACATATATTAGTATCGATTGGCTTCCAAAGCCGTATCTTCGTTTTATTACTTACAGCAGCCATTATGGAAACTCGATATGATTTGTCGGTGTGAGAACTACGCAGCTCCAAAGTCTGCCTGTGTGATGTCGGTGTTGCTCTCCGTTAGCCTTGTTGGTTGAATTCCTGGAGCAGCTCTAGTTGAAGATCAGATCCCAGCTCTGGAAAATTGAACGCGCTACACGGATGCATACATGCGCGGGTAACGGTACAGGGCGCTATGGTACCTTATCAAGCCGTCTTGGCCTGACGAATGACGATAGCCTGTGGCTTGTGCTGCCTGGAGGCTAACTTGATAAGGGTGTCCAAAAGCTTGGAAGAAGCGCTTCATGTGGCTTAGAGCGGTGTGCGAGACCAATCAACAAGTCGTTAACGTAAAGCGACTTGATTGGTCACATTTTAGTTAAGCGCTACATACGTGGAATAGTGAATGCAGTGACACCTCATACGTGATTTACCCCACTTTATTATTTTTATGTTGTTTAAGCATGTACTCTACATACATAGCTCTTAAGAACGGCGTGTAATTATTAGGTACATAAAATTATTTCTTTAAGCACAGGTAATTGAATCATCATATCATTATACCTGCTCGCCACTTTAAACCCCTGTTACATTTTGTCGCGTTTCTTCAGCTGCTCTCCGGGGCAACCTGGATTTCATAAGGGGCAATTCAATGCTTGTTGATTTGGTGACTTGCAACTTTCGTTCTTCCCGTCCCATGGCAATATCGTCCGGCGTTCGTGTCTGGCTCTTATCTCGCCTCCATGAAACGTGCAACCACTACCGTTTGCTTGGAAGTATCCACCCGGAACATAAGTCTAGTATAGGCCTACACTTTTTGGGGCCTATTCCTGCCTTTTTATTTAGTTCAAGATCCAACGCAACGAGGCACTTGCACACACTTACCTACCTCTTATAAACCTGGTCGTTGACGAACTCTCTGCCCAACCTTCGTTTCCCTAGGTACTTTATTATACCCAAGAGCAAGGTCAGCCCCTAACGGACATTCTCAGTTGCTGTGAACCCACCAAGCTCTAATACCACTAACAAGCATTTGACAGGTGCTATGAACCTGACTTGACAGTTACTACCGATACTCTCTCATCCCATCAGATGTCATATTGCAAAGGTCCACGCTGATCTTACCACATTCTAATTCAATCGTTGCCCTCCACGATACACGCTCTACGTGACTTCCATCCAGTCACTTACTAGCACCTAAATGTGTTTAGTTGAGATCAGCCCCACTTCTCACATTGAAAAGTCTATCCGGTTCCTTCCATTCATGTTCCTCGGACTATCTGGAAGTGACAAACCAGCACTGGCTTGAAGGATCTTCTGGGGCAACGCCAATATCATACGTGACTGCCGTGGTATGAAGTTGCACCGTAAACTTGAGGAACTGGGGAAGTAGTGAATTGGGCTCGGTTCCTTGGCTCGCGAGGTAACCTAAACCCAATCAAATTCATTTCAACCCTACCTCCCTTACCTTACCATGTCATATCACCGATGGGGACTAAACGCCTATGAAGACGACCGTCGCCGACCATACAGAGATCAATCAAGGGCTTATGAAGGTTATAAACCAACGGATAGTTCGAGTCCCCCGCGTGGTCACAGCGGAGACTCAGAACGGAATCGCGAGATGGAAGTCAGTCGACGCGATCCGAGGGACTCGAAAGACACGAGACCCGCGCCGCGAAGCCCACGCAGTATCAGAAGAGACGCGGATTCATCCAGAAATCTTCATATAGACACAAAGGTTGTCGATGGATCCCGACGAAATTCCCCATCAAGCCACTCCTCTTCGAGTGCCTTCCCCGCTGCCCCTACAGAACCTGGTGAGTTTCCTTTCTTGATAAACTGGTTGCATCCTATTCTAACATAAACAACAGCCGCGGACAGAATGGCAAAATCAAATAACCAGCTTAGTTCCGCGGCTACACCCGTTATCCCAAAAGCCAAAGATCCCAAAGTGCAAGATGTATTTGAGGCTATCTATAAGTGGAACGAGACGTTACAAGAGCGCATGCTCTTGAAACTACGCAAAAGTCAACTCTCACGCGAGGATCAGAAACGCCAGAACGAGGTTACCAAAATCGCTAGTAAAGTTAATGATTATGCACCTTGGGCGGAGTTCCAACGGCGGTTCGAAGAAAGTGGGAAGGCAGAGATTGAGAATGTCTCGAAGCATCTCGCTGACCTCGATCGTCAATATGTGGAAGATCTGGAAAAAGTTGTCGCCACCGTGTCGTCCCACTCGTCTACTACTTCCCAGGCCGCAGCTCAAACTCAATCTCTATCAGCTCTGGAAACAAAATTCACCGAATTTCAGAAACAGAATTCTGAACAGCAGAAGCAAATATCTGAAGCACTAGCCCAAATCCAGGTTCTGTCTGATGACCGGGACAAGACAACTAAGGCTCTTGATGCTTTAGACAAGGACTTCAAGGACTTGAAGGCTGATTACAATACAATTCAGTCTGAGAATTTAGAACTCAAACTACAAGTTGCCGACCTAGAGTCTACAAAGGCAACTAAAGATGACCTGGGTCAACTGTCCCAGACTCTTCAGTCATTTATGACCAGGTTGGACAAAGCAGAGAGTAGAATGGATACCTTAATCACAGATCTCGACATTAAAACGTACAACGAGATCCTTGACGCATGGATTGGCCATGACTTCAAAAACATGGTCGTATCCAATAAGAAGACAATCGCAGCTCTACGTCAAGACTTCCAGTCTTTCCAGCAATCGACTACATCTCAGTTCGATGCGAGCAATACACTAGCTCGAGACATACAATTGTCTCTTGAGACGCTGAAAAGTTCACAGCCATCACCACCAGAGGCTAGCACGCAGACGCCGGCAAATAATGGACAATTACAGCAAACCCTGCAAACTTTTGTCGAAGGGAAGCTCATGTCATTTAACGAAGTCATCCAGAAGACAGTCGCCGACAGTGGCGACGCTTGTGCTGATATGGTCGACGAAGTAAGAGCTCGTATCGACAATATTGAAACGACCGTCAACACGCTAGCGGAACGAACTGAAGCCTCGCCAAAGGCCTCGTCGAAACAAACTGATGTGGCGGCACGTATTAACTCCCTCGAAAAGTTTGCGACAAAGTGCGGCCAGGTTTGCAACAACCTGAGGGAACGCGTTGAATCACTCGAGGGTCAAAGGCTTGGGCCAAGGATTGATATTGTCGATCTTGGCCTTGTCAATCTCGAAAAGAAGGTGCAGAACTTCCAGGAGACCAACGCTAGTAAAGGTTCGGGTGTTTCCGAGGCTTTCATTAATAGCATAAATGTAGAGTTGGAGAACGCGAGAGATAGATTTCATGCTCTGGAGATGGCTGTTCGAGCACAGAACAGTCAGTGGTTGAACCTCAATACGAAGCAAATGGCCGACATTATTCTTGGGCAGCTGGATCCTTACGGGCAGCGCAACCATGCACGCGTTGCAGCCGTCGAGAATGAACTCAAGGGATTCGTGCGCAGGCTATCGACCGTCGAGGAAAATATCATGTTATTGCTGAAGGAGCACAAAAAAGATGCTGAACTTGCGAAGGAACCCCCGGTCGATGGGAAAAGAGAAGCTCCCCCAGGGTCACTAGCTGATGAACCGACAAAGAAAAGGAAGCTTGGTCCCAACAACCAGCCCGAAGCGCCTGGGATGCGCGGCAGTTCTCTGAACTTGTGACCACTGTGTCAAGAAAAAGTAATCGAACAAGACTACAGAGAGTACATTTGGACCATTCTTGGCGTTGGGGCCACGGTTAGATATCTGTCCCCTGATCGACTCAAGTGGTACCACTGTGTCTCACTGCAGCAAAATCACCACTCTACAACCCCCATCACACTAATAACTATAGTGTGAACCTATCGACTTGATGTTTTGGGGGTTGCGCCTTCACGGAGCTCTGAAATGAAGCATCAGAAGTGACGCTAAAATTCAAATCCTTTCTATAACTGCTTTGAGGCGTTTGCGGTATGCGGAACCGCGACATCATTGTCAGGGCGCTGCTCTGAAATACAAGACGGACATACCAGGTCGTGTGTTTATGTGTGTTACTGGTTAGGTGGATATGTCGCTAAAATACCCCTTTGTTTTGTCCCTGCTCTCAGGAGAGCATTCGAAAAAGGAGAAGCTGGGCGAAGGGTACTAGTGAGTTTACGAGACGAGGACTTTATGTCCGCCAAGTTACAATGAGGTCAATATGCGAATGTTCCTAGCTAATCTCTGCGGAATCCGCCAGGGAGGATGGACCCTTGAAAACATCGAACTCGAGGACAATGGCAGGCCCAGGGCTACCTAGTAAGCTTCAAATCAAGGAAACGGACCTAGCCAAACTTAGTTGATACCAGGAGATCACGTTGTCACTGGTGCAGAGCTGCTTCTGCTGTCATATGGCAAAGCTCTGAAAAACGAGGCAATAAACGGTGTTTGCTTTACTTTGTCTCGGTACTTAATAAGGGTCCACATGGAAATGTGTCCTCCAGTGCATATATTTTGCGTAGCCCGTGGTCTTCTATGATGTTTGTCCGTTATCTATATGCCCATACGCCTGTTGTAGTATTTACCCGCTATGCTGCACCCTCACTACCACAGTAGACTCGAATACCCAAATCTCATAATAACCTGAGGCCGCCTGTGACTTTATCGACGAGACTCTTTGGCGCTGGGCCGACACCTAGCACCGTCAGGCTGCCCGGGTCGATCTGTGTGCGGCCGGCGTCCTGGATCACCTCGGATGTGATCCCCAGGCTGCGTGCCTTGGCCATGAGCTCTAGTAACTCATCCTCCGATTTCACCTGCACGGCGATCTTGGCCTGGCCGCGCCGCTCCCAGCGCTGCAGCAATCTGGCTTCGGGCGACGAGGGGTTGCGGGACGCGGCGCGGTTGAGGGTCTTGTAGCATGCAAGGGTGGCGTGGGAGCATTGAGCCGCGATTTTGCCTGTGAGTTGCAAAGGGTCATCGGTCAGTATAAAGTTTCGTGACAGGCGTCAATACGAGTGAGACTGCTGTGAGAATACGAGACGAACCTTTTGTCATGCCTAGATCCGTACGCACGACCAAGACTAGCTTGCACTCTTCGTTCGCGGGACCTTCCGCTATCGAGTGTTGCGGGCTGGCTGTGGCTTCCTCGACCTTCTCCTCCGCTTTCTTCGCGCTCTTCTTCTTCTTCGGCTTGGGGACCTTCAGCCCGTCCCGGCGGTCGGCGTCGTCCCCGTTCGCCCAGTTGGGCGCGTGGTCGAGGATCGTGTCGTCCTCGTCGATGTCGGACTCCTCGCTCTCGACCGGGTCGTCGATGTTGGCTCGCGCCTGGGACGCCAGGGACGGCGAGACGAAGAAGTAGCCTCGGATCGAGTACATGCCGAACATGAAGCCTGATATGAAGGCTACGATGCTGGTTGAGAGGACCACGTAGGTGGGCGTGAGGAGGATCGTGGGCGGCTTGTCTG
Source organism: Hypoxylon sp. FL0543 (assembly GCA_022578575.1). Taxonomy (NCBI): domain Eukaryota; kingdom Fungi; phylum Ascomycota; class Sordariomycetes; order Xylariales; family Hypoxylaceae; genus Hypoxylon; species Hypoxylon sp. FL0543. The sequence continues at coordinate 807,366 of MU393995.1, forward strand.
CCATCTTTGTCGGTCGAGGTAGAGTGTGGTGAGTATAGAGAGAGCTAGCTAGGCGGCGGACAAAAGCCGTCTCTGGTCGTCGCGAGACTTCGACGACGGGAAGGCTCGAAGCGGTGATTGTGGTCGATATTTCCTCACGAATGTCACAGATTGTACTTGGAGCCTTAGAATTAGACGAAGAGAAATATGTGGATTTTAGAGCTGTATTTTGGTATTTGCGAGATCGTCAGAAAAAGAGATTGAGGCTGCCAAGCTGCGAGGCTGTGGCACTAGGTATTTTGGGGACCTTGAACAAAAATAACTGTCGTTTAAAGATCTGACTACAGTACAAGACGCAAACGTGAAAATACCCCACGTCAGCCTTGTGTCCATGCGTGCCTGCCTTGTAAAGGTCGCAGTCATTGCGGGGTCCACATTACTTGCCGGTGGCTTTATTTTACTCACCTCACTATTTTTTGATTTTACTAAAGAGCCTTATTTCTTTGTTTAAGAGGTTTACGATGAATATGGGATGAGATGTGAAGCAATTCCATGGAAATTTTCAGGTAAGGAGACTGCATGGTTGTGGTACCTGGCGAGAGACATCTCGGCAGAAAGCCTGCTGGTTGGTCGTAACCCGTAATCAGTTAGGCGGTACATACCGTAGGTAGCGATCGGTTGTCGAATGATGCGATGCTAGTGGCCCATGTCGGGCGTCCATCCTATCAAATCATCCCGACGCATCAAGGACCTTGGCCTTGATTGGTAGGGGATTGCGAACCGAAAAGCCACAACCAAGCCACATGGAATCCCACTTTGCCCACTTCCAAGGTTTAAGCTTGGGCTTGCGTGGATACCCTAGTCGCTCCAGCACGTTAAGATACCCCTGCTCATCTACCAAGTGCTAGGTAAGTTTTGATTTGGCCGGGGCGTCGAGTGTCAGCGAGAAAGCAACTGCCAGCCGCAACCTGGAACCCCCAAGCGACAACCAAGCGGCAGTGGCAGCAAACTTTACTTACCTACCTAGGAACGTGTAATACGGTGACGGGGGGAAACTGGGGGGTCCATCTTTGCCCGCCCTCCACAGCCAACTCTGCCACCATCTGGTCCTTTACCAACCCGGGAGGGCTCAAGGCTTAAGCAACCCCCAAGCAGTCATACTGGAACATCCCTGCCATCCACACGTCCCTATGTTAGGTACGCAGCACGCTACACCTGCTACTACACTGCACTACGGCCTTCACCCACCTCACCAACATCTTCCCGCTGCCGATCATCACGCATCACCTGCAACAACAATCATCGGCACGCACCACTATCTTCGCTTCCTGCTCTCTCTTTCTCTCCCCTCTTACGCTTCTACTTTCCGACAGGCCTCATTCGCCTCCCCAGCTCTTCGCTAGAATATCTCCCTTCAATCGGCCGTATTTATTTTTTTCTTGATATCATTTGCCGACGCGAGCCACAATTTGATGAGCGATGCGCCGGGCCGAATGTCACGAGGAGTTATTGGAGGCTGGATAAGACCGCAGTTGGTGTCTACGCGACAACACTAACCTGTGTCTTTCTATTGCATTGTATTATACTGTACCGTCCTGGACGGGGACTGCGGTGTGCAGGGCAGAAGCCAGCGTCACCATCGCACCCAACCTTGAGGTCAGTCAATACTCCCGCCAGGTACCTCTGACATTATTTTCTATTGTGCAACCTACCTAGCTACCTACATAACATAATATCTCCATTGTTTCCAATTCAGCCAATCCGTACCTTATTGAATACCCAATTGTCCGTCATTGTTCGAATAATTACCTTACATCAAATATATTTTCACCTCTCCATATCACATGTTTCTCTTTCCACCCGTTCTGCGGCGAGGGACGTGCTGAACTCTAAGATGCAGAAATCCCGTCTTATCGCAAGATCCCGGATCCTGATGATACCTTCAACGCCCGTCCTATAGACCTAGTCAGCATACACCCGCAACCGCGCTTTCTTTCATGAACCCCAGCACCAAATTCGCGTGCAACGTTTCGAAGTTGCATGAACAAAGAAAATCATGGAGGAAGCGACCAAGACGATTGAGAAACTAGTAAAAAATATCCTGCCTCCTCAACCGCATTTCCTATCGCTCGACACGACGCGCCGGTACCGACCACACGCAGACGACAAGAGACTAGAAGAACAAGACATACGACCTCTCCAATACTCGACGTTTCTGAGTGACGCGGACCGTGGTATTCTCTTAACTCGTGCCTATTTCGACGTGCGAGAGGAGCCCGTAAATCCTACCAATGCGACGGATACCGCGACACCACGACGAAACGATCCTAATAGACCCAAGACGAAGTTGTCCTTGAAGGACTATAAGAATAGGAGAAAGTCTCCCGACGGCGAAGAGCCCCCCAAATCATCTACGCAACCCACTAAGGCGAATGCGCCTTCAAAGAGCCTACCGGATCCGGTAGCAAAGGACATGGAAGGCCACCGCGATGTCAAGAAAGGGACTCCCGATCCGAAACATATCCCGAAGCCCGAGGCGCGTCGTCATCGCAGTCCGTCACCGGAGAGGAAGAAACGGTTTGCGGAAGCTGAACAGGATTCCAAGCCAGTGAAACGAACCAAGGTGGAGAGCGGCACACCGAATTCTACAAGTTCACGTCCCTCCAAGGACCACACTCCTATAAAGTCTGAGCGGCAAGTCTCTTCTGAAAAGAAGCTGCTAAAAGACTCGAGAGCTCTGCCGATTACCAATGGAAAGTCGGCACTTAACAGCACTGGGAACAAAGGCGTCTCCCCAAAGCCCGCCACCCAGGTAAATGGCTCCCACAAGCTTGTTAAAAGCAAGGATGGGACAGAGAAGAAGGCCAGCAGCAATTCAATCTCGAAGGCGCCCTACGTACCACCTCTGCTATCTCCAATTGATATGTCTGATTACATAGACGACGATCCCAACATACCGCGTCCCAACGCGAAGAAGAAGCCGGCGGATCTAAGCAGCCTAAAGCCTCCGTTGAAGAAAAGCCGAGAAGATCGCGAACCGTCTCCTAGCCCCCAGAAACGCAAAGTTCCACCCCTTCTATCTCCGACGCTCCCTCCGATTGTACTTGAAGAATTGGCGAAGACGAATAAGTTGACTCCGTCAAAAGACTCGAGTCAAAGGAACAGCCAGACTTCAGACTCTTCCGGTGGACAAAAGAAAGCAGCGAAGCCATCCAAGCGCGAAGAGACCATACATGTGGATAGCAACAAAGGACAGCGGGATTCTCTCATCGTTACGTTGAAGTATAAAAAACGGATTGCGAAAACAGTAGAACGGCTGCTAGCGCTGCCCCCCGGCGGAAAGAAGAAGAGCGAATTGCTGAAGAAGGACGACCGTGCTGCCCGCGACCGCTCTGACAGTTTGGAACCGGGGACCGCGCGTAAGCGTCCCGTTCCCGCGACTGACGTTAGCGAAGCAATCAAACGACCGAAACCCTCGGAGAGTACCCGTCCCACGACCCCGCCGAGGCAGTCGTCAGCCATGACGCGAGTTGCATCCAACAGTTCTCAGGCTGGTACACCCGGTGTTGTAAACGGCCTTACCCCGGCCACGCAGCCACCCGAACGACGCCGTCCGCCCGCCGACCCGGAGAAGGTGCAGAGGGTACTGGCGAGGGCCTCGACTTTTATTCAGCTTGCTACAAGATTAAAACATGAACGAGATGCGGTCCTAAAAAGGCCTACGGAAGGAGTGTCGGATCGCGATCGCCAAGTTGCTATTGCTGCTGGTATCCAATGCCTGGTTTCATTTCTGCTTGGTTTCAAACTCCAGAGCGATGCTTCCGATCTAGAGCGTAAACCTGCGTCGACTCGATCCCTGAGAGAGCTGTTGGCGCTATTTCGAGTAACCAGAACCGATTGCGCTCGGCACAACTCCCTGACTGCGCTCATATTGCGCCTTCAAGGCATTTGTCTTGTGCACATCGGCCGTATTATGTGGTCGTATCCTTATGACCAAGAGTTCGCGAACCAGATTGTCACAAATTCCAAGGACCAACAAGAGACCTGGCGACTAGCCGACAACGCGCGCAGATCGATGGGTGTATATGATGGGAGCTCCAAATCGGACGATGGAGGCTCAATAGGCAGACTCATCGATCGACTTGGACCATGGACAATACCTGAAGAAGCCATACCGGTCACACTCGAGATTCTACGCAAAGTCATGCAAGCGAGCGGTCCATGGAAACCTGCTGAGGCTCTTATGAAAGTTGGGCACTCTGCAACCAATGGAGCCGCCACCTCCAACTAGATCCAAACGTATCTACCAAGCGAGCTCATTATACACTTCTCGGAACAACGCCAATCTGCATTCTAATGTATTTTATGAACCATGATTCCCACGACATGATACCAGAGCACCTACTTCATTTACCACGTTCGCGTACAAACCTTTTTAGTTTGGGTAGTCGGGATGTGAGGACATATTGGGTTGAGGGCGACCCGGAATACGGCATGCGGCGTCTCGTTGGAGCGGACGGGCAAGGGGGTTGCATGATAATCATATGCAATTACTACGGCTCAGGACATAAAAGGATCGATTTATTTATTAACTTTCATATGCGATTTACTCAGACCGGGAGACTTGCAGAAACAAAAAGCTAGATGAGATACATCAACTTAGGGGCGTTTCCGTATAGGGAAATAGTAAAGGGTGGTTCTTGGGGAGGTAACTGTTGTGTATTTTTTCCCCCTCAGCAGCGACTGAGAGTAGTAAACTGCTTTGATGATATCCCGCCGGCACGGCCGAGCAAAATGGTACTTTGAATGATTACCTGCGTATTTGGATTATTGTGATGTCTTGATGCTTATCATGTGTTCCAGTGTTCTGTGCCTGGTTTAGGTATATCGCGGTTCTGTTACGAAGTGATCTTACCCCTGAGCGCATAGCGCCGTAGGGGAGTTTACTAAGGGGCGTTATGCTATCTTCAGAGAATATAATCTTTACGTGGTAGATATGAAAACGAAAGAATAGATGAAAGAGGAGGGAGGGAGAACCTGATAAGTGTTTCGCTTTAGAACGATTATGAGGTCTACTGCCGCCTTCTCAATTTCGAGTCTCAATTCTGTGATAAAGGCATGATCATATCGAGTCTATCTGTTTAAGGACTCCGAAATGGACTAGGAGAAGCTCGCAGATAGCAGAATTGTCTTTCGAAGGAGTCATGACAGTGAAGTAGGACATAGGTCCATACTGCAATTCGTGTTCGTCTCTAAGGGGGAGAATGTTCAATATATCTCGATAGGGGCTCATAGCCGAACTTAGTTGATGAGGTCACAATGCCTACTTCAACGTTGAAAACAAGTTCGGAAGTAACTTGAAGATATTTTGGTTGCTAAAATAGCTAACGATATATGGCATTCAAAGCGTAGTCATATAGCGCGCTGGTGGTATCACTCATCCGGGGCCTCAAGAGACCATATAATCATACAAAGTCGGCAACACGACTCCAACCTTCCTCGCCGGCTTCCCTGAACTCGACGCCCTCTCCGAAATAGCCCGCGTCCTGCCAGGCCTTCATGGTGGGTCCGTCGTACGGCCCCTGCTTGTCGGCGTTGTCCCTGCCGTCTATCCACCGGAACTCCCACATTCTCGTCGCGGGAGCCGCCTTGGATTCTTTCTGCGGCTCTACCCACGGCTCGTCCGCTTCGCGCGTGTACTCCCGGATCAGGCGCTCTCTTTCCCTCTCGTAGATATCCGGCCGGTCTCTTCCGAGCAGCTTGTCCGCCGCGTCGGTGATGGCATGTATGGCCTCCTTGATGCGGGTCTGCTCTGGGTCTTCGGCCGCTTTCTCGGCATCCACGTCCATGGCGTCTGGTTTTTGTTTCTTCTGCTTCCACTTGGGGACCTTCTTCGGTTTCGTTTGACCTCGGCCTAGTCGCGCGAGGGCTTCTAGTGCGGTTTCGCCGCGCTCCAGATGCAGGATCAACGACTTGAGGAGGTCGGACGTCAATACGCTGTCCTCTTCCTTGCGCTTTTGTCTCTGCTCGGCCTCGCGCCGCTCGTGCGCCTCGGCTGCTTTCTTCATGTCCTTCTTGCTGACGCCCTCTAGCCACCGGTCGTGTACGGCGTCTGGGTCTGCAGCTTTTCGCACGTAGTTTCCGGCTTCGTCGAACCGTCCTTCCTCGTTCTCGGCTTTTAGATTGAAGGCTTCTACCTTCGGCGCGTGCTTCTTTAGGCCACCGGCGCCGACTTCTTCGTCGATCCCTTCCTCTTGTATTGCCAGTTCTATTGTCTCCTCATCGTCGTCCCCGGATGATTCGTCGCCTAGGTGCACGTGCCCGCCGGATTTCGACTCCTCTTCTTGGCCCTGGATGTCCGCTGTATCCACGAATTTGACTTCCTTGCTCTTCTTCCCCGTCGAATAGTCTACTGTATCATCCTTCTCGTCGCCGTCCTCGTCGGCCGCGAACATGTCGTCCATGTCCTCATCGTCCTTCTTCGGCTTATTCCTCGCCGCGAACAGAGCGCCCAGCTCCTCGCGATCGGAGTCGGAGTCGTAGCCGTCGATATTGACGGCCCCGCGCTTCGTCGCGGCGCTACCGCGGATGATGTCCTTATCGACTTCCAGGTAGGCGTCGTCCTCCTCGTCCTCCTCGTCTACGTCGGGCGCGAGCGCGGACGGGTTCCTCATGTCGAACTTGACCTTCTTGGAGTCGGGCTCTGCGTGGTGCTTCCGCGCGTAGCTCTCGCCGGCGCGTTTTGGGCGCGCGGCGCTGAATCTGGAGGACATGGTGATTGTGTCGTTTGGGTATTGCGGGCTTGTCGTTTTACAGAGACTTTGTCAATTGACAAGTATCGTCGAGCCTCAATCGGCGAATGGTTATGACGTTGAAGATTGCCCCTGTTAAATACCTAGGTACGTAGTTTTACATAGCTGCAGCTCGTTAGTGGGGCAAAAAGCTTCAGCCCGTGCCGGCTCTTGAAGCTCGAGGATTACAGTGGAGTTTTGGCACATCCATAGCTCCTGATCCTGGAAGGAACAGCCCAGCGCGGGGATACATGTAGCAGGTACCTATCTCAGATGCGACTTAGGCGGATTAATGTGCACGCCGAGGTTTCGTCATCCTATGCAGCTGCCTTCTGGTACATGGATCACCTAGAGCTCTGAGGAAGGCGCAGGAGCTTTTGTGATGTGTCTTCTGACGATTAAATTTCAGTATTTTGTATTTTGACTGAATCACCGCCTGTTTTCTATCTGAACTCTCTGATTCCTACCTTCGCATCACTCCCTTCTTTTCTGAAACGGCATACACATCACATTAAAGTCTCTCGAGGCACCCCTCCAAACATGGTTAGTTTCGTTACACGGCCGATCTCTCGGCTGCCTCTGCTTCGAACCGTTGAACTTGTTATTAACGCCCATCTTCTTCGTAGTACCGCGGATTCAATCCCTTCGACGCTGACAATCCGGCCGCCATGTCGTACATGGCCCATTCCGGCATGATGCGCGGCCCAGCCCAACGTCGTTTCGACGAGTACTTCCGCTGCTATCCCATCATCATGGCTCCCGGAGCCGAACGACCCGAGCTGAACTACGGTTCCAAGATATTCCTACCCCCTTCGGCGCTCCAGAAGATCTCTCAGATGCATGTGCAGTGGCCTCTGATGTTAGAGCTGGTGAATGGCGAGAAGGAGCGTCAGACTCACGCAGGTGTGCTGGAATTCGTCGCGGAAGAGGGCAGAGCATACATACCACAATGGGTTAGTTTGCTCTTGAAGCTCTGAAGAGATGTGAAGCCTAGCTGACAGTTGCAGATGATGCAAACCCTTCAGTTGGACGTGGGCGACATGATCCAGGTCAAATCCACATCCCTACCTCTGGCCAAGTTGGTCAAGCTACAGCCGCAGTCCACCAACTTTCTCGACATTAGTGACCCTAAGGCGGTTCTCGAGAAGGCCTTCCGTAACTTTGCCACGCTCACCAAGGGCGATGTTTTCAACTTTGAATACAACGACGAGGTCTACGAGGTTGCAGTGCTAGAGGTGAAGCCAGAGACGGAGAAGGCAGGTGTGTGTATGATCGAGACCGACGTTTCGGTCGAATTTGCGCCTCCCGTAGGATATGTCGAGCCGCAGAAGGGCAGTGGAACTAGCACCCCGCGAAGTACGATGGGTGGTCTACCCACTGGCGGAGTTATGCACCCCCAGGGCACGATGGCCCAATCCATCAACTACGACGCGATCGCCCCCAATTCTACGACAGCGGCTACCGGAGCCCGAGCGGTCTCGTCGCATTTCTTAAGCGAAGGTCATAAGTTGAACGCTAAGAAAGGCTCCAAGGCCCCAACCCCCAAGCCTACGACTCCCGTGGCCGGCGCTTCATCAAACACGCCTCCCATCACGCGAAGACGAACGAACGGTCCCATGCCTCTGCGCCTGCCTCCAAATAAGTTGTTCTTCGGTTATGAGATCAAGCCGGTCAAGACCGACGCAGACAAAGAAGCAGAAAAGGAGAACGCGAACAAGCCGCACTTTGCGGGTCAGGGTCAGACCCTCAGAGGAGCTACTAAGCGCAAGGGCGAGGGGGAGGACAAGGGCAAGGCGCCGGAGAAGAAGACTAATGAGGGACGCCGACTTGACGGCCGAAACGCATGAAGTATATGAACGAGGAATGAACCAGGCGTTATGGAGTTATTAGATAATCCTCAAGGCCCGGTAATTTGATTGCGATGACTGATATCCCCTGCATTGGTGCAGTGTCCCTGGGAATGTTATAGTCTGAGACGGTCTTGACTAGAATTCCCCTCAAGTGGATAGTAATGTACCGCGTTTACACAACTGCTCTAACGCCCCTTTGCAGTTTTGAGATCTATATCGTACATCCCCAATGATCTGAAGTGCGCGGTAACCCATAGAGACAGCCGCCTGCCTACCTTACCACGTTTCAGTTAATCGGAGGATGTGATTCCACTATATACCTATCAATCCTATATAATAGTGATGCTCGTAAGATTATTCGGGTCCTTGGGCCATGCCTCGCCTTGCATGATCCCACAAACATAGGCCGGACTCACGACACGGTACGTGTCTTCATAGACATGCCTTACTACCATAGGGATGGTCACACCCGCCACAAGCCCGACCTTGTCTCCAGACATGATAGTATGAGCACCCGCTCCAAATGCCCCTGAGTCCGTCTTGAAAAATGTCCAAAAGTACGAGGCTGCGGTGAAGAGCTCGTGGAGTTCGGAGACATTGTTGTTTGTCGAGATTCGCTTATATAACTCCATTTCAGGAGAGTCGTCGATATTCGATAGTGTGCCGCGGTCTTGTCGAGGCTTGACTGGGAGGTCGCTTAGTATGTCGAGCCACTGCGAGAAGGGCTTGCGCATGTCGAGCTTGTCGTCCATCGACGCTTGGTTGAAGACAATTTCGTATAGGTCCTCGCGCCAAGTGTCCTGGCTACTGCTTTCTTTCTCTAGGAATTCGAGAGCACGCCTCAGGACGCGGATGTTGTAGACTGCTAGAAACTTTGCGATGTCAGCGCCGTGCTGTAGCCGCTTGTCCTTCCAGTCCGGAGCGATTTGGTCTTCGACTTGTGTCAATACAGTGTCGGTTTTGAGGGCTTCTGCTGTGCGGTAGCGGCCTAGTAGGCTTGCTCCTAGGGCGGAGGAGACGTCCCCGATTATTGCAGCTGTGACTCGTAGCCCCAACGAACCATTAGGTAGGTCGATAAAATCGAACGTCCCCTTTGACGGCCTTGAGGCATGATAATCCCCTTTTGGCGTGGACGGTGGCAATGAGGTTCTCCAATCAGGGACCCAGGAGGGCCACTCGTCTGAGACATAGTAACAGCTTATTAGGTTCAGGCACTTCCTGTATTCCATGATGCCTCTCGTGGTTTCCATGTATATGCTTTCCAGTGGCTTCCTGTAATCAGCGTCCGGGAGCGAGATGCCGTAACTGACCAGCAGTCCGTGTAACCCGTACACCTTGTCTCGCGGCTCCGTTGCTAGCAGCCTACTAGCTTGCCGGAAGAGCTCTTCGACGCTGTCGTATCCTTCCGTGATGGCGAGGGCTCGTCTCGGTCCTTGCAGGGATACGATGTGCGTGCCGAAGCCATTGTACAGGGTTTGGTTCAGGTTTTGTACTAATATTTCGCCTTTGTGTTTGCTGTATAGGTCCGACCAGGACTTGATTAGGTTGAAATATGTGAGGGTGACTTTCCCGTATATGAAGGTTGCTGTTTTGCTTAGAGCGACCTCTTGGACTACCCATACTCGACTGAACCATGTTACTCCCCAGAACATGTCGTTTAGAGCTGAGAGTATTAGCTGATGGTCCCATAAACTTTTATGGGCTGTGGTGCTTACTTTTACTATCGATGTTGCTGGCTAAAGCAAGGAGTTGTTCGGAGTAGTTTTCATCCCCTGAGGAGAGGCATGCGTCCGCAAACTTGGAAAGACTTCGAAAAGTCTCTTCCCACGCCGGCTCTATCTTGGAACCAAGCCACACGACTACTTCTTCCGCGGCTGTGTATATTTGCCCCATAATGCTTACTTGCTGGTTTCGCTCAATTACCGCTTCGGGGGACTGGTTGATGCATATAGCATCGATCCATACCAGCGAGGGGGCATTGGAGTTAACAGCCAAGTGTCGCAACACATTATTGCAGTTCAGCGTAACGAGGATAGGTTGTCCAGAACAGAGAGCTTCGACTGAGGGTCTCTGCCCATCCCAGGAATATGAGATGGCTTTGAAAGGGGGGCACTGGTCTAGTGTCACTACTAAGAGATCGAACTTCACGACGTCGTCTGTGGACGAAGCTGGTAGGAGTTTTAGAAGTCGGATGCTGTTGGGAGTTCTTAATGGGACTTGGTCGTATATGTTAGCCATAGCTTATAGCAGAGAGAGACTCGGTGGTCTAGGGCTTCTATTACTTTTCTCGATTCTACATGGGCCTGAACAGCTAAATAGCGACTTCCATGGCGGGACAGCATAGGGATCTTGGACGCGTGTTTCGACAAGGGTGACCACGTGGTGGAAGCTAGTTCCGGGCTCCTATTCCTAATTTAGTGCTTTATACTTGGTTATAGCTGGATGCTCTAGTGACTCTTCCGTGATAGCTTGAATCCTGTTGGGGGCCGTAAATGGCTTACTCTCAGCTCGCAACTGCGGGAACAAGCGAAATTATTCGCGAAGCTCGAGAGACACACCAGGATATATACCAATGGAGCCAATGGGAATACATGGAGATGTAAGCGTTAGGCTAGTCCCGCTCATAGATGGATTCAACGGTAAAAGGGCGGACCTGTTAATGGCGAATGAGCAAAGTCTCCGTTTTGGATACCAAACAGGATCGCATCTATAATGGCTTACTAAGATGGTACAATAATAAGCCGCTGCATCTCTGAAGGAACTACGTTTTGTATGTCTTCTTGAAGAGAAGCCCTTGAAGGAGTATTGGAGCATTTAGTGCTCTTCCTGCCTCCGGTGACGGTTACGCCCGACTAAGTCTAACCACTATAAGACCCCTACTAAACGGAATGTCCCCGTCTGTAGTATCCTTCGTAATGGACCCTTTAACATTAATAGGCACACCCGTGGAAGGTGTCCCAGTTGGACTGCTATTCTCCTAATCCTGCTCAATGACGATGCCGTGTTCGGTAATATTGCTCAGCATGATGTCTGAATACATGAAATGGGATGCTGGACTCGTGGCATTGTATACTATCTTGATGCGCACGCCGTTCTGCGAGTAGCTGATACTGTAGTTGGAGATAACAACATTTCCGACGTGGTTATTACGCCTGCCAACGGAGCCGATGCTTAGACCGTGACCCCCCTGAGTATGAACCCCTCGGCGATTTCGATGTTGGCACACGAGTTCACTGCTAGGCAATCATCTTGGTTTATCACATTAGCGTTGAGAATATTGACAACGTCAGATGAGCCGATGTCCAAGGCATTCGTGTTGTGGCTACTACCGGCATCTCCAGCCAAGTTATCAATTGTGATGTGGTTCAAGGTCAGACAATGCTCGAAGAACTTGGGCTTCGTCTTGCCCCCGTCGCCCCCTTTTCCCACCACTTGGCGCCATTGCCATCGATGACATAACCGATAGTCCCTCTCACGGTAACGTGAGTGTCCGACAGGCTGATGAGCGGCCCTCCCATTCCCCATACCCCGAAGGTCGTAATGCCTTGGAAGCTGACCGTGGTCCCTTTGGCAAGACTTGCCTGGTCAAGTGCTCGTTCAGCAGGGACTGCTATTCCGTTGAGCACTACGTCCGTGCATAACTTCTTCTCGGCTGACAGGACGCCATCGAATGGGACTATGGAATTAGAATGCATTGCGAAGAATACCAGTTCAGCGAAAGAAGGATATGTATTAACTAGCAGCGACAGTCGAGGTATTTACCTGGGAAAGAATGTTAAGAACGCGGTAGAGCCGTTTAGCCATCATAATTATGTGAAGTGAGGAGTTATCGAATACTTACCCCTTTTAACATACGGTATGATGATTCCGCGAATACATCTTCCGTTATGTAGCCGCGCAGCAGAGACTGAATCGCGGGTTTTAAAGGAGTTGGGTGCCTCCTTGGCCATTGAAGGGTATTTGGTAGGATCCTGGATTACATTAAGGCGTCGTAAGATGCTCGAAAACGTTCGGTAAGGAGAAGGATGAAGAAATATATGCTGTAATAATATACTGGGTAGTCTTCATGACAATATCGACTCAAAACCGAGTTGAAAGTGAATCGGGAAGGGGTTAAATTGCGCATTGTTCCGTCATCATATAGCCTACCCCCAGCTCTTGAGATTTTAAAGGGCCCGCGAATACTATACCAACGGGTCCGGAAGCTGGGCTAGAGGGTCGAAGGCCACCCCATAAGGCAATAAGCTCCTGCTAAGATATGTTGGGGAAGCTTAGTCCATTCGTTCGTCTCGTTAGATGTTGAACACAGTGTACTGCTAGGCCCGATGCGAATCAGAATAACCAGAGTTCTCCTAACGAGGACTGTTCAATATATACGGTGGCAGTTGACTTGTCACATATTATCCAGTCATCCTCAACCTTACCATGGAAGCTTGAGGCAATAAAGCGAAAGCCGTCATCGCCCGTAAAGTAAGCTATGAGTAAACTAGAGGCGGACAATGAGACGTAAGATCACGTAGTCAACGAATAGGTTCTAGAAGAAGACATCTACGAGAAAGAAATAGCCGCAGTCAAAAGCGAAGTGACCAGCTAGCATACGTAGAAATCAATGAAATTGCTATCATTAATTCTTAGCTGCTTTCCCAGTAACGAATGTGACAAATAGCTAATAATAGTGCTGCCTGGTAACTCATATTCCGAAGCCAACTTCAATGAAAAGAAGGCCAGAATCATCTCGACATGAGTAAAACGATGAATGAAATAGATACAACACAAAGAGCAAGACGTAGGAGATATTCCTTGTGTATCCCATCCACTGACACCACTGTCTCATATATCGTATTCCAAGCGGTGTGACGTAACGTCTCGAACCGCGAGGAAGGGGGTGCCACATCAAGCAAGAAGATATGGGGGATAGATGTTCTCGAGATCATCGATGGCTAGATAAGCGTGGTCTCAGCACCATAGATGTCGCCGAAAACAGGAGCAAGACTGTTGACTGGGGAAAGGGGCAGTATATAGTCAGACATACTCCAGGTCTCCGTCGGGTCGACACGAGGAGGCCTGGACTCATTACCCTTCATCTCGGCCAAGGTCAGGGCGGTTTCCCTGTCCCAGTGGTTAGTCGTGTGGCTCGTCATCTAGTGACATAGCAGTCAATGGATATGAGGCGGGGAGGATTACTCCGTCTTGATGTGCATCCGCTTCTTCGGACGTTCGTCCTCGTCGTCGCCGTCATCATATACCGGCGCGACACGTTTCTTGGAAGTTCGACGAGGTCGGCGTTGACCAGCAGGGCGGAGCTCAGAAGTATGGACCGCTTCGGTACCGGAGCCACCGAGGCTAGCAGGATTGACGCTATCAGCAGCTGTGGCACCACTAGCTGCCTTGTCCTCGCGGATCATTTTCTGGATGTGCTGTCTATGGAACGATGTTAGCATATGTTGCCGGGGAAATGAGAGCCAAAGGGAGCGTGACCAAGGCGAGAGCAAGGAAGCGGGAGGAGAGTATAAGGGACAATCTGAATATAATGATAGGTGTGCAGCACGTAAATAACTAGTCCTAAGGCAATATTTCAGAGGAACTTTGACAAGCTGATGGACAAACACCTCCCCTATGTATCAGGTATAGGTAAAACGTGCCATCTCTGTATACACAGTTCTGGCACTAGTGACTTAGGAATAGTATTTACCGCTGGACTTCAATGATATGGTCGGACCTTGTACTGGCCTAACCTTGATGAAGTGAAGGAGAGGCGAGAGGTGTATTGGAGGAATATGAGGTGGGTGATGCTCTGCATGGCGATGTCTTCGAATACGAATGAATAACGAAAGAAGAATGGTATACCTTAGTTGATCCCAGGCCAACTGGTGACCCATCTGGCGCAACTTGGCTATGATATTGTCCTTCTGCTTCTGGTCGAACTTGGCGACCTCGAAAGCCGCCTTTGCAAAATCGCGGTAGAATTCGACGTCGTAGATGGTGCGAGCCCCAGACTTTGGTCCAGGCATTGTAGTAGCTGAGGTTTCTGGCTGGAATAGATATGAAAAAGGGTATAGTGGAGGTGTTGCTAAGGATAGAGTGTTTAGGTCTGCTTGGGACAAGTAGGGATAGTGGACAAAAAGTGGTAATTAAGGAGGGAAGTTTGAGATCGAGCAGAGGACTGTTTAATAGAGATATAAGGATCGGGAGAGAACAGAGCAGGGTTAACGGAACGACTAAGAATGGGGTGAGAGTAGTTGCCTGGATACGTGGATAAGTTTATGATCCGGGAGATGTAGCTACTTGCTACCTCCTTGCTGTCCACCTGTTCCCTGGGGGACGAACCGTATAACTCGGGAGCAACAGTCTCTACATCCTTATCAGCTACCTTTTCCTTTTAGCAAGTGACCGGCCGTATGCAAGTGCTCGTACTGTTGAGTACACCGGCGTCTGTAGGCATATGTATGTCCTAATGGAGGGTGGGCGTCCACACCGAAATATATTCTTGAACTGTGCATGATCGTGGGCGTACCCTTGCTCAACACTGCCATTGGAATTAATGGCTGTCAACGAATTCAATCCTGATTAATACCTAGCCCGCTCAAAACTCCAGACTGCCGACTAACGCAACGCTACGGTGTTGTACAGAAGATTCCCCGGAAATAACCCTCTCCTCCTAAGGCAACTAAACGTGAGTCTTCATTCTCTATTAGCTTCAGGTAATAAACAACGCAGCTCAAACAACTACGGGAGTTCGTTGCCATCCAGCCCTCTAGTAATAGAAAAGCCCCATTCCCCGAACTTATAAGGCTGTGACGTCTAGGCTTCGCCATAAAACCTGTCGAAGTTTAGTAATCTACGCAGGAGTAATAGAAGAGACAAAACCTACTCCGGTGGACCATAATGGTCTTCAGGCCCAGGTAATCCATCTGCTGCCAGGGCTAAAACAGCTGCGTCGTCGTTCTGTTGCTGGTCCTCTTCGTCAAGGCGTTGACGTTTGGAAGGATGTTCTTCGTCCAGAGCTGAGTCATCCTGCACCAGAGCCAATGAGTCGTTGTCGTCGACAGGGATGTGCATAGACGAATCAAGAGATGCAGTAGTAGCATTCAAGTGGGTGTCCTGCAGTTGCTCTGGCGCTCCTGAGGAGGAAACTTGGTCGAGATCACTGATAGGTGCTGGGGGCTGCTTTCTTGGCCGCCCGCGACCTGGACCAGGTCTTCGGGTGATGGGATTTTGAGTAGGGTCAGATCTGCGTTGGCTATCTCCAGAACCGTTCGACTCGGCCTTATGCTGAGCTCTGCGAAGACCTTGGAAATGTTGGCTAGTACAAGTTGATCAGTCCGGGCTTACAAGCTACAAGCTGTACTGAAGACGTGACATGTCGTTGAGTAGACATGGGGGTTTATCAAAGACCTTGCCTCGATTACCGGGGATGAGCTATCCCAAAGATTATGTTATGATAATAGTCTAGCCACTCAGATACTTGGTAGAGACCTGCAGCCAACATGCAACTTCTGCCTTACTCTGCGGGCCTAGGTGTACGGGTAGCCCCGAGCCAATGGAGGGGGCTACCGGATGGTCGAACTATCTGGGGTCACTTATAGGATGGGGGGTGGCTGCTCGGCTGAAAATCGACAATCGAAAATCGAAAATCGGATGGAAATAATGGGACTAGACTAGCTGCTTTGGAAAGTGTGCTGTGGACTAAAAAGGAAAGAAAAGAAAAAAAGAAATGGGCTTACTTACCGGCATCCTTCATTTGTGAAGCCATAGCCCAGGGATCGCATGTGGTTGCCGATGGTAGTCCATTCTGCGCCGCTTATTACACCAATGTTCTTGACGGACAGGATGGTGAAGAAGAGGTCTTTGTCAGCCCTGTCGTTCCAATTCTTATTCATCTTGGCGCTGGAGCGGCTCCGAGCCGTCGAGGCTAGAGCTCTGGGGGAGTGATACTAAGATATCTGATGTGGGAACGTGGGAACGGCAGTAACAATTAAGGGCGCCCAGCACGTGCGAATCAAGAAAATTGATAGAGATGGGAGCTTTTGAGAGGTTGAGAGGAATGGGTAGGGGAAGCTTGGATTGGAGCTACCTGAATTGCGCGGTCCAAAGTACTAGTGGGCCGAGTTGCGAGTCGGGTTCCCCCTACCTTGGCGAGCATGGCGCTTAATTAAGGCTGGATTGAGAATGGTACAATGGTCCTGGTTCCGCACAGCCCGCATTGGCTGGCACTCGGGCATCTGTACTGGACTTAGGTACATTGGCGCACCGGTCGATTTGATGATCCGATGATCCGGATAAGGTACATCCATGGATGTACTTCTGTACTGTGTAGCGCCAAGTCACGTGAGCTCGCATTATGAAGCAGCAGCCAAGTCACGCAATTCACGCAGGTCACGAAGGTCCAAAAGTCACGAAAGTGACGCCAGACCGCGGTCTCCACTTCGCGCCACGCGTACTCACATAAGTCATTATTTCGTAATTACCCATGGAACGGTTCCTTCGTCTCTGGGGTCAGCTGGGATACCGCTGCATATTTCGGGTTGCTGGATATCATCATATTTCACTAGGGCAAACTTTGCTTTTTCTCTTCACGGTACTTCTAGGTGTACATACGTACATATGCACGCACTTAAATCTTAAAATGGAAAGGCGCGCTCGGATTGTGAAACAACATCACGTGAGATGGCGATTTAAACGTGAAGGAGCACCGTGCACATATGTTTTCCCAACGCGTTACAGCTAATGTACCATATGGCCCCAACCACTTTCCTTTTTTTCTTACTGTACTGTATGCACGTTAACTCGCCAAGTACCTCCATTCCCCTAAGTAATTCTGTCATCATCATTCAACCGAGAGAGAAGAGAAACAGAAGCAAAATAGATATGCAAGAAGTCCAAGTGTGACATTACACAAATTCAATCATCGTTTGCAGGTGGCAGCTAATTCCTCGAGTCGATGCAAGAGGGTCGGCTGTCAGCAACCCCGGGGCTTAATTGAACGGGCGGGGCTCTCATTTTCCCCCTTATCAGCAGAACACAGAAGTACTCGTTCCCGTCTCTTTGGGTCTCGTCAAAACCGCTGTTATGAGGCGGCAAATTCTAGCGGTTATGTCAAAAAAGAATGAGCTGCTCCTCCACTAACTACCATGGCATTCTATACTCAACCAGGCCTCCCCAAAGCTGGGTGTAGACGTTGCGAACTGGCAATCAGAAATGGTCGCTTGGAGAGCAAATGGAGACATGGCACCGTGGATTGTTAAGGATATATCAAACACTGAAGTGTCGTTGTTTGGCCGCTCGAGACCACCCAAGTTCAAATTTCCCAACCTCCTCAATTATTATTAGGTGACTCATACTTCCTACACTACGGACCCCTCTTAAATCTGGGGCCACCCACTGTCTGTCCATCCCTTTTCGGCATTTTAATCTTCCCAAATCGTTTCCATCCTCCACTCGGGATCGGTTCCTGAAGCTACCTCGGTAGCTTTGGGTTACACGTCTCTTCTTGCGTGGTCTGATTGGCGTACGCATGCCTTCAGTCGAGGCGTTTGGAGTCGAATCGTAAAGGCACTACGACATCATGGCCGGTCGACTTCGACATGAATCCTTCTGTGGTCTTTATCATAGGTCTGCCCAGGTCCGTCATAGTTGACGTGCACTGGCTCTCTCTTTTAGACCCTGGCAACCAGCAAGGAAGTCGATATTGCTGCAGGGGTAAGAAACACTTTACGCGGTGTGTGCCGCGTCCATCCCACTTCCGTGTCAACCCCACCCGCCCCTTGTATACCTCTTAGCCAAGACAAAAGTCGATGGTGCTCGCTTCGCTGGATAGGAGTTGCTAGGCAACCGTGTCTTTCATACTGTTCTCCATATAGATTTGTGAACGGCACCTAGAAGATCAATGTAAGCAAGCGTTCTTTTTCATGCAAGCACTTAAAGCAACCTTGTCGCCAGCTATACTTGTCCTTTTTCATCTATAGTGTTCGCAGCAGCATGGAGCTAGATGCGTTTTTTCTCCCTCTTTCGTCTTAGACCGGGCTTTTCATAAGACGAAATTATACATCCCTTTGGTTCCATTATCTCGGCGTGAAACGGCTTTCTCCTGTTGCCACTGGCCATCTTGCTTGTCCCCACACCTCGTCATACCTCAGCTCAACATATTCGATCGACGGCTTGATGTGATCTTCCAGGCCTGCTCTCAGGCTTCTTAGCAGCTTTATCCAGAAGCAGTGCCATATATTTCACTTGCTTTCCCTCACCGACTTTCACAGCCCTTCTGTTCGTGACTCACTCATTACATTTCAACTCCACCTGTTCAGACTATACTTGAATTCGAGTGCTGTCTCCAATTACCTCACACCTGGCTGTGCACTTCTTATTGAGAACGCTCGCCTCCTCTGAAGCCCATTTGTTCTACGGCTCATCGAGAAATTGCGCCGGCCCAGCACCAGCATCATGCCCGCCAATAGCGACAACGATATGACTCGATTCCTGTTCGCCATCTTGCGTCAGAAGAACCTCAAGGATGTGAGTTGGGACATGGTTACCAACCAACCTTCAAGTTGCCGAAATGGCTAACATATGGCGTAGATCGACTGGAATCAGGTTGCCCATGACCCAATCTTGGGCGAAGGCAAGAAGATTACCAATGGGCATGCTGCCAGAATGAGATATTCGCGCTTTCGAAGCGCTCTGTTGGGCCTCGAGCCAACCCGACGCAATCGAACGAGAGAACCGAAATGCCGAGTCGTGAAGCCGAGAAAGGGCTCAAAGGGGAAGAAAGATGATAACGTGAAGTCTGAGCCCGCTCCGGATTCTCCGGGGCCGCAAGAATCGTTCGAGCCACCCGCTCCGAGAATCAAACAGGAGGGCGCTCCATACAACTTCAATCGGTTCGCCTTGCGCCTCACTCCAGATTCAGGTCCAATTCCAGGCGCCGCAGCTATGCCAAACACTCCTGGCATGGTTCAACCTCGACTTCTTACGCCATGCAGCGACGAGATGTTCTCTCCCACCGCTACTCTTGCGTCCAGTCCCGTCAGCGACATGATCCATTCGGGGAGCAGCTCATTCGAATTCCGTGGGTCTCCATGCCCTGACCACAATGATCCCATGTGGCCGAGCGTTCCATCATACCCTACGTTTACACCTAGCTATGCGTTCGAAAACTACGGAGCTAGACCATGCGAACATCCCCACACCCACGTGCACCCTTCACAAGTGCACCTCGGTCTTCCGACGCAGCCAAATGAGTCTGAGGTGGATTTCGCTGACGTGAAACATGAGCCATGGGATGAATACAATTGATGATAGCCGAGGTCGCGGATGGCGGGCTGTAGGGGCAATGCTGCGGTCCTGAATGGGCTCACGAGTCGTGATATGGGGAATAGGCATGTGTCGCGGTATCTTGGGCGGGACAACATGTTCGGATCATGAATGGGCTTGGGGCGGTCTCTTTCATTGGCTAACGGGATAGGGGGGCGTTCGCGGAATGAAAATTCTATTATCTTGAACAGTGTGTCTGTGCACTTTGAATTATCACGGCTTGGGACCTGGACGTTGGATGGATCGAGTCACGTGGGTTAGAATATATGCAGGCTAATGCCGTGCAGTTATTGAATGGAATTGGTCTATGGAGATCTCGATAACACGAGCCTTGCCCTAGCCATTTGAGTGGCCCCTATTGGCACATCGGTATCACGATTCCGCTTACGTGGGAGGGGTTGATAAGGGATGGTGGGCATTAGAGATACGATGGCCTTGTCCACTGCTGTGGGTAGCAACAGGAAGAGATGCATGCGGTCCGGGGATCCGGGGTATGACGACTGCTCGGTTGCGCTCAGTAAAGGTCTTCGTAATTGTCGGATTAGTCTTCTCCGGCTCAAGGCATGTTGCTCTTGTATGTACACACGCTTCTCTTTCGTTTGCAGTTGTACGTAGTTGGAGAGTCTTGCGAGATTATTTTGCATTTCCGATTCGTCATTTTCTCAGCCTTCTTATCGGGTCTTTTCTGCACAGACCCGGTTCCGGGCTTTGTGATCGTCATCGTTACCGAATCTCAGATAGTGACTTGTAGGGCTATGTAGGGTTGCTAGAAACCAAGTACCTAGTTATCATCTACAGTTGGGCTAATCCCGGTAGAGTGGTTACGGAAAGCTTCGGGACGTTCCCCGTTTCGGAAATAAATGGCCTAAATCTAAGATCTAAAGATCCCGCCTGCATAGGGGTAGATTTGGGTTGGGAGGGGGGGCCGCGGCGCCGGCCATAGCCACCAACGGTCTCGGTACCGACCGGGTTCACGCCTGAGCGTTAAGGCCTGTGCCTATTCTCTTCCCCACCCAGGGCTCTCGTAAGTGGCTTGCCCCTAACGATTGTTAACAGTATAGGACTTTAGTTTCAACGGCGCGGCCTCATCCGATACGAGGAACGAAAGCAGTATATTGCAGGAAAAGTGGGCGGTTTTTATAAGTAAGTGGCTTAGTTAGCGCTTATTTATGTAGCTGATATACGACCTTTGCGTATGGGACCGACGATTCGTCCGGTCACATTTATAACTAGCAAGCAAGCAC
Source organism: Hypoxylon sp. FL0543 (assembly GCA_022578575.1). NCBI lineage: Eukaryota > Fungi > Ascomycota > Sordariomycetes > Xylariales > Hypoxylaceae > Hypoxylon > Hypoxylon sp. FL0543. The sequence continues at coordinate 828,540 of MU393995.1, forward strand.
TGTATAGGAGCCCGTGTTATAAGCTGGTCTTTGTCGGCTGTGTAACTGGCAGGCCTCGGTGAGTTCTCTGGGAATACGTAGGTTTCGCCTGGTGGCGGCGAGGCTAGGCTTGTGGGAAATGCAGGATATCCTTGGACAAGGTACAATGGCCTACATCGTGGCTACGAGACTATCAGATGGTGCATCATGTATTCTGCGCTGAGCAGATCCCGTCGTATGAGCGCATCGTCAGGAGGCCAGATGACCCTACTGCTATCACACCATTCTTACTCACGCCCCTTTTCTATCACACTCTAGACCTCCGGATCACACGGGGAGTTTTGCCTGCAGTTTCCTAAGGGTTTCGATCTCTCCTTGTCGGCATTTGTTTCTGCAGTTGTTCCTTAGGTATGGTACCATAAGTGGGGTGCCACGAGCCAAAAGTTCTTCACATCTTAACGTTCTAATACAGTTTCTTGGGACAGGCTCCCGGGGTTAACGTCTAGTCCTAGACGCTCTCTTGGCAAGTACGATGCTAGGCACACCTGGACGACCGGACTGTTTCGAAGGCCTTCCAGTCCAGGTACCACCCGTAACTACCTACCTTGAGAGCATCTACTTCGAGGGCATCTAACGAACAGCGTTGAGCTATGGAGACTCCGTCTAGCCCTTTTGGGTCTACACCTGTAGACGTACATACGCCCATAAGCTTGCAGGTGATACCCTCCATTACTTCTATGGGTGTCATGGGTTCAGCCTGTCGGTGATGTGACGTTGCAAGACTGATGCATATAACAGTGCAGACAAAACGTGGACGCTCATCGTCACGTACCGGCAATACTGCAATCTCTGGCAGGCAGGTTCGGGCTCCTCGCGCAACGAGTAGATGGCGGTATGATACTCCAAGGTAGTGATCTCGGGAATTGTATACTCTACGTAAGGATGGAAGTATCCTATTTCCACATGGTATCGTTAACAAAGAGGAGATTTTGTGCGTTTTTGGGGGCCCTTTGGTGCCGAATACCCCCTTTTAGAACGTCTCGGGTCGATCTGAAAAGTACCTAGGTATTCTAGAATCTTCTCGCAATTTACCACGTTTCTTAGGAATTCCCAAACCCGGTTTTTAGGCGAGATGTTGCTAATCGAACTACCTTGGTTATAATGTTGGACCCGGAGCTCAACCCCTATTCTGAGGTGTTACAAGGCTGAGGGCAATAGAACGGAATACGGACGATTTTCAGTTGGAAACGAATTGATGACCTCACCTCACGTCGGTCATTGAAAGATGTTCATTGCTAGGAATTTATGTCGATCTTTACTAAGGCCCGTGGAGGAAAGCTTTGAACGCCAAGCTGTTCGTGAAACGGAAAAGTAAAAGGGAAACGTGTATCTCATCAATCCACCCCCCTTAACTTACAACCCTGATACCATCTGGTCACACCCAAATCATTGCAATGCTGTGATCAAAGAACCACAATCAGTCAGACCCATCATCATCTTCCTTCGCCTTCCCTTTCTTCTTGAGCTTCTTTTCAGACTTTGCCTTCTTTTCCGACGCCTTCTTGCTCTTCTTCGAACTACTCTTCGTCTCCTTCCCTTTCTTTCGTTTGCTCGAGTTCTTCTTTCCCTCATTTGACTCGTCCGAATCATCTGACTCACTGTGTGACGTTGATCCTTTGCTGGTGTCCTCCGAGCTAGAATCGGAGCTGTCCTCATCAAGTCCTTTGAATATCGTCCCAGGGGATGGAGAAAACTCTAATGCCCGCGTGTACTCACGCTTTGCCACCTTATCCTCGTCTGCTCCATGGACTGCCAGCAAATACTCGTTGAACTGCATAGAAGCATTGGCGACGATATTGAAATGTTTCTTCCTTATGACTAGTTCCGTCAACTCGCTGCCGTGGTTCCTAGCCTGAAACTCGGCTAGTGCAAGGACGGTCTGGAAAGTGTTGCGTATCTGACGGCCATTCCACCTCAGAGTCTTCCAGGTCTCCTTAGACCAAAGCATCACTTTGGGCTCGCAGTCCTTATACTCGAATGGAAGCAGATTGTTCCCTATGCGGACTGCATTGATTTCGGCAATTCTTTCGAAATTCCTCCTGAATATCTGCTTCGTCTGCTTCCTCGTGAGCTTGGGGTAGTAAAGGGTCAAGTGCAAACGTGATCGGAATGCATCATCAATAGCTCCGACCCGATTAGTAGTAAGGAATAGAATCCCAGAGTAGTACTCGAGAATGCGGAGGAATACTAGAGTAGGTAAATATGTTAATGTAAGAAAGGGGGAAAGGAAAGGTGACAAATCTTTGGCCTCACCTGAAACTAGCCCATTCCTTTGTACGTCTTTTTGCTGCATGAGATGAGTGACTGCGTATGTGAAGTTTCGAAAAAAGTGGACGCACATCGCGTTTGGCAAGGAACACATCGGCCTCGTCAAGTAAAAGGACACAGCCCCATTTGTGTGCCAGCTTGAAATGATTCTCCATGTTTCTTTCCACTTGTTCGGGAGTATAGCCAATATCACCTATTGCAGAATAGGCGACTTAGTACGCACATTCTGTTTGTACGAGAAGGGTATCCAGGGGGCGTCTCACCACAGGTGATGGGGTAAAGTGGCTTCTTCGCATGGGCTGCGACGCATTCTATGATAGTGTACAAATGTTAACCTTTGTAATGTATCAAGCTACTAGGTGTAAATGAGAGTTTATCACCTGCGGTTGAAGTCTTCCCTACCCCTGGAACACCATGCAAGAGGATAATGCATCCTCTCCCTTGATCATAAATTAGCGGTGATGATAGGTAGGTAAGTATAAGTGTAAGTATGACATCTTACCCTTCCCTCGCACTAAATCCATCCCGATCTTTACGTCCTTGCTGGGGTCGAGCTCTTGAGTATAAGTCTCAACCATAGCTTGAACCTGTGATTAAGAGGCTTAGCGAAGGTATTCAGTAATGATATTTCCGACAGGTATTATGTTCTACGACTCTTGATGCGAAATATAAAGGGAAGAGGCCAAGGAACTGAGATATATGGAAATCTGTTACCATCTCACGATGTCCCGGAGGAAGGACGAGGTTGTCCCATTCGCTGTTGTGCTCGACGGGCTCAAGTCGCATGATGTCTAGCAGAACTAAACGTAAGATAGGTATATTAGCGAATCGAATAACGGGATGGTACGATGTGATAATTGAACTCACCCCATCTCCTATTTCTCAAAGCGAAGCCTGGTACGGCACCTGGTAATAGTCTAACGAGGTCCCTGTTCTCTATGAGTTGCTTGAACCTGTCCTGGCCTTCCTCACCTCGTTTCTTTTCGCTCTCATATTCTTCGAGCACCAGTTTGACGTGTGATTCAACCTTTGTACGCTGTATTCTTTGGGAGCGGGCATAGATATCCGTTGTGCATTTCCTATTGTAGCACCACTTGTGGCCGCAACTGGACTTGCCGAAGAGGTCACAAGCCCCACCTCCTAAACCCATCAGCCATAAAGACCCAAGAGGCAGGAATTCTGGAACCTGGATTACTTCCTGGGCTCCAGTGCCGCTTTCAAAGGCGAGTTTCACGTCTACCACAACCGGACTATTGATCTGGAGTTTACTTATGTCAGATGGATAGGCACCTAGGTAAGTATTTCATGCAGGGACTATTGGAGACTCGCCTCTTCCCTGTTTAGCCCTACAGTCAGGCCTTGATATTGCAAGTGAGAGATCCTTGTAATATCGAGAAATCTTTTACCACGATCGTGGAAGTGATCATGGAATTTGGAATAGCGAATGGGATATGCCTGCAGGCTGCTGATTTCTATCTCTCGCTCGTAGGGCTTAAAGACGAATACGTCTCGGACAGCGCCGTACTCAGCACCATTGTAATCCACGTAGAAGCAATACACGATGAACTCGGTGTAGCTGGTTCTGATTCTTCTGGGATTCTTCGCGGTATGCGTCAATAGGTTGGCGATCTGCTTGACGCTACGTTCGGTGTCCATAAGTGCACTGTGTAGGGAAGTGGGATAACTAGACTCGTCTATCTCTTCAGTTTTAAAGGTCGGAGCCATAGTTCCTGTAAACTGCATGCCCCCAGAAGTGGCCACCACCCGGTAGGCTTGGGAAGTGTGTCGTCGGATTGGTGTATGGTCAGCACCCTCGTCATTTAAATATTCTTCTTTTTTTTTCCCGCCTTCGCGAAGCGGACAACAAATGGTGTCATTTACATCAAATAACATCCATAGGTTTTCGAAGGCCACTTGCTGCTCTATTCCTTGACGCAAGTGGCCATAAAGTTGGATCTGCTTGCCAAGGTACTCGTCGACGAAAGCTACGAAGGCTCGAAAATGGGGGAGAGCTGCAGGCCGGTCAAAAGACTGAATGACCTCATCTGTATCGTCTTTGGCTGCCTTGTAAGGGAGGACGTCGGTTTTCTCGTAGCGCAATGATGCATTCTCTGTTTCTTTCTTGACCGTAAAAGTCTTGTGTACGTCTTCGGCAAGTACTTGTCTATATGCTTGTTAGAAATGAGATCCATCTTTCCTGTGCCTCGACCTACCCATAGATGTCCTCTAGCTTCCTGAGTTGTTCTTTGGCTTGGCTGAGATTTCGAATCAATGGGCGGAAGGGTTTCCCAAACCGTATCAGGTGGTTGTCCTCAGATACAATATCCAATTTCTTCCCAAAGAAGGTCGCGATTGCCTCTGATGAGACCCCAAAAGTTAAAATATCTATCTCATCCGCATTGGGAGGCTCTTCATCTGCTTTATTATGGGGGTTAAACCTTTGTTTCTTGGCCTTAGTGTAAAGGACTCGGATGAGGTGCTGGGTGTCGTGGCCACACATGAAGGTACCTTTCTCAGTTTCACTGTGCACGTCCGGATATGATCCATCCTCTCCGAGGTATGCTGCGGAATCGAAAAACTTGACGGTAACCTCAACTGTAGAATCGTCGTCCTCAGAAGGCTTGGAAATCGATGTATCGCCGGCCTTGGCTTTATCGGACTCCAGCAAGTCGATTCGATCTTCCATGACTCTCATGTAGTCAACTAGCCCCCTGACTAGGTTCGAGCCTTGATCCTTCCGCACCACTTTTTCGGCATTTCCTTTGGGTATCTTCTTGGCAGCCTTTTCCTTTAGTAACTCCTTATACCCGTCAAAGAGACTCTGCGGGGTCCCCCATTGGCGAATCCTATCGACTAAGTAGCCAGGCATATCAGATCCAGAGCTGGAAACTGAATCTGAATCCGAGTTAGGATTCGCTGGAATGGTGAACCTCCTGTTTTTCTTGCTTCTCCTGTGGGAAGCTGTCGGTTCTTTGTCTTTGCGTTCGTCTTCCGAGGCATGTTGCTTAGGCGTGAGAAGCTCGGGCTCACTTTCAGTGGGCTTTTCGTTTGAAGTAAGAGTGGTATCATCTTGCGAAATTGAAGTCGCTGGAGTTGAATTGGATTGCTCGTCCGCCTTTGGGAACGTTTCCCTGCTACTCGGTTCGCTCGTGATATATGAGGATAGTGAGCCTGCCGTTGCACCAGCCGCAATTTAGCATCATAAGGCACCATTATGCTGAGGACTAGAAGACACCTACCCTTATCCTCTCCGGTAACGTCCATTCTTCAAATCCTGTGAACGTATTTTTGAATTATCAGACTGAAAGGGAACAGAAAGAGGAGTATTGAAGTATTCCAGATAATAGCCGAGTCACTTAGTTTGCTTCGGAGGAATCCCATTGGTTACACCTTGGTGGCCATGCCGGTATACCTCGTTGGAATCATGGAAGACACGTTGCCCATAGAGCGAGATATGGGCGACGGTGACGCGCACAAAGTAGCGCGGCTTCACGTTGATGCCGTTGTATGACTCGTCCTTGTTGGGTCTATCCAGAGGACTCGAGGATCGGAGAGACTTTCCAAGATTCCTAAGCAAAACACAATGCTGATCATTAGTACGCCCAGGAGCCTCACGAACTGCCGTTCTCAGTATTACTAGACCTCGAATCATATGAATATCTCGTATCTGCTCAATTCCGCCAAATTTGAGATGGTCATGAAGGGTCGATCCTGGATTCTTGCATATTGTAGCATCTATCGGCATTTGAATGTCCTAATCACGTTGCGCTATAAGCGAGGCTCTGTGTAAAGGTTGTACCCAGCAGCTTAGCTGCATTCCACCGTCGCACTGCATCTGTATCCCATACAGCTACCTACCTATCTAGGAGGTAGTCAGATACACCGATGGCCTTGAAATGTGGAAGACAAAAAAAGGAGAAAGAGACTGGAGAACCCATAGTTTGGGATATACTGCCCAATGATAGATATTGTTTCTTTTGGGGGGGTGACCCGCGGGAGAGGGCGGTTGGACGTAGATCCCGACAAACGTGCTGTATGGAAGTCTATAATCGAGCATAATTAAGCATAATAGAGAGCAATAGCATTTGTAATGGTGTTATCATGACGTATTTGCTATTGCGTGCGGCGAATAAAGTTTGAAAGTCTTCCACTGACAGGGTTAGATATGTAAGTACCTAAGTATATACATAGGTACCTAATTAATAGGTACATTACCGGGAGGGGGGGGTTGGCGAACATCATAACAGCAACGCTGATGAGTTTAGACATGATGATTAGATTTGAACACTCTATTGATCTTTGAACAGTCTATCCGTAAGGCTCTTGCTACCAACATCTCGGTATCGAGAAACAGCCCTTTCAATTGAACAGGGTGTTGCGTTGAAGGGGGTCCCTGATTCAACTCCATGTTTACGTAAAACACCATGTTTAGATTTAACACCATCTAACATCATGTTGACATACCCACCTAAGGTACGTAAGGTTCCTGGAGGAGTCATATATACTGTAATTAGATTTGATTACATCAGCACCTGTAAATTGTAATCTCTAAGCCCTCGTAGCGCAATGGTAAATCTCGTAGACCTGTAAACCTGTAATCATGATGTTCAAGTGACTGTATATCCGACTTTTACATGTGATCCTGTATCTCCTGTATCTCCTGTATAAGACCTGGCAAGGTCTAGTTGCGTATCGCGATGTCTTCTTTTTTTCTCTCTTTCTTTAGGTGAAACGCGAACATGCTGTTGACCTGAACATGATCACAGCAAGCATGTTGAGATAACATCCTGTTAGGAAGGAGACGCTTGTACCGGTGGGTGACGCTGTTGCCCTGATTCTGATATTTGCTCCTGCCATCCTTATATCGTGGACAGGGTCACCCTTGGCGGTGACCATGTTCAGCTGACAGCCAGTTGACCAAAAGTCAAATCTCCTCAGAGCTCAGCCGTAACATGCTGTTGACAGCTGAACATGATCCCGGTTATGATGTTCGCTAACCCCCCCCTCCCGCTAATGTAGCAATCGACCACATGCATGCATCTAGCCTCTAGACGTACTTGCAGGCTGCGTATCACAAATGTTTTCCACAATTGTCCACCGTCCTGGACTTTCCAGTGTTCCGCGAAGCATGACTCCCACTTCGCATGCGCTGCCCCTCGCAGTCGTATCATCCAGTCGGGGGGATAGACTTGGGTGTCCATGTTTCTACCCGTTTCTAACTGTAATTAGAATGGAATCCCTTTCGTTTCAAATGCGACAACTGGCCGAGAGACTTAGCACCGACAGGCGACGTTGTCATGGAGCCCCCGGATCCAGTACTATTTCGTCGCAAGACTCTCACAAATACTGCTGCTGAGTTTGTAGAGAGAAATGTTGGGATAGAAGCAGTATTCCAACTCGAGGATCACCCGGGAGAATTAGAAACATTATTACATGCTTCTGAATTTTGCCCTGAAATTGACAGATTCGCTCCCAAAGGACTCACTTTCGAGTAGGTTATATTCTGCGTACCCCTGAATTCACCTAGTAATATTCCTGTCAATACAGTCTCACCAAATATTACGAGAGTTCTATAAAAAATAAGGAGAAGCTCGGTGGGATGCTCAAAAGATTCGCGACTATCCTTAAGGAAAGGAAGGTAGATTCCCAACTCAACATTACTATCAAAGATCCCAACGACCCATGCGAATTCACATTCGACTATGTTCTTGGCATAATCAACAAAATTGGAGAAGCACGTGGTAACGCGGCGAAAACGAGATCGTGCAAGAATTTTATTCGAAAATACTATCGAAAACTAGAAGACAATCAAGAGGCTATCCAAGGGCTCTTAACCATGATTCCTAATGACATCTATGGCTCAGTGCTCTCGGGGGGGTTCACGCTAATCTTAGCTGTGAGTGTTTTTGTGCGCAATTGCACCCTTACATAAGAAAAATACGATGTGAAGGCTTATGTATTCAATCGTAAGGCCGTTGAGAAGCATCATGAGCAGCGCGAAACGATTCAGAACTTCCTTGCGGAGATACCGGAGAAGCTAGAGACCATACAACGCTTGTCTAGGATCCATTATCGGTCCGTCAGACTACACTCGTGTGCAGACTCTGTCATGGTTGCGGTGTTTACCGTCCTAGAGCGTATCGTGGAAAAGATTACCAGGACATGGAAGAGTAGGTCATTCAGAGACTTAAGGATGGCTATGGCTAAACAATAGCAGTTAAATTAGCCGAGAAAACGAATAAGATGGGCGGATTCTTTCCTCTAAGGATACGGAACAAGCTGGTTTACTCAAGGCAAACAGGGAATGAGGACGTGGTGAAACTTGTCGAGGATGACGACAGCGGCCAAGAACATGAGTTGACCGTAGCTGATGCCTTAGAGGGGTTACAATGCCAGATCGAACACTTCCAGACGGAAGCAGAACTCTGTGAACAAGAAAGACTAGGTAGGATTGAGGTATCGACTACTGATCTAAAGCGTGGGCTGGTCCTCGTTGCGAAGCAAAACAAGGGTGAGTGTACAAACTCTCCGAAGGCTGCGTTATGACTAACAGATCTCAACCTCGGCAGATACCATGGAGAGTGTTTTGAATAAGTATGAAGAGATATTCCTTGGAACTGAGGATAATCTCAACAAGTTCTTCCTGCAACTTCACGACTCCCTATACCGGTTTTGCACTAGTAACCCGAATTTTGATGCCAAGACTGGTGAAGGTAGAGTTCCCTGAAGCCGATCTTGCTGGAACGGGCGTGGCACTAACAATCATCTATGATAGTCGACTTGAAAGAGGCGAAGCTTTCCCAAAGAGAGAACAGAGTGCGATCCAAACGTTTTCGACAAGAGAGTAACGCACGTATAGCGTCGAAATGGCTTAAAGGGACCAGGGGGTTTGCCTTCGATCCTATGGCAGATATCAAGGACTGTCTCGACAGGGTTGAGCTACTTGAACGGGACGATAAGAGCATTTCTCAGTCAATTTTGAGCTCTGAGCGACTCAGCGACTGGCTTCAGGGAGAGAACTCAAGCATATTCGACATCAGCCTTCAGACACCTCCTGCTTCCCTTGACAACCCACTTTCATTTATTAGCGCAATACTTACTACAACATTCCTGAGTGCCGCTAAGTCCCCCGTGCTTGCTTTCTTCTGCAGACATAGGAACAACGAGTCTCCGTCGGAGGCAGACTCAGGCCCAGTCGCCTTGGTCAATAGCTTGAATGGGCAACTTATTGAGTTCATCGCTAAACATCGATCCTCGGTCAATCTCTTGACGCTGGTGGGCGAAAAAAGTTTCCCGAAGACGCAGAAAAGCCTTGAGGATGGCCTATGTATGCTCTACAAGCTCCTCTGCGCTCTTCCAGAAGAGGATGTGGTCTTCGTCATCATCGATTCGCTCTCATGTCTCTCCGGGCGCCAGAAGGATGGGGACAGAGTGATCAAAACGCTCCGTCAAGTCATCAAAAGCAGGCCAGACATTGTTATCAAGGTGATGGTTACCGACGCCTTTGCCGATTCTAAAGTAAAGAAGCTCGCGGATATCTCACTCTTTGTTCAGGACTCGGTTGCTGGGTTTGGCGCGATTGATATCGTTGAAAGCAGTGATGATATTTCCAAAAAGATGACACGCACCCAAGAAAGGAAAGGTAAAGGTACGCAGGCCGTATCGGAAGATGAGGATGAAGCAAGTGAGAGCGGAGAGGCAACTGAAGGAGATTCCGAGGCGGACGAAGATGGCGACCCTGACACGGACTATTAAAGGGGTTCATAAGATAAGAAAGATAAGGGAAAGGTCATGTGATCTGGAGATTTACTTAGGTAATGAGCTCCTATCATCACGTGATACCCCATGAGGAGAGCGTTTGGAAGATTTTTTCATTTGTAGAAACACATAGAACTTTTCAATGTTTTCAATAGATCACCATGAATTCTTGAACTCAAGATCACTGTGCTCTGACAGTAGACGACTTATCCAGTTGAGAAAGGTAGAGCATGTAGGCAGTGGTCGAGTAACTTCCTACCCGCTTATGAGCTTTCTTGTGGCTTACTACGAAATATGCCAATCCTCTCCAAAAGGAAAATTTACCCCTTAATTATTTGATTAATAAGGTACACTCTACCTAATCGGAGTTATTAGAGGGAAAATTATTTCGGGAGCTTACAAATCCATTGAACGACTCGTGATGACGCTCCATAGTGATGTCGCATGCGCGGATGAAACCTATGTAGAATCAAATCGTCTCGGTGGAATGGCCCACCCTATCCAACACTTGGTCATGTTTTGGCAAAATACCTAGGCTAAGTGAAGAAACTTCGGTGGATCCTCGCGGAGGTAAACACTTATTTCCACGTATTCGTATTAGCAACTTATCAGCTGCTTCTAATATAAAATCAGGGAATAATATAATTCTTATGCGCTTATTGCCATAAGACCAGTACGCCGAAGAATTTCGGATTTATGAGACGGTGACGTAAAAATAAGCTGGATTTAAATTTTACGCCATCCATATTTCCGAACAATCTCCTCCAGTGGCTCTTGTTGTGGGTTTCCTATCTTGGTATATGTTTCGCCAGGGTAGGAGTCTATGTGGAGGCTACTAGCAATTACTAGATGCCGCGGTTTGATCATTCGGTTTTTTTCTTCCATAACACTCAACGATAAGAGGAACTACCAATTAACTTCTGAAGAATTTACCAACAGAGTAAAGGTGGAACTGAGTCCTTTGCCTTGAATTGACTAAACTCCGCACTGCGTCATGGATGGGACTTCCGTAATGGGCCTTTGGAATCCCAAGGAATTTGATGCATGGTGGACATAGCCGCCCGTAAACTCCGTGAACTGGTATATAGGGAGGTAATAATAGGCTGTAATGCCAATTTCAAAGTGACAATTTCTCAGATCAAGATTCGTTCAGTACTCTCACACTACTATCAACTCGCACGTTCTCATCAGGTATCCGCGCAATCGACATTCACAATGACGGAACAGAAGAGTCCGAAGTTCGAAGGATGGCTGGGCAAGTCTCCTGATGCAGTCAATGGAAAGATGTAAGTTTGTGACCACTCTGAAATATCTTCCCTAAACTTCTCGATGTCTTTTTCTCAAGACTCACCACTAACTCTGGCCGTTCGTTAGGGAATGGGGTGAATTTGAGCCCAAGAAATGGACTGAAGACGACGTCGACATTGAAGTCTCACACTGCGGTATCTGCGGCTCGGATCTCCACATGCTGAGATCTGGTTGGGTCCCAACACCTTATCGTATGTCTTCTCCCATATCCCTCATATTCGGTTCGCGCTCACACTAATACTCTCATAGCTTGCGTAGTAGGACATGAGATTGTCGGAAGAGCCGTGCGTGTGGGTAAGAATGTCAAGCATGTCAAGGTCGGTGACCGCGTCGGAGTGGGTGCACAGGCTCGGAGTTGCCTGCAGAGCAGTTGTCCGGACTGCAGCAGCGGCAATGAGCCTTACTGCGCTAATGGGGTGGTGAACACATATGGCTCCATCTACCCGAACGACGAGGGCAAGAGCTACGGCGGCTACGCCGACTACAACCGCACCAACGGCAACTTCGTTTTCCGGATTCCGGATGGACTCGATTCGGCTACAGCTGCGCCAATGTTATGCGGCGGAATCACCGTCTATTCACCTCTAAGGCAGTACGGTTGCGGGCCAGGAAAAACAGTTGGCATTGTCGGTGTTGGCGGATTAGGCCATTTCGGTATTCTCTTCGCCAAAGCGCTGGGAGCCGACAGAGTCGTGGGAATATCGAGAAAGTCCGATAAGAGAGAAGATGTGCTGAAGCTCGGCGCCGATGAGTATATCGCTACGGACGAGGACAGAGACTGGGCTGCTAGGCACGCACGGACATTGGACCTCATCATCTGCACGGTGTCTAACGACAAGATGCCATTAGACGGTTATCTCGGTCTCTTGAAAACAAAAGGAACCTTTATTCAGGTCGGGTAAGTCACCTCGAAATCTCCGTTCCCATCATACGTGTCAAGTTGAATGTATACTAACCTGTTCTCCAGCATTCCCGATGGCGGCAACCTCCCCCCTATTAATGCTTTCACATTAATTCCGAATGGAATCAAAGTCGGAGGCAGCGCCATTGGTGCGCCATGGGAAATCAAAGAAATGCTACAGCTTGCAGCAGATAAAAACATCAAACCATGGATCGAGGAACGACCTCTCAAAGACGCCAACAAGACCATCATCGATATGGCCGAAGGCAAGGCGCGGTATAGATACGTTCTTGTGAACGAGAACTTCGGCAAGCACTAGTTACGGGAGCCGGGATATCACATACCAATTGTATATAGATAACTACCCCTGTATCATACCTGATAGAGTATAGAATAATAGATAGACTATTCCTAATGTGTAAAGGTGGCTTGTAGGTCTGTACTTTTAACCCCGCATGGGATAACGGCTGTGCAAATGTTCACGCACTTTGAAACTTGGGCTGGTACTGTTAGAACTGACATTAGAAGATGTAGGAATAGCTAGATTCCAGGTTATATCTTTAGGAACCTACTACAAACCGTTTCCAACCAAAAAATTATGGTGTTAAAGTATGCGAGCCTACTACGGCCGACTTACTAACACAGTCCGCACTTTTGCAGATGTTATAGTTCGGTTCATACCTAGGTAGGAGGTAGGTAATAAACAATGTATGCCGTCTTATTAATGCTATGTACCTAGGTACTTATGTATCCAACCCTTTTAGACGACGATCTCACGTTAGCCCAATTTACGCCGTTTATCGAGGACTCGACTTTTTTGCTGTTTGAGTCGTCTGCTTTCCATTTATATCTATCCTTCCTTTTGGGTCCTCAGCTTCAATACCAAGAAGCCCAATGTGAGTCGAGTCTTATTACAATATCCCGTACCGCCATTCGAGATTGATATACAGAAGCAGTCAATGCTTTCATCTTCCAGACTTGTCGACTCCAAGAGCTAAGGAACGAGCAATTCCCCATAACTCTGTACGCTGAACATTTCATTTCATTTCGTTATCACTAAGTACCTAAGGTAGGTAGGTACCCAAATCTTATTGCTGATATAACTAAAGTTGGCCTCATCTTCAGAAGCTGATACCCAGATAGAGGCGAACCTGCTGCAGTGACGGCTTCGCATCATTCAGCTCCTTATCTCTCAGGTGAAGCTCTTCTCACTCGCTCCACGCTTAGTGATGATCGTTACATGAAACCGCTTCGTCACTGCTCACCTAATCGTTGACGAAGACTTACAACTCATGTTGCAAGCTTTATACGGGGCCATATCATCTAGCGGAGACTTGAATGCAATGACCTGCACAAGATATCTGGGTAGCAAGTGCCTTCAGATCTAAGGGTAGCCGCCCCCTAGCCTCCCTTCCATTGATCCAATCCTATTGTTCTTCTGGCAGGAACCGATCCTTCGAACACACAAACCTGCTATCTCCACTCTCTGGTCTAGTTCACCACCAATTCTCTTCCCGCAGCTTCCCTCGTCCCCTGATATCGCTAGCCATCCTTCCACCACATTCAATCTCAGTATTCTACATCTCGAGCTAAGTCATCGGTCTACTTTCTCTCTGACACCATCTTTCGCCGCAGCTCAACATCTACTCCAGTCTCCAAGTCACTCTTCGGCGATTCGTCCTCGGGCTCAGCACAGAAACCTTTCGCACTCAGACTTGAAAGTAAGTACAGTCTATACCTAATGCTCAACATCTCCCCTCACAAGTATTCCTTCCATGGTAGTTCAATGGGTACTTTCTCTCTCTCGACTCTCTTGACCCCAATTTCACTCATTCCGATGTCGCGGACCAACTGGAGGCCCAAACCATCTGTACTTCAAAATCACTCGAACTCTCATCGGCTAGCTTTCTTACTCTCCTACGATGTTCTGTGGCTTGTACAGGCGCACGAGTCAACATGTCCTTCGTTTCAAATGAGCTTACGTTTCTTCCTTTTCACTGTTTCGCCAAGCCTCATTCTTCGTAGTAGCTAATGAATCTTAGGTACCTAGCCTGGAATCGCATTGATAACACGGATTACCCAAAGAAGACCTCAGCAGAAGCCATGGCTGCCCCAACCCTTAACGGCACCCAGGTCAGTGAGAGCGACCAGAAGTATTTCGCTACGCTCATGAAGTACCTCCCAATGCCGGCAGCCATTAACTTAGATTGGGATGCCTTCTCGAAGGAGATGGGATTCAAGAGCGTCAGCATTGCCAAGGTTCGTAGCGTTGTGACCTATGAAACATTGTTGATAAAGCTAACAGAAGCAAGGTTCGTTTCAATCAGATCCGCCGCAAGTACGACGCTTCCAAGGCTACAAGCAACAATGCTCAAGACCCATTGAAGTCCACCAAGGACGGCAAGATCGCGAAGGCTAAGAGGGGCAAGGGTTCTGGGAAGGGTCGTGCTAAGAAGGGAGGCGATGGGCTCGATCATGGTGGTGACGATGAGGACAAAATCAAGGAGGATGGCGTGGATGTGGTCAAGGAAGTGGTTAAGAAAGAGGAAGAAGACGATGAGAAGGGTCACGATTCCTCCGACGTACTCGTCATTTCTTAGAAAGGACGGTGCCTCCATTCAGTCAACTTGCTCTCCGCCTGAGCCCTGGCACCTATAACTCGAGGCTGGGCACGAAGATCATATATTCTAGAGCTTGCGTCGGTGTGCATTTTACGCTGGGCTAAATGAATTCTTCGTTGATTTTATGCTTTAGTGGAAGTCTTTTCCATCAATAAGATTTTAGCATCTCATACTGCATATATTAATCACAGATGCATAATAGGGAGTGGACTCTTCTCACTTAGGTATTTTCTCGGAGTTTCATAGTGCTGTAAAACGAAATCTGTTGTATCTGGGCATCGCATTTCTCACCCACATATGTCCAACGTTGCACAAGAGGTTGAATCCCTTTCAACATGGGCCCCTTCCTAATTTGAAATCAAGGCCGTGAGAGTCAACCCTCTCGGCATATGCTCAAAACCCAGTGGCATGAGTATTAGGGCCCAACAAGAAATTAGTATGTTAAGAATTTATAGTGAATCACGTAGGAATGAGGAAAATTGAGCTGGGAGTTTGTCGCTATTAATCCGTATATAATACAGACAAACCCCCTGAAGATGATCTGCAGTTATGCCAAGTTTTGGACACAAGCACCAAACTATCTCACCACAAAAGGTGAGATGCTATCAAGCCAGGGGGCTTGCGTTCTTGGGTTACGCTATACGGAGACTCAGGTACAAGGCCACGCTGTTGGGACGTATTAATGATTTATTGGAGCTCAACAAATGTTGGCAAGTACTGCATATATCCACGGCCAGGGAGGTACTCGTCTGCGTTCGTGATATCACCGGGCCTTGAAAAAGATCGCTTAGTCGCCTTGGGCATGGATGGCCTCAGCTCTTCTATTGCAACACTATTTCATTATTTGTGTCGCAGGCGAACACTGGAGTTCACATTTTCCAGACACAACAAAAACGCTTCCCATACCGCCATTCCTCGTTCGATCAAGAGCAACTAGAAAAGTCACTCAACCGATCATCCAGCAAGTCCGAGCAAGGTAAGCAAAGTCTCTCCCCAATATTCCTCCCTCCTTCACAAATACTTGATGTCATATCTCGAGACACGATTATCCTCAAGGATATACTCGCTCGAAGTTGAACGACAACTTTGGAAAACAACACTGACATGGTAGAAAGATGGCTCCGAACAAAAATGACGTTACATTGAACAACGGCGTGAAGCTAACTCTTAAAGAAGTCGAACTTATGTTCGCCGTCTTTAAGAACTCGAGCGAGTCTCTCAAGAAGTCGGTTGACTGGACTGCGGTCAGCCAGGCCACAGGCCACGGTTACGCCAAGTCGGTTCGAGACCGATTCAGCCATGTTGCAAAGAGATTTGGCGTGAGTTTCCCCTTGCACATTCTGTCCCCATACTGGATTTGTAGAATTATTGAGGTATATCAAACTATGAAGAAAGTGCTAACTTACTTCCGTCCTAGTGGTGCAAACCTGACATCGTAAGTCAGCTATTTACAATACGATCGTCTATTACTACCCTTAGGTACTAACAGTATGAGGGTAAAGTCGACCCGCCGTGCTGCCCGAGCCACGAAGAAATAAGTCTCGCCTGGTATTCACGGAGAGAAACCCCTCAGTAGTGGTTTGGCTTGAGTTCCGCATGGTAAGGATGCACTCCAGAATGACTCGAAAACGATGCTAATAGAGCTATTTATACAGAGCCCATTACATGCCTCATCATCTCCGTCTTCGTTGTATCCATAGAGCTGCCAACTGTAGTTGGCTAGATAGTCAAATAAACGGTGCTGTGTTAGAAACACGGCAAATTTAAAATCCAATAAGACTGATATCCCGTAATCTTTCTTCTACACTGGTTGTTAAGAGCACACATATATCCCTAGGATCCCCATTTACGCCACTATAGCCACGACGGTCTTCACCCACTCAATTGCAGTGTTTAGGAGCGACATTCGAGACCTATATCGATTCCAGACCCCTGCTACTCAACGTATCTCAGGCCTACAACTTATGCTAGATACCTCATTCACAGTGACAATGCCTCCTTGACTCTAGAATCCAAGTTTCTATCTTCCGCTCTCCTCGGATTGATTGTGCTCTGTTACGCGTTACTTCTAAATAGTACATGTGGCTACGGGGAGGCACCTACGTAGTAGAGGTCGTTGTAGAAGTTGCTGCAGGATCGTATAAATATCTCTACAATGTTCACCGAAAGCTCGGGCGCTTAATCCCGGCATTAGACAAGGTAGTTTCGTGGTGGGAGTACGAACTGGTATCGGAGCCTAGAGAATGCCGGCCCCGACTATTCCTTGACTATATCAAGCCCCAGTTTGGCTGTTAACTTTCTCCTCTTCATCACCAACACAAATACGTCCTTGATGCCATTCACATACAGCACAGATTCCCCTTGGACACAAAGACGACCGTAGAAACCATTTACGAGACCTTTGATATACTACCCACCAGTAAGTAAAAGATTAAATTCGTTCCTAGCTCTGATCTTTGTGGTCACTCTTGAAGTCCCATCTAAGATTATTCACGACACTCAAAGGCGAACTTCAGACGGTCCCCCATAGCACAGTAGAAGAATCCTGATATTTTAGCCGGTGATCCTGACATCGACTGTCCACAGAACCCCAGGTAGTGTCCGCTACTACGACAGACTCTCAAGCAATACTGGCAACAACCCTAGAGAGGTGTTCCTTGGCCCACCACAGGATCTTGGGGTAGTGACTAACCTCCATCACAGCTGCGGGTGCTACCTAGTATCAAAAGTAAACGTGCAAGACCTTCCAAGAGCCTGCTCACCTACCCGGTTTAGTTCTCGGCCAGAAGACCCGTTTTACAGAAGGACACGGAAACCAGGACCACGGCCGGCTGCTAGTCAGACTGGAGTTCCATCTTAAACTGAAATCTCTTCTCAGATCTTCCTACCTTCAGAACTTGATCTTCCCAACCTTTCTTCACAGCCTCTCACTCAACAAGGCCAACTTCTTCAAGCTTCTCTATCAGCCTTCAACAATCCCATTCTTCGTAATCCTCTACTACATCCATTCACTAAATCAAGTCAACGTTCATTGCAATCAAAATGGCTCCTCTAGACGTCGACTCTCAGTTCAAATTCCTCATCGCTTGCATCAAGCACTCGACCGCAGGCAAGGTGAGACTGCTCTTGAAATGATTAACTAGGCCGCTGTGCCTCAAATCTGCCATTATCTTCCTATGCTAACTTCAATAGGTTGACTTCAACGAAGTCGCTAAGGAGTGCGAGATCATCTCGAAGGGTGCCGCGTAAGTATTTCTAAACCTTTATCAGTCTTTTCCACCCTACGATCGAGACTTATTTATTCCTCGATCGGAGTATGCTAATCTCTTTCTTATCCTATAGTGCCAAGCGATACGAGCGCCTGATGAAGGCCCACGGCATCAGCGCTTCCGGCGGTGTCAAGAAGGAGAAGGAACCCAAGGACAGCAAGGACGGCATCAAGCGTCCCAGCAAGAAGCGCAAGCTTGCTGCTGTCGACGAGGAGGCCGGAGACGTCGACGAGCCCATCAAGGCCGAAGTCAAAGGTGAAGTCAAAACCGAAGATTCAATCGCCGTGAAAGCGGAGCAGGAGAATGCTGGTGGCGGTGCTACTGCTGCCGTCCCTACTGTCGCGTCTACTAATGAGGCGACGCCTATGGCGGCGACGGTTCAGCCTAGCATATCGCCTTCTACCAACGCCCAGAATGACGAAGACGATGATGAAGTCTTGGTCATTAGTGCTACGGAGAAGCGCGACGATGGCTACGGTTCGGTCTACAGTAATGGTGGTCATCATCATTCACATACGCACTCGCACTCGCATTCGCCTGCTCCGATGATCCCGGGGATCCATTCCTTTGATTACGCTGCTAACATTGGTTTCCCTCCACAGATGTCGACGCCAACAAGGATAGCATCGCCTAATACCCTCCCCTTTGGCTTTCCACCTAACGCCTGGATGTACCCCCATGATGCACACGGTTACCTTTAGCAAGCACAATCTCCACTACATTCTTTGGAAGGCATCGCTATCACAGCATTTACGTCCTTCATCATCTGGTAAGTCTCCTACAAGTCACTCTCACCTTTTTCCTACTTGAGCTAATATGATGTAGGCAGGTGCAATCGGAGGTTCAGGCGTTAGGGATGCATACTAGGTGGACTTACATTTGCTTTTCATGGTCGTGCTGAGGCTCCCTTGAGCAAAGCACTCGTTATCGTTAATTTGATTTCCTTAAGTCTGGTAGTATTCGATAATACGTCGGTTCGCCGGCTATTCATAACGAATTGACAACCATTACCACAACCCGCTATTGGTCCATGCCGTTCATTCCATTGCGTAGCATTTCCAACTTATACAACTCTCCGGGAGAGATACGTAATCACGCTGTAGACATGTACATGCCCTCATTCCGAAGATAATTACCTCCATGAAGCCATTTCCACGCCACCCATTCTGTCCACCAGCAGCCTCCAGCGTAGGCCCAGGCTATCAAACTGTAGAGCCCTTGGGTCCAGAGCCCGAATACTATTCTTCAAGTAGGACCATCTTGGCACGACCTTGAATAGATGTTGCCTCCGCGGAGTATCATGCCTGCGATTTAATCAATAGGGCACATTATTGAACGGCAACTCGTAGGGCAGCCGATACGGCTATAATCCAACACTATACCGAGATGACCATTGTTCCCTTGTATTGGGACTCTGCGCATTCTTTTCCAATTGCGCAACTAGGGATCTACCTCGAGCTTTACCTCTTTCGTACCCTTACTTCTATTCCCTACTGAATCCTTGCTTGATTTCTCTTCGAGACCTCCGGTCTAACCGACGTCTCTTCTGCGTTACTTCATCTAGCGAGAAACCTCATTGGAATCTCTACTCAGGTTCTAAGTTAACATCCACATCTTTATTAGGTGTCATTGATTTGATATTGTGCTACAGGTTCTCAAACTATTCCATCTGTCGAAATCCCCTGTGCGTAATCCTTACCGCCTACCATCTGTCGTTCATGACTCTAAGCCAGAACCATTCCCCCGCAACCGAAATAACGGAATCAACACAAAGATCTAATTGCCAACGCCCAACTGATTGAAGATATGGCACGAAGTAACTGATTACTCCTTTCCGCGCAAAGGGCCCTTTTACCGACGATGGTGCTACGTTGCCTCGACTGTCCATTGGACTGAAGAAACTAAAAAAACACTATATCTTCGATCACGTACATCTAAATCCGTTCGACGTGGAATCCTGGCACCCCTGGCAAATGGGCTCGGTTCATGGATTTCAAAATAAGCAGCACCGAGCACGTCCACCACACTATTGCGCTGAGAGATAATCAGAGAAGACGAGGGAAGATCCACGCTCCGTAATATTACGAGGCCAGATCTACGTTTTCGGCTGTCTTGACGGCTCCCCGGGCATCGATGGCGCCGCCGCCTTCCTGGGAGGTTACACAATATCTTCCGTCACAATAAGGGATGTGGGAGAACGGCATTCTGAGTCTTTTGGATAGGACCAACGCATCGACGGACTTGATACAGGATTATTGGGTCTCCACTAACTTGCTATAGTACCAAGGCCGACGCAACCTCCGCAATTTGGAAAGACTCGAGGACACCTGCGACATACATCGCTCAGCCGGTCGATAGTAACCTTAGCATGGCGCAGCCCATACTACTCGCTCAAGAACCTTCCCACGGGGATGACTCTTGGTCTAATTACCGTCCATTATAACAACCCCGAGCCTCCCTTACCTTTGAGTGATAGGTATCCCAACACTGTTTCCAAGGCGACGGTTGCTGATATCTCGTTCAGTCGTTGTCTTGCTGGCCAGCAATGACTAGGTACGTACCTCTAACCGAATCGACACACGCACTACGAGACAAGATAAAGACGATATTGAGGAACACGGGATACTTATGGGCGCTTGCAGGAATGGCCTTTATATTTCTCTACTCCCTTTACTTCGCCCGAACCCCGTCAAATCAAAAGTGCTACAGCGTACATCCACCCTCATGGTAACTTTCAGCCCATTTCAAGGAATTCTATCTGATTTAGAACACGTGGCCTTTCTGGGCTTGGAGAGGGTTGACATTCGATGATAAATGGGACCCGAGCAACGCAGCCCTCCTTATTCATCTTCGGACTAACGCTCCTATTGTTCTCCCTTCAATATATATCGTACAGAACCACAGAGATATGGTGAATGTGATGGATCTCGTAGTGAGCGCAAAGTGTGCTTCTCCGCCAGTACCGTGCCAACTTCCTTGCTGCCCCCGTTGCGTTGATCCACTCTATAGGTAGCTTCCATACTTTGCGGCAACTCTATTCTCGTGGAACGCTGTGCATTATAACAATATATTGGCTATTGGGCTGAAACTAGACGCAGCTTGGACAGTACCTAGGTCTTATTTAACTTCGTTAGCCCCTGGCTCTTTCTACCTTAGCATAACTGGTCCTGGGTAAGATTACATCCACGATGCGCAGTTGAGCCGTCAATAGATCCACAGGTACTGATGGGGACAACAATATGAGCCCCTAAAGTTGCTCATATGGGAAGAGATGCTCATGTGGCATGTTGAGATTTTCGCGGGGGGCAACATGACGAGGTTATGAACCGCCGGGAAGGAGACAGTAGGCCAGTTCCAACTCATATCATGTAGAATGTGACATTACCGCCACCGTTTAGAGAGCGTACGACGACTGTGCTGTGGTCCATCTGCCCTGCATTCCCCTGCGCCCCTACAGTGGGGACCTGTGTACAGTGCGACTACTGTATACCGCCAAGCCGCCTCAGGCGCACGTTACCCAGGCGCCAAGCCTCACATGACGGGTCGAGTACCATTGTATCATCAAAGGAGCGCAATTTCCTCGGTGTAGGCACGTCTGATTTCAAGATGCGATCGCAGAGATTCACGCCTGCCTAGGGACAAATTGTGATTCATTTCATGATCCTTCCGCAGTCTGCTCCTTCAGCGAAGTAGAATGCCAAGAGATCTATTTACAGCGGGGTGTGGGGCTCGCTAATCGGCAAAGTGCTCAGATTTACAGCGGGGTTGCGACCTTGGCAGGTGGGTCTCGCGCTAGTTCAACGACAATCCATTGAGCCTCAATTCCCCTACATCGGCGGCAGGAGCAGTGAGTGCCTTCTGTACCATATGTCTGATCCAATCTGGCGTAGAAATGAATGAGTACGTCAATTGGCATCCCCTCTCACGTCAGTAGGCATCATTGTACAAGACAGGTTACTACAGTGTCCTAGACAGGCGTAAATATCAACATTCTAGGAGGCCAGTAGAAAAAGAATAGAATCAACTTCACCAGCATCCACGGATAGGCCGAGAGCCTTTCAGAGTCTACAGGAGCTTGTATACGGCGTATAGATGAATCACCTAGGGAGTATTGAAACGAATTATCTGTTGTACTATGATCCTAGCAAGTCAGCGCGAGGGCTTTACACTTGTCTTGTCGGGTCACATCACCATCCTGGAAACATGTACGGTACCTAGGTTCTACATGTTCAGTGTTTCCATAGTTACAAGATTGGAAACTACGAGGATTATGGATCACGCGTTGCTTTATTTTCAGCAGGGAGTCTCGACGTTACTGGGCACACTGCTCAGATCAACACTGCAAAAACCATGATTAATTCGTACTGATTTTGCTGGCTCTCGATATTAATTGGGCCATTAGAATTCAGCGTAGCTTCAATAAATCAACCATTACCATAGATCAGACGAGTAATTAGAGAAGTACCTTGAAATACATCGGCACATGCTGGGTTGTGTGGTCGGTGCACAGGTGTAGAATCAGCCTGCCGTGAGGTCGCTCTTTCCGTTTCTGAGCGCCAGCTGGTGCAGAGTTAGGCTGCACTGCAAAACACGATTCAAATATCTCGGAATCAGATCGAAACCCTTGGCATGACTCCGGAGAATCAGACTGGCATTATTTTTCTATTGGTCAATAAATAAACGCGGAAGGTGGTGAGTGCATCGGATTCGAATCAACACCACAATCAGCCTGGATCCGCCCTGCCCTCCGACAGGTATAAAAACCCAGGACCCCCTCCCAACTTCTCCCACGATTCCTTTCTTCGCCCTCCTCAACTCTCAGTCGAACACGAATCTTCTTGGAGTTTGGCAGCACACTTTTTGATTCTTCGGTTCATTCAAGTCATGCTTACGTAGGCAGCTCGAGTAATCTGCCTCGACTACAAGAATCTTTTACGCGTGTGTTCAACTCCACCACCCTTCTATCTCTATTCGACTTTCACCATTCGCGTTTCCGTCGCGTTTCCGTCGCGTTTCCGTCGCGTTATTATCCCCCAAACTGCGACATGCCCTCTCAAGGCAATTCATCTTCATCGTTCAACGTTTTCTGGTCTGGAAACTTCCAATTTCTTGCCACCATCATCACTCTCTACGTCTCTCGACTACAGGTATGTAACATTTCTAGCACTCTCCTACTATGCACCGATTCCCCTTCCACATAACACACCTACCTCTTCCATACACATTTGGCAGCCTCCTTCTAGGCCCGCCAGAAGCTTCTCTACGCACGAAACTTCAAGTGTGCCTCTGAGAATTGAAATCCCCCATGCACATGAGTCGCGTTTTTTTCTCGCCTTGAAAAAGTGCACCTGTTCTGAAGTGCGCGCTCATGTGACCATCATTTTGCCCTGTCGCCCACCACGAAACTTACGCGTTCTCTTCTCACCGCACCCGCGCATTTCACCCACCAATTCATCCCGTCCAAATCAATCCGTCACCCCACATCTTCCCTTTTCTTTCCACCCACTTTCAAAACTCACCTTCAACTCGCGTACGTTTCATTAAATTTCATCAATCAACAACCAACTAACGCAACACCCCAGGCATCTCGAAGCACAATGCGCAACGAACGCAACGGACGTACTCCCCGACGTCTGCCCATGACTATGGAGTAAGTATTTCCCCCAATCTTTTTCGATGCCAACATTTACTAACTCCAATTGCTAGGCAAGCTCGACTGGTTAACCAGTATCTCGAGGGTACTCCCACACCTCCTGATTCTGCAATCTCTATGTCCAACAACGAGAATCGTTTCGCTTCGGAGATGGACGCAGGTAAGATAAAATCGGTCATTTCATTAACCCTGCTGCATACGCTAACTTCGCGATCTAGCCATCTCTCGTGTCCGACATGCCTCTGTGACAGTCGATCAAGATGGCTTTTCTGCTACGTACAGTCTTGATGAACTCACTCGAATGGGAGCCGAGTTAGCCAAGGCTCGTGCTGAGGGTCGTTTTCCGTTGACCACGGCCGCCGAGTATGACATTGACGCAGTCGCACGTGACTACACTCGCCTTGTTGCACTCAATGAGGCTCGAGGAACAGCCCCTCGTGAGGAATGGAACAGCATGCCGAACGTGGTCCAGCTCCTGGTTCGCATTACTCAGGAGATTCGTGCACGTGATGAGATTACTGCTGAAAAGACTGAGGACGAGCGTGTCAAAGCACACGTTTCCAGCATGATGAGTGGCGTTGGAGCAGAAGCTAAGCTCTACAGCATCGTCCAGCATGCCGTCACTTATGCGATCAAGAATGGATCCAGCGACCAAGCTGCTACTCTTACTGGCCAGAACATGGCGGATCTTCTCAATGGCATTCGTGGTGTCATCAAGAGCATGGCCATTCAGGGTGCTCACGGTGTTCATGGAGTTAATGTTGAGTCTGTCCTTGAGGAAGTCTTCAGCATGATTGACTTCGCTCTTGGAGGACATGTTGCACAGATGGATGGTCAGCTCAACACCGTCAATGGCCAACTCAATGCCGTCAATGGCCAACTTAATACCGTCAACGGTCAAATCAGCCAGTTGGACAGCATCACACAGGAACAGGTTCACGCCATTGGTCAACATGTCAATGCAATTGATAACCATGTTCACTCTTTGGGCAACAATGTCAATGCATTTGGCACCCTTCTGAACTCAACCAACGGCAATGTCTTGTCAATGACCACTCAAGTCAATCTCCTGCAGACTATTGTCCGCATGCTCCCTCAGATGATTCACCAGTCCATTCAGGAGAGGCTTCCTGTGGCTCTCGAAGCTGCAACCACTCCCATCAGAGAAGCTTTTGAGGCACGACTTGGTGCTGCCCTCGGTGGCGCCCCCTCAAGCCCCACGAGCACAGTCTTCACCGATATTAGCCAGAACAGCATCACGCTCTTGAAGCAGAAGAAGTCCAAGAAATCTGTCTTCAAGAAGATTCTGAAGCTGTTCAAGAAGTCTTGCCGCAAGGCTAGCTCTTAAGCCAACCCTGGAATTAGTGCAAGTCGTGCCGAAGCACGAGAAGCAATGATCACCACAGACACATTACTACTCTTGATACCCACATTCGTTGATACCCACATTCGTTTGATACCCACATTCGTTTTTAATCGGTCACTATGATGGCAAAGGGTAAGTTATCTTCACCAGTCACTATTACTTCCAGCGGATTGCTAATGAAGACTTTGAAGATACCCCCAAGGGCATAGAATGCCCGGCATACAACGCATACTTCTACTTGCACATCGGCGGCGTTCGAGGAGGAGGTTGAGGTTTGAATTGTGCGGGGAGGAACTATCACAGAAAAGGTGGCAGATCACACTTGGAGGATGAAGAATTCGGAAGGACAGAATAACACATTGTCTTGCTCTTGACAAATGTATGAAAAGGCATCCATACATTGAGTACTGCTATAAGCATACTCTAATACACTCCTTATAGGTAGCCCCCAGGTAGTCTAGTGTTTCGACTCGTAATTAATTCGACCGATTAATCCCAATATCAAGGAGCTTAAGTAACATATCTTGCCGTGCCCTATATATTCTAGCCCAATAGGTCCAATTCCAACCGAGGACGCGCAGTCCTCACGAAGCTTTACTTGAGTATCATATCTTCCTTAGCCTAACCCTCAATCACTGATTTTCCACTGCCAACTGGTCCCGTATGCATTGAAGTGTCAGGAAGATGCCTCACAGATTGCTGATGAATACTCTCTTGTACTTCCATAAGTCTCCCGGTTCAAGGCAGAACTACCCTAAAGTGTGCCTATTGGGTCAGTATGCTTGCTTGCGTCTCCAGGACTCCTCCATGAAACCTCTATACCTACGTCAGGTAAGTATTTGTGTTGCTATGCGCGACTCTATATGTTCAATATGTTATTAACCCTGACGATATTGCCTAAGATGCCCGAATCCTTCGAAGCGACCTAGGACAAAGAGCAGCCGAGACGCGAACCTACAGAGACATCGACCTCGCAACCAATTTGAGCCCTTATATTGGATTTTCAATTGCTGTAGGTGCTCGGTCAATGAGTCCCACCCTCATTCTAGTAGGAATATCCCCTACTTGACTCCGGAGCGTGCTTCTCTAGGCTGTTACACGCCAGATGTAGCGGCGGCCAGTCTTCTCTAGTTCTCCAACAAGGCCATGCCACTACCGATCTGGCTTAGAAGGAGAACAGCTAAGGAGAGGTGCCGGCGCCTGTAGCCGGGGATTATTGCCAAGAGATGGAATGCAGCCAATGCTGATCGCGAGGCCTATTTCGGACACTATCGGTTCATCTTTATGGTAGAATTGTTGTTTTGAGTGAGTATGCCGGTCCCTCCCAGCTTCCTCCAACCGCGGGCGCATACTGATGTTGAAATAGACACACGATATTGTCAGTCGCTCGATGTTCGCCCTCCAGGTACTGGAGCCGCTGCAAATCCGTATCCAATACACTATTCGCTAAGCTTGCTCCGAAGAAACTACAGCAGTGATGCCCTGAGCTATTTCTGCAATCGAGACACCTGTAACTGATGTTGAGAATAGTTCAATTCGACTCCATCGTCCTCTCCAACCTCCTGCCTCCTCATCCCATACGACGATAAAGTGGAATATTAAAGAGATGGCCTATTGCCATTACTTCGTCCATTATCCACTCTCGATATCCAAGTCAGCCCCGTTCTGGACAACTATAGCGGCTCGCATATACCACTTTCCCGTACACAGTGATGTGGCTCCGAAGATATAACAGGCCCGTTCGACTATATCGAGAGTGCCTCTGCTCTGCGAAGAAAATAATATACGGTGTGAAGCTTTTCGTCCTATCTACATCCCCGTTGTATCGAGTTTGAGCCGTTGTCACGGCAGGAAAATCTCCAGGAGCATAAATGGATCATGTAACGGTGAGACTCGGCAAGCATCATCATTATTCCTTCTGATAAACCATATTAAGCATTTCACCTTCTTTTCGTTCGATCCTGATGCCTATGTGTAGTGCTAAGGCACACCATTGTACAGGTCCTACGCGAGAGCCGAGCCAACCCACCAATTCAGTCAGCATCAATGCCCGATAGGCGCTGTAATTTCCTACCAGCGGGGGCTCGAGAAATTCAGTGATTTTGGCGCTAGGGCTCGCTAAAGCTACAGTGGATTACAGCGCACAAGGCCCTGTAATAATCCTGAGTTCAAGACGCAAGCTTCGAAATACCAGTCAAATAGCCAATAAACAAACTGTATTGATTCAATAGCTACCCAGGTATTCTTTCAATCTATACTAGCTGCCTAACGCACTTACTGACTGTTGACAGCCTCAAAAAGCCTGAAGTTCCAATTGGCTCCTATGATTTTCATGGTAGGGTTGTTGGAGAGGATGTCCGCTATAAGGCATCAAAGCTACAGGGCTCGACGGGCACTAGATCCACCTGCAAATACTCCCGAAATACACCACGACCGCAGCGGGACACAAACACGGGCTGTAAGTTGAGGTACCTTTAGCTTGTCTACAGGCCATCGAGATTGACTTCCCTTTTCGTCGATTGTCTGGGTTGCCTGCCAATCGGCAGCCAGCGCGGATCAGTGGCGGTGCAAAGGGCACCGCCTCCAGCTCCGTCGGCTTCCTGGGTATCTCTAACGTGGATCATCCCAGTAGGGAGGTCAGTACCTTCGTAATCTCATTGAGGCGTTATTGAAGGATATCGTCTAGGTGAACAGTTGACTGCAATACTTCCAGTGGATCTTTATAATTGCCGCTCTTTATTTCGATTTTAAACGTTGGGATCTTCGACCGATGCTGCTATGTCCAAAAGCGCATGCTCGTCGAAGTACGCGGAGTCGTCCATGCAATACACAATAGAAGTGCCGAAACGGGAGCCGCCGACTTATAGCGTAGACCGCAGGTCCGGCCGATTACCTATCACTTTATGAACGTCGCATCTCGGAAAGATTACATGTCCATTGCCTTTTCAATTATATACGCGAATCTGAAACCAAGTCCATACAAAAAGCACTACGACATGCAAGTCAAAAGACTACCCAGCTTCTGCAGCACAACCGCCTGCTTCTCGGCCGGCGCAGTCGTCTTGTCCGTCGAGTCCCCGACACTAACAGAGATCTGGCAACCGCCCGCATCAATAACACTCGTCTCCGTCGGCAAGCGATCAGTCCCGCAAGTCTCCACATCGCGATCGGAGAACACGCCAGGGTTGATCCGGCTCAGCACCCACTTGAACTTCGAGGGGTCGGTACAATCACCTTCCACTTTGGGAAAGTTGACATTCAAAAACACATCCGGGGGAAGATACGGGGTGCCCGAGGCCAGGACCGCGTTCGTCAACTGCGTCGCTAGCTGCGCGTACACGGTGCTGCGTGCCGGGACGGGACTCGTGTCGAACGCGAGGTTGCCGTCCGAGGCGCCGGAGAAGGCGAGCGCTGGGATGCCTGCTTCGTGGCTCGCGTAGACGGCTACGCCGACGGTGCCGGAGAACTGGACCGCGAGGAAGAGGTTGCTGCCTACGTTCGGCCCAGAGACCACGAGCTCCGGCGCTTGTCCGTTCCAGAACGGAGGAGCAATTGTGTCGATCCCGTAACGCACGGATGTGACCGGGAATGAGTTCACCCAATTCAGTCGTGTGTTGGTTGAATTGGTACCCACGGGGCCGCTGTTAGCCGGACAGCTGTTATATTCGCAGGGGCTAGTGCGCGGCTCCGGCTCCAGGTCAGTTGATCCTGTTATAAATTAGTCGGGCTCTAATGAAGCAGAGCTATGCAGGATGCAGCTTACCCGCTCCAGACTTGTTCTCTGCCGGCGCGGATAGAACGACGTCGTGGCCGGCATCGTTCAGCGCAGCATTCAGAGATCGGATGTAGAGCTCGGCCCAGCCGTCATCGTTTGATTGAAGGATGCGCGCGCCATGCGCACCCAAAATGGGCAATGCGGGCAGTATGGATTGGGCGCGCATCTTTTCCACGAGCCTCGACGATGTTAAGCCAGAAGAGGGTTGGCGAGCTTCATTTCATCATAGACTAAAGGGTACGTTTAAATACCTTGTCTAGTGAATCTAGTTGCATTACACATGTCGTCCTGATGACAGTGTGCCCCTGATGCCCCCGGACATCATTCAAGACGGTAGCCAATCATGACCCCTGATTAGATGGCTGTGTTGACCATTGAAACTCCAAGACTGGGCCCCGGGATCCAATGCCCAGCTTTCTAGCGCTGGGGTCGTAGTGAGGTTAGGCACAGTCCGCAACCAATGTCGTGAGGCACGTGGGATCTACAGGCCCTCCACAGATTGTCTGCGAGTGATGAGGCCACCCGCATGGAGGGATCCCATTGCAGCTCTTCAGCCCCCTTGGGCAGCTCAGCAAGGCAGGTCCAAGATATGCCAAGATGTCGCTGTCCACGTCGGCGAAACCCGTCCTCGCTATAATTAATTGAAACTCGTTCATTTATGGGGATCGAAACGATATTAGTTTAGGTAAGGAGCATCGTATAGGCAAAGCAAACTGTTGAACGAGGTTCCGTTCGGAATCGATGTGGCTACCTATGTTGCCGGTGGAGCTAGTAGGTCACTATACTGCACCTAATAGCCCCGGACACAACCGAAAAACAGGTATCTCACCTGCTGAATAAGGGAGGTAACACGAATGAATGGCCTCGGCCCCCGGCGACCGAAACATGGAGCAGTCCTGAAGTTGAGCGAAGCAAGTGAAGAAAACCACTTGGTTATTATAATTACAAAACGTGCTGATGCTATGTTTCCCATGAGTTATTGTCCCTCTATGGACCAGTCATTGAGGCAGTCGATCCCAATGAGCTGTTTGCCTGTTGCTTACCTAAGCCTGTCGTATTTCGAGACACTGGAAAGTAACTCGATTGCATCTCAGTCGGCAATGGTTCCAACATTTCGTTTCGAAAAGCCTACAGCGACCCAGCGAACGCGAAAAGCCTTATTCGTGGTCAAAATTGATAGCGAATGGCTTTCAGTTTGACATGTTACGGCGCCGCTGTGATAGTGGACTGGATGCTACCTAGTATGTGGAAATACCGGGGCTGCCTAGAATGCGACATTTGTGCGTAGGAAACGCCGCCATCGTTCGTGAGTCTCACTATAGTAAACCCTCGTTATAAGGATAGCCAGAATCATTATAACCGTATTATCAGGCTAGGTTTATTGTTATACCGTATAACTTTTGCGTAATTTATGAGATATCCTGAACTTCCCGAAGTCGTCAGGGATAGGGCGAGCTACGAGACGACTATTCTCATCCCAAGCCATTGAATGTATGAAGATGTGCCTATAGTCTTGCCTTCCAGTTCCATTAAAATACGAGTTATAATTTACCTCTTTCTCTTGATTAACGCCCGACATGCTACGAAGCAACAGGGCAGCAAGGTTTGGCCAAATGGGCCCTACATGTCCTGCTCTAAGATTTAGATATGCATTTACAAGAGCCAGCGCCGCCATGCCGAAGTTTCGCACACAGATGCCGCTCGACATCGCGAGGACACTGCATACTTCACCATTACCAAGTGTCAATCTCGTCACTGGATGCCAATGGTATTCCTGCAAATCCGAAGCACATAGACCGGGCGAACCGAAGAGCGCGGAGACGCGGACATGCGTGTCCCATGCCCCGACGCCTTCATCGCTCCAATTTTGGACGTCCATGTCAACATGGCGACGAGCGGCTGTTAATACCTTTCGATGTCTCGTCGGCTGTACTAGTGGCGACTTCTCCGCGATGTGGTTCCTCCAGATGTTTTATCCAGAAATGGGCGTGGGACCGATCATGGCAATAGCAAGTAAGCATAAATCGAAGAACCCCCAGAACTGTAGTGAAATGACGGACGTGCTCATCTGTTCTAGTGGCTAGTGGTCTCAGCACGTCAATGCTTCTCGAAACTGTCCTGCTTCGCATCGGTCGCGATGGACTGTCGTGGTCAGCGGCTGCGAAAACTGCTGCCGGGATGAGCTTTATCTCTATGTTAACCATGGAGGCGGCGCAGAACGTAGTCGATTACCACCTGACCGGGGGAGCGGTTGCGTTTGATTCTCCGGCATTCTGGGCTGCTGCCGTGGCTTCGATGTCGGCAGGCTTCTTAACTCCTCTACCGTACAACTACCTGAGATTACGGAAGTATGGCAAGGCTTGTCATTGATATCGCGTGCGTTATCCAGGCATACTATGCTGCCTAGCAAAATTATAAAAGATAGGTATCTATAAACTAATGACAACGATGACATTCCTTGTCAGAGTCCACTTTTTGCATAATATTGGCACCTTATATCGATGATTATAAGATGACGTATATCTTACCTTATATGACGAGGGACTGGGATTCAATCTATTTCATGGGATCAATGTTGGTCATGTCGTTGCGTTATTGAGAGTCACAATTGCAACTGCGTAGTAGGGGCTCAATACCTACCTAAAAGAATAGGGCGACAACGTTCACCTGAGGGGGCTATTTTTGGCGTGCTATTGAAGGCTCTTTCGGCGTCTTCTAGCGGATTGGTCAATCTGTTCAGGCACAATTCCCGCAAGCTTGGCAATTGAAACGCTACTGGGCTCCGCACAAATGCCGTAGACTAATTCCTGATTCGGTGGTTTGCCACCCGGGGGGCGGGACTAGAGTGGGTCAGACGCCATCCGTAACGCACAAATCTCGCAAGTACCGTGGCCTTTAACTGCGGCCGGTGCAGCCCACGTACGGAAGCGACGATGTCGAGGAATTCGGTCTCTTGCTGCCTATTCACAGGCCTCTCTACGTTCGTCATTAACTCGGACAATGCAAGTTGTTACGTGACCAAGGAATGAATCTAACAGTTTCTTCCATGGGCACTGCACTTGATTTCTAACAACTTCTTTCAATTAGTCACCACCTAAGTATACCTCTATATACCCATATAGAGCAAACATATCATTTTGCCACGGCATCTCCTCAGGCATCTCAGAACGACGGAAGGCATATATGCAACGTCCCTTTAATCGTATCCACCAACTTTTCTTCACTCCGACAAACTATATTCGGGAACACCAGAGATCATCATGGCCATCCATTCTTTAGGATCCCCTAAACTCATACAGACCACCTTCCTAGTCCCGAGCATACACTGTCCGACTTGCGCTTCATTCATAGACAACTTCTTGTTCGCCCTGAAGCCAAAGCCAGTCGAAGTCGAGACCTCTATTGTCTCTCAAACTGTGACAGTCAAACATCCCACATCTTTGAGTGCTCGTTTAATCGCCAAGACCCTTGGAGAAGCTGGCTACGAAGTCGACACCATCATCAAGGAGGCTGCCTCGGGACATATACCTACGAGCCTCACACGCAGCAATCCTGACGATGACTTTCCCTTCAAGTGGGTTTCGGACGCTACTCGGTGGTTGCGGAGGGGTAGCAAGGTTTCAAACGACGAGGTTCGCAGAAAACGGCATGCGGAGCACTGCGAACAATGTCGTAAAGAGGACCAGGAGGGAAAACACTCGGAAGAGAAAGCATTACACGCCACATCTCTAGATGACAACCCCCTTGTCGTCGTCGAGTCGAGCTCGTCTAAAGTTTTCCGGGCGACTATCACAATCGGCGGTATGAGCTGTAGCTCCTGTGTTGGCAAAATTGCCACTGTTCTTCGGGAGAAGCCTTGGGTTCGGTCAGCTGATGTGACGTTGCTCACCCAGAGCGCTACGGTGGAGTATCAGGGTGAACATAATGTCGACGAGTTGATCGAGGCTATCGAAGATATTGGGTACGAGGCAAGTCTCGACCGAGTTGAAGAAACCTCGACATCGCATAGACAACAACCCGGCAGCGAGTTATGGTCGATCTCTTTATCTATCACGGGAATGACATGCAGTTCCTGCGTAGGGGCGATCACTTCAGCTCTCGAAGATTTACCATTCACCAAAGAAGTAAATGTCAATCTCGTTGCCAATAGCGCCACCGTCGTTATTGAGGGCAAGAATCATGTCGACGACGTAGTGAACACCATCAACGACCTTGGATACGAAGCCACAGTGAACGAGACGGTAAAGCTAGGAGGAGACGCCGTTGAGGATGCTCGGAGGACGGTGTTGATTAGAGTTGAGGGAACTTACTGCCAACACTGTCCGGCGCGAGTAACAGAAG
Organism: Hypoxylon sp. FL0543; assembly: GCA_022578575.1. NCBI lineage: Eukaryota > Fungi > Ascomycota > Sordariomycetes > Xylariales > Hypoxylaceae > Hypoxylon > Hypoxylon sp. FL0543. Next base: position 861,839 of record MU393995.1, read on the forward strand.
CCCTGAATAGTTTCGACGGTCGAGTGACGATTGAAAAGCCCTTGAGCTTGAAGGACTCGATAATTACAGTTTCCTACACCCCAAACGCACCGAATTTCACGATACGGCATATCTTGGCAGCCATCTCCGATGCAGATCCGGCGTTCCATCCTACCATTCATCACCCACCTACAGTCGAGGAACGCGCGAAACAGATGCACATTAGGATTCGTCAGCGAATATTGTACCGGGTTATCCTATCGATTATTATTGCCATTCCAACCTTTGTCATTGGTATAGTCTACATGGCACTCCTACCAGCCAACAACCCCGGTCGTCAGTACCTCATGCAGCGTTTGCTTGGGGTTTCACGAGCGGAATGGGCCATGATGGTCATGGCAACACCCGTATACTTATTTGCAGCTGATATTTTCCATCGCCGCGCAATCAGGGAGCTATACTCCCTATGGCGGCCTGGAAGCCCAGCTCCTATCCTCCGTCGCTTCTACAAATTCGGCTCGATGGATATGCTCATGTCATTCGGCACATCCATTGCTTACTTCGGTTCTATAGCGCAGCTAATCATTGCTGCAACCCAACGCGACGAAATGCAGACGCAAGAGAACATGACGTACTTCGACTCCGTTGTGTTCCTCACTATGTTCCTCCTAATTGGGCGGTTGTTGGAGGCTTACAGCAAAGCGAAGACCGGAGAAGCAGTGTCGGAATTGGGTAACCTGCGGCCTAAGGAGGCTCTCCTTCTGACATCAAGTGGAGGCGATGACGACGAGGAGACTTACGAGAAAGTCAGTGTCGACTTGGTTGAGACGGGCGATGTAGTCAAGGTTGTACATGGCGGATCTCCACCCTGGGATGGGTATCTTCTCAGCAAAGAAGCAGAATTCTCCGAAGCAAGCTTGACGGGGGAATCGCGTCCAGTGAAAAAGACTTCGGGAGACCAAATATTCTCGGGTACCGTGAACGAGGGTGGTCCTGTATCCATGCGCATTACCGGCGCCTCGGGGAACTCCATGCTGGACCAAATCATCAAGGTCGTACGGGAGGGTCAAGCAAGACGGGCGCCCATCGAAAGAGTAGCCGATGTCCTTACGAGCTATTTCGTACCTGTGGTCACATTGATCGCTATATCGACTTGGTTCATCTGGCTCGGTCTTGGCCTCTCCGGACGGCTCCCACAAGAGTATCTCGATGCTCCGGTCGGAGGTTGGCCTTTCTGGTCATTGCAATTTGCTATCGCTGTCTTCATCATTGCTTGTCCCTGTGGCATTGGCCTCGCCGCGCCGACAGCTCTCTTTGTAGGAGGTGGCTTGGCGGCTAAATACGGCATTTTGGCTAAGGGTGGTGGTGAAGCCTTCCAGGAAGCTAGCAACATTGACGTTATCGTCTTCGATAAGACAGGCACTCTGACGGAAGGTGGCGAGCCAAAGTTGACTGACCACGAGTTCTTCCTCTCAGAATCTGACGATTGGTCGGAGTCGCAGGTCCTTGACTGCCTCCAGGAGATAGAATCAAATAGCAGCCATCCCATTGCCAGAGCGATTGTCTCCTTCTGTCAAGATAGAAGTGTAAAGGGTATTAAAGCTCTCAGCATTGAGGAGGTTCCTGGGAAGGGAATGAAAGCTTCGTTTGACCTCGGGACTGAGCGTGGAACAGACGAAGTTCTTATCGGAAACGAAAGACTCATGAACGACTATTCCGTTCATGTCACTCCCGAGGCATCTCGGACGCTAGATGCATGGAAGGATCAAGCGAAGTCAGTTATTTTAGTGGCCGGGAGATCTAGTTCTTCAACTACCAGTTCCTCATGGAAACTACTGGGCATCTTTGCTACCTCCGACCCTCTTCGGCCAGAAGCTCGACCGGTCCTCGATGCGCTTCGCCGCCAGGGCAAAGACGTATGGATGCTATCTGGTGACAACACTAAAACAGCAAATGCGGTTGGCGCTCTTGTCGGCATTAACCCCGATCATATCATTGCTGGCGTGCTTCCAGAGCAGAAGGCGGACAAGATCAGTTATCTTCAGAAGAGCCAAGTCAAACTCGGCTCGCGATTTCTTGGCTTAGGAAAACAATCGACTAACCAGAGAGCCGTAGTCGCCATGGTTGGCGATGGTATCAACGACTCGCCCGCCTTGACTGTCGCTGATGTCGGTATTGCCATCGGTTCTGGTTCCGACGTAGCAATCTCAGCCGCGGAATTCGTTCTCATCAACCCGAATCTCAACACTTTGCTAGTCCTGACTAGCCTCAGTCGTGCCGTCTTCCAGCGAGTGAAGTTCAACTTCGCCTGGGCTCTTGTCTACAATCTCCTAGCCCTTCCGATCGCCGCAGGGGTCCTTTATCCGGTAGAAGCGAATGGAAAACACGTTAGATTAGATCCTGTTTGGGCTAGTCTGGCCATGGCCCTCAGCAGCGTCAGTGTCATTAGCAGTAGTTTGCTCCTTAAGAGCCGCTTGCCGATCGTTGGGTTTAGGGGCAACAAAGCATTGGACAGGAATGATTGAGTGTTGCATGCGCTTAGACGTGGTCCTAGGCATGTTTTCGCATTGAAGGCCCATGCTATCTTTGACTAGTAATTCTAATAGACATTATAAATCATACCTATGATCTCTTTCGAATGGTCATTATTCTACTAGTGTAAACGGAAACTACTAGTGTAAACGGAAACGAGTTTAGAGCGGCTACGAACCTAGACGTAGTCAGGTCACCGGTAGTGGTTGGAGAGAATCAGGGGTGTTGCAATTGTTGGTCAAGGTAACTTGTTCGAAGGGGCTCCTGTGTCATAGCTCAAGAACGACGGCTCAAAAGAGTGGACGATTTACTGAGAGGCATATTTGTACCTCCTTCAGGAATCTCGGAAGGCCTAGCAGTGAAGAACATAGAGTTGGGGGAAGATGACGGCCGAAGAAGCATGGCAAAAGAAAACAAAAAGATTGAGACGGTGGAAAGACCGTGACAAAAGGTACCTAAGAAGGTAGGTAAGTATCTACTGTCAGAGCGGACTTCTGATAAGTCAATGTAATGAAGTAACTCTATGCAATCTGGAAGAGAGGATCTACATCTATCTCTTGTAAACGCTCTATCCGTGGGAGATCATGTGATAGCATCTGTACTTCAGCCACATCTTATCTCTTATCTGACAGGTACTGAAGCCACTAAAGTTTATTCTAGTCATTATATGCATATTCTTTTATGCGCGTTAAATGTATACCTAGTAACCTAATATTGATAACTGATATATGCATAGATCCTAGATATGTCATCAATGTTCAGAGTTTTGGTCGAATGGCCGAAACACAGCAGTATGTTATACCTACCTGTCTATGGAACACTATTGAATTGGAGCCCCTTGAAATGCTCAATTCAGTTCGTTGAGATGTGGCATGGATCGAGCGAAAAGCACAGCTTCTCGGTCTACACGTAAAGGAGGGCAGCTGCTATGCAAAAGTTCCAACTTCAGATTGGCTCCAAAGCAAACAACAGTCACTTGATATTAGATCGACCACTTTCATGGCCACTCTTTCTTCAATGGGAAGCAAGGACCCTTTTCGACTATGATTTATCCTTGCCATGCATGGGATTCGCTGCGATTTGGTGGTTTAGGACGCTCAGCCCTTGACTGTAAGCGCCGAGTTCGACGAAGGATTGGTTCTGAAACATCTCAACTACGACGTTCGCACCAACTGCATATTGCTGGTAGGTTAGATGCAACGCAGAAGGCTTCGCGACGGCGAATGAGATGCGTTTTCAATACACAGACTATCCGATACGAAATATAAAAATCCGAGGGGTGAAGCAGAAGCTCGCTATGTAACTTCAAACATTATCTCCATTGGGTTAACAGAGTCCAATATTCAGTATTCGTCAGTATTTATTGACAAATCGCTGCCAGAAACACCATGGCAAATGAAAAGGAAGACGAATTGCGAATGCTCCGGCGGCTCGCCAAAACCTACGGCATCTCTTTCAGGCAATCTGCTGACGAGTGGCCCGAGGCACACACTAAGCGATTTCGAGATATCCAAGAGCTGGGGTATAAGAAGTTCAGCACATATTCCGAAAGCGTCACTGTCCGGTCACTCCAAGAGCCTTGGACCCGGCAGATCAAATCCCGGACCCAGTGGTTAGTGAGTCGTGCATGCGAACTAGCCTTCAACGTCCAGCCAAAGGAGAGTGGATGGCGTTTGGGAATCGAGAACGATGTCATGCACAGGTTTTTGGTCGAGGTCGCATGGTACGTTTCCATCTTCCCGTACCTCCTGAAAGTATCCAAGCTCAGCGATATCTAATCTTGGCCAAGCCCAAGATGCCGGGCTCGCATCTGGCGATCTGAAATCGAAGCAACCGATGGCCAAACCAGCGGCAAATGGATGGAAGCGCTAGAAGAACGTAGGAAAAATCGCAAGCCGTGTCAATGCCCCATTGAAACTCGCCCTCAAGACTAGTACGGGGACATATTCCTGCGCCTTTAGGTTTGTGTTGCTTACATTGTGGCAGTTACGAAATAGGTACCAGTCTACTTTTCGATGATCGCGTCGAAGAGATCGTAATTCTCGATAGCGCATTGAAAGATCTACCCAAGAAAAAGACGCCTGATCGTACCTTTGGATTGAAAACCACGGAAAAGGTGAATCAACTTCTCGAGAGACTGGCGCTTGAAACCGCCACTACTAGTGAAATCATGGAGTTCACTCCATTTAAATTAGCAACAAACCCGCCTATATTTCCTTTCCTCATTCTTGAAGCCAAGTCCGATTCAAGCAGAAATGGGTTTCAAGATATTCAGACGCAAACCGCGTTCCCCGTCTGGAAGTTCTTGACATTGCAAAGGCAGCTACAATTGAAAACAGGATGTACCTCCGAAGAGCCCCTGGTTTGGTTCCTTGGCAATAGGGGGAGTGAATGGAAAGTCTACGGCTGTTATGTGAATGAGACAGATGGTAGACCGCGATACGTAAGCAAACCCATTCTTGATTCTTACACTGTGAGCTTTTGCACTCACGTAGGACTAGAATATCCACCCTCTCTGGGGCGGTGACCTAACGACTCACGATGGAGCCCTCCAGCTCATACTCATTGTCGATTACATCTTAGACTGGGCAAGAGACATATACCGACCTTCTATTATGAGGGGACTGAAATCCTTGGTAACAAGAAAAGCCTACGATGAAGTCAGTTTGGACCTCGAGAGCGACATCTATTCGGTAAAAGACAGAGTCTTTGATTGGATCCCACCGCAGGCCGCGGATTTCGAGTATGAAACGCATCTGGAACCAGTAATCGAGAATTTAGAATCAAGGTCGGACCCTGGCTTAGGGGACGTGCTCGATGGCCTGCCCAAGACCAAACTTGGCGCTTTTCGGTCAGCTTCACAAGTGAGCTACCGCTTCAACGGTCTCAACATCACGGAAGAGAATGTAGAGAGCCTGTTGATTATCAGCCAAGGACCCGACGACGAGCTCTCCATGAGTTCCATGCACGCGCAAAATCTGGACAACAAGTTACGATCCTGCGACAAGCTGATGCTTACCACCCAGCACGCCTTAGATGAAATCGAGTATATGTGGACGGGCGAAAGACGCAAGAATGACACTACCTTTACCGGTGCGTCTGATGTCGAAGTATATGTGATTCTCGAGTATCAATGCTTCATTGGTTGTTCCTGGGAAGTTGTTAGAGAGCTCACCTGTATTGCCGTTTCGAAACCAGCGTTTCTCATTCTGCAGGAGTGCGCTTCCTCTAAAGGGGGATACCGAGCTAGAGATTTGTCAAACGTGTCCGGTAACTGCCCAAGTACGTCACTATACGAAGCGATCGAGTGCTTGCTATCGGATTCCGCCCTACAGATTCTTCAAGCCTCCATTTCCAGCGTTCTTCTTTCAATTTACCCGAGCTGCGTCGCCAAAAACCAAGATTTGCCATCGCTGATCTTAGAGTTTCGTGCACTCAAGAACTCGCAGATAAGCCAAATGGTTGAGGAATACTCTGAATTAGTTATGAACCGAGTTTCAAAGCTCGTGCAGCCGATCTCGCTGCCGCAGTACTTGAGGTCGGGGGGCCAAGGACGAAAAGGATACGAGGCCTTGATGCGTCAGAAGAAAGCAGAAGTTGAATTCTGGTCTTCAAAATACCGTCGCATGACCGCCAATCGAACCTTCGCGAGGAGGTCAACCAGGTTAGCTCACATTACAGAGGTGGACGGCCATGGCTTTTCATGCAGCAGGTGTAGCAAGGCTAGACTTGAGGGGTTTGCAGCGCAGTGGGAACCTGTCCTTTTGCACCCTTCGACCAAGAACACGATGCTTGTGAAGGCGGTTAGCCTAGACATGGAAGTAGATATTCGAGAAAAGAGGAGTGACTTTTGCCTCTTCATTCTTGGAAAGGGACTGGAAATCAATGAGGACGACTCCGTTGCAAATATTGTTGAGGAGCACCTTAAAAGCGGCAAAATGTATCACGCTCTATTCCGCGGACCTTCGTCAAGCGAGAAAATGCCAGATGGATCAGTCCCCTGGAACCTCTGGCATCCGTATCGTCGGGCTGCAGAGGAGGTAAAGAGAGATCTCGAAGCTTGGATTGCGGAGTTGAGAGAATACAAAAACCCAAATTGATGGAAGAAGTAGGGTGAGTGGCTACGGACCACTCCTACCATGTTTCACGTCACTTGCGAATAATTGAGGGTCCTAACGATATCAGGGTCAAGAATGCGGTCGTTAAGGCCTCTTCCTGAGGAGTCAGCTCGATAGGACAGATGATGTACGAGAAGTCGATGGATCGCTGTGTCATTGGTTACGTTGCTTGCTCTAATCAGCTTACAACACGTCCTAGATTCTAAGTTTGAGTTTTCTTACGTAGAAGCTTTGTTCCAAGAGCTGATGGAGGTTTCTCTGTGAATGGTGAGATTTGTACGAGATAATAATACTCTGCGTTTCTGAATTAACACTTCTACTCCGCGATGAAGCAAACCTCCTCGCTCCCTGAGGCCCTCTGCACCGAAGCGCTGCTAGGCGAGGAGGGAACCCAACATAGCTTGGAAGAGAACTATACAGATATTCGTGAACAGGCTCATGGATAAAGCTAAATAGGTCAATGTGCAAAATCTCTATGGCTTACGGTACGGTCAGTGACGTTAGCCTGGATAGCCGCATAAGTTCATCTGTCGCTATACGCCCTTTTCCGTTCCCTCAACATATTATTTAATGTTCTGCCAGCTATTGCTCTACTTGGGAAATAGATGGAAACCCTCGAAGAATTGTGGCTCGCAACCCACGGGAAACGGCGGTAGCAATCTCATTATGGATTACAGTACCCACTGGGTTACCCAGTTGAAGTGGATTTGGCCGAGACCGTTTTGAAAGAAGGTTGAAGCTCTCAGAAGTGAAAACATCTTGACGGAGACTCTTTGCCATAGTCTCCAATCATGTCACTGCGCATATCCTGCCTGGAACTAAGCAAACAGTGACATACCTAAAGTATGCATGCCGAGAGCTGTGTTCCAGGAATGTCCTTAGTAGTTTTTCTACTAGAAATTCTTCCACCCGTACTGACGCCACCCTTAGATATAAAATGTTGCCCTCTAGTCCGCGAGCGTTGGAGCTCATCTCGGCGTGTCCTTGTCAAAGTGCTTTTCTTGCTTAGCTTGGTCCCAAGAGGATCCTTGGCATTCCGTACAGCACTCATGAGCCTCAAGGTTATGAGGATTTAGTCAGATTCATCGCAATCCCCTCCAGAATCAATGCGGCTCAGCCGTTAGATGGTATCGGGGTACGCACCTGTTCGCCTATTGCGGTCTCATGTGGCGTTCGATTCGTAATAGGCAATAAGACAGCGCACATCTACGAAGAATTGACCGCTTCGGAGTGAAAATCTGGTCTGAGATTAGATTGAAATATGGGCTTGGTTTATCTTAGTGAATGGCGTCAGCATCTTTACGATGCGATCATAGGTCCCGTCTGTGTGGATGTCAATGATATTAATAGCGTTGATGTAAGCGGGTACTGGACCCCTGAATGGCTTTCACGATCTGTTAGACTATCGTGACTTAATCTTATTGCCTGTTTAAATAGTGGCATTTCTCCATTGCCAGAGACAGCATGATGTTGCGATCCTCTTCATGACAACTTGCGTATGAGATCGAATGATTACTTACCTAGGTACTTATACCAACAAGAGCGCTTCAAATTCATTTCCTTGACGATCGCGTAACTAGAACTCGCAATGTCGGCCGAACTCATAAATAGCGTTATCTCGCAGGGGCAGCAGCTGGCAACCCACAGCTGGGAATACGGTACCTTTGCTGAGGCTCTGCTAGAGTGGTACAACCCGAATGCCTCGGTTTACAGCAATACCTTTCCGGATGCCATACCCGTCTTACAGGTAGATCAAACTCGTTCGCTGTCATATGTGAAACCTCACATCTCGACCAATTCGGACACCCTCGTCGATGGGGACGGTACGTGGCCGCTAGTAAAAGTTATAATGTGTGATCTACGACCAACACTAATTCCGTGACAGGTGCTGCGGGTGACCCTGCGTCTCTCGGTGTCTCTGCCATATTAATTGGCCAAACCGATCCCGATTACCTATCCGCAGCAGAACGTCAAGTTAATCATCTCCTTAATGACGTCCCGCGGTATTCAAACGGGGCCATCAGCCATCGGGAGTCGGTGGCTGAGTTGTGGGCCGACTTCATCTACATGGCGCCACCCACATTAGCGTATTGGGCCCTCCAGACAAAAGATGTGAACCTGTTGAGCACAGCTATCCAGCAATGTGTTTTGTATCGGGACGTGCTAGGTGTTCCAGCGAGTGCCAAGAGCGCTGCCGGTCTCTTTCACCACATCATCGGGCCGCAGTCCCAGGACCTGGGCATCTGGAGCACAGGTAACGGGTGGGCTGCTGGTGGCATGGCCCGCGTCTACGCGACGGCAAAGAAATCTCAATTCGCCGGCGACGCCAAGATCAAATCAGGATTGACGCAGATCAAGGATATCATTCGTGCCATTCTCGACGGCGCGATAGCGCTCGACGCAGCCGAGCCCAAGGAGCCACTGCTGCGTAACTACCTCAATGACACCACCTGGTTCGGGGAGCTGTCGGGCACGACAATGTTGACGGCTACCGCGTACCGTATGGCGCAACTGGAACCCAGTACTTTCGGGAAGAAATACACATCGTGGGCGGACACCAAAAGGGAGGCAATTATTCAGAAGATAAGCAGCGACGGCTTGCTGTCTCCCGTTATCAACCCCCTGAACTGGAACGACAAGACGCCGGCTACCAAGTCCCCGGAAGCCCAGAGTTTCGCCGTCTTGATGTTTGCTGCGTATCGAGACTTCTCTTCGAAGAAGGCGTCCTAGTATGCAGCACGGCGCCTCTTGTTGTTGGCTTATGGGTGTTTAATCAGCTCTTCATACATAGATAATAACTCTTTATAATTCAAGATATATTATGACTTACCAGCTAGTCGCAATAGAAACCATCAGCAGTATACTTGACCTCAATTCGTTATAATATGTCTTCCGAGGATAAGGATATAGAATGTCCGAACTGCCCCGTTATGCGGAGGCGTCAATGTAATGAGCTTGTCAGGGGCAACGTCGGATTCAACCCACGAAACTGGCGCCTTGAAGAGCCCAGAGTGATAATATTCCCCAGATCAAAAATAACACTGAGCAAAGTCCTGGCGCCTCGAAAATGCGATAATACTTATGTATTTGCTTGTCTTTCTCGAAAACACGTTCGTAGAAATGTCTGGAGGAATGATGCTATGGGCCAGAGACCGGCGATGCCCATCCCGGCGGAGCTAGCGCCGGAGCCGTGGAAGCCACCTGCACTATTGCGGTGGGGTACTTCTCAGCTCCAGCTACCTAGGTAGCTTCATTATCCCCTGTCGTTCCCTGTCGTCCCCTATTAGAACAGCCGTTCTAGTAGTAGTAGCTCGGTGGTGTGCCGTAATACCTTTTCCGCAATAGCTTATCCAATGCTCGATAATTCATTAGGCGACGTAGAACCGAACTTTTCCAGTAGCTGTTAATTAACATGTCCGGGGCTCAGTAGCACCCCTACAATCGTCAATTTCAATGAAGCATGGCTGGCGGCAGACACCGCCGCCAATACCTTGAAACCTGCCATTCAACCAACCTGTCGGAAGATATACGTCCACAGCGACAGCATCATTCTTTTCAGCGTACGTATACGTATTTAGTAATGCCGTGACAATAGCTGACTCTTTGCTCGTTAGAAGTCCTATTATTGGTGTGTGCGCTCTTTGGGATGTAGGTATCTAGAAATGTCGCATTAGGCACCAGCGATGCGCCAAGGGAAGTGAATTGTGCGCCGGAAAGACCCGGTAAAGGGTATCGCAGAAGGGTTACACATCATGAAGGAAGAGCCCCAGGCTTTACAGAAAGGGCAATGGTCGATTTGCTTCATACCTAAGGATTGAATGAATTAGAGCTCTCCAAATAGTCTCGGAATCTTCTCCGTCATCCGGAGGATTGTCATTGACAATTCACTTACTCCCGAAGTGCAATCCTGCCGTTAGCCCATTAGCGCCCGTAATATTAACATCCAAAAACTCGGCCCCCGATTTCACTTAGTAGCGAAGAATTATCCCCGGAGTCCTAGATATAGCGCCCACTGAGATCGACGGATGCTTTTTCCGAAATTTCTTACATTGACGATTTAGGTTCCTTACCTGATTGTCCTAGGGACTTAGGCAGACGATAAGAACCTACCGAACGACCCGGCATACAGATGTCAGTGATATTTCTCGTGGCGTTTCCGAGTATCCCGAGCATAAAAGTAACCTTGAAATTTTTCACATGTAAGGCGAATCTCACCCAACAATACATGTAGCGCAAGGCCTCCGCCGCGCTTGGATTGGAAGGTGTTCGATGATTATCATCATCGGACCCCATGATTGGCGATGTAACCGTTTCCTCTAATATTACAGTTCACGAGCATTGGATCAGAGACGATATATGTGGGCGATTGATGGCTCAGCCCTATGCAGGCATTGCAAGGGTATAACCAACATAGGTATGCGGCACAGCTTCCCAATCTTACAAAGATGCGCAGGTATGTATAAATCAGCTTTGAAATATACACTCGGATCACATTGAAAAAGACAGTTGATAACTGTCGTCTACAACTACTAGCAGATCCCGATTTGCTATAGCCCAAAAACTTTGGATACCATACATAACCTAGTCCGTGATGTGGGCACAGCAGACAACTGTCCCAGGCCTGTCACCACGGCGATCCGCTTGTGATCGGTGCAAGGGACAGAAGCTCAAATGCTTGCGGGAACCAGAACAAGAACGTTGTTCTCGATGCGCTCGAGCGAGGGTGGAATGTCTTATTACTCCTGGCTTTCGCTTCCGTCACGTTCCGGGAGATGGCACTAGACCTGGACCACGCAAACGGTTACGGCAAGACGACCAGCAGCAGTCAGACTCGGTTGCTAGTGCTGGTCCGGATATTGATACTTCACTTGCTAATGTCTTCATGGATTTTGGCGATACGCAAGACCCCTTGCCTTTTGCCCCTGGGGTAACCGGGTCCTGGGAAGTCAGCGACAACCCCGATGAAAATTTTGACTCATTGGACCTTATGGGTAATAAGGATAGCATTTATGCAAGTTTTCGGTCTACTGCTGCGATTTCTCACTCGAACCCTTCGTCGGAAGGTGCATTACGCCCAGAAGGTCAAGGGGGTAATTGGGATAATGTTGCCCCTTTTTTTCCGGCCAATGTTATTACCTCCGAAGACCAGGTTTCACAAGTCAGTGGCGGTATTCCAGAAGACATTCATATACAACGCCTTTCTAGGATGAACCTCAACCTGGCTACTCTATTAGGTCACCTTAGCCAAGGGCCACCGAATGTTACTTTCGACGAACTCATCTCTCCGCCTAACGAGCGTTCAATGACTCCAGTCCATAATGTACTAGACGGCACGCGCGAGTTCATAGACATCCTACGCGCACTTTCAGAGGGGTCCTCCACAAGATCTCCGAGATCGAGACCTGCCAGTAACGCGAGCATATCAGTGACCGCCGGCGATACCTTTCCATACTTCCCGGTATATCGTCTGACACAGGCAAATACCTCCACTACGCATCTAGCAATCAATGAACTCGCATCTAGCCCTGATGTCACAACATTCCTCCTTATCACCACTTCTTACATACATATCACGAGGCTCCATCTAATCTTTTTCGCACATTGCTATGAATTTATCAGACAGCTATCTAGAAGCAACGAGCCTTCTCTATGCGCTATTCCTGCAGTCGACCTCAATAGATTATCTCTTAGTATGTCACCCCCATTCCATTTCAAGGGGTTTCTTACATAAAGGCCGCCCACCAGAACCAATAATAACATGTACACAGAGACTAGCGATCTTCGAGCCACAGTATTCGTCGAAGTTGTCAATAATCTATTCGAGAGAATGGAGAATTTGCTGGGAATGCCCCAGGAATTCCGAGTTGGTATGCGCGTAAGTGGTAATGACGGTCTATTGAGCGAAGAGTATTTCACTGGAGCCCTTAGGATGATGATGTCACAGGAGGAGCTCGTGTACATGCCTGAACATGGGAAAGGGGGTGTGAAGGCGTTACGCATATACATTGAGAAGACAAAACAGTCAATGAGGAACATATAGAGCCCTAGTACCTACTATGTTCCGCCGGCGTGAAAAGCGCTGAGGGCCAGACTTTGAGAGACATAAGGCTATACGTTGACAGGAAGGCGATAGGGCCCTGGAGGCCTTCCGTGGTGGATCCGCGGCTTTTATCGTAGCAAATAGTACCTAGGTAGACACAATCAATAAAATAAAGATGTAATAATCATGATAAATAGCTTATTTTAAGAGAAGGTTCTACTGCTTCTATGTAATAAGAGGAGAATTCTATACGTTCTTCAACTAGGCACTTACCACGATAGAGTCGTGCATCACGCTGAAGTTATGGCTGATAGGTATGTAATGCACTGATTAGTACAACTTCATCAAAACAGCCAATGGCCTTGCCCGAATCAGGTTATTCAAATCCAGAAAGGGCAATCCGGTTCCGAACCGGTACCCCGTCGGACCCCGACACCGAGTGGCGCCGTATTCCAAGCATGTGGAAGGCCCGGAGCGGTGTTCTTTCCAGGGTCGCCTGCAACGCGCTGAAGCTGGATGCTTACCACCACTGTTAAGTCAAGGGATAGTACCCGTCAACCTTAGAGAATAGAACGATTAGCTGAGGTGAATGTGTTTAGAGGATGTGAGAAGGCGCCTTGGCTTATTGAGATAGATCCCGGAACATCTGAATTACTGCTATGCGAACTTCGCTCGCACGAACGAGTCAGGAAGAGGTTTTATTATAGTGGAACTACACCGAAGTTGCTGCCGATATGAAGTCGTCAAGTACTCGCACCATTGTAGCTTTCTTGCTTGTGACATCATACGAAGAGAATGTGTTGTAGTGAGAGAAGCCAAAAGATCGCGTACCTTGTCGGCATTTCGCTGCTATAATAGCTAAAGGAGTGATTGGTCCCTTTGATAACACCATTATGTGCTCCCTATATCCGACATCATCCCCTGTGCATTACCGCCGGACCCTTACTCGACCAAGAAAACTATCTGTCCCTTTCACTTGGCAAATGATTCTAGTTAGGCATTTATGCCTTCTTCCTTCTCAATCTCATCCTTACTCGGGCACCACTTATCCTGGAGATTCTTGTCGAGAGTGAGCTTGTAGACATCCTTGGGCCACCACTCGCCCCAACTTGTCAGGAAGATCTGTTCTGGATCTTCGGGAAAATCATCTCGTGTGAAAGCACGCAAGATACTTTGAGCACCTGTTAATTGTGTAAGCCCCCCGTATTCGATACACTTCGAGGGCAGTCGTCATTGAACATACCTTCTGGGACAGATTTCGCATCGGGATGGTTAACGGGCAATTGCATTTTAGTGCCTCGAGGAAGACCGGTTCCGGGAATTAATCCAGGTGAAACAGCGACGACATCGCACTTACCCTTGAGTTGGCGACGCCACCAGTGTGCGCCGAGAAGTTGAATGAACTTCGTGGCGCTGTAGACGCTGCGCTCCGTCTTCGAAGCGCTCTTGACATCGTTCTCAAGCAAACCTATAATGTATGGTGAGAACAGCGTGCATTACCGGGCGAAAAGACGAGAGGAATAGGGGTGACATACTGGGATCTTCTACTCCACGAACAGCTCCAGAGGAGACAACTACGATGCGTGATCGCGACTCTTCCAACTTCTCTCGGAGCAGGTGGATGAGATAATGCTGGGCTGGTGGTCTGTTAGTGCTGGTCACTGATGAAAACATCTCGATATTGGTTCTCACAAAGGTGGTTAACGATGTAAGCCTCGCTCCACCTAGAGCCATTTGGACCGGGTTCGTCAGCATTCTTGGCTATTGCTGCATTGAGCAGCAGATAGTCGATCTTATCCTGCCCAAGCTTTTCCAGAGTTTGCTGCGAGAAAGTCTTCACCGTCTTCAAATTGGATAGCTCCAGTGGGAAGATGGTCAAGCTGTGCTTGCTGCCGTCATACTTGAGTTCGTCAAAGGCCGCCTGGGTCCTCTTGGTGTCTCTGGCTCCGAGGATGAATTTGTATGGCTGTGCCTGAGCGAGAAGCTGTTTAACTAATTCGAAGCCCTAGATGATACACGGGGTTAGAACCACACTATGTAGCAAAGAGTAGTGATCGAGTTTTTAGCTTACCAAGCCTGAAGAGGCGCCAGTGGCTACCACGGTCTTTGCGATAGTTGCCATGATGAAACTTTGTCAACTTGAGTACTGTATCTTCTCTAGACAATGGGCCAAAGTGAAGTCTAGTCGCTTGTTATTTCGAGTTTCTTATATACGTGTGTTCTTCTATGAATTGTAATCACGGCAATAGGACTAATAGGTGCTAAACACCGTTATAGTCCGTTTGTCTGAATCCTAATTGCTGATCAAGAGGCACAACACAATGCGGGCGCTTACAAATCTTGCCGAGATCTCAGAGCTTAGCTAAACCAGCTTCATATTATTCCACAAGGTACTATCCGGGCCTATGACCTTGGGGAACTCCTCTAACTTCGCTCCTCCTGCTACAATGAATTGTATCTTTTGAATTTGAGAGTTTGACACACACATAGGAGATTGATATAGTTGTGCCGTCGCACAATGTAAATTCAGCACAACATTCAAGACTGGAATTGCAACAATCGAGTTCTACGAATTTCTATGGGTCGCTGGTCGAAGGGGAGGTGGCGCCGCTAGACCCATTCGGGCTAGCGTTACCAAACGTCGGCTTCTGGCCGATTCGACCGTCATTGGACGATTAAATTTTTTGAAGCTTTTATTCCCCAGATCTTCAAATTCAAACCTCCCACGTCTTCATCTGGACAACTCCAAAAGAGCCTCTCCTTTCCTTTCCTCCTCGTGATACGTGACCTTGGTGGTGGCATCTCCTTAATATCCCACTTAATTCGCATATACCGCAGTCATAATGCAGCGTGCTCTTTCCTCCCGAGCGCGGGTTTCGGCCCTATCATCTGCCGCCGCCAACAAGTACCGAGCTGGTGCTGGACTGTCTCAGCAGCTCCGATTCGCACACAAGGTTAGTACCCTGACCTCTCCGGAGCTACTATGCCAATTGTCTGTCATATACGGTTCAATTCGTTTCATTTGCTAACAGTAAATGCTATAGGAGCTGAAGTTTGGTGTCGAAGGCCGAGCTTCCCTGCTTGCCGGTGTTGAGACCCTCGCCAAAGCTGTTGCCACCACACTTGGTCCCAAGGGCCGAAATGTCTTAATCGAGTCAAGCTATGGCTCTCCCAAGATCACAAAAGGTATGCATTTGACTTCAATTGCTCCTGTGTTGTAGTACACCCGAAATACTAATATGAGATATTTGTAGATGGTGTGACCGTCGCAAGAGCAATCAGCTTACAAGACAAGTTCGAGAACCTCGGCGCCAAGTTATTACAAGACGTCGCCTCGAAGACGAACGAATCCGCCGGTGATGGAACTACAAGTGCCACGGTGCTAGCTAGGGCCATCTTCTCGGAAACTGTCAAGAACGTCGCTGCCGGCTGCAACCCCATGGATCTGCGGCGGGGTACTCAAGCCGCCGTCGATGCTGTCGTTGAATATCTTCAGAAGAACAAGCGGGATATCACGACTAGTGAGGAGGTTGCTCAGGTGGCCACCATCAGTGCCAATGGAGATACACACATTGGCAAGTTGATTGCCAATGCCATGGAGAAGGTCGGCAAGGAGGGTGTTATCACCGTCAAGGAGGGCAAGACCATGAACGACGAGCTGGAGGTTACTGAGGGTATGCGATTCGACCGTGGCTTCGTGTCCCCCTACTTCATCACCGACGCCAAGTCGCAAAAGGTCGAGTTCGAGAAGCCTCTCATCCTCCTTTCCGAGAAGAAGATTTCTGCCGTGCAAGATATCATTCCTGCTCTTGAGGCTTCTACCCAGCTGCGCCGACCTCTTGTCATCATCGCTGAGGACATTGACGGCGAGGCTCTAGCTGTCTGCATCCTGAACAAGCTCCGTGGTCAGCTCCAGGTTGCTGCCGTCAAGGCTCCTGGCTTCGGTGACAACCGAAAGTCGATCCTCGGCGACATTGCTGTCCTAACTAACGGTACCGTCTTCACTGATGAGCTTGACATCAAGCTCGAGAAGGCCACCCCTGACATGCTTGGTTCCACCGGCTCCATCACCATTACCAAGGAGGATACTATCATCCTTAATGGAGAGGGCAGCAAGGACTCGATTGCTCAGCGATGTGAGCAGATCCGTGGCGTCATGGCCGACCCCAGCACCTCTGAGTACGAGAAGGAGAAGCTCCAGGAGCGACTTGCTAAGCTCTCTGGTGGTGTTGCTGTCATCAGGGTTGGTGGCTCTTCCGAGGTCGAAGTCGGCGAGAAGAAGGACCGCTTCGTCGACGCCTTGAACGCCACTCGTGCTGCCGTTGAGGAGGGTATTCTGCCTGGTGGTGGTACTGCCCTCCTCAAGGCTGCTAGCAATGCTCTGAAGGACGTGAAGCCTGCCAACTTCGACCAGCAACTCGGTGTCAGCATTGTCAAGAACGCCATCACCCGACCTGCCCGAACAATCGTCGAGAACGCTGGTTTGGAGGGCTCCGTGGTTGTTGGTAAGCTGATGGATGAGTTCGGTGCTGACTTCAACAAGGGATTCGACAGCGCCAAGGGAGAGTACGTGGACATGATCCAGGCCGGTATCCTTGACCCGCTCAAGGTTGTACGAACTGGTCTAGTTGATGCTAGCGGTGTTGCGTCGCTACTAGGCACCACTGAGGTTGCCATCGTCGAGGCTCCCGAGGAGAAGCCTGCCGGTGGCATGGGAGGTATGGGCGGTATGGGAGGAATGGGTGGCATGGGGGGAATGATGTAATGTGCTCATGAATGAACTTTTGTCTGGACATGTATCAAAAGTTTGGGATCGGGAGCATTGACCTCGGTGTTACGCGGACGGATTACATGACGGCTCTGATCTCTTTTCTTTACCTCTCCCCTCTACCACTCCTCTTCCTGTATTTTGTCCATACCTCATGATATCCTGAGCGGCGTTGTAAAAAGGAGTTGTATACTAGAGCTACGAGCTACGGCCTACAAACTACCTGTATTCTGGTAGGACGATCTTAATTGATCTGATTGATAATGCGGTACCTTGTTCTTTAGGCATCAAGTTGTGTGTTTACCTCAAGTTCTGCCTGGCCGCTGAGATGACCCTGTTGTGATGATATGTGATGACGAATCCATGTGGCTCATCCTTATTAGAGGCAACGAAGTAGCAACGGTAATAGTGGACGTTTCATCAGCCTAATACAAAATATAGAAAAAGTCACGTGAAAACGTTATTAAAATTGTGTTGCCCGACGGTCGACCCAGTTACCGCCAAGGAAAGCAGCATCCATGGGTTCGTAAAAGCTGCAAAGCAAAGCATCCATCTGGCAAGCATTAGGTACCTTATTATTTGTGATTTATCTCACGGCCAACTGCCAACCCTCCACTGCGTCCCATTAGCCCATACAGGGCCATAGTCCCACTAAACAACCCCCCCCCCTCCTACTAGGTAACCCCTCCCAAAACATCGAACCCCACCAAGACCAAGGCTTTGTGGTGTTGATTTCTCTGCTCGTCGTGCGTGCCTCTTTTTCATCAGCCCGACCTTCCCCTCCATTGCGATAGCGCCCACACTAAAAACATTGCGTCTCTCCAACTTCTCTCCTTCCACTTTAGTACTTCCCCTAACATCGCAATTCTTTTGCAAATCTGACCACGAGAACACCTCGCTGGTGAAGAGACACACGAATAGCTATTCCTGTTAGTTGCACATTGATCTCGCATCCTTCTACAGAGACCATGCTCCCACCTCTCGTCACTCTTGCATCTTTCGAACCCCGCTAACAGCCCACATCGTAGCTCGTCTCCGGATTCTCATTTGGTACCGCCCGTAGCTCAAGCATACCGCCACAATGGTGAGCCTTCCAAAAAGAAATCCAATCATCCAGACTTACCTGCTAACGTTGAACTATGGTAGTCTCAATCAGGGTTCGTAATCCCCTCCAGTTTATGCTCGTCCTATTTCCGGTCTCTACGAGCGATCGCTTTCCGCGCGTTATTATGCAACCTCTCATGATGCACGGCTCTGGGAGTAGTTGAGATCAGGAGCTAATATCGTGGACCTATCCAGAGCGACCGTCTCGCAGGAGTGCATCACTGCATTCAACGACCTCAAACTCGCGAAGAAGTACAAGTACATCATCTTCAAGCTGTCAGACGATAACCGGGAGATCGTTGTCGAAGAAGCCTCGGCGGATAAGGACTGGGAGGCCTTCCGCGAGAAGCTCGTCAAGGCCACCACCAAGAGCAAGACCGTAAGTATTGGGCCCTTATGAACAAGTTGTTCCGGTCGGCATTCTGATCATCTGCTGGTAGGGTGCTGTTGGCAAAGGTCCCCGATACGCCGTGTACGACTTCGAGTACAGCCTCGCTAGTGGAGAGGGTTCACGGTCAGTATTTCTTGTCTATACGACATGATGAATATTCTAATACGATACAGAAACAAGATTACGTTCATCGCATGGTCGCCCGATGATGCCAACGTCATGGTCAGCATAACCTGTACCTTTCATTGACTTATAAGGATCCACTGCTAATTCTCTTAAAGGCCAAGATGGTGTACGCCTCGTCGAAGGAAGCCCTGAAGCGCTCTCTCACCGGCATTGCCACCGAACTGCAGGCCAACGACCAAGACGACATCGAGTATGACACGGTACTGAAGGTGGTCAGCAAAGGTCTGGCTGGCTAAGCGCGTTTTGACATCTGGAAAATGCCGAGAGCAACCGAGACATAATTGCTGAGGATTATTAGCTGAGGGGCACTCACGTGCCAAGGATCCAACGACGTCTACGAGGCCGCAGGATGGACATAAAACTTCTCTACTGTTATTACGAAGTAGGGCCAGTTTAGTCGTTTTTCTTTAGAGGCATGACATGAACTTTTCAAGATTTGATGTTAGCCAAGGGGTATACACCACACAACCAAAAGCCATATCGGAATGTAGATCATTCTCCTTGAACTCTGCGGGACAAATGTCTATGCCATCATTCATAACGCACCTCTTATTGCTTGAGACTCTTAGGTATCTAGTCTAACTCCATCTCGTTGCGCCAAACGACATAATCGCCTGGTTGTTTCGTAAATCACGTTCTTGCCTTCCAGGCGGCATGAAACGTGTCCGCTAGCTCCCCTGCCGTCTTCTCATCTCGCACTCGCTGTAACAAGAATCCTCTCAAGTCATCCCAGAACTCTCTCGTCTGCAGGACCTCTCCACCGCTCTCTCCTTGCGCGACTTCGGCATTCGCTGGTGTGTTCTTGATGGCCGCAGCCCCACCCATAACCATGACGGAAAACTCAATGCTGGTTTCTTCCTCGCCTGCAAGATCCTTCAGCACTTTGCTGTCCGGAATCGGCTTCTTCTTGTGCAGCAGCTTCATCTTATCGACCGGTATACCTGAGTCTTTCGAGACAAGGGTCTTGATTTCTAGGACGGACGTAGTCGGTGTCTGAGACGTGAGCTTGATGTCTAACGGCGGGTTTCGCAAGGACTTGACGAGGACGGTCAGGCTTCGTTCCTGGCCCGGCGCGACTGAGGTAGCTTTGCGCTTGCTCATGGGCTTTGGCATCTTAGGTAGGATATACTAGTCCCTGTTAGCTGGATCTAAGACAGCGTCTTGGGCGAACGTACGGCGCCGCGCGGGGCATAGGTCTTAGGGTCCTCGACATGGTCGGGGGATAGCTTCACTGGACGCGATTCCAGGGCCACGAGGAAAGACCGGGCAAATGATACTTCTGTCATTGTTGCTCTTTAGGTATTCTGCGAGGTATTGGGGGTGTAGTTGCCGTGTCGCAGACGGTCCTAGGCCGCTCTCAACTCTTTGGTGACGATCACGATGTCCCACATTCAATGCGCCACGGTTCATCCCACTTGTGGCTGAAGCTTCTCGTCCTCGTGTATTGCAAGCCCCACCGATTCAAGCTCGGATCACCTAGTGCCGCTGTTCCCGTAAAGTGGAGACTCAGGGACCCCGTTTGCTATCAGCTTATCGCAAGAAAAAAAAGTTCCAAACCAAATGCATTGAAATTTCGCGGCTACATTCACACTAAAAGATACAGTGATACCCTTCACAATTCCTATCTTGCACCTTGATTTTCGCCATGGGTGTCGGAAATCGCTTCAAGAAACAGGGCCCTCCTGAGCCACTGTCAGAAGAACACTTTGCGAGGCTCAAACGGAAAGCTGGTCTACCGGTAGACAACGTCCCCGCCGAGGTGCCGAAGAAGAAGAAGCGGAAAACCGCTGCAGAACCAACGAAATCCAACGGCGCTGGCGCGAAGAAGACTGCACCAAAGGCCAATGGGAAGTCCAATGGTTTGAAAACCGCGCCGGTCACTAAGCAGAATGGAAAGAGTGCGAAATCGAAAAACAAGCAAGCTGTGCCAGAGCCAGAGTTTGACGAGGACCTCAGCGACGGTCTTGGAGATGGGTTTAGTGGTTCCGAATTAGATAATGACGAGTTCTCTGACTTGGAAGGCGACGAGGTTGAGGGTCTAGGAGATTACTTCATTGACTCAGACAGTTCGGTCCTCGACTCTGATGCGGAGGATCCCAAGGAGCGAAGAGCCATGTTTTCGGAAGACGAAGACGAATCAGACGCTGAAGAGAAGCTGACTGCTGCCAACATCGTGGGTTTATCAAGGAAGTTGGATGAGCAAATAGCGCAAGAGGAGGCCGAGGCGCAGGCGGAACTCGAAGAAGCAGCACTACAGACCAACATCGAACGACCGCATGTTTTTGACGACGAGGAAGAGGATAATCTAGCGTTGAAGACAAAAGCACTTCTGGCTCCGGATCTACAGTTACTGAGAACGAGAATTACCGATACGCTCCGTGTTCTTGACGACTTCGCAAATTTGGCCGAGGAGGGCAGGTCCAGAGCTGAATACATATCACAGTTCCTGGACGACGTTTGCGCCTATTACGGATACTCGAAGTATCTTGCCGAGAAACTCATGAACCTATTCACACCAAGAGAAGCATTCGCGTTCTTCGAAGCTAACGAGACAGCGAGACCTGTTGTCATTCGAACAAACACCCTACGAACACATCGCCGAGATCTAGCTCAGGCTCTCATAAATCGTGGCGTCACTTTGGAGCCAGTTGGCAAGTGGTCCAAGGTCGGTTTACAGATCTTCGAAAGCAATGTTCCCCTTGGTGCTACGCCCGAATATCTTGCCGGCCACTACATCCTCCAAGCTGCATCCTCGTTTTTGCCCGTCATGGCTCTCGGCCCGCAAGAAGGTGAGCGGGTGCTCGATATGGCCGCTGCCCCCGGTGGTAAAACGACGCATATGGCTGCCATGATGAAGAACACTGGTTGCATTTTTGCCAACGATCCCAGCAAGGCTCGTGCAAAGGGTCTTATTGGTAATGTTCACCGTCTTGGTGCTCGTAACGTAGTCGTTTGCAACTATGATGCTCGAGAATTCCCAAGAGTCATTGGCGGATTTGACAGGGTCCTTCTCGATGCTCCTTGCTCGGGCACGGGGGTTATCGCTAAGGATCCCTCAGTTAAGACGAACAAGGACGAGAAGGACTTCATGGTGTTGCCGCATACTCAGAAGCAGCTTCTCCTGTCTGCCATTGACTCTGTCAACCACGCGAGCAAGACGGGTGGCTACTTAGTCTACTCTACATGTTCAGTCACCGTTGAGGAGAATGAGCAAGTCGTCCAATACGCGCTCAACAAGCGGCCGAATGTCAAACTGGTTTCTACCGACCTGCCCTTCGGGAAGGAAGGATTCACCAGCTATATGGGCAAGAAGTTCGACCCAAGCTTGCGCCTTACCCGAAGATACTACCCGCATACGTACAATGTCGACGGTTTCTTCGTCGCCAAGTTCCAGAAGATCGGCCCTACGCCTGCTAATCTCGTCAAGGACAAGCCTGCTCAAGGTGCTTCGGCGCCACGGGCTGAAGAGCATGAGGTCGTTGACAAGACGCCTATTGCGGCAGACGAGGATGTACCCGAGGGAGCCCGGGGTCAGGATGACTTTGGTGGTTTCGATGACGACGAAGACAAGAAGTACATGGAGAGGGCAAAGCGCAACGCTATGAGGAGACGTGGGCTTGATCCCAAGGCTCTGGAGAAGCCCAAGACTAACGGAGAGACTAAGGCGGAGACTAAGGTGGAGAAAAAGAAGAGCGATAGTAAGACGAAGAGCAAGAAGAAGAGCACTAATTAGGAGTTGAGGGGACAATGCGATTTCTTGTTGATACCGGTAGAGGTGTAGAATGCTTGACATTCGGTTCCTGACAATTGACATATTCTGCAGCTCTGGTGTGTTTCCCGTCGTCCTCACAGAACATCGAATAAAGTTACAGTTCTGGCTATCTAGTGCTCAAGTAATGCCTGCAGCGCCGTCTCAGACACAGACTGCCCGTTTGTATAGTGGGTTATGGGGACCGAGCCTCTTATTGACAGTCTCACCCAGTGAAATATAAATCCGGTATCTCCTTTCCGATGGCGATGCAAATACCAGAACTAACTTCCATCCACTTCATCTATGTTTCAAGAGACTGATTGAGGGGCCCCTAGCTAGCTTTTAGACATAATATCAGGAGGGGTCTAAGGCAAGAGCTACTTCCCCTTTAACATGCCTAACTAGGGCGGACGGGATAATATCAGCCGCCTTCTTCCCTAGTACAAGCGGTGTTCATCGTATTCGCTGACACGCTGCTCGGCACAATACTCATGTCCACCGCTTTCAGCCTTTTCACCATGTACGCGTTCGACAGCGGATCTACGACCATCATCTTGTCCCTGGGCGCCGTCTTGCACGAGTCACGCGGGTGCCAGGCCGAATCCACGTTCTCGCTCACTTCTCCGATACCTCTTCATCCTCTCCATCTATACCTCCTCCTGTTTCTCCGCCGGCAGTGGCCCCTCGAGCTACTCTGCTCTATTAGCCCCAGCAAGCCCCGCTGGATGTTAGAGAGAAAGGCTGGTAACTGATCGGCAAAACCCCTCCGAATGTGCTCATGCGCCGCACGAGCTCGCGTTACTTTCTATACATCCAGTTCTGCATCTCGATGTCCAGCCCCTCTGGGTCCGTAAGCATGCTCGTGGCGAAGTCGAGACTATCGCTCGGAGCCGGGGAAATGCGCCGTCAACGCATCACTTCCTCGACGAGAGCACTTATATACAATAGGTTTGGCATGTCCTTGAAGCTCGGCAACCGGTCTCTCCCGACGACGGCATCCAAGTCTTTTCGTGGTTTGGCAATGAAGTCCCGATTCCACGTGATACAAGCAATCACAACCCAGTTCAACGTCTCAGTGGTACCATCCAATGCAGCATTAACCAGGGCTCCAAACTCCAAGGCCAATTCTTCGCTTGGCATAGAGATGCGCCCACCTTGAATGGTATTGTGAACCTGCTTCACAAAGGTCCACCCAGGCCAATCCAGACCACGCTGAAGATTTCCGCCGTGCAAAGCGCACCGGCGTCTCCGGTGAGACTCAGTCTCTGCTTTCCAGGGTGCTAGAAAGCCAGGGAGATTGTTAAGCACCAGAAACGTGTCAACAATATGCTCGCCGACACGGATAAAATTTCGAAAAGTCCTCGTCTAGTTCAAGGACGGCGAGAAGTGTTGGGTCCTTGGCACTCGTCACGCAGAATATAAAACAAGGCAAAGATTGTACTGACGGCTGTATGCTCGAAATAACCATGACAATCAGCCCGAGCATATTCAGGTGGAAAATGGGCACATATGTCTTGTCCCAGGTATGGAATTGTTTCCACGAGTCAGATTTGGGGCCTGATAAACATTGCCTATGACTGGTAATGGGCGGGGTCGAGGGGGCAGAGGCAGAGGCGAAGAGTTGGCACGCCGTCTGATAACATACAGACATAGCAATGATATGATTCCTGCAAAGAGCATTACCGCAGCCATTTCCGATGGTTTTAAGTTATGTCCAAAGTGTTGACGATGGATTAATCTGGTTTAGGTCAATTGGGGAGGAGAGCATCTCTCATATGCAAAGGCTCGCTCGGGTGCAGTATAACACCCGCGCTATCCTCGATAGGAAGCACGAAGTGTGCGTTCTCATAAGCATCAAAATTATATTAACCCTCTCAGTTTACTGTAAGATGAGGCGTTTTTGGAATTGCTTATACGAAATCCCTAAGGAAAGCTAAGGATCTTCAATGTCAGGTCCCTCGCAAGGGTCGACAATGACATCACCGCCCAAGTCCAGTCTTTCCCGGCTTCTAAATTCATGATTGGGAAGTAAGATGACATGTTACCTCCATATTATCTCGTTTGTGTGCTCATAGTGCCTCGCAGCGGTTGTTAGAGCATCTAAATCTGCCAGATAGAGATATTGACGATGCCTGTGAAGCCCGTAGCTCCCCCTACAAGGTACCGTTGGTAACGAGCCAACCAATCAGAGAGCGGACAACTTCCATATTCGGAAAGATTGGTACGTCGCACCCGATCTACACCTTCACGCACATCATCTACTAGTTCGAAGTATTTATAGGTAGGTATCTAGGTGGATATCAAAGAAGGGGCCAGGTAAGTAACAGAATCGTGCTTGATTGCCGGTACTGTTAACGTAAGCCATTCCTATTAAACAGCTTGTCTCGCCGCGAAGCTATTCTAGAAGCATTACCTCGTCATCCCCGAACCAATTGTGATCTCCATGCGGCAGTACTTGTTATATCCTTGTTCTCCTTACCCGCCTCCTCGTCGATATCAACCCATGCATCATCGCCTTCCCTATCCGGCACAGCCCCCCGAAGCTCAAGTTCCTCTTGTTTCTCGCGCTCGTACGCCTCGAGCGCATTGGCGTGCATCTGTATCGTTATCGACGCGATCCTCTTCAGCTGCGCCTGATCGCGCCCGTCCGGCGACGTAGGCTGCCTCGAGGGATCAAGACCCCGTCTTTCGAGGCTCTCCGGCGTCTCGATGAGCGGCACGTCGTCCATTACGAATGTGTCTAGGTTTTCGAATTGGTATGATCTGCACTGGCAAACGACCCAGCTGGAGTTCCGATGGTAGCCGACGCCCACGAAGTCGTCCGTGAGCCAGTGCGCGAACTCGCCGTGCGTCACCACCACGATATGCGCGTCCTCCCTCCCAGCTGTAAGAGCTATCGCCCGCAAAAAGCACCGCGCTGCCTTGGCGCGCTTTTCCACCTTCTCTGTGCTGGGCGCGAACCGTGTATCCGAGCCTTTGAGGTACCAGTCTTCGGTGAGGGCCGACATCTCCAAGTTTGGGACGTTCTTGAATGAAGCTTGCAGGTTCGCTTTCGGGGATCCCGTGCTGCTCGGTGTGGCGTTGATCTCCTGCAGTTCTGGCCGGAGGGTGATCCGGACATGCTCAT
The DNA here is from genome assembly GCA_022578575.1 of Hypoxylon sp. FL0543. Taxonomy (NCBI): domain Eukaryota; kingdom Fungi; phylum Ascomycota; class Sordariomycetes; order Xylariales; family Hypoxylaceae; genus Hypoxylon; species Hypoxylon sp. FL0543. The sequence goes on from MU393995.1 coordinate 887,835, forward strand.
TCACTATGGGCTGGATGGCTATGACTGCGGTCTCAATGGCGCGTCGCAAAGGCGATGAGACGATGTGGGTGACTTTATCTCCGAAGGGGTACTCCTGACGCAGAGTTTCGCATTGTCTTCTACCCTTGTGGGTTATCGGCGCGTCTGGGTAGCCGGCGTCGGCGACATTGTGATAGGATTCGGCATGGCGGATAATGTCGATAGTGGGCGGCATCGTTGCCGGTCTAGATAGAGTTGAATGTGAGACAATGACGAACCTAGTGCGTGATCCATGGATGAGTTGGTTGGGCCAATTAACTGTTCACTTGGTAGGTAAGCTTTCCTGAAATACTTGGCACGGATTTATAGGTCTCTTTGCCGGTGCTTGCTTGATTTCTGCACGATCATTTTGCCTTGGTACGTGCATTTAGGTGGTGTAAATGTGTTGCTCTTTTACGTATGCATAATAGCAATTGGACAAGGTACCTGGGAAACAAGGTCTAGTTGCTGTAGCAAAAAACAGCTATGGCAACAAAGCTATCGGCGACTCCTGACGCCGCACTTCGTCGTTCCAGCAATACGAAGCTCACCCTAAAGCTGCAAGCACTCTTTACTATTGGGTTTTCATCTGTGGGTCTGCATGGAATCTTGTCGAACAGCTGTTGGACCTCATGAAGCTCAGAAGCGACCGGTTCTCAGGGTTAAATTCTCGGCAGCTGAACGGCGGTGTTGTGTAGATCGTGGCGTTGTATCATGAGGTTCCAGAGACATCAAAGTTAATACTTACATATACTAGGTACCTACCTCATATACATAACGTATGCTTGAGGACATGAGTAAGCTAACATGATCCGTCGAAGGCTCAAGTCATATTTCAGACCAAGTTGGAAAGCTCGATAATAATATAGAACGTGCTTTCACGAGGGAAGCACATTAAAAGCCAATCTACCAATCTTAGGTACGTGCCTAGGTATCTACATGTAAATAGATAGGTAACCAGTATCTCTTTTAAAAATGCCGACATGTATATTCGGATTGGATTGAAGGCGACCATGTTCGGTTACCAATAGACTCTGTAGATTCAATAATGCGTGAAACAGCATCTGGGACGCCGATGACCTTGTTTAGACATGAAATTCTCGACCTGTAACCATTGTAGTTCAATACCGTGAAGAATAAATGGTACGTATTAAGATGCTGGTTTGATAATAACCGCTATTATTAGTACTCCTCTCCTTCATGACTCTGCAGCTTTGTTTCGATTCTAGACCATTTCGTCCACCCTATCTCTTGAGCTCCGAATAGCCGCCCCATCGGTATCCCTCCTAGTGCACACGCTGGAATGGCTGTTCACGCTCTCATTCCTCGTGACAGGGCCTGGTAGTGTATCTTGCTCAGTTTTTGTGCCATCCCCCTTCCATCCAGCTCTATTCGTACATACAAGATCGGAGCGTTCATAGTCTTGGCCCCGTACGAATGCAGACCCTCGATTCAGGGGTATATGGTTCGTACGCCAATTCCAAATGCTCGCATACACCATGCGATAAGCCGAAAACGCGAAGACCGTGCCGATGATAGAACCAGCCAGAATATCATACCAATTGTGCGATGCATCAATTGTTAGAGAACCGAGGACGAGAGCGACACCCAGAATTGGAGAGTATAGTAGAATCAGCTTCCACATCGAAGGATGATAGTTTGCGAAGACTTTCAGCTTGGCATTCAGGTATAGGAATAGATAGACGCCGGCGGCGCTGGTAGTGGTCGAATGACCGCTTGGAAAACTCTGCATCGCATCCCATAGGGGCCGACCCTGGCCACTCGTACATACCTCGGAGGTATACATGTATTGTCTATAGCCGACGCCTCGAACCACGCTAGGGTCGGGCCGGCAAACATCGTAGAAGTGTGGCCTGAGACCTCCTATTAACCACTTGATCATGACTTGAAATGCGGCTGAGGTCAAGAGGGCGTAGATGAAGCCGATGATGACATTGTTGAAATCCCAGAAATTCCGAATGCGAATTTGGATTAGCGAAAAGACAAAAAGAGGGATCAAGATTGCCAGAATCGAATCTAGCCAGGAGGGAATGATCTGAGGGCGATACGGGTACGCGAATTGCGGGTAAACCACGATGCCGGTGTCTTGTCCGGTCCGTGGATCTATAAGGGTAAGCGGGAACATCCGGTGGCCGGGAGGACGGAGGTTGTAGACCTATACAATATCAGCCAGAGCACTCTAGTGCGCCAGAAGGCTTCTCAGACTCACACCCAAGGCTATTGCACCAAGAATAATCATTGTTAGGATATCGAGCCAGGTGACTCTCAGCCATAGACTAAACGAGGGCCGTCTCTCCATGGAATACGGCTCGGCGTGGAACAGATTTCGCCACATCTGGCGTTTCTGGAGTTTCGTGGCATTCTGGTTTGATGGAACACGCCGTACTCGTCTGCCTCCTGTATATGGATCCATCGCGACGTTCCTGGGGTGAAGAGGGTGGTGATATGACTGGGCTTGGCCTTGGTCTTGTGGTAGCTGTCGGCAATCCCAACAGCTTTGCAATGAATGAGCTCGGGACAAAGTGTAAGTCTAAAGAGGTGAAACTTGGTAGGTATTGAGGTACTGGTGCTGCTCAGTAAATTTGACTTCGGCGGCAAAAGAATCACAATTGACTTCAATCACCCAGTCACTACCTTACCTACTCCTTCTTGCTCCTTCTTCAGGCGAGGTAGATGACACCCGCATGACTTCCTAACAATACGCATTCTTGCCTGCCCCACTATTCTGTCAACACCAAGAAGCTTCCAGCTCACAAGTCGCTTGCCATGAAAACCATCAGCCATTGTTTGCTATTTTCCAAGTTTAGTGTTCCTGGGTTTTCTTGGCGGATTTCAGCATGGCTTGCTTGGCTTACGTGCACTAAACCCGAACTCGGTATACCTCTTTGCTGTATAACTACATTCTAGGTATGGCTGCATCGGATTCACGCTATACGTCCGGTCTTCCTACATCCTGTCGCAGAGATATGAAAGGCCGTTGACCAATGATTTGATAACTGTTGTAGCTTAGATGATTTAAAGTGATACTATTCACCTTTAGGTATGTACTCACCAAGTGCCAATGATCGTGAATCGTCTAAATGAATGGTCCATAGCCCCTTGATAGTTGCATCTTGCGGAACATCCATGGAATCTTATAGACCACCGAACTATCTCATCGTCATTTACACCGACTAATAAGGCTCGTCCAGTACGCCCGTCAGTAAAGCCTGATCAATTGCATACTAGGTTACTCTTTCCCCGGTCTCTCTTCCCTAGGTACTCATTCAATATCGAATTCAACGATTACCTGATAGCTGTCTGCAACTACTACATTGGTAGACCTGGACAGGCGGCGTCTTCATAGGTTCCAATCTCCTTATACTCTGTTACAGAACGAATAGGGTTCTCCTTTTTACATTAACACATTTGTTTCAACATAGAAACAGCCCGAAAAAATCAAATTGAACCTAGCGCAATACTTTAAGCAATACCGATGCTGTAAGGATCCCACACTAATATGCGGAATATATGTAGGTACCTAGGTAGGTAGGCAACTACCTACATATATGCAACAAATGCGTGGTTGTATTCATCTATGCGAAATAACCGTCTAAAGAGTCCTGGATCAGTATAGCCCTTCACTCGTAACTCTCTATAAGTGCTTAAGAGAATCGAACCTGTCAGAAGATCGACATCTTGGAGGTCCGAACCGTCAAAAATCAGAAGAGTGCGATTTCTTGCGGTTAGATTCAGGGCAGGGTAAGATAAGAGACAGCAGCTAACTCCAGAGCAGGCAAGTGGTGATCCCAGTGAGGATGCGACTTATCTAAACCCCGCTTAAAGACTCCGTGAGACCACATAAGATCCCGGCTGCTCCTACAGACAAAGATTGATAAGCAAACGGATATCAGTTCCTTATTACTGTAGCCCGCACTTGGAGATGGGATCAAATTCCTCACATCACCAGCTGACATTTGGCCTTGGAACGTCATATTTGCGCAAGGAGGCTTACTCGTCCCCTTCATCGTATTAGAAAGCCGTGGAGATGTGGGTTAATAGCATATATTGCCTACTTGCATTAAGCAACTTGGGAATTGCAGTTCCAGTGAGTTTCTTGGCGGATAGACAGGATACCCAGATACTTACCACTATAACCTATGCAGTTTTCGAGCAAATTGCATAAAAAGACAGCTCTCGCTATCATTGATGTCCAGAACGACTTCATTACGGGCTCGCTGGCCAACCCAAGAGCCCCTGTGATCTTGCCCAAGATCTACCAGTTACTGGATAATCACGAATGGCCTTTCATTGTCGCTTCCCAGGGTATTATTCACGAGGGCGTCAACAGAGACGACTAAGCTGATTTTGGTTACGTAGACTGGCATCCTCCGGGGCACGTCTCGTTCTTTTCAAGCCATCCAGGCAAAGTGGCTGGGGACACTGTGAATGACAGCTTCGTGGACACACCTACGAAGATCGAAACGCAGATGTTGTACGCAGATCACTGCATCCCGGAGACTTGGGGAGCGGAAATTGAGCAAGGGATTCAGACGAGGCGTATGTAACTCTGGGCTTTCTCCTTTAAATCTGTCTGAGTGGATTTCCCTATTAAATATCAAGACTTCTTAAATGTTTTGAATCGCTATTATTAACTTTCCTTCTTGCAGTGCATTCGCTTGAAGGATATCGAGCCCCAGTGAACTACATCAAGAAAGCGCAGGACCATCGCATTGACTCCTACTCAGCGTTTGCAGACAATCAGTATCATCGGTTTACGACGCTTCATTCCGAGTTAAGCCTGCATGGCATCGAGACCCTTGTCATGACGGGACTGTTGACGAATGCGTGCGTTCGTGGTACCAGTATCGATGGGATTAAATTGGGTTACGAAGTTATTCTCATCGAAGACGCCACTGAAACGACAAGCGCTGAGGATAAGGCAGCGGCGATTGAAGAACTCGAGGGCTGGGGGGTACAGGTGTTGAACTTGACTGATTGGGAGGCTGCAAATTCCACGCCATCTAAATTGAGTAACATGGAATTGTGATGTTGAAATGCATATGCGGTTAATCTCTCCACCTAGGTAAGGTAACAAATTTCACTTCTAAATAAGAAGCCCAGGTAGTTAATGATAGGAAAACTAGGAGAATAAGGGACTGCATGGTTTTCCCAGTACGTATTCATAAGCTCCAGATATTTCAGGGAGTACACGATTGAAGGAAAACAAATTCGAAGAAAGAGAATCGCCGAGTTGAGATGAGCATAGGTATAGAGTCCAACTACCCTCTAATCTAGTGCTAATATCGAGTGCCGCTCTGCCTCACAAAACGAAGGAGTGACTGAGATGAATAGGTGGGATCCTCATATGCCATTGTTCTGTAACCTTCCAACACTTCTGCGCCGTCTCACCTTCAAGTTCCGTTGATATAATGTTCCAAGGAATATTTTACTATTTGCCGCCTGACGAAGAGAAAATAAGGGGGAAAAGGAGAAACTCAGCAACAGCGATGCAACCCACAACAACGTAGAACAGGACAGAGATCATGATAGTCATGGCGTAAACATTCATCAGCCGAGCCCAGGCGCCGCGCGAGAACGATCTCCATGCATCAAGCATAGAAACGTACTCCTTGCCCTCGTCTCTATGCAGCGTCAACGCGTGGTCGAACGGCACAATAGTCTGGTCCTCCCTGGGGAGCAGGGAAGCCTGCACACGGGTCAAGACCACCTCAAGAGGGATCTGGACGAAGATCCAAATGAGGAGCATTGCAGCGGACTTGGACAAGAAGGTCGAGACGTCATTCTCCTGAGGTTGGGTGCCCGAGCGTTGCATAACTACCATGGTCGACGCGATCTTATCACTGAACCCAGCGACGAGGCCGAGAAGCAGGGTCGGGACGGCGGTCGCGCGGAGGACAAGCCCGAAACGCGGCACGCGGCGCCAGAAGGACTTGTCGCTGGGCTCCGTGATGACGACGTGGATCCAGGCCGTGTACAGCGGCGAGGTGAGCAGGGATGCGATAGGCTCAGCAACGAAGATGGGCATGAACGGGAGAGCTGCGAGGAGGAAGACGGTCATGGTGAAGGCGATGCGGTAGACTATCCAGCAGGCGCCGCCTCGGAAGAGGGACCTCTTGCCGCTGATGGAGCGCAGACGACGGTAGATAGAGCGGATGCTCCTGGTGATGGGCTTCGGTCGCGGGGCAGGGTCGTCATCCACCAGAACAGTCTTATTCTCAGCTAGGCCTTCCAATCCCTCGGCGTCCTTGTCGCTGACAGCTGCGTACGACGGGGGAGCCTCATCTTCGACCATGGCCAGGACTGGGAAAATTTTGCCCAGCGAATAGTCGAGCTGCGGTAGTTAGTTTTCGTAACCCTTTTTGTATAGACCATTAGGTTACTTACAGTCACGAGGATTGAAAGCACGACAACCAGCTGTAGCACTAGAAGTACTCCCCCAACCGCCTTCGCGCCATCGCTGTATTCCTCCCCACGGGCAACCAAAGTCTCAGCAGACCGTCGCGAGACGATTTGCGAGACCGTCCTGCTCTGAATCAACGCCCTCGCCTTCTCCACCCCGCCGACTACACCAGGCCAGAAGGTGCGAAGAGTATCCATGATGTCGTTTCGTCAAATAATACCAAGTACAATTAAAATGAACAGATCTAAACCAAGATGAAGGTGAGACTGTTGCGCGGCTGAGAAGCGGGGGTGCGGGTGCTTTTCTACTAGTGATGTAAGAACTTAAGAGGATCGAGTTGGTGGCGGAGCAGCTGAACTGATGCCTAGAGCTGTGCCGCAAAACAGGGGGTCGAAGACCTACATATAATGGAACGGTCAGCCTTAGAAAACACCCTACTGCGATATATGTGTATTGATGTATTGATACCTATTCGCTCGCTTGATTGTAGTCGTCCTTGTGTTCACCAACATGCATATCGAGCCGCTCCTGGGCAGTAGAATCACGAAACTCACGACGGAAAAAACGACGTGACCAAAACCCGACGGCCATTATGGGATAGGAAGGCAGGGACAGCGCCCCGCGTAGCAGGATATTAATAGCAGCCACTGTACCAGAGGATAAGGAAGCAAACTCCTAAAGCCGAGAAATCTGCCTTGGGGTAGAAAGACGTGACGAGTATATCCCAATGATAATTGTATCTCGACTACGAGCTGCAGCTACACTGCATAGCCCGACCTGTTCGCGGGACATCTCTTGTCCACCTTGTCTCTTCGTCCTTATCACCCTTATACTGCTTGCCCTCGAATGTACGGCCGGCCCAGCTCTCCTCAAATGGATGCAACGCCAAGTGCATGACCCTGTCTAGCACATCTCGCTCATTGTTCTTCTCTACTCGCTTAATAACCTCGTCGAGGATCCAGCTGCGAGGAATGAAGCTAGGGTTGACTTTCTTCATAGCCTGCATCCTCTCTGCGTCCTGCTCCTCTGAAATGGATTTCCCATCTCCCCAGTCCTCAAGGATGCGTTGGCGCCACTTGTCCAGCCACTCGCCGACTCGCTTGCGACCCTCTGCTTCTCCGCCGAGACCCGTGACACCATCGCTGTAGAAAAACACGGCTGCTCTATCCTGTCTCGCTTCCTCCGTCTCTAACTCGTCGACTTTGACTGAGCTTAATCGACGGAAGAAAAGGTTAAAGTCTAGCTCTAATGCTTCCATGGTATCCAGGAGGCCGCTAAATAGCTCCTCGAAGTCGCCTTCTTTGTAGTTCTTCAATCCTAGCCGAGCCGTCATGGTTTTCTTGTACTCGCCCAGGAATACAGCCTTGTACTCTTCGCCAATTTGCATAATGACCTTTTCGGCCCTTTCAATGATGCCATTGGCTTCCTCCTCCTTTACGCCATCTTCGACAAATGCTTTGTCGTCGACTTGCGATCCAGCGCCAATTAATTCGCCAAGGGCCTCGCCTAGGCGTACCAGGTTCCACCATATGATGCTCGGCTGATTACGGTAGCTATACCGCAGCATGAAGTCGTCATGATTAGGTGTATAGCTAGGATCGAAGTTATCCATGAATGCGAAAGGGCCGAAGTCAATGCTCAACCCGAAAAGAGACGTATTATCCGTATTTAGCACACCATTCATGAACCCGTAGGCTTGCCACTTAGCCACTGTAAGGGCATTGCGCCGCACGATTTCGCGGTACAGGCGCGTGAACCTATTCTCAGCAGACTCGGCTGGCCCTTCGATGGTATCGGCAGGAATGTTGCGCTTTGGAGGAGCTGACTCCGTCGGCTTGTCGGGATCGTCGAGGCGACCAGGTAGCGTCTCCCAGCCACCAAAGACATCCTCGGCGACATATGTCGCAAGCTTACGAATAAGATCTCTATCCCCCCGCGCTCGGAGGATGTCGAAGTTGCCAATGCGCAGCCAAGACTGCGCAAACCTGGCCACGATAGCACCAGGCTCAATTGTTTCTCGTCGTACCTTGACGCCCGGGAGCAACGTCAAGCTTAAAGCTCTCGTAGTCGGGATACCAAGCGCATTCAGCGCCTCGCTGACAATAAACTCGCGTATACTACTCCTCAGAACGGCCTTGCCGTCGGCGAACCTACTATACGGCGTCAACCCCGCGCCTTTCAATTGTAACTCGTAGCGGACGCCCGTGTTCGGGTTTGTCGTCTCGAACAGCGATATGGCGCGCCCGTCGCCAAGCTGTCCAGCCCACTGGCCAAATTGGAAGCCGCCGTAGCATTGCGCCCACGGATAGCCTCCCTCCAACTTTTCCTCGTCCCACCCTTGTAGCTTGTTGCCCGCAACGGTATTCACGAAATCCTCGGTCTTTTCGTCGCCCTCTCTGATGCCGAGGTCGCGCATAGCGGCCGGACTGACCGCCAACAGCTCTGGGTTCTCGACTGTCTGCGGGCGCACCCATGTGAATAGCGCATCCCGGACCTGCCGGGGGACGATCTGATCGCGGGGCGTCTTATGCGAATCGGCGGGGGTTGGGAACACGGAGTCGGGAGGGAGTTTGGAGGTGAAGGTCCAGGATTTCGGGATGTCGTTTATAGACAGTCCCGTAGCATTGGCTGCAGAACTCATCACGCCGTTGGTCGAGAACTGGGACGTCATCTGCGCCAGTCGCAACTGAGGTAGGCTTCGATGGATAATGCGGCGGAAAAGCATATAGACGGCTCCTCCAGGCCGAAAAGGAAAACAAAAACGTTAACTTCGGGGTATTTCTATAGAAGGACGAAAGAATTATCGCGGATCAATGAAGAAAAAGGTATCCATTGGAGAGAAAGAACGAGGATTATGAGGATTATGAAGCAGACATGCGGTAATACATTTCGATTTCGATGGTGCTTGGCCCATGGATGTGGCAATCTGCGCAACGCTATCACGTCACTCATTGTGGCTAATTGCCTTTATTGAAATATATGCATCTAACCCAAGTTTTGTACCTCTTTTATCTGAATAAGATTTCCCATTGCGGATACATACATCCGTTGGCCATCGACACTCCCTTTTAACGGCTGCGACGTTGATGTCCTAGAAAGAATACGTCATGAGTCCATACGTATAAGGTCCATATTTCATTCGACTCACCCTCAACAATCGTCACCTCCGGGGAACTGCCCGGGAAAGAACGGGCAAGTGCCGGCTTCTTCAGACAACGCTGGAGACATAGAGAGGGGACTATGCTGCTCCGTGTAGGATGCAGAAATATCTGCTGAACCAGACCAAGTCTCTTGAAGTTGAGGTAGAAGTAGCATTAACCGCTCGAGGGACTATACAGGCAGGTATGCAAGCGAAAGCACATCATTGGTTCGAAAGAGCAGTTGTGGTAGCTCCAGTTGAGCATGATCACTTCATATTATTACTTCGTCATTCATCTCTCCCCTTCCATACACACTACCTCCGAACCTATTACTTATCGATGAACAAAACTACCTACTTATTCCTTCACGCATTCCCCAAATTATGATTAGGTAGAAGTACAGCTGATTATACAGTGCCTATTCCTTCTTGGCTTTCAAGCCACCGAAAATTGATACCACTATCCCTATCCTACAACCGTCCAGTCCGAACAAAACTTACTTTCCGCATGCCATTGAACATTAATCATTAAGCCCTTACAATTACCGCCGCATTTTCCAACTCCCTTGAGGTAACAAAAAACCTAATCATACATCTACGACATTTGAGCGTATTGGGGGCGCCTGCGGGCGGGCTGACCGGGAAGAGTCTCCCATCTGTCGCCGTGTTCGCAGCCCTCACGTCGGTAGCGACGGAGCTGGGAATCTTCTGACTCCTCTGGGAGCTCGAGGTCATCCACGTCCTCTGGATCAACAGACATGATCCAGTCCGCCGTCGCCTTGACGTTCAAGTTGCGTAGGCCATGGCGTGTGGCGACAACTTTGGTCTCGGGGACCAGGCGCTCTGGGCTCATCTCGGCATCCCAGAACTGCTCATTGGACATGTAGGCTTGCTCGGGACGAGGGATCATCACTGCGATAATAAGAGTCAATAATGGATCATTGAATATATGGTTCTAGGATTCGGGGAAGGCTTTAGAACCATGAAATAGAAACGGGAGTTTGATTGGGCAATTCCAACTCCTGAGACAAGCCGGGGAGGAGGACAAGAGGCTTTTCACATACCCAAGCTGAGGAAACCCGGGAAGTCCGGGTCCTCCCATTCTGCGAGGAGGTAGCCGCCAAATTCGGGACCACTGAGATCGATAGGGTAAAAGCGAAGTAGAATGGCGAGATTCTTTTGGTCGGCAAGGAGTGGGTACTCACTCAGCCACAGGTCATAACTTATCTCTAACAAGATAAAGTATTCCTTCACGTCTCCTGTGACCCCATAACGACCGATATTATAGTTTTCGAGGTTCCTGAGGCCGTCCTTGGTTGTGTTCTCTTTAATCAGATCCGTGACGAGAATGTGAGATTCTTCGAGGCTTTCCACGTCGCTGGGCGCGGTCAGATGGTTCGTAAGAAAGGATAACACCGACATCTTGAGGAGTGTCGTTCTATCTACCTCAAAGCTGCAAGGTAAAGGGATTGGGAGATAATTGGTCGACTTGAAGCAGGCCGGAAGAAATGGAGTAACCTAATATCTCATTGGTGTTAGCTCGTCATCCGAGGAGGTTTGGCAAAGGATGATAGCGGGTAACGGACGAGTTTGGTTTCGCTATGTTGGATAGTACGTGCTGCTCTCAATGCAGTAGACGAGGCCGAACTGTGTCATGTACGTGATATCTCGGTGAGTTTGTTGTCGATGTCGTGAATTCACGAACTTACGATATGTCGGATCGAGTTTGACGTCCATGCATCAAAAGTTGTTACGGACAGGCACAGTGCAAAGCTTTGTGGTCAACCATGTTGTATGAGACGTGTTAATTCAATCTTCAAAACGTTTACTGTGTCCGCTGTCCCCGTAAATTAAGATCATATGCGAACCAACACTTATACGCCGCCATTCAACTTTTGCACTTATTTTAGGAAGCTATCGTTGAATGCACCCGCCAGCTCCGCTATTCCGTGCTCAATCCTCCGAGAGTATTGTTATTATTGCAACTATGTGCTAGTAGATATAAGTGAAGCTCAGTCGAAGCAAGGCAAAAACCAGCAGAAGGTATTTGATGGAAATTGGGTCGCTTTAAGTCAGCTATTTGGCGTTATTATATTGAGCGCGTTGTATGAGAGAAGTCCTTTTTAGCCCAAGATAAAGGGAATCGGTATCTTGAGATCTAGATCTTCGTACCCGTCCAGGATGAAGATCCCCATTATTCACTACAGATTCAGTTTAATCGTATATAGATAGAAATAATCATGTGTGATAAGGCATCTAGCTTTCTGCCTCAGTATATCCGGAATCATATATGAGAAGTCCCTGGAATTGCCTTACTGAGATCACAGAATTCCAGGGTCCTTGTCAAACTACAATGCAGCATCCAACTCTACCTGGACTCTAATAGGCCCCAAAAAGCTGCATATGAAATTATAACTAGATGTTGCCTTTTGTATTACTATCAAGTGTAGTCGTAACGCCATATTCTGATGAAGATATCAAATGCATATTTCCAATTCTCCAGTGTCTACCTCCTAACCTAGGGGGCGAATGTCCTTGAACCGCCAATGACCCTTCTCGAGCCACTGAAATTCGTTATTGGCTGAGAATACACAAAATTTTCATTTTACTAATAATATTGGCAGATGGAAATTTATGAATAGCCACGATGGTTCTGGAGAGGCGTCAAGCCTCACTTTGGGTAGTGATTCGCTTCTAGAATGTCATACGTGGTTATTGTGGGCCATATTTGAAAACAGCGCAGCATGATGTGGCCTAGAGAGGTCTACGGGGACTTGAGAATGTGGCCCAATGACAACTCGAGACTCCGACTTGTAGTCAACATCCCCTAGGCCTCGGAGCATTTGCTGGCCTTAATCAGCTGATTCGATCTGATACGTAAACACCATCGTGAGTCTTGTATCAACGAGGTCAAGGAGACCGAATAGCCGAATTTGTAGTAACTTTGGGACTGACAACCCGAACTAAGCATATCGCTTTTGAGGCTAATGCAAGATATAGTCAATCAGAATCAGATTTGGTTCTTACGTGTATGATCTTACCAATGTTCAAATAGGATGCGATTAGTTGTCAATCCCGCTGCAAGATCACCTCCACTCACTGTCTCGTGTCAGCGACCCATCCCATCAGGCCCGAACACAACAGCTGATCTGACATCGCCATCGCCAACAACTATACTAATTGGATATCGCTGTGGAGGCCTGCCAAATTTCGCCGAGTCTGGTCAACACTGAAAGCGCAACTAGCGAAGACATGTCTTCAGTATTAAAGGGCCCCATCGCCTCCGATGAAGAGGGTTGAGAAATCGTCCACCTTCACATCTTCTACGTCTTTCAAACACCTCTTGAAAGGCATCAAAACGTATCTTTAGCTCGAAATGGGTTCCATCGATTCGTCGTTCTACCCCAGTTCTCACAATACTGGGCCGGCCACTTCTTTTGGTTCGGGACAAACCAGTTCGTATAACTCTGGGCCGACTAGCTCATACGGCTCTCAGCCAGCCAACTCCTATGGCTCTGGGCCAGGCAATTCGTACAGCTCTGGACCAACCGACTCCTATCGATCTGGGCCAAGCAATTCATACGGCTCTGGACCAACCAACTCCTACGAGTCTAGGCCCAACAATTCGTATGGCTCTGTACCAATGAACTCCTATGGCTCTGGGCCAAACAACTCATACAGCTCTGAGCCAACCGACTCCTACGGCTCTGGAAGCAACTATTCATATAGCTCCCAACCGGCCGGTTCATATAGTTCTGGGCCAACCAGTTCTTATGGTTCCGGGCAAAAACAGGTCTCGTCTAGCACGGGCCTGTCTAACCCGACCTTGAGATTGAACGATGGCAATGAGATCCCTATGGTAAGTCCAGAGAGAACACGAGTGTTTGCCAGGTATAAGGCTGACAGTGTGGAATTATAGCTTGCATTCGGCCCAGGTTCGGTCTTCTCCGGGCAGCCTGACCAAGTCTTCAACTCGGCCCTGAGCGCCATCAGGAACGGATTCTACCACCTGGACGTCGCAGAAGGTAAGCAAGCCCAGATTGCCCCTAGTACTTCGGTTCAAAATCATCCGTTTAGCATACATACTAATGAGATATTCCAGTCGACGGAAACGAGCAACAGCTCGGCAGTGCCATCAGACAATCCGGCGTACCTCGGTCGCAACTCTTCATCACCACCAAGGTGTGGACAGTGGGCACGACGGTGCGAGCTGCCTTCGACGCCTCGCTCGAGAGACTCGGACTCGACTATGTCGACTTGTACCTAGTGAACTGGCCGCAGATCGCCGACAAGCCCGACCGTCTCCAGCAGATCTGGGCCGAGGTCGAGGCCATCAAGGAGTCTGGCCGGGCCAGGTCCATCGGCGTGTCCAACTTCCTGCCAGAACACCTCGACATCATTCTCAGGACGGCTAGGGTCAAGCCGGCCATCAACCAGATCGAGTACCACACGTACCTACAACACAGCAACCTGATCGACTTCCACCGCCAACACAACATTGCCACGGCCGCGTACGCGCCGCTGACACCGATCACGAAGGCTGCCCCCGGCCCCATCGACGGCATTTTCATGTCGCTTGCCAAGAAATACGGCGTCTCTGAGGCGGACATCGCGCTTCGCTGGGTCATCGACCAGGGCATCGTGGCGGTCACGTCCACCAGCAGTGAGGAGAGGCTGCAGAGCCTGAGAAGGAATCTGTTTTCTTTCAAGCTTACGCAGGGAGAGGTCCAGGAGATTTCCTACTTGGGCAAGCAGAAGCACTTCCGAGGCTTCTTCAACGACATCTTCGATGATGGCGACAGGCGATAGACAATGGCGTCAAGTGAGGCCATCTTTACATTCAGGGTATGAGAATGGGCCTGCTTCATACAATCTTTCTAGTTTATATAGGTCCGGGATGGGAGGTCGGTCAGGTCGTGTAACGTCGCATTATGTTTCCAGCTGGCTGGGACTATTATACAAAGACCCGCTCTCCGCAGTCTGGGTACAGGCACCAATGTAGCTAAGGCTAGGTTAGATCTAACGAGTAGACTATATTAGCTACACTCTCTCAAGGAAATGGATGAATGCAAAAATAGACTGCTTCAAGTCGACGTGACTAGGATACTCCCATACTTGCGTCATAATTGCATGGTCTCGATTTCTTAGGTAGGTACCTAAGGTATCTAACAAATTCAGAACTCCTCATCTGACTCCGTTTCATCATCGTCGACTGATTTCGGCGCCGGGGCTGCAGGCTTTTTATTCTTCATAAACGGTAAAGCCCGAGGCGGTCGAGGCTCTTCACTGTCTTCATCTGAACTTGCGGATTTCGAAGGTCCTTTCGCTGAAGTGGACGCTCGAAAATTTCGCTTTGGTCCTGCGGCTTGGTTTCTCTGAGACCTAATTGGTGGTGGTGCTGGCTCATCGTCTGTACCTGTTCCACTCGCAGTCTCATCCGCTGTGGTGTCATGATCTTCCTCGGCGTCCGGCTCTGTGCTACCGTCATTGTCCTCCTCCTCGACATCCATCTTCTCAAACCCGTCATCGCTGCTTTCAGATTCCTCCTTCGCCTTCCGTTTTGAGGCGCGGGAGGCTTGAGCTACATGCTTCTGTGTGCTGGAGCTCCCACCAATGTTGGCGAGTTTCTCAGGATCGACACTTGCAGCCGCTAGTAAACGCTGTTGCTGCCGGATCTTGACTTTCTTCTCGTTCAGGAGATCTCGGAACTTCTCAAGGAGCTGTGTCTCATCCTCTTCTTTCGTTTTGATAAGTTCGTCCAGCTGCTCTCTGAGCTCCTTGAGGGAATCCTCGAGGGCTCGGGCTTTGGCAGTCGCGGCGGCTAGATCCTCTTCAACCTTCTCTCGAGCTCCAATAGCTAGAACGCACCAATCAAAGGGGGATATCTCGGTCTTGTCGTCTTCTTCTAGCTTGATAGACCCAAGCCGTTGCTATAGACCATCATTAGCATTATAATTAGAGGAAGCGGTCCAGGACAAAGCACATACCGTAATTCCCTGAATATTCTTACGGAAAGACAGGGAGACAGACGTGCCATCCGATTCAATGTCAGCCCTGATCTCGATATCAGGCGCTGGACGCTGGTTGACCAAGGTCGAGGTGAGGATGTCTTCCCATTCTTCCTGAGAACAGGGACCACTTGGTGCTCTATAATCCCCGACTCTCTTGTGACGTACTGTAGAGACCAACGCATTAGTTCTGTATCACGAATCAAAGAGGTTTGATGGCGTATGAAACTTGCAAGCTAAACGATGGGGTCGCGCCGCGATGCCCGGGTTGGGGGGCTCTCACGCTTCAGTGTGAACACAGCTGTGCTCTCCGATCCGACCAGCTTCAGGTCTAATGGCCGTGACCCGTGGGATGACACCTCCAATAGGAAATACTCATTCTCTTTTCCCAAGATGGGAAAACGTAATACTACAGCCTCGGCCATAGTAGGGGGTTCGGTCAAGACGAGCTCAGAGACTCGCGGTTATGTCGTTGTCCGCTGATAGCAGTCCGCCTTAGTAGGAAGGAGAGCTCGTCGACAGGCTTATATGATTTCAATGTGCCGGATTTACAGAGGGATGGTATGCTACATTTGTTACCTAGGGGACGCAAACGGCTCATATGACTGCGATGAAGCTATTCCGTATCTCAGAAATTGTTATTATCATCGGTGAATTACCAAGGGGATATAAGCCAAGATAAAAAAATAAAAAAATTGAATTCTCTCAGAGCTACCTAGATGAGGGTTGAGTAATGGGGATTGGTGGTAAGAAGGCACAGGCAACGATGACTTCACTGGATGATTTCAAACTGGAACTTTGGCGTGGCTAGGCAGCGTACCTACGGTGGGTTGGTTGATGAACACAGCTCGTCACCTCTGGCGAATCGGGAGTGGTGCGGGGTTGGCAAAAAAGAGATCAGGACAGGTACCCGGTACTTACCCGTGGACATGTACCTACATCCATTACATGTACACGTAGACTTCAAAGCGAACGAACTCAATTACAGCTGCAAGTGGTTCTTGCCGAGCTTACTATGTAATTG
Organism: Hypoxylon sp. FL0543; assembly: GCA_022578575.1. Taxonomy (NCBI): domain Eukaryota; kingdom Fungi; phylum Ascomycota; class Sordariomycetes; order Xylariales; family Hypoxylaceae; genus Hypoxylon; species Hypoxylon sp. FL0543. The sequence goes on from MU393995.1 coordinate 904,448, forward strand.
CTGGTATGTGTGTGCATGTATCCAGATACCCAACAGATACATGGACGTGAAGTAAAGGAAGGAGGAATTGAATTTTTTGAAAGGCAGCAACAGTGTATTGCACTTTTCCCCTCTGGAGGGGTCAACTGGAAACCGCGTTTCCAGGGGTGCGCGTTGATGTCGCGGTATTACTGCCGCAGCAGACCGCCCTTAAGAATCATCTGATTGGGTGCATCAGCTGCTGAAACCTTGTAGCCCTAAACATGGCCCGTGCATCCCACCCCAGCCATCTTGCAATCAGTTGGTACCTGAACAGCCCTGAAGAACTTCCAGCCATCCAAGATTCTCCTTCCACACTTCTGACCCATCCGCACCCACCTTTTTTCCCAACTCTCTTCACTCATTTTCAAGTTCGACATATCGCGCTCGCACAATTGTCTGGGTCTCAGAGTTCGATTAATTGATCAAATTAATCCCCGCGAGCAAGTCAATACGATCATTTTGTTCTTGCGATACTGCGCTTATACGCAAATATCGCCTTTAATTGTCGCTTCACAGTTTCGACATCACCCAATCATTTACTCTGCACCATACGTACCTGTCAAGCTTTCTGATTGCGCAGTTTCATTGACACCTAACCTGCACACATACTTGCGACAACCCCCCTGTCTTTACTCGCGCCTCACATCCGTAAACCACGAACCACACCAATTGATCTCGCCTACCCACACCCGACAACGACGTCGCATACGCACCATTCTTCCATACGACAATCTCGCATAGGAAGATTTCGCCTTCTACTTTTGACCCTCCATACCTGAACGACGTTTCGGAATAGGCGATAGATATTTTATTCGGAACTATCGAGATGATGCGACAAGCCGCGAACAGCCATTGACCATAAGCATTGTTCTCGGACATTAAGTTCGATATCTGTGATCGGCGTTGCTGCCGATCTCAGTTCTTTCATTTAGACACCTCCAACTACATCTCTATCTTGTCGAACCTAGCCAGCCGTTGTTATCACGTCGCCATGGACGATATCACTATGGATAACATCGGCGCTTCAGATCGCCCGTGGGAGGAGTTGAATGATTTAGAGAAGGCGTATCGGCTAGGCTATGAGAAGTTCCACAGAGAGCAGAGAAGCATTCGCGCCAATCAGGAGGCCAGACAGGAGAAGGAACGAATGGAGAAGCAGGAGCGCGAGAAGACGGAGCACATAGGACAGTTCAAGACGCGACTTACTACAGAGGATCATAGCTGGGTTGAGGATTGGGACAACGATGGCGATTTCATGATTGGGAATGATGATCTCACTTTCCGAAGCAACTCCTCCTCTGCGAACCGGCAGTCTCACCACCGCGACAGCCACTCTTCATTCCGATCAGATCGCGAGTCTCTACCCGGAAATGACGAGAGACATGTCCACCTACCTGGTAATGATGAGAAGTCTACCCTTGACGCGATTGCTGCAGTTACCCATGCGGGTATCCCGATACCCACAAATGTACCGCCATCTGCTCTGTTGGGAGGAACCATTAAGCGATTAGGAGGGATGAAGATGAAAAAGATCTTCCAAGAAGACTACGGCGACGATTTAGAATTCCCTCTTGCCGGCCCGCTTCGTCTAAAACCCCAAGACGAAGGAAGCCATCCCGACTCTCTGGCACATGTTAGTACAGACTTCAATTCAACGAAGCAAACAGCCCCCACTGCTATTCAAGATCTGTTCCGTCAGCAGACTTTGCCAAAAACCTTGGCAGCACCGATCAACTTGGATAAATTCCGAGATGCAGATGACGATGATGATGTCTTTGGTGATGGAGCTGCCACTATCAAAGCTTCAAAATTACTCCCCAAGTCCAGACCCTTATCTCTCATCACCCCACCTACTCCCTCTCCTCAGAAGAAACGAAATGACGACGACTTCGAGGGAGACCTGGAGCTTCCAACAAGCGGACTATTGAAGCTCTCTCGAAGAATGGACATCCCCAAGACACCGGCGCTAAGTGCGAGCGATGACTTTGATTGGGGAGAGGGGAGCTTGGGGACTCGATGGGCAGGTACAAAGCGAGACGCATTCTCAACTCGCAGTTCCTCTGTATCAGCCCTGAGCCCGAGCCTTGCTAGTTCTGTTACGGCCGAGAGCGAAGATGAAATCTTCGACGGCCTACTTATACCAAATGGACCTCTGGATCTAGGCGAGCGATTGCAGCGACGAAAGCGAGATCCGTCTTCGGAGAGACAACCTGAGCAGTTCATTTCAGATAAACCAGCAACTTCGCCCAAGAACGGTGCTAAGCCTACAACAGATGATGAGGACCTTTTAGATGGTCTTGACTTTGGTGGTGACGAACTCTTCCACTCTGTCAAATCCACTCTGCATCAAAACGTCAAGGTCAAGGAAACTAGGCCTATAAATCCCACACGACCAAAGACCACGGTTTCTGTAACCTTCACAAACAAACCAGTCATGTCAACACCTACGTCTCGATTACCCCGACCTATGATTAGCCATGAACGCACGCAGACTCAGCCTTCGCTGGAACCCGTTTCCGAAAGCGGCGGGCCCATACCCCCGAGGCCATCTCGGAGATCCCTGTCTCGTCTCGGCCATTCAGCACAATCTTCTATCTCGAGCGTCCATACTCCTACTACGCCTTCTTCGGTTCAGTCCATGCAATTTTCCACTCCTCGTAGAAAAGAACTCAGCCAGAAAGCGTCAACTGGAGCCTTACGCAACGAGCCCACTACGACCAGCGCGCAATTGCTGCGACTAAAGCGCTCTCTCCCGGCTATGCGCCACACCCCGACATCAGTAAAACCCGGGATCCCGCGATTTGACCGGCCTGCCTCTCGCACTGAATCACGCGTTGAATCTAGTCGGCCCCAGTCGGCGCTGAGGCCTAAGACTCCAGTCGACCGCGCCCGTCCCGTTTATGAGGGTAGTGCAACACAGCCGAAGAAGAATCCTTTCTTGCCAGCCGGCGCATCGCAATCTCAATCACAGCATGTGAGCGCGAAAACTATACGACCTTTTCGACGTCATGATTCCGATCAAGGTCCAGAAGTCCGGCCCTTATCACGTGCCATCTCCCGCGCTGCGGCTAGATCCCCAAGTCCGAGAAGAACACGTAATGAAAAGATGACAACCGAGCCTATATGGCAGCAGCTCAGCAAGCCTCGTCGCGTGCGACGCTTTGGCGATGGTCATGAGCTTGATTCGTTTGACGACCTTCCCACTTCGGCGCAGGCTGAGTCGAAGTATATGAAGCAACCAGTCGCAAGCGGAAACAGAACCAATCTCCGAAACAAAATCTATCAGAATGTTTTACCCGATCGAAGCACACCGAGTCCAGTGTCTCCCTACTCCCCTGCGAAGCTCGACTCTCTACCCCATTTCGCTCGAGATACGGCCGCGAGTCGCATTGCCAGGGAGACGAGTCTCGCGCAACGAGCGCCCGGTTCAGGTCCCCTCTCTCTTGTCGCCAACCAAAGAGCTGCTCATCTGTCAGCAAGAACGAATTTCACGCCGCATAGCAGAACCAAAAAGTCTCAGAAGACGCCACAGCTAAAGCCGCATTTGATCTCCAACCTGAATTCGGCAAAGGAGACGAAAGGTATGCCTACAACCCCTAAGAAACCTCAACAATCTAAAACACAGCAACCCAAAACACCTGAGCAGCCTCAGAAGACACCATTCCTCAAGCCTTCTCGAATTCCCCAGACTCCCGAGCGACTTAAGCTTCAGAAGCCACGGGAGCCCCAGACACCTGCGAAGCCTCTCATATCGCGCATTCCCCAAACACCAGAGCGGCTTCGTAAGCTACAGAGGCTCCGTGCACCTCCGAAGTCTCCCACACCCCAGAAGACACAGCAACCTAGCAAGCTTAATTCACCTAAGCGACCAATCACACATCTCGAGAAGTCACAGGCGCTCTCTAAGCAGACTAGCAGCCCCGCGACTTTGAAGTCGAAGTCGCCTAAGAAGGCACAAACAGCTAGAAGAACTCCAACATCTAAGTCACAAATCCCTATAAAGTTGCGGGGAACCCGAATACATCAAGAGTCTATGCAACCCCGGCATCCTCAGCTCATTGAACAACCTGAGAAGCCTCAGAAGCTCACACTATCCCACACACTCCTAAAATCTCAGCATTCTCTGAACCATATTACTGACTTAAAGACACCAGTTATCAACGGCATGACATACAATCCAGCCACATTTCGCTGGGAGGGAAACGACAACGCATTAAATGCTTTCGATGTTCCGGCTTCTTCGCCGACGGTAGCGTCTCTGCCCCAGCACGTAACACGAGATAGAGAGGGATCAACATCGAGACCGGTGCTCATTACCAACATGTCCGCCACTAAGGGTGTTAAGCGGGTTGGTGACATGATCTTCGATCCCCAAAACATGTGTTGGCTCAAGGCGGATACCACGACCGGCTCCCAATCTAGCGATGCTATGGAAGGCTTCAAGGCTATGGACGATGACGACCCCTTCAAAGACATTCCCGACCTTGAAGAGAAAGATAAGGAATCTGCGACTGGCGGTCATGGTCGTAAAAGCGACCTTAGGGATGACTGGCTGGTAGGCGAAGAGTTCGACGTCGGGCCAGAATTTATCCGACGTCAGCACGACGAAGAGTCACGATGGCGCCGAAAATGCGGTCCCTGGAATACTGGTACCGGCAATCGTGATCGAATCGACTTACGATGGGCCATTAGAAATATGATCATGGAGCAATGATCGTACGACGCGTTGCGTCAGACATTGTCGACTTACATAGTTCCTCAACTAAACCCTACTTCCCCTACCCAATCCATACCCGAAATGCACCCTTTCACGACCCGCATATGAAGCATATGAAGCATTTATACGGCGTTCAAGAGGGGGCATGCTTCTAATATTACAAAGACAAGGGGACACCCCCGTTCAAAATCTTTCTTTTGTTTGTACAGCTTGCCTAAAAATGGAGAGGATGATATGTACAATATTACATACGACGGCAGCGGACACCGCGCCTTACGACAGACACGAGACACAGCAACGCACCTACACTAATGACGATTCTGGCGGCTCGAGTTGGAGAGAGGATTGAGATAAGCCACGAAGAAAGTGGCATTGTCATTGGATTGCTTATGAGGATGAGACATAAAGGCTAAGACTTGACGACTTGCTACGAGTTACGATGATGGAATGTAATAAAGGCGGCCGATGACCTTGCAGGGCAGTATTGCCAGGTCACACCCTACGTTAATAAACAATTGAGAAAATGGAATCGTCAAAGATTTTGCAACCGTAGTTACCTAGGTACCTATTATCTCAATAAGTAACCATGTACCGTATAATAGTAATAACGACCGCGAATCGTAGTAAACAATGATTCCGTCTCGCGATACGCGTGCTTTCCTTGAGGAAAAGTTTGGTTGTAGACGCAGTTGGCTAGGCAGGTTACCACTTCTATTTCTTCTCCACGCCATATCTTCTAGCACCCATGGTGACCTATTCTCAGTTCAAAGGTTTCGCCAAGTCATCATCTTCGTCAATATCTCTTGTGAAAATGGCTGAATCGCCCACGAACAATCATCGCAGCGACATGCAGCCGGCCAACACACACTTCGAAAATCTCCCTCCTGAACTTCGCCGACACCTACTTTCATTCCTCACATTAGATGAACTTCACGTTGTCGTTCATACCTCACCAGTCCTTTATCGGCAATTCCAGTCAGACCGGCCATATCTGCTTTGCTCTTGCTTGGCCAATACTCTGGGTAGCGTCCAACTGACACCATATGGTTCCTCATTCCACGTCGACTCCGTCGTAACCGGAAGCACTGAGCTGCAGGTAGCTCAGGCCCTGGAATATTGGCGTGGGCTATGCTTGGACGATTCGTGGTGGATGGAAGAAGCTTAGGACGGTCATGTCCCGCTTCAATCCAATTATCATTCGTCACAAAGATGCTTCCTCGTGATGACTTCACAGAGCATGATTTCCGAGATGTTTAGCGACACACTCGCCGACACCCATCTGAATTCTGATGGTATATTTCATCACAGCCCTCGTACCGTAGTTTGATCCCGACATAAAGGTGAGTCTACAGTATTAGCTTCCGAGCCCCCAGTACTAGGGAAACAAAACTGACTTGACTTGTCTACGTAGGTGAAGAACGAAATTGAACGAAAATGCATCCTTTGACCCAGATCAATCTGGTGTCTCACTCGACTTCAGAGACTACGGCTATACTTTCCGGCCCATACATGACGAGACTTAATAGTCAGCTCTTACACGGACATAATTCACTACCCCTTAAAAGGGATGTTGAGACACACCTTGCATTGTCCTACCTAGAAAGATCGCGACATTGAATGAGACCTACAGCAACATGCAAGGCTCCTGGATTGTTACCTACTCGCCGAGAGGGCCATGTCATTGTAACCTGAACGAAGAGAGGCATAGTTGGGGTTAGCTGTCATTGCGTGTACGATAGTCGCACATTTTCCTTGTTCACCAAATTGAGTTCATTCACTAGAATTTCCACTGCAGGTTTAACCACCTACACCGTCCTACGATATCCTCTACAGGTCGGAATATATGGGGTCGTGACTAAGTCTTCAGAGATCAGCTCGTTCCTTCAGCCCGTATTTAATTCGCTTGAATGGGAACGCAACCATAGCATGCCTACAATTGTCGATCTCCATTAGATCAGCCCGTCTTTCAGAGGAAGCCAGGCTCAGTCTCCTCAGCTTGACATGTAGTACCACACCAATCACGATCCGAAGGACAATGTTCATCATGTCTTCCAATATAGCGTCACGTTATTTCAACTCCCCCGTTGTATTCTGGGAATGACGCTGTTTTGGGGGAGAATAGGCATGCTGAATGAGGAAGGCGCCGTTACGTGATTTATCGAACTTGAGAATGGAGGGTTGCGAAGGTCAGATACCGCACGGGTCGTTATGATGATAGTATATACCTCCTATGGCACTCTACAATGGCCTAAACCTAGGTAGTACAGTACTGTTCTGTATGTCAGCTGATTGATCTTCTGGTAATATACTCCCATAACGAATTTCTACTGGAACCTTGCCCATCTCCAGCGTTCCAGCGGGAGCGGGGATCTGCTTAGGTACTGCCTGCATTCAGCCCGCATGCCCGGCTCTCGGCGACCAAGTTCCACTGTAACACTCGAGCCCTACAGCGTCAAAACAAGCAATAGAGTACCCGAAGCTGTTACAGGGGCGATGGCGTGCTCGACATTGTTGGCCTACAAGGTAGACTATATCTACGGCCATCTTCCCCTTCGATCCCAAAGTCAATCTTGCCTCTCCTTCTAACATTTTAGCTAGGACCCGGCTACTCAAATTCACCCCGTTTTCGCAGCTTTTTTCGTCGGTGTTTTCCACCAATTCTCGACAGTTGGAAACGTATCAGGGATAATGGAACAAACACGAATGCTCTCCCTGCTCTTCGGGTGACTGCCCCCAGCAGTCGCGCCGCCGCAAGACAGGGGCGACTGGAGACTTACGGAAGGCTCGACGGCGGCTTCGCGGAGAAGCGTCGGGCACCTGCTGATAAACCTGCTCATGTGTGGGACCATCCGGATGTCGTCGACGGGAAACCAGCAGGATGTCGGGCGACGGCTCTCGCGGCAGCCTGTAATTGGCGAAAGTTGGGAAAACTGGGACCAAACAGCGACCTGCGACAGATCTTGAGATCTCGAGTCTAATATCTGAGTCTGGTCATGCCCATGCAAAAGTAATCGGCGACCTCGACACTCGCCGTGGAGCTCACGGGTAATTATTGCGGGGTACCTATACGGCGCTCCCTATCGACCGCGGCGACGATAGCCTATACCACGGTTGCAGTGCTACGCAAAGAGTGTCGTCAGGCGGGACCTGATAGTCTCGCGCTCGTGAGTCGATGGTAAATGGAGGCCGACGAAGTCTACTATAGCCAAGGATCTCGGGGCGACGGAAGACGGCGACACGGAAAGCCAAGTCGATGAGTTCATGGATTATTCCTCATTATTCGCTCATAGGAATCCGCCAGCTTCGGAGAGAAGATGCCAAGGATGAATATTTCCCCTTTATTGCCGGTAGAAGGGAGGTGCGCCAGTCTCGACGATAGTACGATGGTCTTTTTCGGATTCTGGTATATAAAGACGTTTCTCTTGCCGTCCATCAGCAGAGTTCCGTTTGGGAAGACAGATCCTATAATCACAAGCGTTCTTCAGTCATCTAAACCCGAAATCCGAACCATGTATGCTCAGCAGCTTGTCCTTGCACTCTCCGCCGTGCTCAGTTTCCTTCCCCTGAGCCTGTCAGCAACCCTCCCTTTCGGCCATTATGGTCCTGAGGGTACCGTGTTGTTTTTGAACGGGTTCCATTTCGTCTCAGGGCATAGCGACTGGGAGATATCCGCCAACCACTACTGTGTCATCATTGCCGACGACATCTTGCAATGTGCTGTATACAATACTGCTACGACTCCCGCGCGCCTGGCTGGTATCGAATACATTATCACTACGGAGGCATTCGAGACTTTGGACTACGAAGGTAGGCAGTCATGTTCTTGAGTTGATGACGAAGGGCTGACCCGAAGCAAGAGCGCCAACTCTGGCATAGCCACGTGTATGAAATCACCAGCGGTTTTCTCATTGAGCCCGGGCTACCGAGTTCCGTGGACCACACCATCATGAAGGATGTCTGTACGTAGTCCCCAGTCTAATATTCCCCTTTTCTCGCTTTCCAAAGTCGAACCTACTTCTTCGAAACCGTAAAAGTTGCTAACTATCCATTCCACAGTGGTCGGCACCTACGGGAAGACATTCCACACGTGGCGATACGACCAGCAGAATTCCTCGTACCCCATCGGCATCCCAGAACTGGTCATGGGCTACACAGGAGACGACCAGATTACCCCTGACTTCGTGACTAAGCGAGACGAGATGTTCGGAGTCAACACTACCGAGATCAGGGAGTCCCGCTGCGATATCTCGCCGCCTCCCGTCCTTGCTGGAGCTGATAGCTGGAAGTATGGCTATGTCTTGTCATTGGGCATAGTTAACCAGACTTCGAACACGTCATTTCCTTCTCAGGGCGAGAAGCAGGCTGTCTTGACTCACTAGATGTTAAATCTAGGGATGCCATCCGACTTAGTCTCCTATTATGGTGTGGCTGGGTAGGGAAGCTATCTATAATTCAACATAAATTGCGCATTGGGTTGGGTGAAGTAGGGCAAGGTAGTTGCAGAGCCTAGAAACAAATGAGAACTATATTCCACTCGTAGATGCTACCCTATATGAGTCAATAAGTCCAATTACAATGTTGAGCAAACTAGTAGTGTCACCTAATAGTTATCGAAGGCGATTGGGCAGCAGAAGTTGACAGGGTTTAATTCCACCAGATATCTCGTATACGTATGTGCTGCATCTGAACTACTACGGCCTTAACCCAAAAGACGGCGGGTTTCTGCGGGAGAAATGCCGTTTGACAATCCGAGGTGGCCGAGAATACTGGATCCACTTCGATTTACACATCCAGCGAAAGCTTACGTTCCCCGTTGTGTGGATCAGACTCAGCCTCTCCGCTGTCTTGCGAGAGAGCGGGAATAATCCCACGACTTCCACGGCCTGATCCTTACGTAGGAGTGTACCCCAGATATGAGGTCTTGGCTAATCGGCGAACAATGGCAACCACGGTCGCCATATCTCCTTGCAGTTCTCATCAAATTGAGTATATATTGCAACTGGATGACTCTAGCTATCGAGAGTTTCATCGAGATTTCCATGCAGATACCAGTGCTAAGTTGCTAGCTAAACCAACCGATAATCTTTCCCGCATAATCCGCCCAAGATGACTCCCAAACTCGCCGAGGTCGACAGCTTGACAATACAAGCAATCGTCAACGACGAGATCGATCAGATCTCGCCGTCGCCCCACCCAGCAGTCAAACACCCCCAGTCGTTCATGGGCGCACCGCTACGGCCGTTAGCAGAGGGCACAGAGCGAGGAGGAGCCAAACTGCAGATGCGAATGGACACGCTCTGCTGTGGCGCCCACGGACTATCGCTGCTGATCACCGTGACCAAAGACGGGAAGTCGCACAGCCTGCTCTTTGACACGGGGCCCGAAGAAGCTGTGTGGGAAAGGAATGTGACGCGACTGGGGTTGGACCCGAGCACCATCGAAAGGATCGTGCTTTCGCATTGGCATCGCGACCACTCGGGCGGGATGCTGAGCGCCATCCGGATGATCGAAGCGGCTAAGAAGGGCTCCGAAAATGCTGGGAAGGTGGTTGTGGATCTGCACCCCGACCGCCCCGATTTCAGGGGCGTGATGGCCCACGAGCCTATTTCCCTCGAGCCGGACCCGAGTTTTGCTGAGATCGAGGAGGCTGGCGCTACGGTTTTCAAGAGCGAGGAGGTGCATACGGCGCTTGACGACACGTTCCTGATCTCAGGGTGTATTCCGAGGCTCACGTCGTATGAAGGCGGCATCCGCGGCGGGATCCGGTTTACCTCGGAGGGAAAATGGGAGAAGGACGAGCTCATTATGGACGAGCGTCTAGTCATGTGCAACTTGAAGGGTAGGGGACTTGTCGTCTTCACGGGCTGCAGCCACGCCGGCGTGGTCAATGTCTCGCGCCATGCGATGGAGCTGGGTGGCGGCGTCCCTTTGTACACTGTAGTGGGCGGTTACCATCTAGCTGACGCAACGCCGGAGAAGCTGCAGAAGTCGATGGAGGATCTCAAGGCACTGGAGCCCAAGGTCCTCATGCCTGGTCATTGTACGGGATGGAGATTCAAAGTTGCGATCGAGAAAGAGATGCCCGGGTGCATGGCCCCTATTTTCGGAGGGACAAAATATGAGCTCGTTTGAGTTGAGCTTGTAGACATACTGGAAATCCATTAAGGGCTTCGATAGCATTTCAATTCTCAACCAGTCGTTCCTCTTTGAGAGACCACTCGCTCGACTGGTACGCTGCACCAAGCGTCAAAATTCCGAATGGTAGCGATGTAACCGGGTCTCTCCAGCTGCCGTGCTTTGCCGAAGAGCTAATGCAAGCCACAGACATGGAAAACCTGATAAAAGTCCCGGCGTGGTCTCGCGGGGTACAGGTGCCTTCTTCTTTGGGTAAACCAACCCCGGCACTGCAATGCCGGAAGACCCGGTCGTATGTCACCTTAGCTCCGGGCCGCTGCCGCTCAAAAGCTTAACTACTTTCTCGCCCAATCGTCTGGGCCACGAGCTGCGGGAATAGCCACGATTGAATGTGACATTCAAATCAGAACTCCCTGATTGGTTACTTCTCCGTTGAAAGAGAATATATGACGGCGCCATTTGCATATGGCACTGCACGTGGGCCCGTATTCGTCAGCCATAAAAGATGAACGCATTATAAATATATTGAGCTTTGGGAAGTCATTAAATTGCTGGTTACCTAGGCGGGTAAGGGTGTGAGCCGTCGGTATTGTCTGCGCTCCGTTCCCCTTGGAGGGACATTGAATCATGGTGCACTTATTCGCGTCCGTAAAGAGACTGCCTGTCTTAGCTGCTTGTGCTTTTGCGGCAGCAAGCTACCCGCCAATACCCGCCGACTTGACAACTCCAGTCCAGCAGCGTCTTGCTATCAATGGTCCCAATGGTGAGTCGCGGGAACATAAGCTGTCCGATACTGATATGAAACGCCGTTGTGTCTCACTAATAACACGTCGTTGCCTCAGCAATCTCCATCGGCTGGAATACCTACGAGAAGCTAGACCAACCATGTGTCCAATATGGCACGTCTAGCTATGCACTCACTTCAGAGGCATGCTCAACCTCCTCAGTGACCTACGCAACATCGCGTACCTACTCAAATGCGGTCACCCTCACGGATCTATCACCGGCCACCACGTACTACTACAAGATAGTATCGACCAACTCCAGCGTCGAGCACTTCTTCAGTCCAAGGGTAGCCGGCGACACAACCCCCTTCGCCATGAACGCCGTGATCGACATGGGAGTCTACGGCGCCGACGGGTACACCATCGGAATGGACGAGACCAAGCGCGACACGATCCCCACCATCGACCCGTCGCTAAACCACACGACCATCAGTCAGCTCGCCAACACGGTGGACGACTACGAGTTCATCGTGCACCCGGGCGACTTCGCCTACGCCGACGACTGGTACCTCAAGCCCAAGAACATCCTAGACGGCGAGGACGCCTTCCAGGCCATCCTGGAGCAGTTCTACGACCAGCTGTCGCCGATATCCGGGCGCAAGGCGTACATGGCCAGCCCCGGCAACCACGAAGCAGCGTGCCAGGAGACGCCGCACACGACGGAGCTGTGCCCCGCGGGGCAGAAGAACTTCACGGACTTCATGACGCGCTTCGGCGCGACGATGGCGACCGCGTTCCCGTCCACGTCGGCCGCCGAAACGGCCAGGATCAACGCCAACAAGGCGCAGGTGCTGGCGAAGCCGCCCTTCTGGTACTCGTTCGAGTACGGCATGCTGCACTTCGTGATGCTCGACACAGAGACCGACTACGACGACGCGCCGGACGGGCCGGGGGGCTCGGCAGGGCTCGACAGCGGGCCCTTCGGGACGCCGAACCAGCAGCGGGAGTTTCTCGAGGCGGACCTCGCCTCCGTCGACCGCAGCGTGACGCCGTGGCTGCTGGTAGGCGGCCACCGGCCCTGGTACACGACCGGCGGCAACGGGTGCACGGAGTGCGGAGCCTTCTTCGAGCCGCTGCTCTACAAGTACGGCGTGGACCTCGCCATCCTCGGCCACGTGCACAACTCGCAGCGGTTCCAGCCCGTCTACAACAACACCGTGGACCCGAACGGCATGGACGACCCCGCGTTCCCCATGTACATCGTCGCCGGCGGCGCGGGCAACATCGAGGGCCTCAGCGCGGTGGGGAGCAACGTGTCGTCCAACGCTTTCGCGTACGCGGACGACTTCAGCTATGCCAAGATCAGCTTTTTGGATGCGAATCGGCTGCGGGTCGACTTTATCAGGTCTGCTACGGGCGAGGTGCTGGATACCTCCGTGCTGTATAAGTCGCACTCGCAGCGGTTTGTTGTGCGGTGAAGTGCTTTAGGCGGGTAGTCTGGAATAGCGCTGGAATAATTAGGACTCCTTAATACTGATCGATCAACTAATATTGCCTATACATACACCTACAAGAGTCAGTGATTTTGGTGTGCGTACCTCGGTGTGTAGGTATGTATCTCACGACCCAATTGGTCTTGGTGAGTTCCACGGATCTAGGCATGGTCGTCTGACCTGGACCTCCCTGAGGCTCCTCCTTACCATAGACAAGGGCACGATTGTGTGTACCAGAGCCACATAGCCATAAGTATCGTTACGGCACTTCGTCCCTAGACCTAGGTCCTAAACAATGGCATGCAATGCGAACAGAAGACAGGTAATTTGATGACTGACTGCAAAGAGTCAGCATACGTATAACAAGTCGCTCTATTGTTGAGACAAGTGCTGAAATATCAAGAGGATCAGAGTTTGCAAAGAACCAAAGCACGAGAACACGCAGGAAACAGAGCCTCATGAGCTGCGACATCAACTTGTCTTTTGCATACTATTTCTATTACGTCGCGAACTAATTAAACCCATCACAGGGCGATGGCAGCACCGAGGACTCCCATAGCGACGGCAGCGGCGGTGAGCATGCCGGTCTCTCTAGGTCCGGCGTTCTGAGACACCGTCGACGCCGAAGATGAAGATGCGCCAGAAGCGTTTGCCGAGTTGGAAGCCGAGGTGGCAGCTGAGTCGGTGGCCGAGCCAGTCGAGGAAGATCCGCTGCCGCTGGAAGTCAGGGTGGGCAAGGCTGTGGTGATAAACCCGCTGCTGCCGGAAGAAGACTTGGGAGTCGACGAGGTAAGCGTGGCCGAGACATCCTTGCATTGATTGGCCGAGTAGCTCGAGTACACATCGAGCAGCTTGTCCAGCTGGCTGGTGATGACCGAGGGTGGGGCGCCCATATCAGCAGAGCAGCTAGTGGCGATCGCCACCAGGTTGGAGCTCTGGCTGGACAGGTACGAGTACATGTCCTCGTTGTAAGAAATGAAGGCCGAGGCCTCGTTCTTCGTGAGGCCGGCAGCGAACTGGCACAGTCCCTCGACGCCCTCCGTCCCCATTCCACCATCCGGCGCGTTGAGCACGTCCTCCAGCTCTGGCGGCGGCGTGGGAAAGCCGGCGGTCCACGACTCTACGCGAGACTCGCACTCGGGCGACGTGGACTCGGTCGGAGAGGCCAAGTCGGGATCGAGGGATTCGGTCTGGCGCGGAAGGAGAGCCCGCATCTGGGCAGACGCGGACGCGGCAAGCGCCGCGACGATGATGGCCTTGGAGTACATGATGTAATAATTATTGTTGTTGATTTGTAATAAACGAGTGTGGTGATCAGCAAGAGACTGAATGCCGATCCGGGGAAAAAAAGGAGTGAACTATGCGATCGCTGTCTTGACCTGCGAGCACATATCGGAAAGATCAGCATCTCGTGAACCCTCGCGGGCTGACAGGTCCTTTTATAAGACAGGCATCGCCCCCTTAATCTTTCCTGCAGCGGCGGCGCTACGATGCATTGGGAGATGGCCCAGATGGTCTTTTCCTCGCCGCTGCCTCCAGCGCCAAGATTGTAACGTAGCTAGCACCGGTCTGCAGGAACTAGCCCGGTCTTTGGGCGGTCTTTGGGCCTTGGCAGTAGGACTTTTAAGCTTTCGTTTAGGTACCTAGCCGCCTAGGCGCCAGGTAGGGCTGGTCTCAATCCGACGGCAACTGCGTCGGTACCAGGTAAACTTGCCTCACTCATTAGGCAGGTATCACGGTATATGAGGTACCTACATGTACGTGTGCAACTCGACCTTTTCAGTGTCGCAATAATATACGGTGACATTCCCCAAGTTCAACCTTGGAACTATATCGCAATAATTTTAGAGCTGCTTCTGCCTGGGAAGTTCGAGAATTTTATCGGCCGACGTTTCACAAGCAGCTTCGCATTGTCAAGAAATAACTCTCGGACGAGTAGACCCCGGTACTTGCGATGCAGGCGGCCCACTCCTGGGGTCCCGAATCCAGCGAACGCCGAAATGAGAGCCCATGATGAATCCTTCACAGCAAGATCATTTCCCAGCCCAAGCGAGTTCTGACTCACGCGAGGTCTTTAGCGACGCGTTATTGGACATGGAACTTATGTTCTATCCGGAATGTCGGCAAGGCTACATTTCCGACGTGCCCGTCAATCAGGTTCCATGTGAAGGGGAAGAAAAAAGAAGTGGGAAGCTGGGTTAGGTGTTTTCCCCAATACATTGCAGACCTTTGAAGTTTTCTTTTTCTAAACGGTTAGCAACTACATTATCTCAGTGCCTTAGACCACAATTCGGTGTGGCGTGCGTTCGCTCAATTGTGCTCGAACGCCACATCAGCCATAGCGCTGTGGCTGGAGAGATAAGTTCTAGTCTGAGCTCCTAAGATAAACCCTGCCATACACCAACGTAGGTATCTGTCAAACGTCCATACTTTGTTTCAAAACATATACTACGTCATCTACTTCATATTCACCTGCTATTCGGAGTGGAAGATAACCTGCTGCTTTGCTAAAATCGAAAATGTAAGCAACTTCCCACTTTGGGAACTGGCTGCCTATCTCCTTGGCTGCCTTGACTGCCAGGAAGCCTTACAGACAGATTTCGTAGAGTATAGAAACGACCAGTACCATCGTCAAAGAATTAATCTCGGCTGTCTTGCCGTGGATCATAGAGTATATCCTTCGGAGCGGTCTTGTTTCAGTTAAGGAGCTAACAAGTTTACTACTCATGATGGCCCCTAAACTTGCCACCCATAGGATGGCACGACTCGACGTATAACGCAAGAGATCCAGCAAACGCATAACGTAACGGCGCTGTATGATATCCTGTATGCCACCCACTCCTCCATATCACCTCGCAATTAGGAGCCTAGACCTCATATCATACGTCAGCACTATAGCCACTCCAGACATCTACCAGGTATATGAGCACAGTCAAGAAGAAGTAGAAAGAGGAAATGGATTAATCCAAAATAACTCCTTAGTAGCGGCACCACGGCACCGGGTCACCAAAGGGCCAGACACAGCAACCCGAGCCGCCGCATCGAGCCGCGAGGACCCGTCGCTCTCCGTTGCAGGCCGCAATGGCGCTGAAGTCATCGGCGCAGTTGTATTCAGCTCCCTTGCAAGGACTAGGTATTTATGCTCGTCTGGTCGGCAAGCGAAAGGGGGGCGAAAGCTAGTTGTCGGTGTTGCTCCTCGAACTTAGTCGATATCGCCAAAGTGGTACCTCGATGATCAGGTATTAATGCGCAGCTACGTATGTCAGATCTAACAAGTCTGGGTTGGCACTTACACGGACGTTACTCTGTTGAAACACATGTACATGGCCGCCTCCCTACCTCCTACCACAATTTACCTGACCAAGGCTATGTAATTCCCTAGATGCCTAACCTAGGTAAATACCTCTTTCAGAGCCCCGTAACGCCTGAGGTTGCTTTCATTTATGTACTTCTTACACTATGCATAGGGGGGTAGGTAGGTATGCGCCAGCTGTGAGGACACTGGCCGGTCAGGGGTGAGCCGGGGTTTGGATCTAAGATAGGCAGGACGAAGACTAACCCCATAGGCAAATTCGTAGGTTTAAAGCTCCTCGCCGAGTAACGTCTTTGATACCCCTATGCTAGGCTAGCCACGTGCCACTTAACTGATTGCATTAGCACTTCGATTTAGGCTTCTCAATCTAGCTTGCCTTGACTCCTACCAGCCACATTTGATCTAGCTTAACAATGTCGACTTTCTGAACTCAGCTGTCGGTATACAAACCGGACACCCTCAGCATATATGTAACCTTTTCGCGGTATCTTGGCAGGCAGAGGACATAATATCGTCAACCTGAGGGAAGTAAAACGATGTGGGCAGCATGGTGAGATGAGAGATGAACTAGCTTCACGCGTTGTCCATATAGATGCACTTGACATAGTCTGGTTATAAAGCTAACCTGATATGAGATGTATATAAGAGTCTTATAATATCCGGTGTATATATGCACACGAAGGCATGCGAAAGTGCTAGATCAAGAGATGGCGACCAAAGGGTTCCATGTGATAACTTGCGGACGGCCAGCATGATGAACCGCTATATTTAAGTCCGCCTAGATAACTTCATACATTAAGCTGTGAACGGGCGTATGTTTCCCGATTTGCTTCCTTCAGTCTTATTACCCGTGTTTGGTAAATTTTGGGCAAGCGCCTTCGGATCGCGAGTTGCTTGAAAGGATGTTGGGATCTACCTACTGACTGCGGTGTTGTCGAACATTTACGCTAAAGAAATTCGCCCACAATGAGCAGTTTATGTTATCCATCCCTTCGGACTAGTTCTCGCAGCATATCATACTAGAACCGACAGACTGTATATCTAAGTACGATATTTCAGATGCAGAAAAGAAGTACAGCGGAAACCTAAACTTTTACCAGAAATCGGATTTTTGAATCACTTGCAGATGGCACTTTAACGAGTTACCCTACATAGCCCCTATCCTGCTTGCGCTACGCCTATTCCGACTTAGACTAACTTCACAACAAGCACAAAAAAGAGAATCGACGACAAGAAGAAAAGAAGAAAATATTGGGGTTTGACCGGGGATTGAACCCGGGACCTCTCGCATATTTGCATAGGTTTTCCCTAAGCGAGAATCATACCACTAGACCATCAAACCAGCATTGGAACCGAGCCGATTCGGTAAGAACCGGTAGCTCAATCTCTGTTGGACGACGAGCCCTCTTGCTGGCCTATATGAAACTTTTTTTTTTCTGAACTAGGGGTTGTGGGTAAAAGGCGAGAATGGGGCCGGTGAGGAGCCAGTCAGAAATGACCGGAATAAGGTGTCCGTGTAAATCGACTTGCTCTAATTGGTTAGAGTGTACTTTTCCGACAGTGTCTATGTGGACTACGGGGCGCTCGAGGGCTGCTAAGTACTGCGCCGACGGACTACATAATTAGTCAAGTATTGGACAGGAAGAAATTGGTGACAAGTTGGTGATGGCGCGAAGAATATAAGACTTCATGTAGAACATGCAAGTTTTCCTCACCTCTTAGAAAGCGCGCTCGCAAGACAAATATAATCGCAGCCTAAGATTAGGTCAGTCAGGTTATACCATGTACAAGGTTGGAAACTACATAGGGAAGCATGGCCTCCTTAGGATTCTGGCTAGTAACTCCGCGTATTTGCTTCTTTTATTATAGCGTCTGTGTAGGCGACGTAGAACTTCATAATATTACATTTCACCTCATTATAAACCCGTTATTCGTTACAGGACCCCAGCACCATCCCCCCGGAGTTCTCAGCCGAAATAATTCAAGTACACAGAGATAACCTAGGTCTCGGTATACTCTCTTCGTCTGCTAGCTATTCCAAAAGCCTAGGCGGAGCAGAGCCACACGTCGGATAACGGGAAAGTTTGGCATCATCCTGAAAAACCAATCGTTCGACAACCCCGGCCTTTTCTGACGTTTTATTACGAATGTAGCATCACCACCTCCTCCTAAGGGACTCCAATTATATTGGGCAAGAAACCATTCGTCGGAAAAGCAGGCCGAATAGCTCTTCCATTCTACGCCATTGTGATGAGGCGTATTAGACCATGTAACGCGATGAACGTTGTCCAAGAAACGCCCGAGATTATCAACGTCAACAGACGAGTGGTTTCTTCTTAGTCCTTTCATAAGAGCATCCTTGGCAACCTCGTCATCAATATCGATCGAGAAGGGATAGTTGCGACCGCATCCGAATAGGCGAGTCTCGAGTACGGGGTCGCTACGCTCCGGGACCACATGTAAGCCCCCCACAAGATCAACGGCTTTCAACCGAGGAAAATAATATGGACTAAATAAGCGATGGAAGAGATGGGGCCATCTCGTGTTGGTTGAGCCGCCATCCAACGTGACGTGCTGGGCGTATCTAGTTAGTTCCAATATAGCCTCTAGACTGCGTAGTTGATCCGTGAGAGGCCGGAGATAGAGGCTATCCAACCTCGGATCGAACCAAACCCATTGCGTCCTGCACCAAGAGGGCATCTCTCCTGGCGTTAGATCACGCGGATATACATTGGAATTCCTTATCGGCATAAGCCTCCCGGTGCGACAAGCGACAGCCCGAGACTCACGACAGACCTGGGCTACCGATGGAGGGAGCGAGCTCGGCGCAAATTGGTACGAGGAGAAGCTATGTTCTTCGGTATCTCGGTCAGTCTCTTCGACGCAAAGGATCTTTCGAGGGAGAGCCAAGTCCCAAATCATGAAGCGTATTTCTGGGGGGAGCCTCATGAATTGAGGAAACCGAGGCTTCATATCCATGCATCTCCGCAACAGCTGAATCTCGGTGCTGAGGACTTTCGTCTTGGCCATGTAGGCTTTCGCTTGGGCACGAAGTCCTTCATCGATGGTCTTCTGTAGAAGCTCGATTTGAGAACGGACGGTGTCCCCCTCGGGTCTGACTTCGTTCGCAAGGCGGTCTTGTCCAACTTGTAGATCGGCGATCTGCTCCTCTAGATTGCTCAGGATCGCCTTGATTCCGTCTTTACCCTCCTGGCCCTGCTGGATGTCGTCGCAGTACTGTTGTAGAGATTCGAGGCTCTTCCCGATGTCTTCTAAGATCTCCTTCCAGTCGTTTGACTCGCCCTGTACAATGTCTTCCAGGTGCACGAATTTGCCGGGGAAGTCATTGCGGAGGCTCGTGATAGAATCGGCAATCTGGCATAACAAATCCCTAGCGGTAACTCGGGACAGGTCGATTCTTAGCTGTTGACAAGTCGGAGGCGGTCGGTAATTAATGTATCGATCATTTCCACCGTCCATTTAGTCTAATGGAAAGGTGATTGACGGGTGGCTGTCGGGTATCAGTCTGACTAAGAGTCAGAAGAACGTATATTCTGGGGAAAATGACAGAAACCAGGAAAGACGACAGAATTTGAGTGGAATGGACGATAATCATGGGACGCGGGTTCTTCATAAAATTATACTGGGCGCTATGGCCTTCTGTCTGCAAGCGTTTCCATGGTACACTTCCGACAGGGCTCTCAGTTTGGTCAAAATCCGAAAGACCCTGGCTGTCTACGACCGGTTGTCTTCAGCTCTCGGTAATATCAGGACATTGCGGTGTATAATACTCGTCAATAGAAGGATGTAGTAAATAGTATAGTTGATGTAGGTAGTAATATTCAAGGCGGTCTACGAGCCAAAGAGCTTTCCTCGGCGCCGAACTTCAGTCTATAGATTGTGTAGGTGTATGTCCTATGTGCAAATGTAACGACCGGCGGTAAGAGGCATCGATCCTCGAGATTCCAAGAAGCTCTCACATGCTTCCATAATCGGCGTATAATAAGTTGCTCTAGAGCACAAGATAGAGGAAGACTCGACTATAGCAAGTAGCCTGGGGAAATCCAGGAGCTTGCTCAAGCTCACCTACAATAAAGTGTGCCCATGTACAATTGATGAGAGAAGGAAAAGAGAAGGGAAAGAAACCGTCGCAGAAAATTTCCAATTATGCGACACTGAGCTTCGGCTTGTGGGGCTGCTCATCCGCTTCACCTGGCCAATGCGCCCCGAGCTAACCCCGTTGAACCGTTAAGCTTCGTTCATACATCCGACGGTACGTATCTTTGTGGCGGCCTTAGAATTCAGGCCGGAACATCGATAGGTACCTAGGTAGCTATGACCAATGAAAGCGAGGCTGAAATAATCGCGATTAATGGCAAAGCGCCACTTTGGAGAACCGTCCAATAATTCCCGACGGACAATTCCTAAGAGACGTCAACATCTTTGAAAAGGACTTTCCAATTGACCGACACCCGCCTCGAGTCCTAACTCTCCCTCCCTCAACACCTAATCCCGTCGAGACGACACGATGCTCCGACAATCTCTAGCTCGTTCGGCTTGGCGGACGGGCTGCCATGTCGCCAAATCCTCGAGAGCTTTTTCTGCGACGTCTCGGAGGCCGGCGGAGGTGGAGCTTACAGTTGGTGAGCATTTTGCCATATAGCTACCCTTAAGCTACGGAACGACGGTTACTGACATCTAACAGATGGAAAGAAGGTGTCTATTGAAGGTACAGAGCAATATTCCGTCATTCTGGGGCAGTCGGACAGCTTTACTGATTAAGCCCGCAGCCGGATCTGCTTTAATTCAGGCCTGTGAAAAGGCCGGTGTTACCATCCCTAGGTTAGTATACGAATTACACGAAAGGTCATGGAAGATCCATTGCTAATAATGTACAGATATTGTTATCATGAGTACGATCGATCCCATCCCGACCACCCCCACACCGGCCTCCGTTGCTAACAAGGTGGAATAGAAAGTTGATGATAGCCGGAAATTGTCGTATGTGCCTGGTCGAAGTTGAACGAGCCCCGAAACCCGTGGCCTCCTGCGCATGGCCAGTGCAACCCGGCATGGTGGTGAAGACGAACTCGCCACTTACACACAAAGCCCGCGAGGGTGTGATGGAGTTTCTCCTTGCGAATCACCCGCTGGACTGCCCTATCTGCGACCAGGGCGGCGAATGCGACCTACAGGACCAGTCGATGCGATACGGCGCCGACAGAGGCCGATTCCACGAAATCGGCGGCAAGCGTGCGGTGGAGGACAAGAATATTGGACCCCTAATCAAGACCTCGATGAATCGATGTATTCACTGCACGAGATGTATTCGATTCGCCAACGATATCGCCGGTGCCCCCGAGATGGGCTCGTTTGGACGAGGAAATGACATTCAGATCGGCACCTACTTAGAACAGAACCTAGACTCCGAGATGTCGGCTAACGTCATCGACCTTTGCCCCGTCGGAGCCCTTACGTCAAAGCCTTACGCCTTCAGAGCCCGTCCTTGGGAACTGAAGAAGACCGAATCCATTGATGTGCTTGATGGTTTAGGATCCGCTATCCGTGTTGACTCGAGGGGTCTTGAGGTTATGCGTGTTCTCCCTAGACTCAATGACGACATTAACGAGGAATGGATCAACGACAAAACTCGATTCGCTTGCGACGGCCTCAAGACTCAGCGGCTAACCATGCCATTAGTACGACGGGAAGGCAAGTTCGAGCCGGCCTCCTGGGAACAGGCACTATCGGAGATCGGGGCGGCCTACCAACAGCTCCAACCCGTTGGGAATGAATTCAAGGCAATTGCTGGTGAACTCACCGAGGTTGAATCGCTAGTCGCTATGAAAGACCTGGCCAACAAGCTCGGATCTGACAACCTCGCCCTCGATATGCCCTCCGGAAGTCAACCACTTGCTCACGGCATCGATGTGCGATCTAACTACCTTTTCAACTCTAGAATATCCGCCGTCGAAGACGTCGATACCCTGCTCCTTGTTGGCACCAACCCAAGACATGAAGCCGCTGGTCTGAACGCCCGCATCCGAAAGCAATGGCTGAGGTCAGACCTGGAGATTGGTGTTGTGGGTGAGCCATGGGAGTCTACGTTCGAGTTTGAACACCTTGGCACCGACTTCGCTGCTCTGAAGAAAGCTCTCGCCGGTCCTTTCGGCAAGAAGCTCCAGTCGGCCAAGAAGCCCATGATCATCGTTGGTTCTGGTGTGACGGATCACCCTGACGCCAAGGCCTTCTATGAGCTTATCGGTTCTTTCGTTGAGAAAAATGCAGCAAACTTCTTGACTGAGGAGCACAACGGTTTCAATATCCTACAGAGAGCAGCTTCGAGAGCAGGCGCCTTCGAGGTCGGCTTCACAACACCTTCTCCTGAAGTCGCTGAGACCAAGCCCAAATTCATCTGGCTGCTCGGTGCTGACGAGTTTTCGGATGCCGATATCCCCAAGGACGCCTTCGTCGTTTACCAAGGCCACCACGGTGACCGTGGTGCTCAGATCGCCGACGTCATCCTACCCGGTGCTGCCTACACAGAGAAGGCCGGTACATATGTCAACACTGAAGGCCGTGCCCAGATGACCCGGGCCGCCACCTCCTTGCCAGGTGCTGCCCGAACAGACTGGAAGATCATCCGAGCTATCAGCGAGTTCCTCGGAGCTCCTCTACCCTACGATGATGTCGCTATGTTAAGGGACAGGATGGTCGAGATCAGCCCAGCTCTTGCTTCATACGACATTGTCGAGCCCACGTCACTCAAGCACCTGAGTAAAGTGCAATTAGTAGACCAAAACAAGGGCGCTAAGCCCACGAACGAGCCGCTGAAGAAGGTCATTGAAGATTTCTATTTCACAGACGTTATCTCTAGAAGGTTAGCACTCATTTCGTCCCAGAGCTGTCATCCCCCTTTTTCAGACCCCACTAACACTTCACACAGCTCGCCAACGATGGCAAGATGTTCAGTCGCCAAGAAGACAGGGAACCCGAACAACAACCTCATGGCGCCGGGCATGACCGACGACAAGCCGATGGGCCAGGTGGCGTATGGCGTATGAGAGGGCACGTGGCCGTAGCTATACAGGCACATCTGGTATAACGAGGTAAAATAGACCGCGAGCTATTAAAGGCAGGCTTCAAGTCGAGTCCGGCCCAGTGCAGCACTAACTTGCTAGAGGGAGCACGGGAATCAGTCCTTCAGTTAGTTTTTCTTTGTCGCTACTGGGCGCAGACATGGCATCGTAATGTACATATAGCTAGCACTGATTCGCGGAGAGTAGAGGAGAAAGTACATAAAAGTGCCCAGAACCCTCCGTTTCCGTCTACGCGCGCAAAGTTCATCTGAAGTCAGTGCTATCCATACTACGTACGTCGTCGTCAGTGGCTGGCTCGGCTAAGTTCTAAGGCGTTTCGTTCAGCCCGTCTAGGCAGTCTAAGCCCTGCAGTCATTGTCCGCCCAATAGGTACATAGTAGATGCCCATGTCACTAGCACATAGGAATGAACAAATAGATAACTTAGTAAAGCAAGCGTAATGAATTAACTGTCAAGGGGTATCTAGTGTACACTGATGTCGGGAGACTACGGTAGAATCACCCGTCTTCGTATCTGGTCGGAGCTGTGAAGACAAACGCAACCTGCGGAGGATATCTCGGAATGATGCCTCTTCATGTAGATCACGCAGTCGGAACATGTGACAATTTCACCCACTCGTCGTTTCGCAAGATTCTCGAGTCATTTCACTGAGGTAAAAAAACATCGATTTTCATGCGTACTAAACGAGGGGGGCGTAAATAAGTAAACTCTTCGTAATACAAGGAGGGGACATATGTAAGACTCTCGATAGCACAAAACCAAGAGTGATATTGTTGATTTTCCCTGCGTCTCATTAACCCTCCGCCTAGCGATTCTGTGTCGATCTCGAAGACCCGTACGAACCTGAATACTGCTTCCCAACTCAAAGTATTGTCGTCTGCAGAATGTCCACTTTAGCTGAGATCGGGGAAACCATCCACACAACTATATTAGAAGAAGGTAAGGTGAGACACATTATGTTGTTTTCCTTCTGGTCGATCAGAGGGTCGTCCGCCATCCAATTCCAGGTTGTGAATGAGTGAACAGAGTTGGGATCAGGAAAGGATGGTGTATGGAAGAGGATATTTTGGCCTCATATCGCAAAATCCATAACCATGATGTGTCCAAGGCACCCAGCAAGGCAGTAGCCTGCTGGGCGTAGGATGTCGTAGACGTATGATTTCGTAAATCTTCTGCTCGAGATGATGCTTTTTGTGAGACTTGCCATATGCGAATCGGTTCATCCGAAAACCGAACTGAAATGTGTCAATAGCCTCACGGTATCACGGAAACAGAACACAGAAAGAGGGAAAAAACAAACTGAAAAGGAAAAGTGACCGTGGGAGATGGAGATTGCTCGTAGTCCAGTGAAGGGGGCTTTCCACAACAATCATGAGATGTCCTACAGGTACCACGGGTTAGGTCCGTCGTGAAGCCAAACGAGCGAATGCCATTACTGGTAAGCACGGCCGTTGTAACGAGGACCTGCGGGCATGCGCCCCAGGCCAGCGCCGACGCCGGGTCCAGGTCGAGTGGCAACAGCTGGGTTGGTGCAGAGCATTCCGACGCGAGATCCAAACTTGGAGCCACGCAGTGACACCATGTGCTTTCTAATGTGCGCTGCTACGACCTCGCGATGTTGAGGTGAAGCATTGGTGAGAATCCACTGGATCAAATAGTTGCCATACTGGTCGCTGGCAATGTCAATGAGAGGGATTCGAGGTCGGTCCACACGGCCTTCGCAGACTCGATCGAGGTAACGAGCTAGGAACTCGGGTCCACCGACCTTCAGGCACTTCTCTACTACCTTGGAAGCGTATTGGTCCATGCTGTATTCAGCTGCATAGCGAATCACGTGGTCAATTGCTCTGCTTCGGTCACCTGGGGCTCCATGCTCGCAGATGTGCTGGATGCACCAGTTCCCGAATTGGCCATGGGCTACGATGTCGATGTTTTTAAGGACCTCCTCGATGCAAGGGCGCTAAAGAATAGTTAGTACCATGATTCCACCGTTTTTATATCTAATTGAACATACCTTGTCCTCTTCCAAGCAGTTCTCAAAGATGTTCTGGACTACCAGACTTCCCGTCTCTCCGAGTGCAACCTCATGCCACATGTCATGCAGGGCATCGTTCACGTACTTCATGATCTGAGGTGGAGATTCGGTCCATCGCAGCTCAAAGAGCTTCTGCCAGACATGACAGGCGTATCGATGGATGACAGTCTCAGGGATACGTCGGAGGAGTTCATGGACCATAATGGCTTTGTAGTCTTCCGGCACAGAGTCGAAGGCCTTCTGAACCACATGGCAGCCGAATGGGTCCATTGAGAGATTGAGGGTGCATCCTCTGATAGCCTCGGCGATCTTGATCACCTGTTCGGGGGTTCCGTGTTCGAAGCATCGTTGAACCAGGAAGTTGCCAAAGCGATTGACCATCAATGGGTAGGCTTGGGCAACAATTGCTTCCACAATCTCATATTTCTGATCCGGAGTTCCAACCTTGAGCTTCTGCTGCAGGAAAATGCTAGCTTGCTGGTCGTTGTTGCAGACGATCTTGTCGACGATGTACTTCCAGTTACAGTTGACACTACGATCGAGCAGACGACGGTAGTTCAGGGGCTCCGTAGTTGGTAGGTACGTCTGACCTTCAGAGACGGAGGGCTGTGACGAAAATTGCGTCAGTCACACAATTAAATGGAGAGAGAATTGGTACTTACCTCAGTCTTCCAGGGTGTACCGCCGGTCACCGAAGTGAACTCAGTGGCCAAGGGAGAGAGCGGTGTGCCGACAGGCGCCGGCTGGTAGCTGGAATACATTCCTGAACCAGCTGGACCCTGAGAGGCTGCGGGCAGAGCGAGTTCGGATCCGTATTGGCCACTGCCGTAGGTGTAGCCACCCGCGAATCCCGACTGTGCTCCATAAGAGGGAGTTCCAAGGCGACTATCAAATCGGTTGTTTCGGCGATTGCCAGAGGGTCTCATCGTCAAGTCGTAGTCTGGTGTCAACCGATCTCCGCGGTAGTTTCCAGAGACGGAAGGCTCATAGGACATGTTCTGATCCATGTATCCTTGATGAGCAGCACGTCCGCCCCATTGGCTGTTCTGTGGCAGCTCAGGTAGCGGAAGGCGATCCTGGAAACCTCCTCGATCGCTCCTGTTCGGTGCCCCCCAGAAGTTACGAGCACGGTTGAAACCAGTGGCTGACAATGCGTCACTAGTGTCAGAACGAGAATCGTCCAAAGACCAGAGATGGCCACCCTCTCTGCCGATTGGCTGCTGACTGCTAACGTTAAGAGCCGTAGGGCCCAAGATTCTCGAAGGTGCCTGGTAAGCAGAAGGGAATTCGGCTTCCACAGGAGAGCTAACGACGCCACGCTCCAGTTCGGCCCGAGGCTGACGGGATTGCGAAAGCTCGCTGTCGAGTTGGTTGATTTGCTTCTGAGCTCGAGCAAGCTCGAGCTTCAAGCGAAGAACCTCCTCAGCGTCGTCGTCTGCATCGTTAAAAGTCGCGCTAGCCGGACGAATGGTCGGTGCTGTGCTGTTGAATGTATCGGTAGCAGGGGTGATAGGCACCGAGTTGCTCGAGGAAGCGTGTTCAAGGGGGGGAGGATAGACGCTATTCTCCTCGGAAGTCTTGAGAGCTTCGCCTCGCTTGTGAAGCGTGGTCTGCTGGTGAGAGAGCTTCTCTAAGAGATGATCCATGGGGCTCGGCTCAGGAGAGCTAGAAGGACCCGAGGAATCGCGATCAAGCTTCATCTTCTGTTGCGGTTAGCTAATAAGGTACAGCTAGTATGGGGAGAAAAGATTATGAGATGGGTGCTTACCTTAGGACAGCTTTGGTTAACCAAAGAAGAGGTAGATAGAGCAGAGACCGGCTTCTTCTGAGAGACGAGGCAATTTGCGTCCTATACGTGGCCAATTAGTTCTGCCTGAGCCATTCTGACGAAAATACGTCATAAGCAGCAAGGATAGTTGCTTGTCAACAGGGTAGAAGGGATGAAGAAACCCAACCAATCGAAGCAGTGTTGAAACAAATTACCCGTCTTGAATAAAGCAATAATCGCTTACATAATGAAGAAGACGGGCGCGAATGTCACTTACATTGGCAGTTGAGGTGTCTCCTTTGCCAACCTTGACGTTCTCGTCCTTCGCAACGGCCTTGGAAGGCGGTCCAGCCGGTCCGCGGCGAGGGGTAGGAGGCCCAGCCGAGGGAACTGAAGCAGCAGACATTGCTTGGATCTTGGTCAGTGGTGAAGCAGAACGACGTAGGAAACTGCGAAAGGAATTGTTTTCGGTTGAACCGCTAAGTGCTCAGACAAAGGGGGCCAGATGGCAGAGATGCCTTGATTGCAAAAAGACTAAATGTTATGAGGGCGAGATGGGAGAGGAACAATGGATTAGTCGTGGTGGAGGGGACGGGAGGTGGTGGAGTTGGAATGGATGGATGGGGAGCGGATGAAGTGGGAAGATGAAATAAATAAAACGCGAGTGCTTATCGCGGTATCCTGGTGATATGTACAGGAAACAGACTTCTGGCAAGTGCAAGAAGCTAGGAAGAGCACAGGAATTGGGAAAGAAGCGTATGAAGAGGAAGGGTTGCCCCAAGGGTGTGGCACTTACCTGAATGATGAGGCTTCCTATCTTGCGAAAGAGGTGCCTAGTCACCGAAGCAACTTTTACTGCAGAGCAACGGATTGCAACCGGTAGGTGCCTCGATGAGGTCAATGGTCCAGACAGTCAAGAAAGGTGCCGATTCAGTTGAAGAACAATAGAAATGTCAAAGTGTCGAGAATGTGAAAGTGTAAAGACGTAATAGGTGTGAGATGCGTGGCAAGAGATGCTGGGGTAAGTAGAGTTGAGTAGGTGGAAGAGATTTAGAAATGACAACGATCGAAATGCCAAGGGAAGAATTCTGAAAAGTGTCGAAGGCAGTTGGGGGACGAGAGAAAGAAATTGACGGTCAAGTCTGAAATTAAATAGAATTGAGTTTGCCGGTACGGCTCGCAGGTGAAGCTGTACGTATCTTCTGAGACTGGGAAGTTGCTCGCCAGTCACCAAAACATTTAGGGCAACTGCCTGCTCAAAATGTGCACAATTGGATAAACGCGTACATTTGTAAACACGGCAACAACACCCTCGCCTGTCTTTTGACTAGTGGACGTAAACTCGTGCGATGCATCCTTAGTCGGTTATTTCACCTCCTTGGAGGCCCCCAGTGTTAGACTCCTTCCCAAGATACCAAGGATACAATGAGGAATCGATCAAGCTAGACAACTAGAATATACAATCCTTTTTTACTTTGAGAAATGAAGTATCAGTAATAGATGTCTACCTAAAGTTTCTGGATAGCACGGAGTTGTAGCTTATTCACTTACCCCTGAAGACTCAGGTACTCAAATATGAATAACCTTCCCGTACCTAAGCCACCTCATATCAAGACCAACCATTTCTTAGTAACTCATGAGCCCATATTGCGTATCTGTTTTATTAAGGGGCCATTGCTAGCCCTAGCTTAACCGCAATGCACTCATATTGATATGCGCCTACTAGGTAGGGTACTAAACGATGAATAACGGCCGTTAGAACGAGTAGTTACGGAATGACTAGCCTGGCTTTTACGCAGGCCAGGAGATTCGAGCAAGTCGAGCCCCAGACTCACTGTTGGCCAAGCTTTATTGTATAGCCAAGCTAGCAATCTTATCGGGGCTCTGGGGGACTGATATGGCAAGGCTTTGGAGAGGTCAGACGGCTTCAGCACGTATCGGGGACGCCAGTGTCGAGTTGCGAGACCTCTAATCTTATATTCACGAATCGATGTCCTATATCCGTATGAACGCCGCTATTGTTGCACATGTATGTACAAGTATAACCCACACTACCCTCATCGCTATTTTTTGCCTGCATCGCAAGTTAATATCATTCTCAGCAAGCCTGGGTAGAAACCATACCTGATCCAGGAGGTGTCCTCTTCTTCTTTGGTGCACCTTTGCCACGCGACTTCACCCTGTATTCTGGTTAGTTTCTTGACCAACCCTAACCACGGGAAGAGTATAGCTTGCCCTGCCAAGTGCTCCAGCCTATCTTCCGCCTCCTCATTGATAGTCTCTAAATGTAACGACTTGAACGCCCTCGCCAATGTGTTGACTGTCGGACCTCTCGGAGGGTAGTACTTTGCTAGGGACGGCCCTTTTAATCGTTGTCGCAAAATCTTGTTGCCCATCCGTATCCCGTCGGGATTGTATGCCGTCGAGAAGATTTCGCATTGGGCCTGGGGCGTCAGCTTGCGTTGAGCATAACACAGCTAAGGAATGAATATCTATACCTTCATGAGATTCAGCAGCCTCGCACGAGGGACTGCTGCCATTTTGGGCCTTCGTCGCAGCAGATTTGCTTGTTCGCGCAATTGAGAAGACGTTGTCGCAGAATCGATAACAGGTGGGTAATCGAACTGTAGCACAAGCGCCCCTTGGAAAAACTTCGGCAGATCGATTTTACCTCAGGTAACTAATGAACCTCGGTTGCTGAATATTACTCATTAACCGCGATAATCCTCAATTTGTATTTACTTATGTAGTTAAGAGCAAACAGAGCTAGCTGCCTGTTACCAAGACGGCCCGCATCACTCTTCGCGATTTCCCATCTGTCTCCGCGATGGATTATACGTGAGGAACATATTATTTTAATTGGTCCACACGAGCGAAAATGTCGAAACGCTCCTTTTCGGAGTTCGCCTCCAAAGGCGCGACTTCAGTGTCGCAAATTCTAGAGCATGCCGATGACTTACTCAAAGCTGCAGAAGCCCTGAAGAAGGACCTTGAAACTTTCCGTGATGCTCCCGAGCTAAACGACCAGATCATCTCAGTTTTAAAACGCCACAACAAAGAGATATTGCCTGCTGCTGAATCGCTTACTCGAGATGAGGTGAGCACGAAACGTTGAATCAATGTGTTTCACTACTAATTCGTGTTATGATAGGCAAGTGCGGTTGTTAAATATGAATCTGGCTCTCGAAAGATCCAGAAGCTCGATGGTAGCAAAAGTCCCGGTGATGAGCCTGCAGCGCTTTCGATACCATCTCCCGTGTCACTGACGAGGTGGACACCGGATGATATACCAAGTTCGGGTCTACCAAAGTTGCCTCCTGTCCTAAATCCTGTCCTTGAGCAGGCGGCGCTCACTCATTCTGGAATGACGGCCAAGTCAACAGATATGAGCTATGAGCGGCTCGAGTGGATTGGAGACGCCTATCTATATCTCATGGCTACGTCTTTCATATACCAGACCTTCACCAATCTGAGTGCCGGGCGATGTTCTCAGCTACGGGAGAGACTTATCAAGAACGAAACGCTATCTAACTACACCGTGCAATACGGGATCAACAAACGTACGAGATTTCCCGCCGAGTTTGACCTCCATGGTAGAATAGGCGGAAGCCAGGCGTCCCAGAATGCGAAGAAAAAGGTACTGGGTGATGTTTTTGAATCATACGTCGCAGCTGCAATCTTGGGAGACTCGGAAGGTTTAGCACGTGTGTCACCCTGGTTGAAGTCCCTCTGGAGTATCACGCTCGCACATGAGATTCGAGCAGAAACCAGAGTCCAGCCTAATCTTCTACAAGATTACTCGAACAAGGACGGTGGTGGCGACGATAATCAGACCTCTGCGAAGCAAGACTTGAATCCCAAAGTCCTCCTTAGTCAAGTCATTGGTGCCAAGGGAGTCAAGATCTCATATAACGATATCGGCGAGCCGAAGAAGGACAAGCATACGGGCAAGCTTCCCTGGTATACCGTTGGTGTGTTCTTCGACGGATTTGGAGAAAGAAATCTTCAGCTAGGCGTCGGAAGCGCGTTTTCAAAAAAGGAGGCCGGAGCAAATGCGGCGCGCGCGGCGCTGGGGAACAAGAGCGTGATAAAAGGCCTGCAGAAGAAGAAGGAAGAATCTTTGAAATCAGCGCAATTGGCCGAGTCAACTCAGCAAGAATACGACAATTGGTCTTAGCTAGAGGTTTCTTCCTGTTGCTAGTTCCAAGAAATACTCGTTGCATCCTGTGCTTCAAGTACATAAATAATATCTGGCCTACCCCAGCAAATGCCAGCTGAACTGCATACGTAGGACGCTCACTTTTGCGAAAGTGTTCCGAAGCAGATGGCCATGAGGATATTCCCTGCGGCGTTCCCATCCACAATAACGGCTCAACAATCTCAAAATAGCCTCTGGGGGCCTAGACAAAGCTCAAATATGGCGCTTTGTATATTAAAACTAATAAGTATTGACATATTCTCGTACAGGCGACATGTTAATGAGAAGTAGTGTATGTTGCAGTATACATATATCATTCCATTCGAAGTGGTCTCCTTCACGTGCTTCCCTCGGAACGCAGGCATGGCGGCATGGATAGTGCTAATTTAAGCTAATCCCCACATGCTTCAGGGGCTAGCAGCACGGTGACGCAGCGTTGGCACGCAAACGGCCAGCACCGAAAGTGTTCCTACAGAAGGGCGAGCTCACCCCTGCCTCACTAGGTCCCCTCCCTGGCAAAAGAACGGCTCCCATTTCCTTACGCCGAGGCAATTCCAATTCTCCAACACCCGAATCAAACTCAAGGGTCGCCCAGATTATTGCCGGAATCTCTTTTCAACTCCATCCATGAATATAAGCTCATAATTGTATAATGCCAATTTCCATTCTCTAGGCACTTGGTCGTCTTAATTGAATCAACTCGGCGTCGCCCAGCTATCCCTAAGAACTTACTAGCGGTTACTGGACCTCCCATGCGCTATGCAGATGACGTGTTCCTGGCCCTGAGCTCCCATTGGCAGCCTTACTACCCACGCATTTGGCGGTGATCCAACATCAGCTTCGATTCGCGTCGACGTGCCCTTCAGCCAGTGGTAGCGAGCTTGCTAGCATGCGCATGGTCCGCCCTTCGCCACTCCGCCATACGAGACTCGTCGATCAATGTACAGATAGCGGTATATAGATAGGAAGAGCAGAGAAAGAGAAGCGAGAAGAGAAACCATACAGATGAGAGGCTCATAATGGCCGACTCAGTTGGTACGTCCCCTGAGGATCAAGGCCCACAGGGCCAATCAGCCACTCCAATTGTCAATCGTTCCATCCCTCTCCCTGCCTTGCCTTTCAGCCCTCGTCCAAGCACTCCCTCGCTGATTGAGATCCCCCTTCAAATAGACCGCGTGTTCGTGCACGCGCTGAACACGGTGAAGAAGATTCCGAAAACAGGAGCATCGCGTCCCCCGTCGAGCGACCGGTTACGCCTCTATGGACTTTACAAGCAAGCAATGGAAGGGGACGTGGATGGCGTTATGGAGCGTCCCGAACGCCGCCCGGGCGTCGACGCCGATGAGTTGCAGCGAGAACGCGACAAATGGGATGCTTGGAATGCGCAAAGTGGCCTAAGCCGTACCGAGGCCAAGAGGCGGTATATCGAGGCACTGATAGAGACAATGCATCGCTATGCCACTACGCCGTGAGTCTTTCCGTCCTACATGTTTTGAGTTGTTACAAGACAGCTGCTTCCTAGTGGACAATTGGAGTCATTAGGAAGGGTGCTCAGTGAGGTAGCGATAGGTGGAAATATCCTGATCATGGATAAACTAACAGGGAACTTAATAGGGACGGGAAAGCGCTCGTTGCAGAGCTCGAGTTTGTCTGGGACCAGATCAAAAATAACAGCCCCTCGTCGTCGAACGCGTCACCGAAAGACGCCTCCTTCACCGAACCCCGACGGTTTCAAAAACCTTTAACCGGGACAGAAGGCCCGATGAAGGTGCTTAGTCCCATGAGCGAAGATGATGCAGCAGAGCAGGAGTATCGCGAGAGACAGGACGACGAAGACGATGGGGAATACGTAAAGAAGGGCGATAGGTGGTCGCGCAAGGTCGAACGCGCTCTGGTTAGGTTATCTGCCGAGGTCGCCGCCTTACGGGAACAGATCACAGCTGGGCGTGAGTGGAGGTCTAAAAAGGAGAAAAGCCTTACGGCGTGGGCGAGCTGGATACTATGGATTGTCACAAAGCACCTGGCAATAGACGTGGTGATCCTAGGTATCGTATTGTTGTGGATGCGGAAGCGGAAAGATAGGCGGCTCGAGGACCAAGTCAGGGCGATACTGAAACTGGGACGCGAATACGCCAGGAAGATACTGCCCTCAAGATGACGATGAACCACGGTATTATGAATCTAGGCTACGCTGCCTATTCGTATTGCCATCATCGTATTGCTTAGGTATCCTCCAAGGATACGCCAGCGGACAAGCCAAGCGAGGACAATGCAGGAGAGGGCCGCCAATTCAAAGGTTATTCTCCTTCACAATAATATGTTCTCTTCTGAGTACGAGTTCTCCGAAGCATTCATGTGAAAGCCTCTCGCTAATTCGACTTCGAGTACCGCAGCGACCAACTCCACATCCGGCTCCGGCGATGGAGTCGGAGTTCGCTGGAGCTTCGGGAGCCAGGCGCATTTATCCTCCACCCTGATCTCGGCGTCTGGCTTCTGCTGGTCCAGCCACTCGGTGTCAACGAGACAGCCGACGAAGACATAGATCTGCTGGCCCCGCTTGGTGAAAATCGGCACTTTACATTCGTTGCAGCGGACGACGGATGGGGTGCCTACCAAGCTTCTGGACATGATAGGCGTTCCTGGTAGCTGTGAGTCTGAGTCTGCCATATATACCTACCTACCTGTGTAACTAACACCGGAGTGGATGAAGGGGCGCCGCCAAGAAGCTGAGAAACTTACCCCTGGTGAAAGTCAGGTGGTATGACTTCACGACTAAGTAGTCGCCGTGCGTGCCACCCGTGACCTTTTTACAGTCGCGACAATGACAGATTTGCTCCTTCAGTCAGTCTCGGAGCCGACAGGGAAGCATGGAGCTACAAGAGACCAACTTACATGTTTCGGAATGGGACCGCTGATAAGACCATGCACCTACGAAACAGATTGTCAATCCTGGGTTCTTATTGGAGCTCACTAGTTGATATCGTACGCACCCTACGACAGAGGCATTCAATGGTCAGGGCGACTTGGGGCGGCCCGCTGATTATGCCCTCGCCTAAATCTGCAACACCTTCAGGGTGCGCCCGCCGGTTCCTCGACCTAGCCATGGTGATTGGGAAATGCGAGATCTTCGTTAGGACTAGTTTAGGGGTAGGGGTCGATCAAGCGAAAGGATGCTGAGGAGAATTTGCCTCGAGAACACAGATCAAGTGGGAGCTACTCTTGCTTCAAGGACTAAACGAAGCGACTACTGCTATTTGGACGAATCAGGCCGTCGCTGGTGTCACCCTTTTGAGGACCAAGTCAGGCAAAGACTCATACTCCTCAGTCAGGCAGGGGTTGTGCTGTCATGTTTGGGAATCGAATCAGACGAAGATCACTGGTGTTAGATGAAATCGGATGGAGTGGCTGTTATGACCATTTCAGGATATCAGTCACGGACGTTACTACTCAAAGGAGTCAGATCGGGCTCATACTATTTTTGAGAAACAAGTCCAGTGAAGACGAGCAATATTTTATCAATCTGGTTAAGCTGAAGGTTCTACTCTGAAGCCATGAGCGCGTGCAAGTGCGAGTACTGCCAACCAAATAATATACGGTATGTGTTATGACTTAGGATGCTGAGAGACTGTTGTTATTATAATAGAACATCCTGCCAATAACAACTTATCTCGCCAACAGAAAGGGCCTACGCGAAGTGTTTCGGAGACTGCCCGGGGCCTTAAGCCGGAGTATATTATGTCCAGTCAGGTCACAGCAACGGCCGAATAGAGCTACACCTGATACCTGCGAAGACACCGTTCCCGATTATTCCCTTAGTCGTGAGTTTGGATGTTTGCACAGAATAGCGTTCTTAGTCATAGACAGAAAAGTGTCGGCGATTGGTTTGATAGCTGGAAAGGCAGTGTAACTAATACATATCAAGCTATGCGTTATTGGTGTAGTCGAGGCTACCGACCCTTGAGCTAGTGCAAATCAGTTGTCTTCTTCCGAATCCGTGATAGGGTACGTCTTATAAGAACCCTCTCGACAGATTTGAACTAACACCATTCTCTCATCAGCTACTGGAATCCTGGCGCTTCACTTTACAAATCCATAGAACATTATTTAGGTGTGTAATGAAGCCTCCCGGTGATAATTGCTTTGAAATGTAACACTGGCCTCTTCGTAGACCGGTAGTGGACAGTGCCTCTAGAGGCCCCTATCAAAGACAAGAACGGCAAACGGAAAAGGGGGAAGCCCACAAATGAGTATCACATCAATATGGACTCGCAAAGCCGTGCACAACTGATACCCAACGTCATTATCCTTATTATAGTAACGTATCTACATACTTCATGCTGCCTTTCTAAAGCCCTCGCACAAATTGCGCGACCACAATGCACGTTCCTATCCTTCCCGTCCTTCCCAACAGTAGACCGTCCCTAGCTCTCATGACAGGGTATCAATCTATTATAGCAAGAAATATCAAACATAAGGCCGGAATAGATCAATCAAGCCAGACCTGTCTATATCTGTGTAGCATATCTGCTCTTCTTTCGAATTTGCTTTCCATATCGGAAGAACAAATACGGAAAAGGGACCATTGCGACTGTGAGAAAAGCCAGCAAACTTGATCCCCACTGGTAACCGAGCTTCTCGTACATCTGAATTCCAAAGAGAGGAAATGCAGCTATAAGTGGGTTCAGTCAGTCTATGGCAAATCCCAGAAAATGTGCATGGTTGAGTTCCACACTTACCGGCAAGCATGCACCTAGCAAAGCCGTTAGCAGCGAGGGCAGATGCCGCGTAGAGCGGGTAGGCATCAACTGTTGCGACAGCAGGTTAGCACGTCACAAGGTTCATGAGGAGGGTTTTCTTAGCTCTTTTTTAGCAGCTTACCAAGGAAGGTGAATATTCCCGTGAACACCAGAAGCGTGGCACAACCGAATATGCCGGAGCCAATAATTGGGACTATCCAGTGGACCCATGGATATGCGCTCCAGGCAAAAATGAACAACCCTATAGGAGCCAGGAATGCACCAGCGATGGTAGGGGGCAATCGGAACTCGGGCTCGTGCACCCCCTTGTTTTTCTCCAGGATTCGGTGGTTGATGCGACGCCATATAGGGTCCGAAGCGGAGCCGACAATCATTCCGACGAAGATACCGAGGAAGCTTAAGCCGGTTTGCCAGAGGTTAAAGCCGTAAGTATTACCAAAGACCAAGCCGAAGGCCCCGAAGAATAGATAGAGAACGCCGAGCAATATGGCCGAGAAGATGCAGAGCAGCAGACACATTGGCTCAAATATGAGCAGCTGGAATGGCCGTAGAAGGGAGTATCCGATAGTCCTAGCGACGGATTTGTTTGTCTTTTCCATGGGTGCCTTCCACCGCTCGTCTCCGGTCTCCTTTCTCAGGTATCTGGCTTTCTCGCGTAGCTTGATTGGATCTGAGATGCCGGTTAGTGCTTACCCCTTACGTTGTGCGGCTCATGTCCACTTACGATACGTCTCAGGGGCTAAAACGACAATCATAACGAACTCAACAAAAGCCCAGATGAGCATGGCCTATAGAAAATTAGCAAGTCGAATTCGTGGCGATGCCAGAGACACGTACGTAATACGTCCACCTCCAGGTCGTATAATAATTGATGAATCCACCAAGTAAGGGACCCAAAGTAGGAGCTACGGGGTGTTAGTTCAGTGTCAGATTACCCTATGACAATGGACACATACCAATAAAGGGACTCAACGATATTATAACCATCGGGGCTTGAATATGCTCACGCCTGAACACATCGCTGACGGTGCCTCCGGCGACAC
This sequence comes from Hypoxylon sp. FL0543, assembly GCA_022578575.1. Classification (NCBI taxonomy): domain Eukaryota; kingdom Fungi; phylum Ascomycota; class Sordariomycetes; order Xylariales; family Hypoxylaceae; genus Hypoxylon; species Hypoxylon sp. FL0543. Next base: position 941,753 of record MU393995.1, read on the forward strand.
TGAGAAATGAGCTTCCAGCGAAGCCGTCGATGAATCGCGCCTATGACTCGTGTCAGTTATCATAAGATAATAATAATAGTATAGCTAATACTAATATCTTAAGAGGAATAGACATACCACCAACATCGTTGCAGCATTCTTTGCGACGGCGCTTGGTATCAGCCATATCAGGAACATAACCCAGGACGTGAGATAAATTGGTCGTCGGCCGACGAATTCGCTCAGCGGGCTCATGATTAAAGGGCCTAAAGCAACTATATTTGGTGAATTAGCAAGAGAAACCTTCCTAAGATTGGATCTATAAAGAAAGACATACGACCGAGAACGAAGAGCGAGAGCCCAAGTGTGCCGACCTCGCTAGCTATATGAAACTCTGGGTTCATCTGGCCGTATGTTGATGCATAGATGGAACTCGTACATGTCCTACATTGAATCATTAGAGTATGTTCATATACTAAAAGTATATCCATTCATGTAGGTTGAAAGGCGTAATATGCAGAAATGGTCGAAGACTTACACGCAAAGACTGCCCAGGCCCACAGTGATCACAATGAGCCATTTCCGCAAGATACTCATCTTCCGAGGACAGAATGGGTCATTATCACCCTCGAATGCCACCTCAAATGGATCCTTTGCAGCTGCAGCTTGAGCTTGAGCAGATGCGAGGGTGTCGTCGGTTGCGTCACCTTCTTCTAAGTCGGCAACTCCATATCCATTATTGGATCGCACACGGGCAACGGATGAAGAGCGTACGCGGGACGCGCTACGCTCCTCGAAGGAGTCATCTCTGCTTTCTTGGCCCGTACCAGGTCTAGACTCGACGTCTAACTTCTCCGAGTCGACTCGATCCACGCCGGAAGCCATATCGTCTATCCTCCCCACTACGGAGCAAGCCGGTGCCGTAGGTATGGTAGCGTTACGATAGGTCGAATGTAACGGATGCAGACTTCCGTTGGTTTCCCAAAAACGACGACTGGGCTGTTGGTCCTGTGCGAATCCCGGGCAAGTTGCTGTATGTTACCTAGCAAAAGGCACATCATGACGCAAAAGAAAGCAGCGGCCATCGAGGTTCAAATACCTGATGGCAGCTATCTGATTACTACCCAGTATCATTTAGTCATTTAATGGCCCCACCTGCACCCCTACAAGGCTCACTGCCGAATCGAGAGGAAGCGAGCCGCGATCTAGAAAAGAGGATTGCGGGTCGATTGGTAACCCATTTTTGGTCAGGCAGAAAGATTCCCCTGCAGGTCAATGAGGCAGACAAGGGTGCCGATATACTTATTAATAAGCTCCTGTACTCATTTTTGAGCGTTGTATAGCCTTTAATTGTGGATTGTAATATACAGACATATCGTATCGAATGAATTCTTCATCGTCGAGCGCGCGCCGTCGCATAATGACGTTGTTGATTTCGTCGCATAGCATCGTATAAGGCCAGGCAGGTTGCCGGCCTTTGTATCGGGATCTGGGGCCGCTAGAAGATAAAACCGCAGTCAAAGCTCATCGCCGACGGCGTTACTACAACCTCCGAGTTATAAGGCAGGTACTGACCAGAGATAATCGTTCCACTTGCCCACTTAAATATCGAAAGGAGTCTCTAGAATTTTAACACCGATTTTCTCGGAAATTCCTACTAGGATCACTTATCAAATAAGAAGGCTTGTCAAACGAAGACGAGCGAGTATGGACTTTGCCGTATTTACGAATGGATGTCTTTGCAGATTGCTGAAGCAACCATGGAGGCAAGATATATCCATGTATCCCCGATTGCGTTTAGGTAGGTATTTTCGCCTACTGTATTAATCTAGATTAAACGCATATTCAACGCATATATGTACTTGTCGAGCTCTGGGACCCCGCTACTAGTACCCCGCGTATCGGAGTGACACTCACAAGTGCCATGAACCATGACAGCCTCAGAGTGTAATTGCTATTGGTCAATTGGCCAGTCAGCTACAAAGGCCCTGCAGGAACAGCCTGAAAATTTTGGCGGAGCGACCGTCGGACCCTAGCTCAAAGCGTCGACTCATTGGATGCCACAACGGAATCTCATTGTTCACACCTAAACTAAGCACAAACGCGTATTCAGGCTTACCACCAACATCGATATCAATATTCCCTCAAACGCCTTCCCTAGATCCAAGGGAAAGCAGAATTAACCATCCACGTACCCATGGAGTGAACGAGTAGGACTTGCTAACATAGGCCCTCGTTGTCACGTACCTATATGACCTTTATCCACATCCAAGGCCTCTTTCAAGTCGATGCTTGTCGCGGTATTTTGAGGACCCATTGAGTGTTTGTTCGACGTGAAGATTAGCATACAACCGAGTAGTATTACAGGTCCAACAACAGAATCATGGCTAGTCAAGCCAATGGTGCGCCGGGTCCAACTCGCATACCCATCCTCGGATCCGACTCTATCATTGTCGACCATGGCATCTGGCAGTCTTTCGTCCCTGACGATCTCCTCGAAAACCTCAAGTCTTCCACCTATATTCTTATTACCGACACTAATCTCCACGATCACTATGTTCCTCCATTCGTAGCACTTTTCAACAAGGCTGTCGAGTCCCGAAACTTACAAACCCGACTTCTTACATATACTATCCCTCCTGGCGAGACTTCCAAAAGTCGTGAAACGAAGGCCGAAATAGAAGATTGGATGTTGGCCCAGCAATGCACGCGGGATACAGTCATCATTGCTCTGGGCGGTGGTGTTATTGGTGATATGATCGGTTATGTCGCTGCTACTTTCATGCGTGGCGTCCGCTTCGTTCAGGTCCCTACAACTTTACTTTCCATGGTCGACTCATCTATTGGCGGCAAAACTGCGATCGATACCCCCATGGGCAAGAACCTTGTTGGAGCATTCTGGCAGCCCCAGCGCATCTACATAGATCTTGCCTTCCTCGAGACCCTGCCGGTGCGCGAGTTCATCAACGGCATGGCCGAAGTGATCAAAACTGCTGCTATATGGGATGAGTCTGAGTTCACAGCTCTGGAAGAAAATGCCGCCTCGATATTGAGCGCTATCCGGTCCAAGACTGCCGACCCCAGTGATAGACTACTACCAATTCGAGCTATTCTGAAGCGCATTGTTCTCGCCTCCGCCCGCGTCAAAGCCGAGGTCGTCTCCAAGGATGAAAAGGAGGGTGGCCTACGGAACCTTCTCAACTTTGGCCATTCCATTGGCCACGCTATTGAAGCCATCCTCACCCCTCAGGTTTTGCATGGCGAGTGTGTAGCTATTGGGATGGTCAAAGAGGCCGAGCTAGCTCGCTACCTTGGCGTTCTGCGGCCAGGCGCAGTAGCTCGATTAGTCAAGTGTATCGCGAGTTACGACTTGCCTACCTCCCTTCATGATAAGCGCATCATTAAGTTGACAGCTGGAAGGCAATGTCCCGTAGACGTGCTACTTCAGAAGATGGCCGTAGACAAGAAAAACGAGGGGAAGAAGAAGAAGATTGTGCTACTGTCTGCCGTGGGTCGGACGTACGAGCCTAAAGCTAGTGTTGTCGACGATAGCGCCATCAGGGTCGTCCTCTCCCCTGCCACCCGTGTCACGCCGGGAGTGCCCAAAGGCCTCAACGTGCAAGTTACCCCTCCTGGGTCCAAAAGCATCTCCAATCGCGCCCTGGTACTTGCTGCGCTTGGCCAAGGGACCTGCCGGGTCAAGAACCTCCTTCACTCCGACGACACTGAATATATGCTATCGGCTATTGCTAGGCTCAACGGGGCTTCATACTCATGGGAGGATGCTGGTGAGGTCCTCGTAGTATCAGGAAAGGGCGGCAAGCTCGAAGCGAGCGAAGAGCCCATTTACATTGGAAATGCGGGCACGGCTTCCCGTTTCCTAACGACTGTTGTGGCTTTATGCTCATCCGCGAATGCTACCTCGACTATCTTGACTGGAAATGCTAGGATGAAACTCAGGCCGATTGGGCCACTTGTCGACGCTCTCCGATCAAATGGGATCAATATCAAATACCTTGAAAAGGAGCAGAGTCTGCCAGTACAGGTCGACGCAGCGGGTGGTCTCGATGGAGGCGTCATCGAATTGGCCGCCACGATATCATCTCAATATGTGTCATCTCTCCTGATGTGCGCGCCATATGCCAAGCAGCCCGTGACTCTCCGCTTGGTGGGCGGTAAACCAATTTCGCAACTTTACATCGACATGACAATCGCCATGATGGAGGCTTTTGGCATTTCCGTTACGAAATCTGCAGATGAACCGCACACCTACCACATTCCCCAAGGAGTATACAAGAATCCCGAGGAGTATGTCGTAGAAAGTGACGCTAGCTCAGCAACTTACCCTCTTGCGGTTGCTGCTATCACGGGCACCACTTGCACAATCCCTAACATTGGCGCAAGTTCCCTACAAGGTGACGCTCGTTTCGCGACAGATGTGCTACGTCCGATGGGATGCACAGTAGAACAGACCGCCACGTCGACTACGGTGACTGGTCCAAGCCCAGGCGGATTAAAGGGTATAGAAGTCGACATGGAACCCATGACCGATGCTTTCTTGACAGCCTCCGTTCTCGCCGCTGTTGCGTCGGGCGAGACGAAGATTACTGGAATTGCCAACCAGCGCGTCAAGGAGTGTAATCGCATTGCCGCAATGAGGGAGCAGCTTGCAAAGTTCGATATCCATTGCAGGGAACTTGAAGACGGCATTATCGTGGCGGGCAAGAAGCTCACCGAACTGTCACAGCCAAGCGAAGGCATTTACTGCTACGATGACCACCGTGTGGCGATGAGTTTCAGTGTTCTATCTGTCGTAGCACCAGGTCCCGTCCTTATTCTGGAACGTGAATGTACTGGCAAGACATGGCCCGGATGGTGGGATGTGTTAGCCCAGTCGTTCAAAGTCAGCTTAACAGGCGAAGACGTCACGCCGCACGCTCCCAAGAAGACAAAGCAAGCCGAAGTTGGATCGTCCATCTTCATTGTTGGCATGCGAGGTGCAGGAAAGACGACGACCGGTCGTTGGATGGCAAACATCCTCGGCCGCCCTTTTATTGATCTTGATCAGGAGTTGGAACGGAGGGCTGGCATGACAATCCCACAAATTATACGGGAAAGCGGCCGGGGCTGGGAAGGCTTTAGAAAAGACGAGCTCGAACTTCTGAAAGATGTAATAAAAAATCAGGGCAAAGGCCATGTCTTTTCCTGTGGGGGCGGCATCGTCGAGACCCCTGAGGCGCTGGAGTTGCTCATTTCCTATCATCGCAGCGGTGGTGTGGTGCTTCTCGTGGACCGCGACGCTGATCAAATAGTGGAATATCTGACCAGAGATAAAACACGTCCTGCTTATACAGAAGACATACGGGGTGTCTACGAGCGCCGTAAACCCCTCTATCAAGAATGCAGCAATTACGAGTACTACAGTCCCTACCTTGACCCACCTGGAGGTATAGGTGAGCCTTCTGCCGACTTCGCTCAATTCGTCTCAGCGATTACAGGGAAAGGTACTCATTTGGAGGATGCCAAGAAGAAACGCCATTCTTTCTTTGTGTCGCTCACCTTGCCTAGCGTTTCGTCAGCGATTGAGGTGATCCCACGGGTTGTTGTGGGTGCAGACGCCGTTGAATTGCGAGTTGATTTACTTGATGATATCTCCCCAGAATCGGTTGGGAAGCAGATCTCGCTCCTGCGCTCCACGGCGAAGATACCCATCATCTTCACTGTTCGGTCTGCGTCCCAGGGCGGTCGTTTCAAATACACATCTGAAAAGGAGTTGCTTCCCCTATACCGGACGGCTATGCGCACAGGTGTGGAGTATGTTGACCTTGAGATGACGCTTTCCGACGAGACTCTGGATGCTATTATCCAGTCCCGAGGCAGCTCTACGCGAATTATCGCATCACACCATGACCCGGAGGGAAAACTGTCCTGGAAGAACGGTGGTTGGCAAGCGTGGTACAATCGAGCGTTGCAGTACGGCGACATCATTAAGTTGGTCGGTGTTGCGAAGAAAATGGATGATAATTTCTCGCTAGCCACCTTCAAGGATAGGATGTTCGCTGCACACGGAAGACCCATTATAGCTCTGAACATGGGCACCATCGGCAAACTCTCGCGTGTGCTGAACGGCTTCCTAACTCCTGTCTCACATCCAGACTTGCCGTTCAAGGCAGCACCCGGTCAACTGTCAGCAGCAGAGATCCGCACCGGGCTTTCTTTGATTGGAGAGCTCGAAGCTAAGCAGTTCTACCTATTTGGGAAGCCCATTTCAGCGTCGAGGTCACCTGCCTTACATAATACGCTATTCCGCCAAACAGGATTGCCTCATCAGTACTCCTTGTTCGAAACCGACAATGCGGCTGATCTACGGGAGTTGATACGATCGCCTGATTTCGGAGGTGCATCGGTCACGATCCCAATAAAGCTTGACGTTATGCCATTGCTTGACGACATCTCCGAATCAGCCAAGGTTATTGGCGCCGTGAATACGATTATACCAGTGCCTCCAGAAGATGGAGCAAACCCACGCCTACTGGGTGATAATACCGACTGGCTGGGTATGGTCTACTCCCTGCGCTCAGCGGGACTGGTGCCGCCGACTGAGGCAACGCCAAGTGGTGCGATGGTGGTAGGTTCCGGTGGTACTAGCAGGGCGGCTATCTACGCCTTGCATAGCCTTGGCTACAGCCCTATTTATGTTGTGGCACGTAACCCTAATGCGGCTGCCACTCTCCGTTCGTCCTTCCCGAGCGACTTTAAGATCGAGCAAGTAGACGAGGCTAGCCAGGTCCACAATCTCCCGAACGTTATCATCAGCACAATTCCGGCGGACAGGCCGGTTGAGAGGTCGATGTTAGACCTGATCGGATCCGTACTGCGACAGCCTAAGCACAATGAAGGACTGAGGGTTTTACTGGAGATGGCTTATAAGCCTCGCCGTACGCCGCTGATGGAGATGGCTGAGAACTCTGGATGGGCGACTATTCCGGGGCTGGAGGTTCTTGCATCACAAGGCTACTATCAGGTACGTGATATTCGGTTAGAAATATCTTCTTGGCCTTACTAATGCGGTTCGCTTGTAGTTCCAACTGTGGACAGGCATCGTGCCCCTGTTCTCTGATGTGCGCAAGGCTGTCCTAGGCGACTAGGCACGACCACATGGCGTTTGTGCTCCGTCCCTAAAGGAAATTTTGGGAGTCGTTACTATTACCAGTCATAATGATAGTTCTGTACATGTTACTAGCTAGCTAGTCAGAAAGACGTCAGACTAAATGACCCATGTGCAAGTAGCACGGTGATATACTATGCTATTCCACGTACTGTATATACAGTACTATACGCACATGGGCCACTTAGTCTGACGTCTTTCTGCTAGTTCAGGTATTACTTAGGACTATATTTAGCCAAGGATGATTTGTACCATGCAAACATCCAATCGAAGAATTACCACGAAACAAATCCATTCTATCTCGTCCCATAGGTGGAGTTCCACCTGCATGTTATGATATATGGAAGTATATGTCACACCTACGTGAGAAGCAAGACCTTTTCTTTCGGGAGTCCATACTGTAGTATTCGTCCCTGAATAGGAGGCGAGTGTTGCCCGGGTGACCGGGGATAGCACAAGCTATAGTCTTCGTCATATGTAGATGCCTGATATGGCTCTTGCTTCACCCCAGTCTCGCACGTCCGCATCAGCGACAGCGTATACACACCATCCTTTTCTCCGAAGAACTCCGAGTTAAGTCAAGGATGTTTATGACTCAACAAACCGCCACCGGTATAGGCAAAAAGTGAATCCGCGTAGTCTTGAGGCGAAGTAGAACTCGGCACCTATTCGCGGTATATGACAGACGCGTACGCCGGGCCGATGTGAACACGTATCTCCGAACCACAAGCGATCTAAAAATAAACCGGTTGAGGCGAAAAGGGAGCCAGCGTCTTGGTGCCAGGGGGACGGGATCTGTTCTCGGTCGTGATACTTTGTTGATCTCCCATGTTTATGGGACGCACAGCCACGATTTCACGGGGCAAGCCACACATACTTGGCTGAAATGTACGTAGATCTGTGGCGGAAGTTCGAAGACGGGGGTCGCGTTGCGTCGGGTGGCTTCGGTTACTGCCGAGTAGGTTCGAGAAAATCAAGGAAACTCGACCGGGGGGGTTACATACAACCACACGACGGGCTTTCTTCGAGTGGATGGGACGCTAACGGTACAGTAAGACATGGGTAGGGGAACCGGCCGTCGTACCGCGCTCCGGTAGATACAACTACTCCTCTTACCTAGCGGTACTAGGCATGCGAGTTTTACTTCACAAGGGACAATGAGCAAACGAACGAAGATACATACAGCAATGGGAGGGAGTATGGAGGGATTCCAAAGTCGCCGTATCTCTCTACATATTCATATGCTTCATTACATCACTCGTACCTTGGGGTATGCATGTCGTGCAGCAAAGTCCCCAAGCACCGAATCCCTGCCGTCCACTGATACGAACGAGCCTACATGATGTACCTAGCACACAATAACCTTGGCGTTTCTGTACAACTTACCACTAAAACATCGACGTTAATATATCGAAAGAATAAAATAAATGAAAAAGAATGTAGATGGAATTATCACGAGCTTTTTTTTTCTTTCTTTCTGCACTTTCTATGTAGATGCTACATTGCCTGTGTCTGGTAACCTGTTTTCATCCCTTTTCCTGTTGTAGTACGTACGTCGGACCGGTGCGCAGGCGTGTAGTGAGTGCATGTAGGAATCGAGCGTGGTAGGGTAAGATGCGACCTAACAGCAGGGCCAGAGAGCTTATCCCCAGCAGCGGCGCCAAAGCCGCTGCATCGTCAATGCGCGCCAACGACAGCAACATACTACATCAGCGCATCCCATCCCATCCATCCAATTCGACAGCCCGGCGTCGCGAAAATACGTGGAGACGCCAAACGCCAGTCATCAAAGCGCACACAGCCCAACACCAAACCAGTTCCATATCTGCTCTGCCCCAGACAGAGAGGGAGAGAGAGGGAGCAGATGCGATGATGCGGTAATCATGCGTGTAAAGCTCAACATCTCCCAGCTCCCAGCTCCTTATCACAGAACGAGAAGGCTGCACGAATGCACGAATGCATGTAGAGAACGACAGGTTAGAACCCAAGCAAGGCGTCCGTCTACAGCTTAGCTAGCATCAGCCACGCACGTACATATCATATCACCAATAAACAAATTACCTGGACAAATTACCAAACTACGTATCACAAGCCATCAAGAAAAAAAAGCAAGGAGAACCACCAGTCAAGCTACCCCCTAGATAAGCTAGCTAGCCTCCTTTACCCCAACATGGAACCCCAAGACCCTTATTCCCAAGCAAACATGCCCAGCCACTTGCGCAAGAGTGCTACGCCAAGGGACCAGTAGCGAGGCTCCAAAACAAACATCGAACTACTTGCCTTAACAACTTGGATGAACATAAGCTTAACCTGCAGTCTGCATGCCGTCAGAATCAGACACGTATGCACGGCGTTGTGGACAATAAACAATTTGACATTACACGCGGGCATCAATTTCAATTCCAAAATATTCAAGATATGATAAAAAGCGAACAGTTAAGAAGTAGGTAGTATCATTAAGTACCTTCGCAGGATCGTGACTCTATCGTGAGCTCGCTCTTTCGTCGGCTCCTCCTGTGGGCCCAGCCACCAGCCATAGTATACCGTATCATACATACATTTACAGTCTTTTCGCCGACGCTAACAACTTTTTGGGCTCAATCCTGCGTTGCCACCCACGCTGTGCCTGTGGATGGTAAAATACTGAGTGAAATGCCAAGCAATGGAAAAAAGCAAAGAGCCCGCTGTTCGTACAATCGTAATTAGGAATCGTCTCGTCTCGTCATACCTTCTCTCCCGCCCAATCATCAGCGCCGTTGCTAAATTCTTTTTCTTTAAACCCCCCGCCGGAACCGTACAGCACCTCGGTGCAAAAACAATGATAGTAGATACTGCCCATTGGGGTGGTACAGGCTTGAACAAAAATATACAGATGAAAGGAGATATTAAATGATATAGAAATGAGCAAAAAGAAAAATCATCGCTGATCCGATCCCGGCATTTTTTGCATATCCCGCGTCTATAGGTACCGTTACCGTGTCCCAAAACCGTAGTGTAGCGTATCGTAAGAGTACAAGGATGACAGAAGAGCGAATAAGGGGAAGCAGACAAGGGGAATCCACCAATTACGTCTTGGATTGAAGTCTGCTCCCGATATGACGCTTCCAGCTCTACTGCTGGCCCTCCCCAAAGAGCTTGAATCGATGCAAAGTGATGACAAATGCGCAACATCATGATGCAGGAGTCGGACGGTAATCAGACAAGGCTCTCATGATGCGTTACATGAGCTCGTCAGAAACGGAACCGTGGGATGGGCTGTTCCGGTAGAATGCACCAGAAGGATGTCAATGATGCAAAGTAGTGATAAGCGATATGGAATATGATGTAGGTGGTGATGCCGCTGCATTCGCCGGTCCACGCCCAAAAGCTTTGGAATTACGTCACAGAGCGACGTCATAAAGACCAAGCCCTTAGTCGTGGGTGGTAGGTGGTGCGGGGACATGGTCGGGTTCCATTCCAAGGGCCTTGATTGATCAGCGCGGTCGCGAACCCCCAGGGTTCCAAGGCCGGACCACCGCTAAAATTTAGACTGAACTATGCCGCAAATAGCCAGATGCATGGTCAGTCCGCAGGACCCTGCAGATTGACGTTGGACCCTGACGCTCGATCCTTTCCTCCAACGTCAACGGAGCCCCACCCTCGCACCTCGGCTTTGCCCATGCATTGGCGCCTGGCCGGATTCCAGACCATTCGAGCAGCATCCCGGCCAGGTACATCCTTGCCTGCAACCTGCAATGCTTGGCAAATGTGTACGTCGCACAGCTCAGGCTTCATCGTGGGCCAACTCACACGCCAACACCACCCCGTCGCCGATGCTTGCCGGGGAATTCAACGTCCGGGTGGCAGACGCGGTAATGCCTCGTCAACGCGTCTGCTCGGCTGAATGTTTTCTCCTCTGTGCATAGGTCGCAACGGACTTTTTGCTTGCGTGCATTATGAATCGTGTCCTCGTGTCGCGTAAGGTCGTAGGGTCTAGAGAAGATCGTATTGCATGGCTTGCCTGTGCTCGGGTTGATCCTCTCGCACTTGTGCGGCCCAGCCTGACTGTTGAGCAAGTTCCCCGGCATACCAGTTGCTGTCGATGGGGACGATCTGACGTGGCTCAAAGCGTTGGCCTGCCGATGTCCCTCACGCTTGTGCTTCTGTAGTAACGCTGGCGTCTCAAACCGTAGGGTGCATCCATGATACGTGCATGTATAGGTACCCCCATCCGCGCTAGCCCCTGCTGGTTTCTGTGTTGATACCTCGCCGGCTTCTGAACTGCTAGCATCGGCCGAGCTCACCCTCGAATAGGTCGAGGTGGTGGGTGTCGACCGCTGGTGCTGTTGCCGATGGGTGATGAAAGGATACTGCTGCGGTAATTGAACGTTGCTCGGCATGGAGAAGTTGAAACCGCTTTGTAACGGTGTCGAAGAAACCGACTGGAAAGAGGGACTCGAATGTTGCGAGATGTTTGTGGAGCCTACATTCGCGGCGCCGTTGGTTGTCGGCTCCATGCCGTAGTTATGCGTCTCCTGCGGCGGAAATAGCGGCATACTAGACCCTTCATCAGATTCGTTGAAGTCTAGCAAAGCATCCTTCGGCGAGATTGTATTAGGAGTGCCTTGTTGTTGTGTTGCGTTCCGCGCCAACTGTTGTTCTAGTTCTCTTTGGTCTCGTTCCGCCTTCCGCTGCTGGTGCATCTGTCGGGCAGATCCAAGTCGTATTTGCTCCATGCCTACTTGGGGAAAGTCGTTCATACTAGAAGCGTATGGGGAACCCTGGCGAAATGGCGAGTGGTCATCTCGCGAAGGGTTCGATACGGGCGACTGGACCGCGCTAAGATGTTGGCTGTTTGCGGCTTGGAGTCGCTGAGCAAATAGCTCATTGCTCGGTGACATGGCTATTTGAGTCTGGGGCGGTGGAGAAGCTGACGTGATGGTAAAATTAGGGTTGTAAAGCTCGTCGTTATAGATATCTGTCATTGTACGGTCGAGCTTTGGAATATTGTTGTTGTTAAAAACTGCGTCATCGAAAAAGTGTAAGTAGTCTTGGTAGTCATCAAAATCACCGTCGCATAAGAAATGCTTCGTAAGAATGGAGGCCTCACCATTTCTTGGTCTCCGAAGGTCATCTTCAGTCTCATGGAACGCTGGAGTGGCAGGTGAGTCACAATCAGCGATAGAACTCGCCACCGAAACTGGATGAGATCTCGTAGATCCACCACCACCAATCGTCAGATCAGGGGCCGGGGCTAAGCCTCGGTCGCCCCTTAGCCCGTGTTGCCTATGATTCGCTAGAGGTTGTAAGTCTTCAGCCGAGGATACATCGTTCGGCATGTGCTGACCATTGATAGCATCGCGGTGATGGCCATTAGTAATGTTGCTGTCGTGGTTGTTGGTGTTGTAGTTGCCTAAGGCGCTCGCGTAAAAGTTGTCAGATATAGGCAGCGGCTTTCCGACGCTATACGCGTAGTTGTTGTCGCCACCACCTATGTCGTGATACCCATCACTATTCGTATCGGTCACCGCGATGTGTGGGTTTGATGTATTGGCATTGTACGGCGATGCTGGGCCATTGGATCCTAACGACGACAGAGAAGATTCGCGCTGGTGGCTGAAGCGATGCGGTGCTCTAGGAGTCTGCTGGCTGCTGTGAAGCATCCACGAGTCCGACGGCATTAAGTCAGGGACCTGGCTTAAACTCTGGCTACTGTTCCCCCCGTCAAACCCAGGATGCGATGGTGTCGCAGTTCTGTGTCTCTGGGTGGCGGCGATGGCGGCAGCTGCAGTGTTTGAAAGCGACGTCGAGGGGTGAAAGGCGTTTGTCCTGTCGGGGAGGAAATTCGTACTCGAGTTGCCGTCGAGGGACTGTTGGTCGAAGAACTGGAACGGCTGATGACTTCTCGATGAATAGCTATTGTGTTCAAGCATCTGCATACTGTGGTGACGATGCGATGTGCTGAGCGGGCAGGTAAATTATCGAGTATTGTTCGCAGATGAGTGTTTGTTCGTAGTAAAAAGAGTAAGAAAGGGTTAATGTAGATGAATGTGAAGTAAGTATGTATTCGTCTGGTAGAATTGTCAACGATAGTCGAATGTGGGGTGGAAAGCACAAGAAGTGGCGAACCGATGATTAAATACGTCTGAGGGTTCAATTGACAAGATGAATCGGGACAAGGGTCTGGTGGAGCCGACCAGGATATGGGTGGGTACCTAGGTACTGGAGGTACAAGGAAGCTTCTCCCTATTCCTTTCTCATCCGCTCCGAGGAACTTTGACAGAGTAGACTTTAGGAGATGACTCTCCAGTAACCTTATTTAGGCTGGCACGACTCGGAACCGGATTCCACCGGCCCAATTATCAAATTAGGTACCAAGCCAAAGAGGAAAGACTATTCTCTTGGTTGAATCAGTATAGTCTTTCTCTCCTCAAAAATCGAATGAGTAGTAGTCAGGTGCTGGAGATGAATAATGATGATGATGGTTTGATAATGAAGTGCTAGGTCATGTGGTCCCTCAACCGGGCTTATTAACTCGATGCGCGCGCCTTTGTCTCCAACCTGCTTGTCCGAATCGGCCTTTGGCCTATTGTCGCAGGCAGCTTGAATTCCGTCCCGGTCGATTATACGCCGGAGTTTGGTCGGCGTAAATGAAATGTGTGCTTGCTGTGTCTAAACTAACCTGAACACGACGGTGTTTGAAGAGTATATTTATTATTCGAAGCGATACGCAGTACATCGAGGCACTGTCCATGATTGAAGGCAGAATGAATTATTCATCCCTAGTAGGTACTCAGCTGCAATGTTACGTTGAAGCCGATTCAACCCAAGCATCATTTGGGACGTACAGTTAGGTAATCGACGAGAGAGTTGAGTATGTCGCAAGGAGAATTGTCGTAAGTGGTACATGATGCGTGGGCTGCCCTGGCCTGAGCCTTACAAATGACGTAGCGGAATATGCGGTTTGCATGTAGCTTGACAAGGGTGTGCTGGTACAACCAGTAATTCAGATGCATGTGTGGGTCGATCGTAAGTAATTGGGAGGGTCGTACAACGTCGTTCAGATTTTCTGTTTCTCATTTTTCCTCCCTGTCCTCCTCGTTTATCTCCCGCTGTAAACTTGCATCATAATTCCCCATTTAGGCCTATCTAGGCCTGCCTAGTCCGATTTCTGTCAAGCCCGTTCACTAATCATTGCCTATTCGGTACCGAATGATTTATTATTATGTTCTCACGGCCTACACTATGTATGTCAAGTCTACCCTTCCCCGGATTCCGACGTAAATCCGGCTATCCACGGAGAGCTCTTGCACTGCCACTTCTAGAATCATTTACAAGCCACAATTAATCAGCGGCCAAAGGGTTCGAGACCAAGACCTTTTCTAAGGGATTTCCGATACGGGTAATTGCTCCCGAACAAAAGGACTTGTTATGCGCGCAGACAGGTAGGTCAGCAGAGACGCGAACACGGCCAGCCTGATGGTAAATATTATACTATAGGGAATTCTTACACAGATACGAGCCTAGGTCGATGACTGGCATGAGAGATCCATCCATTAACCCGTGCGAGATCTAGTCACATGTCAGGTACCAGTCAGATCATTCTCTCGCGGTGGTCGGGTCATCATCGTCCCACAGTCATATTCTCACACAACACTAATCATGGACTATACTAAGGCATCTGCGGTGACTATGAATGGAGGCGTGTTTATTAATGCGATCGTGGTGAATATAACTCAGTTCGTCATCTTGGGATCTCTCCGCGGAACCCATGCACTTCGAGACGAAAGGAGTCTGCGGGGTTGGCAGTACCAGAGGACACGGAGATAATAACATCGGCGTTAGGGCAACATAGCCTATTCGAAATAACGACTTCTTTTTCTTTGGCTTTCTACTGATTGTACTGTTTCGGATTAAAAGGAGCTCTGCTACGGGGAATTGATGGTCCTTGGAAAAGAAAGACGGGGTTATCGTATTCCCAATCGTCTTCGGCATTGCAAGCTGGCACTTATTCAGCCCTACATGGATGGAATCATCGGCGTGGACCCCGTAGGCACCTGCGGTCCCAGCGCAATCATCCCGATGAGTCCGGACGCCCTTGACACTTTCTCAGCAGTTGACTTTCGCGCATAATGCTGAGGAAGCGGAGAATGACTGACAAATTTTTCAAGGGTAGCATTACTGGACTGCAACGTACCCAACGTTCGGCTTAGATGCAGACCCCGAACCCGGGGAGTGCAGACCTCACTGTACACGTGACACGCAAAGCCCGTTCGCGATCTTTGGAAGACCGACCTGCATAGCTGATGCAGTCGTCGACGGGCTTCGCCGCCTACTGGAGTACCTACTAGATCTCCTTTATGTTTTACTCTATTCAGAAGACTGGTAGACGTTTGGAAAATTTTGCGCTATCTGTTGGGAGAATTAAGTCCCGAGGATCTGGAACCGGCAGATGGGGAACAATCGGATTCTAGGCCCTCGCTTGGTAAGAAGCGAAAAAATTGCTGTGGAACATTCTACTTAGTACATGGCCCTACGACGCACCGCATCCGCTATCAGGCAGTGATCGGCGCATGGTTCAATAGTGGCTATGCCATTTGCATATGCGCGCAGGTACCTTGCATATCGGTTATCCCGCTCTTCTTCCTTCAACGAGGCCTTCTTTTTTTCCTCCTCCTATCCGAGCCGAGTCCGCGGAGAAAGGGGTCAATTAAGACGTATACCATCTTCTCATCGACTTGGGTCACATAATTGGCTATGTGGAAAGTCGGTATGTTGTGTACACGTATTGACAGCCATCGGGAGGCAGCCCAAAGTCGAGTCAAATTCAATCGCGCATACCCTCGGTGATGATTCATTATTGGCATCGGCTATACTCGCTTTTAAATCATCCATGTGTAAGCCATCCGCACATGTATGTACCATGTGATACTTCAGGCTACAGTCAAGCGAAGCTCAGGAACCAGAGCAGGGTCTCCGGCAGTCATGGTGCAGGGGCATAAGCGCGCACAGCCCTTCCGTGTCTACCGGTAGTGCTGATGGCACGCTATTCTGGATCATGGGAAAGTCGAGAATACGATTCTGCAATCCCATCCTTATGTTGTGCGTCTAGCGCGCTGCTGAATCTAAAGCTGCGACTGGGGTGACATTCAGCTGCCTGCGAACACGATCTCCACGTGGACCTGTGCTACTCGCACTCGACCGAAGTGGACGCTGACAGCTTCCAGAACGGCGATGAACTCAAATGAAAAACACGAAGCCCAAGACAAAATTACGTTACACCGAGACTTGGCCTTTTCGTACTGCAAGAATTGTATTGTCCCACCCGCGGTGACACGGCATCGGTCGGCGCCGGCTCGGTTACCTCTTTGCACTGATGCAAGCTTCCACTCCCCTTTTTCCCCCGGCTGCCCCGCAAAGTCGACCACGTTGTTGGTACCTATGCACCCGCCCGCAACCCCACTGCCTTCGCATTACACGGGCACTGCCACACGCCAATGACCCCTTTAGATCCAGATACATCGAAGGGGCAGAGGGGGTCAACATCTGCGACACACAGATCTACACATTTCTGAACCCCAATAAACGTCTTCCCAACATTTCTGCACCAATGCGTTGTAAGTGAGGCTAATACTGCCGTCACAACCCAGGACCTCCAGTAATGTGGCGTAATCTGCCCGCCCCTACCCGCCTCAGTGAGACTGTTGCACAAAGATGCGTACAATGTGTAGCGGTTAGTACTTGTATGTATTCTAGAAGGCTTCGTCTGCTGGTTTACTTATGAGATGACGTCGCTCTTTGATTCGCAACGAGATCATGCAACTTTATCAGTGCACCCCAAGATCCAAGATAAAAATTCCACGGCGTCGGTAATTACTTTTCGCAGAGTATGCCAGCGTTGTACGCGCCGGGTTCTTGCGGAACGTTGCATCTCCAAGCCGTAAGAAAGCCTGTCCCCGTCCTCAACCTTACTGTTTGCTTCAGCGTCAGCGCGTTGGCCTATACTGGTCCGACCCGCAGATTACGGCAAAGCCGTAGAGCCTCTTTGCTCGTGTTGGCGTGATCCATGGCAAGCTGCTTCTCGAACGGGCTCACAATTCTGATTTCTGCAGTTGCTCGAATCTGCAGCTTACAGCTCTGCAGGGATCCGTCGAGTTGGCAACCAAGCACCGGCTACCAGCCGATGGTGCGAAGGTAATACCTGCAACAAGGAAGAGATTTTCAAGGCAGGGGAACCTAAGAAGTTTACATGTTATATACTGGTGGCATGGAGCTAGGTGATTAAACATATGCTAATCCAGATCAGAATGAAACTTGTCTTGATCTCATACAAAACGCGACTAGTCTAACCATTAACGGTGAATTGCACGCGTATTTTCGCGTCCAAATTCTAATCAGCCGCGCCTCGTCTCCACATACCACCATCGATATGAACCCTTCACAGTCCTCCGGCATTTCTTTCTTTCTTTCTCTTTCTCTTTTATTTTGACCTTTCTTTTCCCCTTTCTTTCCCATTTTTATTTTCTCTTTCTCTTTCTTTCTTTCTCTTTCTCTTTTATTTTGACCTTTCTTTTCCCCTTTCTTTCCCATTTTTATTTTCTCTTTCTCTTTCTTTCTTTCTTTGTGGGGCAAGAAGCCTTGCACTGTGTGGCTAGTGTATGTGGCTTATCGCGGGCTCTGGGCGAGATAAGAGGTACATAGGTAATTATCGTGCTATTCCGCAACGTCTGTTGAAGGGATCGGGAAGAAGGGTCGAGAGGAATATCATCCGAGGCCGGCTTGACCACTTCTTACCTAATACACTCGTGAGGCCAGCTCATGCGCTTCGTCGGAACTGATTCCAGGTACGCGCCACAGCAACTCCAGTCACATCAAAAGGTGGGCACTGGATGCTTAGTAACGAGTCCATCTCTTTTGGTAGTGTGGACGCAGTGCTAGGGTGGAGGTTATTGGACCGGATTTCCCGGGTTGGCTTATTTGGTTCGTGAGGCTGGACAACTCATCAGCCCTCGTGCTGGATAAGCCTTGCTCGTCGAGTCATTCACTTCCCACAGGAGTTTTTTCTCTGGGCTTTCAGGTCACACGCCTGTAGTTGGAGCCGTATTAGATGAGCCAGTCAGAGGTCAGCGTGCTGCGAGCCTCCTGTGTGCACGTGAGAGTCGTAGTATCTCTGTTGTAGGCAGCGACTTGTACTCATTCGTTGACAATTCTGGCCAATGAAACGAGCGACATGCTAGGCAGCAGGTTCGTGGCTGATTCGAGCACGCCTCAGCTTGACTGTTACTTGGATGGAGCGTGGTATTTTCCACTGTAATAGACCTGCATGTTATAGTCTTTCAAGGGGGTGCCACCAGTAACGGCCGAGAGCCTCGATCTGGTATAGGAAGTCGGGTATGATTCTTGTAATTAGAATATCGCTTCGCTTATAGGCTAGGCTAGGATGTCTGTATGAAGCTTAAGTGGTCTGCTATCCATATTTAGCACCTCACTCCGAAACACGAATGTGTCATGTGAGTACCTAGAGAACATCATCTAACGTTGCTTGCCTGGTGGGTGGTATACCGTACGGACGGGTATATGCCTATCCAGCTTGGTATAGTGTCTCTGCATCTGCCTGGATAACTGGGCCGTATGAGTCGCTAGGTCAAGCTCCGCATGAGTCATAGGCATAAGACTAGCATACAACCTTGCCTGAACATTAGCAAGTTTAGAGAGTAAGCTCGTTGACAGGTGTCACATCATCGGGGAGAGTAGATAATTTCCAATTTCTATTAGTCCCGCACATACCATACCGTCGAGTCGAGTCAGGGCACGGGGGGAACGTAGTCATCCGAACCCGTCGGTAGTATACATGTCACCTGCCGCTGGGACTGTGTAACGCCTATAAGTTTCCTGAGGTTAGTGTGTAACCCATAATATATAAATTTTTGGATGTAAGTTGGATAGCTCGGTTGAGTCGGTCAGCCTCGATTACCATATTAACACTATATTCCACATGCTGCTTTTTGTTGACTGTGGCCGTCGTTGTATTCAGCCTTGTGGCCATGCACTGAATCAGACAGGTGATGAACGTGTAACTGTAGCTAGGCTAAGAGATGCATATTAGGCAAGGCATCCTATGACTACTTGATCCACTATGGGTCGGTTGTTTATGAACTTGCTGGACTTATAATATAGTATGCAGTCATCTGTAATGTAACTTACGAGAGCGCACACGAGGTTAAGAAGCAACTCTCTGCCTAAACAAAGTGACTGCCAATTGGATATTAAGAACTACGAGCCGTATTACGATGCCGGCCTTATAATTATTCTACGTCTATACTATCTTAGGTCCCATCTTTTCAATAGGCTTGAATTTTCAGCATTTGTACGCTCTAGGATGGAACCTCCAACAAGCTCCCGACCCTCTGATAAACTGATCTCCTGAGAATTCGCATTGCAGCTTGTGGTTTCAAGTTTTTAGTATATAACTTTGGAAGAGAACTAAGTGGTTGTCACATAAAGAGAAGTCTGCATGGCTAGAATGTGAAGCATATCATTTGAAATGATATATCCAAGGTTCCTATCAGAATATGGTGCCTAATGGAAATGAAAGATGTGGTTGGATAGGAATAGTAAAGTCTAAATTAATCACTTTAAGACGGCTAGTAGTCTTGGAAAAGATAGCACACCTTGCCCTTTTGCTCCTACAACTGGGTTATTACTCTTACTTACTCGAGTCATGGTGGCAGGCAATAGCACTAGTGTTGATAGCCGCTCTTGGGAGGTCTATGGTTGCGAGCACTCTACGTAGATTAGACTTCCACTTTAAACGTCGATAAAGCTACAACCTCACATCTGAATCCTCAACACGTTTGCTCATAGTCCACGGGTATTTTCAAGAGTTGCTCACAGCCATAGAACTTATGCAACGTGAAATAGACTGTAAACCAAAGTATAGGAGGCTTTGTAAACTATTTCCGCTAATCTCTTAGCTGAGCCAGATGTTATGTCTAAATATTCGAGAACGAGAGGGCTTGAAGGAATTGGGAAAATGCGTAAAATCATCTGACATGTATGAACTAATTACGATACCGAATTCATAACCGTTGCCACATGCCTAGCTCCAACCTCTATCAGAAAAACGTATAGCATCACCAAAAACAGTTGTACTACTACTACGACAGTTCAATAACAGAGGCCTACAAGAACGTGTGCCACGTCGACCCATTCAAACATACAGGTTCCTCATCGTAGTTACGACTGATATACGACCTCCTCATATCAGATAGGAACAAACGAATATCATAAGACATCACTGCAAAACCCCATGTATGGCAACATGTTATGCAACGACTACCCTGTCTACTTTCACCTAGTCAAAAGGATCGTGAGTCATCATCTCGACAGACCGAAGTGAGCCACATACCCGTATCACCGAAAACGCTTGTCAACGGAGTAAAGGAACTATTCTACCGTCTAGCTCCTACGCCCGTATCATGGGATGATTGGTAATTCAATATGTTAGACGTTCGCTGGGCAGAGAAACGTAATTGACCCAAAAGAGTACGTGATCACGTGTATAGACCTATTACGAACGGTCGTCTCTACGGAGATTACACATGCATGCATCCGGAGAAAACAACCAAGACTTCACTACGTGGATAAGATAACTGACCATATTGATCGAATTAAGCATGAGAACATTATTACATTGGTCATCTGGATCTTGAATGGCGGGCGGAATAAAATTCCATGGCCTCTCTCCGGATGCATGCCGACCGACAGGCCAACCGAACAGAACGCAAGTCAGAATTGGGGAGATGTAATCAAATTTACTAGCAAGCTCAGGATGCAATGTGTGACGTATCGGGACTAATTGACATGCACGACACAATCACAGGCAGCAAGGAGGACGAGACAGAGTGCTTCCGTGTGTTCGTCGAATTGATTATGTCTCGATGGACCAATTCCATGTAGTAGACCCCCTTATCCCGTATGGTACAGTGAACACCCTAAACGCAGAACCCTATTCCGTGACCATCGTGCCAACCGCAGTGCAAGTAGTGTTTGCGGCAATCGAGAAAAAATGACTTCATAACAGACGTGAAAACCCCCTTCCCAGGACCGAAGATTTTGATGGCTTAACCACCGAAACCGTAGAGGGTGCGGCCTTGTCGCTTCAGAGCGTAGACGACGTCCAGAGAGGTGACGGTCTTGCGCTTGGCGTGCTCGGTGTAGGTGACGGCATCACGGATGACGCCCTCGAGGAAGGACTTGAGGACACCGCGAGTCTCTTCGTAGATCACTGTAGAGTGGACGCGTTAGTGGATGGACGCGTCGGACGCGACTGGACAAGGATAACTTACTGGCTGAGATACGCTTGACACCACCACGACGGGCGAGACGTCGGATAGCGGGCTTGGTGATACCCTGGATGTTGTCACGCAAGATCTTGCGGTGGCGCTTGGCGCCGCCCTTGCCGAGGCCCTTGCCACCTTTTCCGCCTATTCGGGATGCGTTAGCAATGGTGATGCGATGAGGCCAAGGCTAAAATGAGGCTGCGCGATGCTAGGCATAGCTGAATAGAAGGGTAGATACTTACGTCCAGTCATCTTGAATGAGGTTAAGTGAAGTGTGGTATGTGGTTGGGTTGTGTTGTGTTGTTGAGTTGATTGATGCAGCTGGTGCGGATGAGGCTGAGATGCAGGCGGGATGTTTGGGAGTTGAAAAAGTAGAACGTGGGGAAGGGTCCCGGGTTTAAATAGGAAAGTTGCGGCGCGGGACCGGTAGCTCGAAATCAGATCAGCCTAGGATCAGCCTGGGATTTGACGCGAACTCGTGCCTTGATCAGCCCCGGTTTTAAAAATAAGAAAGGCGCCGGCCAATCAAAAAAAGGATAGATAAGTGCTCTGCAGCAGTTACAGCGCGTGCAGCAATCGCCGAGCTAATCCCAATCAGTACCTTTTCAGGTAAAACCTTAAGTTCATTAACCAATCATTAATCTGCGTTCTCTCCCTTTTGGTACTGAACTTTAATACGCATCCAGTGGTCAGTGCATAGGTGCGAACGAATATCGTCGTGTGCACTTTGATAACTGAAACTAATGCATCTTTAATGCGTTATTAGGGCTGACGATGGTTTCAAGAAGCCTCATCTAGCCCTTGCTCAGCGGTTTACACCTGTATTCTAGGTAGAAATGCACTGTTGCATGCCACCATGCTGTATTTATTTCTACACCTTAGGCACGGTGTACGGCAGCGTATAGACATCTAAAAATCAAATACGTAGGTACGACTTTATTATAATCTGACCAATTAAAAAGCCCATTCAAGTTTGCCACTTAATATACTGTATTTCAACGGCATATAATCAATGTAATATCCTTTCAGAAGGAGATTTGCTATTTCAATAGTAGTAGATTTCAATAGTACCCCACTTTTAGAGGTCTTTTTTCGCTGATTGGTCAGATCTATTGAGCTGCCATGAGTATTCGCAAGCTCCTCTTTGCCTCTATTCAATGATCTTTACTTTATTGATCTTTACTCAATCGATTGAATTCGTTACCATGGCTTGCTTGCGCTCCAATATACTCTTGACAACATCGTGAGCAGATAAGCCTCTCCCTGCGCCTCCCCGACGGCCTCCTTTGCTACCCCTGCCACGTAAACCTCCCTCGAACCATCAACTCTATTCGAGCCAGCAGCTTTCAGGATACCAAAGCCGTGCGTACGAGAGAAGAGCAAGAGAGACTAGTACACCTCCTCCCAGGAGCTCGCAGGAGGGCCTCCCCCAGGGCCTCCCCCAGGGCCTCCCCCAGGGCCTCCTTCGAGGGGATCTTGAATATCCATCCAGGAAGGTGCATTCAAGAAAAGACGTACAGATACAAGAGTCATACGAAGGAGAGGTAACTCGGAAAGCAACAGTGGCGATGGCCCAAGAGCCAGGAAAGAGTTCAATTGAAATTGCAAGAGTCAATTCGAAAGAGAAGAGGTTAGAATTAGAGAAGGAGCTCCTGGCAGCTCATGGCAGCTCAAAAGATATGACCAATCAGCGAAAAAAGACCTCTAAAAGTGGGGTACTATTGAAATGCAGTACTATTGAAATAGCAAATCTCTTCAGAAGGTACATGCACGCTGTATCGAAGTTAAGTACAGAGGTACACGGGGTGCAGTTTCCAGCTTTAGTGTGCGATATCTCACGTTGCAGAGGCTGTTTGCACTGGAAGCTGTTGCAATTGCCATATTATGCACCTAAGGTTATCGGTCGCAATTAATGGGAAGGTGTACGTACCTGCAGTTATTTCCTGATTGGACTATTGAACGTTACAAAAGTGGTAAAGCTCCTGGAAATTCTGGGGTCAGGTCGCCGAGTGCACCCAATCAGAAATTAGCTGGGTCTTGGATGGCAACAAGCCTTCGAATTTCCCACCTAAATCCTTTGCGATTTTCGACAGCAAAACGCACCCCTGTCTCCCGCCCGAAAAATAATCAACAACACCCAACCTAAATCAGGCGTGTTTTTGAATTTTCTGACGCACTGGCCATCTGATTCTGATCGATCCGCAGGCGACCGCTTTCCTCGCACCTAATCAGCCAGCGGCAGAAACCGCTCCAACAAAGTATTTAAACCAAGTCCCCCCACCCCTCCTCCAATCCTTTCTCTCTTCTACATCTACAACCCACACTCTCCTCATCCGCCTTCTCAACCATCAACAAACAACCATCAATCCATCAACTTTCATCAACCACATCATCACCAAACAACCACTCAACATCATCAGCAATGGCTCGTACCAAGCAGACCGCCCGCAAGTCCACTGGTGGCAAGGCCCCCCGCAAGCAGCTCGCCTCCAAGGCTGCCCGCAAGTCCGCACCCTCCACCGGAGGTGTCAAGAAGCCTCACCGCTACAAGCCCGGTACCGTCGCTCTTCGTGAGATTCGTCGCTACCAGAAGTCGACCGAGCTTCTGATCCGCAAGCTCCCCTTCCAGCGTCTCGTAAGTCATCAATCCATCTAACATCACCGATGCATCGCCTTCACGTCATTTGACGCGTTGGCGCTGCGGTCGCATCTACTCTACGCGCTTTCCCCGCAACGCGCTCATCAACATCATGCTAACGCGATATGAAACAGGTTCGTGAGATTGCCCAGGACTTCAAGTCCGACCTGCGCTTCCAATCTTCGGCCATCGGCGCTCTCCAGGAGTCCGTCGAGTCTTACCTCGTCTCTCTCTTCGAGGACACCAATCTGTGCGCCATCCACGCCAAGCGTGTCACCATCCAATCGGTCAGTACCTACAAAGCAATCTACCCTACTGATACACATACTAACAGCTCCTACAGAAGGACATCCAGCTCGCCCGTCGTCTCCGTGGTGAGCGCAACTAAGCAGTCACTGCTTGCGTTCTCTAGTCAATTTGGCGGATGAAGGGGTTTTGGTGGGGGCGAATGTTGCCCTCTTATGATACTCACAGGGATGGCATGATGACTCTGGCTTCACAAGGGAAAGGTTAATTACGGCGTTTTGAGAGATTGCGTTGCCTTTTGCACGACGAACATGGATTGTACATCAGTGATAAGCAGTAGCCAATTGCGCTGCGATACTGAACACATGAACCTGAGCTTTTAAAATTACTTCCTGTCTTCATTACTGCTGCTGTGACTTGCTCATGCGACCGTATTCGCTGACGCCCTTGCTGCCTGGCGCATCACTAGAGATAAACATTGAGCGCGACTGATAGCCAATTTATTGCAGCGCCTCAGTGGACCGACGTAGTATGGTCGTAGTAGCACCACACGGGGCCTTCGTACCTCACTATCCTCCATTGTATGGTTCATGAACACTATCGTACCTATGTTCAAAAATTGATGTTCCATATTCACACCAACAAGTCTGAGCCCATCGAAGTCCACATCTCTGCTGTCGCACATTTGATACCAATTAACCAAGTAGCCGTGCATATGTTCATATGGCTTGTAAACCAAATATCTTTTAGTAAGTGAAGAATGGATTCGGCGATTCACGATCGTGCTCTGTGGCGTTTTCTCCAGGCACCCATGAAAAAGAGTCACGCGCGCAAATCCTGGGGATTCTCATGTGCACACTTGCTACGACATCACATAGTAGAACAAACACTACGGTACCCAGGCCTGCGAGGTAAGAATATATGACTCCTTTAAAGACAGTCCTACTATTCGGGTTTAAAGTGAATTCTACCCAAGACCGGAGATAATGTCCCTGGTTTCGTGGACTCGGGGCTTGCCACATCTGGCCGGACATTGATCGGAGTCTGCGCTGCTGGGCGGCGTGTACGATTTGGAGTAAAGTTCCAGCTGAGTCGCAGCGAATCGACGCCGTCTGCTGCCGGACTTTTACTCAGGTAGTTAGCTACAATTCCCTTAGTTAGCGCTTATGTGCGTAGATGTCTATAGACTGAGTGATGAGAAATGGCGTATTACTACTTCTATCTCTATAGCTGGTTTAATAACTATGCGTATTTTACTTTCTGGTAGTTGGTGGTATGCTGAGGATTTATAAGATCTTTGCATCTATATGTATGCCTTCTCGCTGGTTGAGTTGCTTAATATCTCTATGCATTCCTTACTATTAGGGACGACTATAAAATGAACTTGAAAGCAGAGTAATCGACTTAATGAGAATATACCTGCAGTCAGGTTTACACAGCGACTTCATGTCCAACCTAGACCTTGGAAGCTCGAATTCAAGCCTCCCCTATTGTCATCCGTCGATAAGTTCAGCGCTTTTCTCTTAATTTACCCAGGTATACAGCTCTACTAGAGACGCAGAGCGGTGACAGGTTATGTGTCAATATCCTACTATTCGCATTGACTCATAACTCTGAGTTTAAGGAAACGGTTTTGTATTATCAAAACTCGCAAAGCATTTTTACTATTCACATACGATAGCGAAGGCACATCGAACTCCAAACCGGATCGAAGAACTCCCATACACCTATTTTGAGCCCTTTGGTGTCACAGTCACAGCCTCCGCCCCTCCTCAAGCCAAGTGGTTCTTCCCATTCTTCGGATGCGCCCTGGTGAGAACGTCGAAGGCCCCGGTACCAATCTTGCCAAGCTGTCCCATGACGATTCGGCTGCTGGGCGTGCTAAGATCATCCCAGTCTCCATCGAGAATAGCGTCTTTCAAGAAAGCCAGCGTAGTCTCGAAACTCATCTTTGTGAACGGACTAACATTGCCCTTCAGTCCATTGCGATTGAATGGGGTGAATCCTCCGTTCCTCGTCATGTAGTCACCGATGAGGTTAAGATGACGCTTGTCGACACTGATACCGTGACCCTCGAAGACTCCTCCCAGTTCTCGAATGATGCTGCTGCGTGCTGCCTCGACGCCGTACACCCGGAGCACCTCTGCAATATCGTTCGTCTGGATCCTGTTGGGGTTGATGAAGTCGCCGTACTTTTGCATGGCACGGAGATTGACACCTTCAGTATGGATTACCGACCTCTCTTCTTCATTCCCGGTCTGCAGGTTGACGACCTTTTCTTTAGCCACAAACGTACACGTGCGAATGCCCTCGATTTGTTGGATAAGCGTCTTCCGCACCGCGTCTTGGACAATGCTCAACATGAGGAGTTTGGGTATGTTGGCGTCGTATTCGAGTGTGAAATCACACCACTCTCCCTTCTCCTCGTCGCATTCAAAGCGGGATACGACTGGGGCCCTCTCCTTGACGCGGTTCTCGCGTGAACCCGCCTCTTTGCGACGGCTTCCATCCTCATCTTCGTCGTCGCTCGGTGGTGGTGGACTACCACCAAATCCTTCGTCCTCGGGTTCGTCTTCATCCTCAGGCGACGCCTCACGCTCTAAACGTCTCTGGATCTCGTCGTCTTCGTCGTCGTTCGCGCCGTAAGAGACTGCTTGTGCTCGGTTTGCGCGTTGCTTGGCGTTTGTCGCGTCGTCATCATCGCCCTCGTCATCGTCATCATCTTCATCACGAGCTACGGCATCGGGATTGCCCGACGCCATCTCCACCACTCCAGCCTTAACACCAACCTCGGGTACTGCGCCACCTTCTTGAGCGGTTTTTGCTTTGATCTCTTTCCTGATTAATCTTTCCAGCACGGGTAGGAAGTTAACCTCCAAGCTTTCAAGAACGTCCGAAACATTAATCGCGTACGTCTTTGTGTATTCTTCGGAGGGGAAAAAATCGAGATGAATATCGAACATCTTAGCTAAGCGGTAGCCGACACCTTTGCCGACGCGTTCCTTCACTGTCGCCTTATCGAGCACGTGAGCGAGTGGGAGAATACTAATCGCCTTCGCAAACGTCTCGCCGTCCTCCTCCGACAACTCCTCGTTCAGCAGCAGCGTCATGGAAGGTGTGGAGATATGGTCACTGGCTGTCATGAGAATTTCTCTCAGACGAGGAATACCGAGAGTAACGTTCTTAGCAGAGTGCCCAGCCAAATGGAAAGTATTCAATGTCATTTGAGTCGAGGGTTCACCAACAGACTGGCCGGCAACGATACCCACTGCTTCGCCAGGCTCCATTAGTGAGTTGAGATACTTTGAATAGAAGAGCTTCTCCGCGTATTTGCGAGGAATGAGCAGGGCACCCGAGTTCTTCTCGCCTTTCTCGTCTTTCTTGCCTTTTTCCTTGATTAGACCATCCTTGTTGCTTTTGATGTATTCGGTGACCCTTTCATAGAACTTCTCTGAGGCAGCGAATGCATGACGGTTGGGATTAAGTTCGGTATGAATAGGATCGGGTCCATTCGGATCGTTCATCTTGGCGTGCTTGACAGCTTTCTTTTGATACTTCTGAGCAAAGTCCTTAGACTCATAGATCTCTTGTTCCCATCCTCTCTCAGCGATTCCAAGTCGATCAACTTGGGATATCTGATTGCGTAGTACGAAGCCGAAATCATTCAAGTACTTCTGCTTAGTGATGTCTAGACCGTCTTCGCCGTACAAGAACTGAATCATCGATCCGTCGGCATCTCTTACCGACGAATCGTAAGAGACCTTCAAGCCTTCCATTCCCTTGATAAGACATCTCTGCAGATAACCTGATCGGGATGTTTTCACGGCTGTATCAATAAGACCTTCTCGTCCAGCCATGTGATGGAAGTAATATTCTTGAGGTCGAATGCCAGTCAAGAAACGATTCACGATATAGCCGCCTGCTCGTACACTGGTTTCGAAGGGGCGGAAACACGGCAACGATTTGCCGCTAACCATAAGAGGCACCCTCCTGCCTTCAAGAACCTGTTGACCAAGGTTGCAAGAAATCAGATTTGCGTTGACAGAACTTCCCTTAGCACCAGACGTCGTCATCGACTGCATCTGGTTTTTGGGGAACTGCTTCTCAAGCCCTGATGGAAGACAGGCTACGGTGATTTCGCTAGACAGGCCGCCTGATTTTTGATTCATGATGCGGTCTAGGCCTTCTTGCTTAGAGTCATCGCGCATAACCTCCTCTAAACGCTCCAGTAATAGGGGGTCCGTGCTGGTAATATCAGACCGGTCACCTAGACTAACGTATGTTGCGGCGGCCTCGAGGCCGATATGGTCCGCGGCCTTCAACTTCTCTCTGCGCGTCTGTTCACCCTGAGGAGTGAGCCTCAAATCATCCATACCACAGCTGAACGCGCGCATAGCGAGATATCGAGTGAGAAGACGACCTAGACAGCTGAGCAATTTAGCGGCAAGTTCAGGGCCCCAAATCTCGTGGATTGAATGTATAAAGCCACCGCCGCTGGGACCCAGCTGCGACTTGTCGAGGATTCCAGAAATAAATTCGCCATCGCAAAAGAAGACATCGCCTTCTTCGGTGAACTTTCCCCAAGCGGTTCCCTTTACTTGTGATTTCCCGGAGAGCCAGAGATCACCAGCGCCCGCCGGCTTCATGTTCTTCAAGATGGTTGTAATAACCTGTTTTCCAGTCCAGCGCATAGCCGGTTTTAAGATGGTTGGCGGCACAAGTTCAAGCCTCTCAGATGCAATATGGCCACTCTCGGGTCGTAGCGCACTGTATATAAGTTGGTGGTATGCACCTTTATCGAAGAAGGTGTCTTTATTGCAGAGAGCTACCGAGACGGACAAATGGTCCTGAATCAGACCTCGGAGGGGTTTTCCAGCGGTGGCAGAGAGGTATTGATGGTCGGTGTCAGCGATTTGCAAAGCTTCCGCACGAGCGAGCTCGTTCTGCGGGAAGTGCATGTTCATCTCATCACCATCGAAATCTGCATTGTATGTATTGCAGTTTGCGTAGTGCATACGAATCGTCTTTTCCCCAGGAAGGACCCTAGCTCGGTGACCCATAATGGAGGGCTTGTGGAGGGTAGGCTGACGATTCATCAACACCACATCGCCATTTCCGAGATGGCGGTGGACTTTCTTGCCTTTCACTCCGGCGTATTCCTGGCTAGTCGGAGCAAGAAGTTGGTTGGCTAAAGCAACACGGGCATCAACGGGTTTATTCTTCAGATTAATAATTTGCCCGTTCTCGTTTTCGATCGCTGCGGCACCAGGCCACTTATCGACGCCGTTGATGACGGCTTGTTGCATCTCCCTGAAGTTATGGCTCGTGACTGGCTCGGGGTAAGTTAATTTTTTGGCAAAGACTGGCGGGACCCCTATTTCGCTAGTCTCAATATTCGGGTCTGGGGAAATGACACTTCGAGCGGCGTAGTTCACACGCTTCCCCATCATGTTCTTTCTGAAAAGGCCTTCTTTCTTCTCGAGCTTTTGCTTGATACCATCCTCATTTCTCTTCCCAGCGGCGCCGCGGATCGGATTTCTATCCCTATCAATAAGGGAGTTAACACAATCCTGAAGTTGAATGCACGCTTCATGCATTTCAGATATATCGCGTCTTCGGGTTGTTGAATCGGTGTCCTTTCCATATTGCGAAATATCCTTGTGGATCTGGGCGATTCGAGAGCACGACGCAAGGATTTGCTTATAGAGTGAGTTTTGCTGGTTCTCCGCAACTGCTCCGTCGCCCAGCCTGGCTTCTGGGCGATACTTGTTAGGCGGAACAAGCACAGTTTGTATGAAGAAATTGTCAGCGGGAACTTTCTTTTTGAGAGGTCTTGAGTTGTAAACCAGACTCATTACCTCTTGTTCTTTTTCAAACAAGAGCTGTAGCCGAGCCTGAACTTCCATCGAGTTGACATAACGTTGTCGAGGTTTAACTTCTGCGTTCTTCTTTGTTTCCTTGACCGTACCATCGCCACCCGACATGATCACATCACCGTTTTCATCGAGCTCTTCACCCTCTCCTTCCTCGTCCTCATCGGTTTCTTGTTCAATCTCCCCTTCGCTCCACGGCAGATCGATATCGGCAATTCCCTCGTCGGTCTCATAACTGCGCTTTTTGGCTACATCTGCCTTGGCTTTCCGCTTCAAAGCCAAGGCGTCTCGGTGCTCCATGTTGCGCATTGCCATCTTGGCTTCGTCTTTGGCACTGAGGGGCTTCTCGAATATCTTAACGAAACGGTCTTTCCTGAAGCTTGGCGATATGGCCTGGCAGGTAGCGCACGCCCTGCCTTTGGTCATTTCTCTGAAGAAGCTCTTGAGTACTTCTCTCCTAGCTTCCGATGCGCCTTCATGCTTGCCTGTTCTGATATCGGCAGTCCCCAGTCTATGACTTTTCAGGGTTCTCTGGGTATACGCCTCTCTCATGCGAACCAACTTGTCGAGAGGCGAGCTTTCCTCGCCCTCGGAAAGATTTTCATCTTCTACTTGTATGTCGGCGGTCTCGGCTGTGATGTCGTCTAGATGATTGGCCGCATCTATAAGACCAAACTGGAGGAGTCGCAATTTGCATGCGACAAGGCCGATATCAGCCCGTCGCATTCGAAAGCGGAAACAGTATTGACATTGGGCTCGGAGCAATCTCAAGATCTGGTCCATGAAGACCGGATGATACACCGGCACGGGAAGATCGATGTGACCAACGTGGCCTGGGCAGCTCTGTTGCGTAAGGTTACATGTTGTACAACTACGGCAATTGTATTAGTATGCGACGCAAAACAACTTGTTCATATCCTACATACACCGAGTCTCCCCAAGCTCCAAGCGCAGGATCGTAAAGACCGCCAGGTATCGGGTTCAGGAGACTGTCGAAGGTGGTCGGGTTCTCAATCCTTTTCACTGAAATAGCCTTGATTTCGGCGGGAGTAAGGAAGTCGAAATCAACGCTGTCGATCGCCGACGATATGGGCTGTGAGACGTTCATGGCTGACAGAGCTTTGCCTCACAGCCGAGCGCAATGTCCTATTCACTTCTTATTGAGCCAAGAACCGCAAACGCTAGAGTTCGTGTAGAGTCGAGGCGCTCTCGGCAAACTCTATCAATTCATGGCTTTGCGCTCTTCTGGTGTTATATCGACGGCTGGACGAGCAGAGCTGCTTCGAATGGGTTTTTAGTGGGGTTGGTGGATTGCTAACAAAATTTGGAGCTCGAACTTTTTAGCGGTCGCGAGAGGCAGAAACGGGTGTTCACGTGACATTGCTTATCTTTATCATCGAATTCTTTATCGTGTCTTATGTAACCGCGGTAAGCTGTTTAGGTACATTGGACTTATGCATTGTGACACAAGCAAAGACGAACATTGAAAGCGCCGGACTACATAGCTGCCGATCAGCCCATCCTTTTGTCCTTCACGAACATGAGAGACGTATGCCGATAGATACGGAAGAGACTAGACACAGGACCAATTCGCCGTTCCTTATCTGTTTACGCAGTCGAGGCAGGTAGCTTGACTGCATCAGGCTCTCGTCGCCAGCATCGTATCTTACAGCCGCTATATTGTAGCCCATCAATCAGATAATCGGACAACGCTCTCTCTCAAACGGCCATTGTCCATACTATAAGTTGTACTTCTAATAGCCTCTGATGGATCGACACGGCTCGCCCGGTCTTGGGCCACGCAATGACGCATCTCGAGTACAAAAGCCGGACTCGGCCGCCGACAAGGCAGCAAAGCTCGCCGCGCTGAAGGCACGCGTATCGGCGGCTATAGGAACCACAAAGGCGAAAGGTGGACTGAACGTCGGCCTCCACCCGGCGCTGGAGGATATCGGGCAATGGAAACCCGGCGGCAGCAAGGCCAACGATTCGAAATCGAGCTTGAGCTCGCGGTCGCGTAACGATGGGAGCAAGGCCCAGCCGAAGAAAGCCCTCGACCTATCCGGCTCGTCGCAAGAAGAGATAAAGAGCAACCCGTACTTCGACGCGAACCTAGGCGCTCCCAGCGTAAAGCCACGGCAGTCCCGGCACCTCGTATTCAACCAGAAGGGCAAATATATCCAGCAGGCAAACGCTCTACGGCGGCAGGCGGCCCTCGAGGAACTGAAGAAGAAGATTGCGGCGGGGACGCGGAAGGTCGGCATAGACGAGGACAAAGACGTCGAGAAGAACTTCTTGGTCGAAGCACCGCCCGAGATCGAGTGGTGGGACGAAGGCTTGGTTGACGGCAAGAACTACGATAATATCGAGGAACCCAGATATCTTAAAATCGACACGGAAGATTCTATAGTCACTCGATATATCCAACACCCCGTCCCCATCGAACCGCCGCAGGACAAGAACATCCCTCCGCCGAAACCCATGTACCTCACCTCCACAGAACAAGCCAAGCTGCGTCGCCAACGCCGAATGGCAGACCTGAAAGAGGAACAAGCCAAGATCAGGCTCGGTCTCGTGCCCGCGCCGCCGCCCAAGGTGAAGAAGGGCAACCTGATGCGCGTGCTGGGCGAGGAAGCCGTCAAGGACCCCACGGCCGTCGAAGCGCGCGTGAACAAGGAGATAGCGGACCGGCACGCGAAGCACGTGCAGGCGAACGAGGAGCGCAAGCTGACCAAGGAGCAAAAGCACGAGAAGCTCGCAACGAACCAGGAGAAGGACGCGGCCAAGGGCCTGCGCATGCTGGTCTTCAAGATCAACAGCCTGGAGAACGGCCAGCACCGGTACAAGATCAACATCAACGCGGACCAGCTGGCCCTCACCGGCCTCGTCATCATGCACCCCAAGCAGAACCTCGTCATCGTCGAGGGCGGCGAGTGGTCCATCAAGCACTACAAGAAGCTCATGCTGAACCGCATCAACTGGGCCGAGAACCTGCCCTCCCGCGAGAAGGACGCGCACAACGAGGCGCTCAAGCAGTGGCTCAAGGCCGAGAACGAGGACGGCGGCCTCAAGGACCTGTCGGAGAACCAGTGCAAGCTCATCTTCGAGGGCGAGATCAAGTCCCGCGCCTTCAGGAAGTGGGGCAGCAAGGTCTGCGAGACGGACAGCGAGGCTCGGGAGGTGCTGTCCAAGTCGAAGCTGGAGAACTTCTGGAATCTGGCCAAGTCTACCAAATGAGTTTACTTGTCATTCCATAGCTGGGTTGCGTGCTTTGGGATAGGGATATTGTAGTAATTATAGTTACGACGATTTAATATTCACCAATTGCGAAGTGATTTTGGTTCAGTGCAATTACAACTGTATTAGCTAGACGCCTTGCGGTAGAAGGAATTCCCGTGGGTTGCTTTTCCTAAACTCCCAGCGATCCCAAAGAAAACGGATTGCCCAATCTACTTTCCTGGTCTACTATACACGAATCCGAATGTGTAATCATCGAACCGCTATCAGGCCCCATCAAGCTCCATCATGCCCTCATCGAGGTCATCGTCGTCCATATCGTAATCGTCATCGAAACTCTGCATTGCCTGGGCTCTCTGTAGAGCCTCAACGGCCGCATTATCGTCCTGCAGTTCTCTAATCCTCTCCTCATCCACCTTCCTCTGGTGCTCCTTGAGGTCCTCGAGACTCCACATGCTAATCCCCTCCTGGTCCTTAGCCTTGAAGGGCCGCGCCATGTCTCGCAGGAACCGCTTCGCCGTGATCACCGCCATGTCGGTGCTCAGGTTGCTGTCGACGTCCAGCATGGCCTGGTTGATCCATTTGGGCAGCTGTAGCCGCTTCTTCTGGAAGCGGCGGTCGGCCAGCACCATGATCCCGTAGTCGTCTTTGCCTCGGAGCACGCGGCCGAGGCACTGCGCGGCGTGGCGCATGGCGTCGAAAGACAAGAAGTCGTTCTCTCGAATCCGGTAGGTCTCTCGCAAGAATTCCAGCCTGGCCTTGAGGATACGTGACTCGGTGTATTGGAATGGCACGCCGATGCACAGCACAGTTCGTCCGTACTGGTGATCGAAATCGATACCTTCCGAAACTTTGCCGCGAGCGACACAGAGGAGTACCGCGCCTCTACCGTTGCAGCAGGCCGTGCGGTATGTTTCGAGCGCAAGGGAAGTCTCTTGGGCATCAGGGGTCTCAACCAAGATCAACTTGTACTTCCAGACTTCGTCCAGAATACCCATACCCTGCCACATACTGATGATTGACTCCATGTATAAATACGAGGGAAAGAACACAACCATGCCGTCAGGCGTGATTTTAGCAAACTCCGTTAGGAGGTTTCCGTAGTTGCGGACCACGCTGGGCTCATTTCTAACCGTGAAACTGGTAGAAATGGTGGCTTGGTCGCTACCTCGGGTGACGATCATGGGTAAGAAAGACTTTCTTGCTAAAGTCATGGTATAGGACTCTTGGACGACTGTTGTGAAGCCCAACATTTTTGGATACATCTCTAAGGGAGATATAGTACCAGAAGTGATGATGACGGAGCTAAATCTATCGAAAACAGGCTTGATTGCTATCGCTGCATCGAGGCAGGTGAAGTGTAAGACTGGGTTGGGCACTTCAGCAGTGTCGGACTCGAACGGCTCAAGAATTAGCAGGAATCCTTTCTCATAGGTAGCGACTAGGGTCGCAAATGTGGCTACTTCTTGAAGCGGCTGGTAGTCTTCGATGTTGGTCAGCTCGAGTGTCCTCACGAGCGACGTGAGCCTCTCAGCGCAGAATCGCAACGGCTTCTTTTCGATGAAGGTATGTTCTTTCAGATGGGCTAGGAAAGATGGGGGCGTTTCCGAAATAACCTGTCGAACCTTCATTCGAGTCTTGAGATACTCGATAAACCGTTTTAAGAAAGCCGTGAAATGCTCGGCTCTCCGGATATTTCCAGGGACCGCCTCCTTTAGCAGATCGTCAGGTAGGACTGGGTTGGCCATGAAAGTGTCCTCCTGGCGAGCTTCGTCGGCGTCCCGAAGCCCCTCGACCAGCTTTTGGTATTCATTCTCCAGCTGCTCTCGATCCGTCTCTTTCATCTGGCCAATCTTATTCTCTAGATTCTGGGCACCTCTCGTAGCCCTCTCCAGGGACTTCTCTGTGATATCAGTACTTAAGGACTCGATACAGACATTGTCTATGTTGTGAGCTTCATCGAAGACGACAATGCAGTCCTTTGAAAGATCCTTCGACACTCGCTCTGCGATTTTCGGATCTAGCAGGTAATGATAAGAGTAGATGATGACGTTGCAATATTGCATCTATAGCACGCAGGGTGAGCTTCAAGTTCCTAGATGGTTCACGATGAGGGATTTGCAGTAGAGAATGCTTACCATCCGTCTTGCAGTGAAATACGGGCACTGCTTGTGTTGCTCGCCATATCGTAGTAGACCGTCAAGAGTCCACACGCCGTTGGGAACAAGGTTATGGGGTTCCAAGAGATCTAGGTTGTCGTGATAGATGCAGGTCTCGACGCTCTCACCCCTATCCTTCTTCTCTTTGACGAAGCCGGCAGTTAGGCTACGGCATCGAGCATCCACGACGGCACCACTCTTTTCCCTTTTGACAGAAGGGTGCAAGCAGAGGTTCTTTCGACTGGTTAGGCCGAGTCCACGGAATTCTTCTACGTGGCCAAGCTCCTCCGCCCTGAACTTCATCAGGGCTTTGAGTTCCGCTAGTGCTTTTTCGATCTCGGACATGGTACGCGAGCAGTAGATCAGCTTTCGGTGCTCGGGGTAGTGTTGTTGATAGGCGATAATGAGTGAAAGCAGCGACACAGTCTTGCCAGTGCCCGAAGGCATTTCCAGCACACAGTGGCCGCCGGCATCGAGAGTCTTTTTCAGGTCACACATATACGCATACTGCTCGGGATATATACGTGGATACGGGAAGAGGACCGGGAGATCGTCGATGAAGAATTTCATTTTGGCGGATTTTTAATTGATCGTGACGATGCGAAGACGAGATAATTAAAGTCAGGACGCTCAAACCTCGATAATTATCTTGGCAGGTGTTTGATACGGCCGCTGGTAAATAGAGAACGGCTTTCTTCAATCTTTTCAGTTGCGACGTTGAGATTTACGCGTGAGTCAGGTGGCGGCTGCATGCTCAGGCTGCCCTAAGCCTTCCTCCAGCTGTTTTCTTTATTATATGCTCAAATCGGCATGGTATATAGTACGGTAAAAGGAGGTAAATATTCAGTACTTTCCACTGAATAGCTTACCTTAGGTACCTTAAACTCTTTATGAAGATTGAAGATCAAGACCAGCCTCGCGGTTGAGGTTGCTGGGCTAACGTTTGCTACCGGATAAGATAAGCTAACGGAATCTTATCGCAGCGGTGCCATGCAGCTATCGGCATCATGCACGTTTCCGACATTCAATGTGAACTGTGATTACATAATCTCCTCTACAATTGTAATTGGGCATCTTAGACAATCAATCAATATCGAACGAAACGATCATCGAGCGTTCACCTCCCATTCCTCTTCAGACACTTAATCTCATACTGCAACGCATCTCTAACTCGAAGCGACTAACTGCATATTCCTTGTGATCTAGTTGGTTAGAGCCAACGTCACCTCTGTTGGTTGTTGGTTACCTGTGTTAATGTGAGACCCACAATGGCCCTTGGTAATTGATCTTGTTGGCCTCTGTGAGAAGTCGAGAAGTGTGTAAATGGCATGTAGGTATCCACGACATCAGTTTCATACAACGAAACTAGATCATAATGCCAGATGATCGATTGACCGCCACTGCATTTCCGTCAGCTTTATACTTCAAATGATCCCGGCTGGCCGAATTGTTCTAACTCCTATCGTCGGCGCTGACCCGGTATCATTTCGACCAATTCGACCAACTCCACGAGCTCGGTGGATTGAAGTCGCAATAAGCTTTTAGGCTTGAGTTGTGCCCCGGAAACGTAGATCTACAGCTTGTGACGCCGGGATGAGCCGTACATCGACAGGACGGCAGACAAATCCGCCGGGTCTGCTGGTCTATCATAGGAAGAGGTGACCCGACGGCGCGGACAGCTCGTCCCGAAAGCGTTTTCCATCACCCATGGTGTTGGGTTGGGGTCCTTACATCAAGAACCAGATCGTCGGGATACGGCACGGCTCACCAACCTGATCTTTATTCCCGCTTCTTCATTATAAAAGTGTCGAGAGAGTAGGAAAGGTTTTTGAGGAAAAGAAAAAAAAATCCGACTTTGAATTATTGTCCGAGTGCGGTCGGCAATCGGACTCCAGAGACGGAGTATTCTGTCCGAGGGACACTGGACCGATTTCCTTGTCCGATCTCGCGACCGAATTGGCCCGAAGATATGCGTAGCGATATTAAACATGTACCCATCAGCTCTTCAGCCTTAGCCTTACCTGCATTGCTATTTTGAGATGTTACACGGCGTATCTGCCCATTCAGGATGCTACGTCGGCGAATCTATCGCTGACCAACTAGGTCGCAGGTAATGCTACCGCAGTAGAATGGGGTTTAATCAATTTCTCGTTTCAGGTCATGCTGAAAACCGTGAATCCTGCGAGGCCATGCTGCTCGATGGCAAGGCACGCATCCTGAATTCACTGACTAATCATATAGATTCACTGTCGATTGGTAACTGCGGCCAGTTTGGCCTGATCTAGTCTGATTCATCGTGACCCGTTCTCGACGAACGGGCTTATTCGCGTTTCTAATAGAGTGTTGAAATCTTATCATATTTATCTTTAGATCACGCCTATCATAAGCTTCGATGCCGGATTGATCGCAATTCGTCACGAGATAGATATCCTTCGAACAGGCCGAGGGCTATTTGTCATCCATGTAGGGGGTGTCTCTACATAGATCGACACAGCCTGAGCTACTGTAGGTGTATACAAGGATCTTTGCTATAGGGCTTAGGGGACCATGTACCGTATTGCTAAGCGATACAAAGTAACATCAGTTCGATACCGTTGTTCATGTGAGATGAAAACTCAATGCTGTCTGTGTATACACGATATAGGTGATAATCTCAAATCAGACTACCTAGGTATGGTTAGGTAACAAGTGGAGTGGCTTGTAAGATCATATCAAGGCTAATGCCGCGGTGGTCCGCGGGATCCTTGGGGTCTTCGCACAAGCTCGGACAATTTTGATATAGTCCCGGGTATTTTTCAAATTGGCAGACTTGTGGCGTGTCTTCCTCCAAGGTTGTACTATGAAGGACATATCTGCCGTGCTATGCATGCAATCTGGTTGCATGTACGCGGTGAAGGATTCACAAAAATCATGGCCCCCTCTCAGGCAGTAACAAATTTCAGCCCCCCAGCTGAACCAGTCAGGGCCAATCTCTCTTAAAATTACCAGACCGGCGGCCAGATCTTCCCAAGGGAACCGTTTTGGCAAGGAGTTTAAAAGAAACCTTCCCAAAGCAACCCCTGCGTGTGGAGACGCTGGAGCATCCCCCAGTTAGAGAATTGTGGTACAATGGGGAGTCCTGCGTATCTTTAATTCCTTTCGAGTCGGGTGGGCAAGGAGATGATGCAGGTACCTTTGTAGTTGGCGTGGAGCTTTGAATTAGCTATGTACTCCAACTAGATAGAATTTTCCTATGTACCTACAATTACCGGACAAAAAAACCGCACACTTTAAATTTATACCTTTACATTTACACTAGGCATAATTAATTAACGCAAACAGATAAAATTAAAGTTTATATGTAAAGTATGGTTTATTTTGGGTAAAGTTTTTATTACTTATTTTTATTTCTTTATTTCAGTAGTATTAAAAATGTATTAAATATAAAATCTTACCGCGTTTTTATATAATATTTAAACTTTATATTTTAAGCTTAATAATCATTATTTTTAAATTTTAAAATGGGCATATTTATTATAAAGTATTTATTCAACTAATAAAATAAATTTTACATTTTTAACATTTTAATTCGTTAAGTTATTTAAGTTTAAATGTATTAAGTTTTTAAAGTTTTTATGGAAATTTTCGAAAAACTTAAAATACTTAATGTTTTTAAAAACGTATAACTTTATAGGTTTTAGCTATATAACGTTACTTTAAAGCTTATTTAGTATATAAATACCTTAAATATATTTATTATAAGTTAGTTTAATTTTATAAATTTAGTTTCATTTTATATAAAATTTTAAACTTTAGTTAAAATTATTAACATTTTAACTTTAAATTATTATACTTAAATCTTACATAATATAATAAACTTTTACATAATTATATTCTTCATTAAATAAAGAATAGCATATATTAATTGCATTAAAGTAAATTAACTAGTTGTTAAGTTATTAAGCTTTAAAGGTAAAGTGTGTAATATAAAAGTGTGCGTTTTTTTTGCGGTCCCACTGTACCCAAATCCAAATACCTCACACGCATAGGTATTCAGTGTATGCTGGGTATTACCGCGGACTTTTCCGGGTTCCTTCCCCTTTCGGGTGCTTTCCCATCGTTGAGGGCTTAATATAGAGATCACCACAGCGTCAAGACGGCAAATTCCATGTCCGCAACTCAATCTGTGTGACCTGGGTGGCACTGAATACGCTGCGCACCCAGCTGCTCTGCGCCTCGACCTTCTCGTTTTGTGTGGAGGCGTCCCCGCCTCGGCCGTTATGTAACTAATAAGGTGCTTTTGCGCGCGTGCTTGTCCATGTCCATAAAGATGATACCAATTGTAGGAAGGTTGGTGATTTGTAGGCATTACGGGGAGACGTTTGACTCTAACACCATTGACTAAGACGGGAAAGTGGTCATCAGGCATGCTCATTCTGTGGTGATGTGGGGAAATAGGCGTTCTAAAAAACGCTTTAGGAAACCAACTGCGAGCTACTATTCCGTCGGCGACCTTTTTTTCTTGAAACATACGGTTATATAAGCTTCAATCCTTCGAGCTGCTCAGCCTCTTAGCACCATGTGTACCGAAACGTGGCGGGGCAAAATCCGACTACCGCGTCTAGCAGGTCTCGCGAGCCTATGGATAACAGCGGCAATTGGCGAGAGGCGAGAAGCGTGAAGGCTTACAAAGGTATACTACCTACCTATCCACACCACCCGAGACCGAGAAACCCGGCCGAAACACGTGGGTTACGGCAGCATGCTTAGGGCGCGTAAGATGGGGGCCGGATAGGAAAAGAAGGCTTCTCAGCTCGACTAACAAGTACATAATCGCCAGTGGGTCATCATTCACGGGTCTTATTTGTGTGGTATCGACGGTGGATAATTGTCTTGGTGGCCGTTTAATGCGCCTATCACAGCGCAGCTTGGCGGTTAGCAAAGCAAGATAGCCACGACACGTTGATGTTTCTGTGTATTGCGCAGTTGTACCTGCAGTCATGTCATGGCAAGGGTCGAACTCTCACGTAGTAGCGACAAGGACACCACCGCTCGAATGACATCGACCGCGTACGTATATTTCAGGATCGTCGAATGGCGGTGCATCCAGGAACGTGTTTAAGTGAGCACATATGACTTCATAGCTGGTACTCGAGAGTAATCGCCGTCCAGCATCCGTCACTCCGAGTTCATCGATCAACCCTGTCAAATTAAAGTTGGGGGATCATATCTTGGGTTAATTACTGTGTACTATGTAAGTGCCTGATCTTGTAAGACGGTGGATAAGGGCTGTTCCATGCCACTGCTCTCGTGGCGCAGCGATCCAAGGCCTTCGCGGTTCGGAATTTACGTCTGAATAAAGGCCCTTCCTACCAGTACCAGTCTAGGTGATATAGGTGTAGAGGAAATGCTGGCCGGGATG
The DNA here is from genome assembly GCA_022578575.1 of Hypoxylon sp. FL0543. Lineage (NCBI taxonomy): Eukaryota > Fungi > Ascomycota > Sordariomycetes > Xylariales > Hypoxylaceae > Hypoxylon > Hypoxylon sp. FL0543. The sequence continues at coordinate 982,775 of MU393995.1, forward strand.
TCTCACACGGTCTGCCTTGTAGGAATAGAGATCATTTAGCATTTGCCCGCCTTGGAACGTAGGCCGGACGGAAAGAGTTACATCGCTCTGGACTAGATTGAACATCTAGTGGTCTAGTACGGGAGGATTCGAAGTATTTTGCCTCTTTACGTATGTAGTCTTGCATATTGTAACCTATGATTGTCATTGTACGAGAAGCTATTTGTTTCATATTGTTCCGTACTTCAACGGTACCTAGACAATTAGGCTCATAAGATTATCTCCGTGAGAGCGACTACCTATCATCCCAGTAAGGTTCGACCTTAGGTAGGTCCATAAGGTTAGCTTTAAGGTTAGCACCTACCTAGGGAGTGTCGTCCCTGGCGGGGAGTTAGTGTACTTCAACTGCTGTCCTAACGCCGGGCTTGGGATTTCCATGGTTTCCGTAGTCCGTGCTCAGGTAGCTAGCGACCCCTGCCCCCTGTCTAGAGAAGCTCGATGCAGTGGCCATCGTTCCCTGCGTCTTATCGCTAGAAGCTATACCGGCTCTGTCGCGTAAAAGAACATGGAGATCAGTAGGCTTTCTGCCCTATCGCCCGCGCTAAATTTTACGTTAGCCAAGCGTCCCCAGACTCGTCCCAAGCACCAACAACACATCACGCCATGGCCCGCCATGCCCGCTACACTAGTTGTAACTCGCTTCTTTCAATGCTAAAAGCCGCGTCCGAGCTAGACTCAACAAGGAGAGTAGCTGTAGGTCGGCGGGTATCCTTCTCCGTATTTTTTCGCTCTCCTCAATTTCCTTCATTTCAAAGTTCGCTTAAATCGTCTAGATTTCGCGTTATGCAAGGGTTTCTAATTATATGTTCGTGGAAGTATTGATTTTTCATGTGTCATCGAGTTATGAGGACCTGATGTAGCTATTCTTCACTTCGCTATCTTGCTCGGTCCCGTTTCGCCAGATAAGAACTTTATTTCATAGGGGTCGATGACAATTACAAAAGGGGACAGGGGGGAGGGGGGCTATAAGGCTGCCACATGCATTCTTCAGCAATTGGAGAACCCCCTGCGAGAAAGTCGGATCTTCCTCTCTGTCTCTTCCTATTGTCTCGCCTACACTATGTATGCTACCCTCCACGTACAGGTACATAATGCTAAGGTGTAGTGCACTGCTTGTATGGAAAGGTCTGGTTTCTCTGAATACATATTTCCGTCGTTCTCGGTGGATGGAGATATTGGATGGGGTTATTAAGCCGTGTTGGACAGTACGTAACGGGTTTACCATTGTTAGTCCACGTACACAGCATACATAAGATACATACAATGTATCGGTCTGGCTTAATCAATCCCCCCGCCTGGCCACCCCCGGCTCCAACGACCGACGTCGTACGGTATTAGTCACTCTCCATCATCGCACTTTTTCTTGTTCCATTAGACCTTTTTCTAAGTATGGACATATCCCTACATGTGGTAGTACGTACCATGCATAGTAGTCTGACGTTATGAGGTATGTATGTACCTACACTATGCTGTGTGTGTCCAGGTCCAGGTCCAGGTCTCCCCCCCTACAACCCACCACCACCACCTTTCTCGAGACTGCCGCGAGCATCTCATTCGAGCACACACGACTCCACATCCTTGTGGCCTTGTATCCTCAATTTCGAATATTTGAATATACTAATACCACCTTTACCAAAAATGACAAGGCAAGAAAACTGGGTCCCGCCTTACGAGCATCATATCCCACCCCCGGTACTATGTATAATTTTCCGGAGTCTGCCTTGGACGTATCGCGCTTGTCGCTCTCGCTTTTCTGCCTCACTATGTTTATCTCGCTGCAGTTATATTATGGAGTATGGTTTCACCCCTACTGTACTTCTGTCTTGAGATCCCGCTCTTACACCAACGGTGGCTAGGTAGCATCATACGTCGGGTGTGCACCGAGGCCCTTGAAGTAGTACAGGAACAACTTGTATAACTATTGCTTACATCCCGCTGCTTGATCCTCATAGCCCTTTTATGTATCGACACACCTCCATCGAGCCTCACATAATTAGAGTCCGTCAGACACATATACACACGCACACACATACTCACACACTCACACTCACAGTTGGAACAAAAGGTCGTTCGCATATTAGCTGTTAGCCTCTTCGTCGGATTCGCCTTGTTGCACAACACCCAGGCGCCCCCCCTTTCTCCTTTTATACCAACCAACCTTACTATCTGTTGGAACGTATTTTGCGTCTGATACAGCCCCGTGATGGATCTCTCACCTCCATCCTTGACCAGGTCGCCGGCGTCACCTCCAAGTACAAATTGCTCCGACAGCCCTACTTTGGACTATCCCTCTCCGGATTTCGTCGACCCCGTCTACAAGATTGCTTCCATGTTCGAGCAGTCCTGCGCGACGATGCCTGCTAATATGGGTTCCGAAAACTCGCTCCCGCCTCTGGATGTCATGACTTCGGCCGGCTGGAGTGGGACTCCCGTTATGCACCCTAGCTCGACTCAAGGCGCGCCGAACATCCTGTCGGCCGACTATGATTCCTTCGCCCACTATGACTCCAGCATGCATGCTTCGTACAGCCATGACTTATATCCGTCTCACCCGGCCCAGGCTCCTGTTCTTTCAAGTAATACTCCTCCTCCAATGTCCGCTACCTCTCGTTCACCTGATGCCAACTCAAGGCACGCCTTCAACTATTCCCACAGCGTTTCACCAATGCCGCGGATCAAGATGGAGACCGCTAACGCCGCCAACTACGGTGACGGATCAGAGCTGACTCAGTATCCTTCCCCACGTTCTGCTCAATCCTTACCTCTAGAACATGGTAGCTACGGCTCAGCGCCCGGTAGCTCCGGTTATCTCTCAGACGTCCCTTCCGGGTCATGGCCCAAGTCTGAGTACCCGTCGCTCGAGACAGAACAATATTACGCGGGAGCCAGCAGCGCCAGTGCCGCTTTCACCCACGACAGGCGGCAGCTTCGCGTACCGAGGACGCAAAGGAGGCAGCCCCGGAAGCTAACCACGAAAGAGGAGGCAAACTTCCAATGCGAGGTCAAGGGGTGCGGCAAGCTATTCAGCAGGAGTTACAACTTCAAGGCGCATATGGAAACCCATGACGAGAAGAGGGAATATCCCTTCCCCTGCACGGTTCCGGACTGCAACAAGAAATTTGTACGGAAGACGGATCTGCAAAGACACCACCAGAGTGTGCACATGAAAGAAAAGAACCACAGGTGCGACTATTGTGGCCGGATGTTTGCGCGGAAAGACACTCTTCGAAGGTAACTTTCCTCATTACTTTAATCCAAGCAAGAGAGCTTTAGCTAACAAGGAATTCTGTCACAGGCACATGGAAGATGGTTGCTCTAAGCGTTTCGACCTCGGCACCTTGGACTTGCGCGCCGAGAGCTACGATGCGTACCCTGCGCCGACGAGGACGCTCGGCAGCACTCCAGGGCACCTCGTTGCGCCCGCAGCTCAGTTGCCGCCGATGACTATGTCTCAAGCCGGTAGCAGCAGCCTTTTGGCGCCAATGCCTTTTACGAAGAGATGATTTATTCCATAATTACGACGACGATGACGACGACGAAGAAGAAGCGCAGGAATGGGTAGGCAAAGCATTTTTTGTAACGGCTCCACATGGTTATTGATTCCACTTGTACGCATACCACCGGGGCTCCTGGAGTTGGTTATCATTGGGAAAAACGGGCCATAGAAACTTGTACAATGGGCGGATCTATCAATCATATTGGGCATCAATGTGTCCAGGGACGGGATTTTACTCTTCTGCTATCTTGTATTACTAGTATATGATACTTATCCCATGCTCGTCAAGCTGGGGAGTTATTTGGCGTTCGAGGCAATTCTAGGAACCTGCTACCTAGAATGAGAAAGGAGCTCTCAACGAAGCAGCAATGATACTTTTGGTTTTCCAATCATTCGAGTCCGAGGCATACTCAATCATACAGCGCACATCAAGGAGCTTCCCCGGTCCTACAAATTCTTTTCGACCAAAATTTTTTTCGTTCGTCTATTTTTATTTTTCTTTATTTTTACAATGGCCTAAACCCAAGGTTGACATATTCTCAGAGCTGCCCTACGAAAAAAGACAAAAAGTTCTTCGATGAGGTGACACAGCATGAGCGAGAGCGAATAATAAGGCTAAGCCCGTCCTTCCTTTGACGTGCAGTCTGTGGAACGAGACACAAGCAAATTGTGAGATCTCGGAAGACATATCAGAGACGATATATGTTGTGTATCGTCGAAAGCGACGGCGGACCGCATCGTAACAAGAACGAAGGTCTTGTTAGTTAGAGGCGGACCGGGTCAGTTACCAAGGGCTCTCATGCCTGGGCGGGTGTGGCGTTTCCTTCACAAAGATCTCTCTCTAACCTGCAGTTGGTTGGTTGGTTGATACTCTGAATAGAATAGCTCAAACCTACCCAGGTATGTAATATTATAGCATTGTCACCAACGCAGGGTCTTACATCATGTGGGCACGCGCTAGCAGGCAGGTTGCATGGGCGGTCGTATGCAGAGCCTACCAGCGTGTGGGTATCCATCGAGGCACGAAGATGATTGCCGCGATCCGGAATGGTGATACGCCAACGAGCCGTATAATACCGTAGCGTACATACCTGCCATAGCATGCAAGTCCCCAACATGGGGACCAAAGTACCACACAGCCTGCCTCAAAAAGTCCACACATACACTAATACTAATAGTACATACACTACACACAGGGCTCAGGGTGGGGAGTTCGTAATTGGATAGGGGTCCAAATCTGTAACCAATGGACGGCATCGCCTCAATCCAGGATCTGGCGGTTTCAAGATGAGCACCCCCATGATGGTAATAGATTATTCACGCTGCTGCAATGACACTAGCGAGAGAGAGACATTCTAGTCACTTGACCAACGCGGAAGCTGGAGATGAGGATACGTCAGGATACGCCAGAATACGTTAGGTACTTATAGGCAGCAGCTTTAAAATCCAATGAGTCGAACAGAAGTCCCCGGTTCGCTGGATTTGGGGATTTTGGTTTGGTCCAAGGAATTTAAGCTCGGGAAAGTTTACCACACATGGGCCCGAATTCGTGGATTGCGTACCGATTGGGCAGGCGTGCCCAGGTGGGCGCGTAACAAACCGTTTGGGCCTTGCGCTGCCAAGTATAGCGAGTACCTTGTAGCTGCATACTCGATACGGTTACGGTCGCCTTGATTGTGGAGTAGCCCGCTCTTAACCCAATATGCCTGCAGCGCCAACAGACGCGGGGATGAAGACGATTGGCCGGATAATGAAGAACCTTACATGAGCTAAGACGCCGATACGGTAGCCGACGATAGCCCCCCCTGTCATCTTCAAATCCGCCGTATCATCGCGACTGATGCGAATAAACACCATATGCAGTACTATACCTATACTAGGCATGTAGTACAAATAGTATGCAGCAGGCTCTTATGGTGATGAGGCATAAAGAGAGAAAGAAAGAAAAAAAGGTTCAGTATCACAGAGAACGCGCGTAAGCTGACATTTCAGCTACCACATATACTCGTGCTACGTTGTATGATACAAAAGATAGTGTCTTGAGTTTCTTGCCGGCCTTGCGACACCAGTGATAAGCGCGCTGAGTTGAATGGCCCGGTAATATACGGTTGGAATGGTAGTGCAGAGGTGTGCTATGGCGCATCCAACGATCTGCAGTCGCTGCTACAGAGCTGACTAAACCGTACAGTATGGCCACATGGCCATCGGGAGGAACCTTACAGGATGCAGGAACCTCCCAATACAGCAGTGGCAAAGCTACAGAGGTATCGCAGTCCCGGGACCCAATAATCAAGTGTCTCGCACATACTATACGGCGCCCTACCACGCTACCTACAGCGATTTCCCGCTCTCCGCGAGACCGGCGACGTGGCTGCGGGAACTGCAAGGTCCAAAACAAAGTGCTTACAACTTCCATTCCATGCCCAAAACATGGCCGGACGAACGTCGGAATATTCCACGCGGGTTTATCACTTCACCAAGATGGGGTTAACTAGGAACCTAGGAACATAAACGAGAGAGTGCTGACAGGAGTTCAGGGACCATGAGCCTTCCAGTACAATACATACTTATCCTAGTACATAAATCTTTGAAATCGCCATCTACGTAACGAATGAAGCGAAAATGACTGGCATACCACGCACACCTAAGTGCTTACTACATGACTTAGCTAGATGTCATTAGTGCCTGGTCCCGCCTCGTCGAGATCCCGCTACTTGGTTCTATCAAGTTTCTGTAGATGAAATTCTCTTCGACGCCATGCGCGTTCAATTCTCCATCCGCGATCATCAGCTCCTCGCAAACTTTTACCGGATGCAAACGCACGATCCCACTCACCAAGAGCTCCCTACGACGTCAACCACGGCCGACTCTCCAGCAGCGGAGTAGCGGTCAGCCTAAGACTTCCGGGTCCTGGTCCTCTTAAGCGCCTCGCAGGGCCCCTCCAATTCGTTACCCGAGGCAGTCCGCTGAACCTGCAGCGTCGGCGCGGCCAGTCAGATACCCTGCTGGGCGTGCGGATCCCAGCCTGCAGACCGGTGTTGTGTAACGACGACCCATGCGACGCTGTCGTTCCAGCCGTTCTTGCGGTGTACCTAGCAGACCAGACGCTGCCACTGGAATTTTCCCCGTTGGCTGGAGTGCGCCATTGTAGATAGCTACGTCCCAGATGTATGCCGCTGAGAGCCCTGTGTTGCAGCGAGCTGGCGATGGGCTGTTCTCTCCATGGTTTCAACCGGGTCTGAAACAGCCCGACGGTTACCATTGCAACAACACGCCCATCAATACTGCATACTTAAGGTAGGGCTTCCAATCGCGCAACGACGGGCGCATCGTGAACGTTCAATTACACCAACTGCATCTATCTGTTTCGCAAGTTGGGATTCACATGCTATAGGCCGCCTAGCTGGGCAACTGTTGATAAATTTAGAGAACGCCACCACAACTAGGACGCCGATTTACGCACACTAGGTACAGATTTGCGTCTCACTAAAACAAAGCTACAAGCTTGCCAGCGCTCGATGCAGAAATGAATCGACGCCATCCTTAACCTTATCAAGTGCAGATCCGCACCCCTGAAATCCCGATGACGAACTTTGGTCACCTAACGCTACTCTACCGAGATTCACCTTACAGCCCTTTCCCCGCGAAATCATGGCCTTAGGTCGTTCCTTGTCTTACCGGTTTAGCGATATTAGATACCGTCCTAGGCAGCCCCAGGCTCGACATCTCTTTCTTTCTTATTGCGACCGAACGGACAGCTGCATACCTACCTACCACTTAAGGTAGATGGTTTACGTGATCTGCGTATTTCGCGCTCTATACGGCCTTCAATCACACGAGACCTGCCTCACTACACAGTCGAGCATAATATTACCTAGTCGGTGTTTCCGACATTATCGTCGTATCCAGGGCCATTGTAAAGTGAGGTAGATGCGAACATGACACACTCAGCTATTTAGTTAGTTGGCTAGTGTCATCGTCCCGTGTCTAGGTATAGAAAAGCCGCCTTATGTAGGTATGTATGCACATAAGCTCACACACGTGAAAACCCGCATCGGATTTATTGCAGGTTTTGGGGTCCAAAGCGTCGGACTGACACATACGTTTCTTACTATCTCGTTCTCATATCTCAATCTAATTGCGGCGACGGCTACTACGTCTCGTGATGCAGAATATGCGGTGCCATATAAAGAAACATTGAAATTCCGGATCCAACGCTGCGGGAGAGAGAGAGACGGAGAGCGTGTGTGTGGTGACTAGATTATAGCGCTGCATGTAAATGCAACCGCACTGCGTGGCAAGTGGTCCGGATCACGCCACGTTCGAAGCTGCGAATAGAAACACACACAGCAGCGAGAGCAAAGTCTAGACGTCGACCCTGTTTTCGACGTGCCCTACATGCCGCTACTGTATGTAGGCGCTCTCGTGCTGAGGGTTGGTGGAGTGGTGAGCCTTATTTACCTCGCGCTGAAAGCCCCCAACTTCAACGGGTTGGAGACTTCGGGCTAGCTACCTAGCTTACGTCCGTAGGGCAACGGAGAGGGTATATCGATTTGGATCTTCGCTCCGGGATGCCATCTGATACATCGCGCACGTGTGGCCTATGTCGATCCCTGGAGCTACTGTACTTGGCTACAATGTAGGTATAGTGTATGTAGGTCGGATACGTACATTGTGTATGTTCGACTCATATGAACATGACGTAAGTCAGCTGCTAGAAAACGTCAATACCTGTATTCCCACCTGGGGTCTTCTGAAGAGCTTCTATTTTAGGCTGTGAGCTCGAAAACTTGGAATTTCCATTGGTCGATCGGTCAGATTTCAGTACCCTATAGGTATTTTCAGGGGTTAGATGTTGTTAGGTTTAGCATCGCGCCTATAGCTTAGGTTGGCGGGTAGGTGCTGCATTGACCTTTGTGAATAGCATCAAGCGTCAATTCCGCTCATCCATCCCGCTCTACCCACTGTAAGCCTTTTGCAGTATACCTAGATGGATACCTTAGGTAGATAAATACCCACTTGTCTAAGCTACCTTATTTACTGGACTCGGCCCGGTCCAGTGGGTACTGGACGCGCTTGACCCTGCCGAGCAGGAGACCGGGCCGCAACGTGAATACGCTCACAAGTTCTCCAGAGATTTGCAAAACTTCAACAGCAGCAGACCATCTCTACTTTTTCAGAGCGCAGGGGCTGACGCTAAGCGACTGATGGAATTCGCCAATCGGTACATCGATGACGCGGCAGAGACGCGTGCGAAAGCGTGGGTTGTCATAGGAGCAAAATGAGAACCAATGCTTAAGTCTTCTACTATACCCTCAACTAACAACTACAGCTTCCGTGACTCGTTGCCGAGTGGGTCATGGTGTACCTAATCCATTCCTTCAAGGCTCCCCCTTCTAGAACAATTCCCCAGCAGGTAAGCTCTGGTGCGGCAACGAAGGATCGGGGGGCAAAGGCAAATCGATCCTTCGTCCGAAGTAAAACGCAACATTGGTCGACTTGAACCTCTCTTTTTGCTCCGGGGCCCTGAGTTAGGTGGGTATCCGGCCCTGTCGACCCCCGAGATTAATAATAAGCTCACCGTCCTTCCTATCTCATGCGCTTCCCCTGCTTTTCAGCTCGTGGATCGCCCGGGGGGGTGTTCGGGGGTGACTGCTGTAGGTACCATACATACACATGCTGCAGGAGGTGAGATATGTACGTATGTAAGGTATGGTATGTATGCACACGTTGCGTCTGCGCGCGTGGTCGTCAGAGTTTACAGTACGTACATTGCAGAACATACCCCCGGCCCAACGTTGCAGATGCGACTCTGTCATAGGATCCCCAGTTATTCAGTTACTGACAGGCCCAATTTAGATGCCTACTACCTTGGCCTGCTTGGCATCTCAGCTCGAACGGCGACAAGATTCGAGGAATGGGATGGGGCCTCAACAACGGTACGAGCGGATAGGCTATAGTGTATAGAGTATGAAAATGCGAGAGAGTAGGTAGGTACACTATAGACATGGGCCCAGCGCGACGAAATCTGCCTTTCCAGCGCCCTATTCCGCAATCCGCAGCCTCGTGGATCTCGAACGAATCCTAACCCAAGGGCCCGCGTGCCGAAGCTAACCTCATCTATCCTGACTAGGTACATATCCAAAGCATGCACACTATTCCGTATCGTTGCCCCCTGAAAACCCTAAACGCCAAAAACCGTACGGTGCGGGATCCCGCAGACGACTGACAATGGAGTCAGGCCATGTATACGCACAGGGCTATCCATGACTCGAGTCTGGCTTTCTTGCATCCTTCCTTAACGCTGATCGAAAGCCGTCAGCACTTAGTTGTCGCATTAGGAGGTAGGATTCCGTATCCACGGAGGCGCAGACGGGGCCCCAGGGGCACGTATGTGCAGTTTCCTGCTCGGGAACAAGAGAGACGGAAGAGAAGGTGGCAAATGGTAATTTTAATCGCACCAGACTTTGAGCTTGCGAGGCGGGAAGGATACGCTATCGGCCTCTGTTTCATCGGGCCGCAGAGTCGATGTTGGGCCGTTGTTCCGAGACCAGTAATCTTGGCTCCAACGCCTGGAAATGGGAGGACAATGCGCGCAAGGGGCTTGCTGTTAGTCGGCAGTCACGTTCGTCACCGTATCCTGGACTGTGATATATCCACAGTGGCGGCCGATACGCTCGCTAGTCGCGAGTTCTAGGCGTCGAGAAAGGGCGGCTATCTAGAGGCTCTTCGAGACGAGGATAGCAAATCATTCTACACTATGCAGAGGGCCACAGGCAGGGGCGCAAAGGGAGGTGCTGTGACGGTGTGGGACCAAACTCTAGCCCTATTGGAAGGCTACGTGCCCCTTCGCGACAGAGTGATGTCGACCTGCCCATCTTGTGGAATTCAGGGGAAGAACCAAATCGGTCCCACCGTTGGGTCGCCTCTGGATCGTGTATATCGCCCACTCAATAAAGTTAAAGCCATTTAGCATCCTTAGATGAAGCACCCTTCCTCGCGTCGATTGTATCCTTGAAGCGTCCCGATGAAAGGATTTGAACCCCTAATAGCTAGGTAGCTACTGGGAGTGGCGAAGTCTCTGCAGTCCCTTACGGCTATGTTAGTGCTCCTAATACATCCACCGAGTCACGGCCAGTGTATAGAGATCTACGCCATTCATGCAAGGCTAATCATGCGAAGCTGGGAGTCGAGGGGGGCCTTAAGATGCAAATTTCTGTCGGTACAACACACCCGGTTGCCGGCGACGACGAGGAGAATGGTCACTCCATCGGTAGCGGCTCTTGGCTACATTGTCCTCCTACATAGACGCTGCTGTCTAACCCGAGTAAGGCCCGGCCGAGCTCACCGGCTTGAAGAAAGGGCTGCTCGAATACGATGCTTTCTCGTAAACAAGGGGTTGTTGCGTGATAATTAGGCCGCGTGATCACGACTTCCGTATTCCGTGGCAAATTATTATCCCCACATGACTACGAGGTATCATATCTCCTATTATGTATCGGTCGCAAGAAAGTCAAAAGTAGACTTGTATAATGAGCTTGGGGACTATGCCTGAAGTGGTAGGACTTATAGACGCGGTATAGGTACGAGCTTGAGTGTGACGAGAGGACGATCGTAGGAGGCTCCCCATCCAGTCGTTGTTGGTTGTAGATCTACGATGTTGGTAGCTTCCGATGTGTGAAAAGGTGTCCTAACAGTTGTTTCACGTTATCTCGGCACCAGGCCATGCGCCCGAGTAACAATGTATGGTTTCTAGCTGTACAAACTGAGGTGATGCTTGTGTATCGTCGCGATCGGAGAGGTAGCACGCATTGGAGAAGCAATAGGGTCTTCATAGGGCTTTCTTAGTGTCTTAATCGCACTCTGACAAACTTGCCATAGGTAGGTAGGTAGGCATTATGGTTGATCAAATGCCTTCTGCTGTGCCCTTTCCGTGCCTCTTCCGCGCCTCTTCCCCGTACGAAGGCTCTGTTAGTAAGCCCAGATCTCCGTAGGTCGCACATATCTCTGAGAAACCGCATCAGCGTTTGGTTTCCTACGGGAGATCTGGTCAAGAAGCACCATCAAGTTTCACTGTGACTTCAGCCGATGCCACAAACCTAGTCACGGTCCTCTCATCATCTCAACCTGGATCCGACGCCAGCGACGGCAAGACGGGGGATGCCTGCATACCCAGAATTCAATAATCCTCAATAAGCGAGTCCCAGATCAAAGCTGAATTCGATGCTTAGGAAAAAGCACCTATACGTCGTATGCTATAGCATAGGGTCATCATCGAGGTCGGCGAACTGTCGCAAGCAGTTGCCATACTCAACTATAGCTTAAGACATCGAAGAAAATTCCGACGTCGCACTATCACAAAGCGTTAGTGCCCCAACGCAAGGCAATATATCGCGAAAGAGGAAGTTCGGTCTCAAGATGACCATCGTAACGGAACCGGTAGCACAACTAGGTTAGGGGTGCTACGAAGACTTCAGCCGCTAGTACACCGACGTGTACGACGATAAGCCCCGTAGCTGCGAGACATTCGAATGGCGAGATATATTTTGCACCTACGATACTGGGGGATGGCTAAGGATGCCGTTAAACTGAGCTTGTTGATTCGCGAAGAGGGCCGGAGGCGAATATTACCGGGTTGAAGAACAAGGAGCGCCGTATTGCTATACACAGGCTCAGCTCTATTCGAGAATAACCTCAGGGCTCGGCCGTCATCGCCTGCGGGTTTTCCACAAGGCATATACCTCCACCCAGAAGTCTTTCGGCAAATGCTCATTGCTAAGTCTCCTCGCCGCTCGCCCGAATACTCGAAGGAGGCAAACCCGGCCGAGCGCTGACCTTTGAGACAGGAAATGACAGTAAAATTTTCCATGCCCGCGAGACTTCGCCTTAAACATTACGCCGGTCCAGTTGATGCTCTTTCAATAATCCGCCGCGCTACTGCCTGCTTCGGCACCGAGATGCCACGGCAGCCAGAAGCTATCCGACAATGCGTCACGGTTCAAGAGAACTCTAACACACCAACCTGCGGGCTTAGTAATGTACCTAGACAGCCGGAGCGTCGGGACCATTTCGGGCAAGGCGCGGCCGACCTCCAAGCAGAGTCCCAGGCGCATACATTGAACCTCTTGGTGGATTAGGACGGCCATGGACACGTTTTCTACGGTAAATTGCCGCGTGATGGTGTTGTATCATCCAAGGTAAGACTTCGGCAGGCTGATTCTACTAAAACAGCAGAGCTCGCCGGTTCTGAACCAGGCCCCATCCCAGCCCGTTGACAACTCAGGGGTTAAATCTCGGGACCGAAGAGAATGTGACGCAACAAAGTAGTGCGCGACGATGCTGCGTGGTATTACTGTGCTGCTACTGTTACGATATGTGAATCTGTATCCTGTTTAGATTGTATTGCAATGGGTATTCGATGGTCTATCATGTATGCTATCACTGCTCGGTCCCGTGTCGTCCCATCCCATAACGCCAGGCCAGAAATGCAGAATGTATGCACAAATTCCTCATGAACCATTCTATTCATAAATTAGATAGTAGGGGAAATAACCCGCTTCGTAGCCTTGACTGCCCTCATCGCGGGCAGCGTATTCGCCTTTCCGGGGTTCCTTCCTATTTCCATGCATAGCATGCGGATGAGATCGTGGTTTACCCAATAACTCGTATGAGCACTCAGCATGTTTAGATATTGCAGTTCGAGCGGTCCGCCTCCAGACCGCAGGAAGTAGTCGATCTGCCCATTATCATTAAGTAGAAAAGCCTTTTTTTCGGCAACCTCCTCACGTGTAAAATCGTGAACTTCCAGTTCGAGTTGCGACGGGAGACGCATAGTCGGTGGCCTTGCGGCGGAAGCGTTTGCCCCGTTGACCGTTGAGGAGCTTCCAACTCCAGGAACAATACTCCACATTGCGTTGCCCATAGACTGTAGAAAAGATGTCGATGTGCTCGGGACGTACGCAGTCTTCAAGCTAGCTGCGTACATTGGATCTATAGTGCCGTTGAGGAGGTACGCAACCGCGTCTTCCCGGGCCAGAACATTGTATATGTTGTCCACGGCGATACAACCAAAGTATCCTGCTTCTCCAACGACGTCCTTCGAGATGACATCACTAGGGCTCGCTCCCGGTTTCTGCCGCCCTTTTCTCGGTAGCAGCGCACCTTTTTCGAGTAGCAAGAAGAAGGCGGCTGGACTGCCAAGGAGGAACAGATTCTTAGTGTCGAACTCGAAGTGCTTTAACTGGAGTGGCTTCGTTAATTGCAGAGGCGGCACGACAGTCGGCTGCCTCGACAACACTTCGATACACATCACGCTTCCGAGTGAATGGCCAATAAGATGAACCCTTCCCTTCTCCGCGAACCCTGGGTTATTCCGGCACCAGAGTCTGTAGACGCGGTTCGCTTCGCCGACCATAGCAGCTACCATCTTCGGTTTATGGTGCGACATGTAGAAGGGAATATCGAACATAACATCAGATATCATGCTGCGAACGGCAGGAATAGTCTTGGGCTCGATATCCTTCAAGGTGAAATTACCAAGAGTATAGTTCTCCTTATCTTCCTCCTTCATTGGTCCGCCATCTTCGAATGAGAGATTCTGCCTCCAATTGATTGGGAGGACCATGATACCGTTGAGCCCTTGTCTTAAGGCCCCTCTGACTGCGTCGCTTCGAAGTTCAATATTGATAGCTCTGCGAAAGGCGTTTACGGCATGCGTAAAGTGATAGTTTTCCACTCGTTCGGCCAACTTTTGGCCAATGCCATGAACAACGAGCACGAGGTCCTTTACCTGCGCGCGCTCCTCTTCGGCCTTGCAAGCTGAGCAGACGTCACGTATTGGATTTTCTCGAGAATTCTCAGGAACTAATATAGCATGCAGGTTCTGTTGATCCTGTTTCTTCTCGTGCTTTTTCGTCCATGCTTCATAATCAAAGCCTCTCACCACTGGAATGCCAATGGTGAGACCTCTCATAATCTTTGCCACTGGCCGGCGACCATAGTATGCCGAGGGCTTTAAACTTGGCTTGAGCAGATATGCCGTAGTGGCGTCCTTGTAGATCACATGGTACTGTTCAAACTTCTTGTGAGCTGGCGGAACAGGAGTGGAGTTGTCCTCGTTTGGAGTTGGTAGTAGAGTCCCTTCCGCGGCTGCTTCGCCACGGAAGCAACGAGCTGCACAAAAGGGATTACTAGATATAGGCGGCTCCATGAACGCATCGGTTTTCTTTGAAGATTTGTTTGGTACTTTCGGCCACAGGGGATGTGAAACCTTTTCCTCTCCTAGTGGACCAACTTCTACGGCACATCTGAGTTCGTCGTTCCACGTCTCAGTATGCGGCTTGAGCTCCCTGTATCCTGCTTCGAGCTGATTAGCTACAGCAGGATCAATAGGCCTCATGTCATCTCTGCACTAAATTAGTAAGAATGGCCTTGTTATAGTGGGGAACGATATAACGATACCGATAGAACCAAGTCGCTCGAAGGACAACCGCGATATCGTTAACCGGGGACCAGTAGATAGGTTTCATCTGTAGAGCTGGAAGGCAAACCTCATGTAGTCTGGAGACGCCAACTGTCACTTCACGCGAAACCGCTTTCGGGACGTCCACGACTGGTTTTGGTGAGGATGGAGCCGCTACCGATGAAGGCCGACGAGACCTAACTCCTTCGCTCTTTACTTCTTCTACTAGTCGGCTAGGTTGGAAGGTAGCAGTTCTCGGGAGCGACGCCGGTGGAGATGTGACAGGAGTTTCTGGCGTGCCTACGCGGACAAAAGGCCTACCCGAAATACCGGCATCCACAAACGAGGATCTCGTAGGAGTAGGGACGGCTACAGTGGCACTTCTGTCGGTTGATACTTGGGGCTGTGATTTTACGGAGTGTTGGCTATTGGGTCGCTCATCATTTTGAGTTGATCTCATTACGGAGTCAATCTGCGACTGACTGGGAGGCACGCAATTGGATGGCACACGTCGTTCCGTGACGGTCGCCATCGAATCGGTTTGCAACGTCTCCATTTCACTCATAACGGCTTGGGCGACTAGATCCCGGTTGAGCTCATGTTGCTTTCGCCTAGCGACAGCACAGAAGGATGTCCGTAGAGCAACCCCAACATCAACGAGAAGCTCAGGGCAGCACAAGGGTGTGGCGGATTCTAGCTCCGGAAGAGCTTCGGCGGAAGGTTGAACCCTTTCTGAAGGGCCTTCCCGCGCGTGCTTCTCCGCGTGTTCGACAGCCAAGTGGCATACGATGCCACGTAATTTGTCGGCATTGGCCTTAGCAAGGGAGGGGCTCGGAGGTCGGTTCGACAGAGCATTTCTATGATTCTGGCGGTAGGCATCCGAAGCAAGACTCAGCCAAGCCTTCTCTAATTCGTTATTGTCTCCCGGCGAGAAAGGCCGGAGCCTGCTCCTAGCAGATTTCGGATCGGTCGCGGCAGCAATGGTCGTCGTCGAGAGAGGATCGTCGATGGGAACGGAAGATAGGTAGAAATACTGGGCATTTACCGGAGGAATATCATCAGCCTCGGATGAGGCGAAGGGGTGGGATATTGGAGCAAGCCGACATTTGGGTCCGTAATTGTGTGGCTTCGGAGCTTCCCCGAAATAGTTGGCGAAGTTGTTTGGTGGCATTATCGGTTGGTATTATGATATCTACTCGGCGTGTCTCTGAATGTTTGAATCGAGATTGCCTACCTCCTCTTCTCATAAAAAATGACAAAACTATCGTACAGAAGGCCGCAAAAGTTTGCGATGCTAGTAACAGGCAGCCGTAGTAATGAAGGCATGCTTTGTCGAACGTAGGTGCCTAGGAAGTCTGTTCTCGGCTAGGCGGTCGGACGATCGGTAGTAGAGGCGGCTACTTGCACGTAAAGGAAAACGACATGGTGAACGAGAGTGGTAGCCGGATTCAAATAGTATCCTAGAGCTTGCTGGCGAAGGGTTCACAACAGTTGTGTTCGATGTTGAAAAAGTAAAGACGGTGTACCTGGAAGCTTCACTTCGGTACACTAGGTAGGGTACCATGCACATGCATGTGCTTTGTATGCGGCGGTGACGTGGTTGCTGAAGATAGATTAATTGGAACGGTTCGGAATGGCTGGCTGCAGTGGGTAAGTAGCCTCACTCCCCGCTGTGGCTGACCAGCTAGACCAGCTACAGATGCCCCGCCTGCCCGCTACGCCTCAGTTACCGAAGAAGCTGGGTCATTGAACGTTAACTCACGCCTTCTCTCACAGAACCGCATCGAATCAACTCTCTCGTCCACAGCGCTCGCCTTCTTTTTCCAATTTGCATTGTAGATGCTGCAATGATGTCCGATCAGGCACCTATAAGCTGTGGGCGTCTTGTGCTAGCTTCGTCTGGTAGCTGTTCGTTCTCAGTCTATGGACTCTCCCATTGAATGGTAGGCAAAGTCAAGTACTTGGACTTGAGAGACTTCCGGTGTTGGGAACAGTTTCGTTCGATTGCCTAAGATATCGACACTTGAAAGTATCCGGCCTGGTGGAGGATCGAAACCCAAGGGCGTCTTGCGTTGCAGCTGCAAGTCATCATTGACATTATGACATGCATCATCTCCAGAGAGTTAGATGGCACGTCCCGGTCCATGTACGGGTAAGATTCTATGACATCTCGAACTGCCAATGCCAATGGATCTGCATTTTAAGGTTAACAAGACTCAAGTCAATCGGGTCAAGCTAAGACTTTAAGTCAAGAGTCTATATTCTCTTAAATACGCGCATTCAATGGAGCTTAATCAACTTAGAGCCGCTCTAGGAAAGCTAACGGCCCGACAAGGGTGCGCAATGGCCGTGGCAATCAACATTATACTACCCAGGTTTGTAGATTCAACATGTGTTTGCCTCTTTGGCAATCAAAAGAGGCTATACAACTGCATAGACGTAAGGGATCTGGGTTGAATTGGATGCCAACAGACGTATGTGCTAATGTACTTGCATACCTGCATGCTGCATTAGTGCCGAACTCGAATATTCTGACAAGAAGCCTTAAAGGAGAGGAGGAGGGCAAGCAAAGGTGGCGAGGGTAGTAACGGCCCTGATGTGTTATTGCAGATGGTTACAGCCAAGTTCACTTAGTCCCTGACGATTGGGTCGAATATGCAGCTTGCCAATGATACCCCAGTCGCGGATATGGCAATACACATGCTGATAGAGAAGAGTGTGCCACCTTGGACGGTGGGGCCTAACTTCCTCCATTGGCCAACAATGTCTTCAATATCTGGGGTTACAAGCACACATACACTAGACGACGACGACGAAATGCCCCTCGTTTCACTTGTACTTGATAGACCCAATCTACGTACGTTACATGTAGGGAGGTACCTGGACTACACTGCCTTTTTAATGTACGTTGTCGTGGCCCTGTTGCTTTGGACGAAACTCATGAGAACCCTCGAGGCGGCAAGTCGGCCTATCACATAGTGCAACCATTGCCTCTTGCCTCTGGGGGTCGCAACTAGTCTGTAAGCCACAGCTCTGTCAGCCTAACGAACTCCAACTTCTGCCACACATAAGGCATGAAAACCCCCACCTGAGAGGGTGTGTCTTTTCGAACTCCGTTTCCCGTAGCATTATAGCCTCATTGCGTAAGTAGTTCAAGATATCGAGCTACATTGTATCATATATCAAGCCTCTGTTTAATGCTCTTCCGCCATCTCGCCTAGGGAGCTCTGGGTACGATACACGGAACAGGGGATGATGCAGTTCGCCCGGCAGTGATCAACATTTGGGAACCCCGGTCCCTCTTTATTTAGAGGGGAAGGCCTGCTTTGAAGATAGAGGTAGCCACTAAGCAAGGTAGGTCGACGCTAGTCATGCCGTCTCGTCTTGGCGTAGTGTGCAAACGAAACGCTGTAATTTGTTAGTTCTGCCTTAGTTACGGCACACAGCAGCTTCGCTCCCACTCCCATCCACTCCCAACCACTATCAAAGAAGATTACAGCAGGGCAGATTGTATAGACAGGCAGATGAACGGATTTATCGATGCCAGTACGTAATTCAATATAGCTACGTCTTCTAGACAGAATGGATCCGAGGTAGCTCTGGTTTATAATGGCATTAGGAGGCAGGGGATAGACACACCATGATCCCATCTGACCCATTCTCGCACCATCTTGTATCCATCAAATCAAGTCGTCTTATCTACCGCTGGTTGCTGCTTCAACTTAACTGGGGGAAGTTGCACGGCACTGCGCTGCACCTGCAACCAGCACCGTCAGGGATGTGCGATAAGGCTGCAACTCCCAATCAACATGAACGAATGCGTGAAACGAGTCTGATATACCCTCCGACCTAACTTGAACCGTTATATCTACACACATGTATGTATATTAGGAAGTCATTACATTTGAACTTCATTTCTCCTCACTTGACCAGTTCCAAACTTTTGTCCCAATTCCACTTTTTGGGCCGTTTTCTGTCTGTCTCAATTCTCTCTTCTAGGTATGTTGTCTCGCCCCCTCTTCCTCTTTCGTCTTTTCTGGCCCCTTCTGTTACCCCCCCTCCTCCCATAACCACCTCTTTTTTCTTTCCCCTCCCACTCTTCACAAACACCAGTGAAACCAAGGGAAATAGATATACTCAGGTCGTTCAACACTAATGAAAGGGACCACGTCTCGCATCGAATTCACTTCTTGTGCTTCCACGCAAGCAGCTAACGTCAAAGTAGGCAATTAACTTTGGAGCTGCAGACTCCATCTACGTTATCTTGCCAATCAGTTTCCGAATCCATCGAGATCCACCCCCATCTACTGGCCCCCCTCCGTCCCCCGTCTCCCCGCAATTGCGCTTAGTCCAAACCACAACGACCACCGATCTGGCGCCTGAGCTGAAAGAGAGCCTGGCCCTGATATGAAGCACGCGGTCGCCATCGGTGCCCGTCAATCTACCACCTCAATAACATTTACTACTGAACAACTGTTGCTATGAGTAGGACCATGACTACAGTTGCTCTCCCCAGACCTATCCCACCGCATCGCTCGTCTTCTGGCATTGTCAGTTTATCGTCTCCAATTGCGCTTGAAACAATCAATACCCAACAGCTCTCTAGTGCCTCGTCCGCACCAGTTCCAAACAAGCATATTCCAGTTTGTCCCACTGGCCCAGCGCCTGTTCGTGAACCCAATACTCCACCTCCGTCTCCAGGCCGCGAGGATGGGCGTTGCCGGTCGTCTCTACTGTATCCTCCAGATAAGTTCGAGCACCTGCAAGCAGGCCCGCTCACTATCTATAAGATCCATCCCGGCGACATAGCAGCAGCTCTAGACTACCTAGCCCGACAGCCTCTACCAGACCCCACGCAGGTGTTTCCCTGGTTCCATGGCTTGCATCCGAGCAACCATATCCAGCAGACGTTTTTCATGACGAGGAGCAAAGCCGTGCGGCAAATACCTAGCTGCCTGCGCGGTATCACCATCGTGAAAGCCGATGGCGAACTCTGTACTGCACGCCTGAAGGGGGCCATTGCCCCTAGCGAGTTCATGCAGTCGGGCTCTGACGGTGAATTTATCGAGGTCGATCCGAGAGAAGGGTTCTCCGTCCGAAACTTTCAAATTCAAGCCGCCAAAACGGCTATAACATCAGATATTATCGTATATGGCGAGAACGCGGATCAAGTCCGTAATTTGGGCTGGGAAATTGCCGCAGCGCAAAGCAAATGGCGTAGGAAACATGAAAACATTCCGAAATATAATACCTTCATCTGTATTGGCCCATTTGCAGATTTCGAGAAGAAACATAGCGATATCGTCGCAATCGACTCGGAGGGCCGCCTGACTGGTGCCGTAGTCGATTTCTTCCACCAGGAGAGGGTGGAAATGTACACGATGACGAAAGCCACTGAAATATCACGCAACGTATGGATGGGCCCAACACCCGAGCCTGGCAGTAAGGAGGAGGAGCGGTACGACGTCCTCATCGAATGTAGTGACCTCGGTCGGCTGAATCCGTCTGCATTGCAAGCAATCGCTGAAGGCTCCAGCAACGACGGGAAACCTCCTTATCTCGACTTCCCCTCATCTGGGAGTATCCTTCCACCGACGTGGTCACATGCCGAAGCTGATGGCATCTTGGATACGTGCAAGTGGCTGTGGCATCTCTCCCATGGCACGCTACCTTTAAAAGGCGATACCGACGTAGACGGTGATTCGAACATGTCTGATGCGTCCGAAGCGACTGAAGTTGAGTCGAACCGGCCCCGGAAGATCTTGATACACTGCGCTGATGGGTATACCGAGTCTACTATGCTCGGCATAGCCTATTTCAGCTACAGTACCGGTCGACCGGTTCCCCAAGCCTGGCTCGACCTGCACACGATCATGAAGCGAAATTTCTTCGCTTATCCAACCGATGTGTCCTTACTAACCTCAATCGCACCTCGTCTTCTCCACGAGTCACCTGTCTGCGCAGACAAGAGTCTTCTAGAAATCACGAACCTAGTAAAACACGAGCCTAAGTGGTTCGCATCCCTGGACGGCTCATTCCCGAGCCGCATCCTCGACTATATGTACCTAGGCAACCTTGGTCATGCCAACAACCCGGACCTCTTAAAAGCGATGGGGATCAGACAGATCCTCAGCGTGGGCGAGACGGCCATGTGGCGTGACGGCGAGCTTGAAGAATGGGGCGAGGACAATGTTCTCGTGGTCGAGAAGGTGCAGGATAATGGCATCGACCCGCTGACGAAGGAATTTGAGAAGTGCTTGGAATTCATCGGTATGTCAATACACCATTTTATCCACTTTCCTTTCCGTTAGCCCTAGCGCTATCGTTTCATTGCCTACCTTGCTCTTGGATACTTGGGACCATATGATAGCCCTCATATGGTATGGGGACGTGGAGACGTGAAAAGCTGTAAGACCCGCTTGCTAACCCCAACCCGTGTTTAGATCGCGGCCGTCGGAACGGAACTGCAACCCTAGTCCACTGCCGCGTCGGCGTGTCCCGTAGCGCGACAATCTGCATCGCGGAGGTGATGCGCTCCCTCAACCTGTCGTTTCCGCGGGCCTACTGCTTCGTCCGTGCGCGAAGGCTCAATGTCATCATCCAGCCCCACCTGCGCTTCGCCTACGAACTCCTTAAGTGGGAGGAGATGCTGCAGGCTCGGCGTCACCGGGGTGAAAATGGGAATGCTCACACTCATGCCCACGATACCGCCGGTCGGGGTATCCGGAGGGAGTTGGAGTGGAGCGAGATTGCGCGGGAGATCGCACTTATGAATCGGCCTTACGCGAGGTAATTCCTCGAGGTCTATTTTGAATACAGAAAAAGAGGGAGAAAAACAGAGCAGGGACTCAATCAGGGTCCGGTGGCACTTGGCAGCGGTTTTTAGGTTGCGGTGCTGAGGGGAGACTCGCGCATATAAGCAACACCAATCGCAGCAAGTCGCCGCAATCCCACAGCAATAAGCGGTGGGAGTCGCAGAGAGAAATATGGCGGTTCTGACTAATACCGCTTCTCTCGGCCTTTGAAAATTTACCTAGCTGGATATTTCTCCGGCTTATGAGATTTACATAACCATTTATCACTCTGCTTACGACTGGCTACGTTTTCATCTTGGAGTTGGTGGGATGACGGATGGGGCTTTTGATACGGATATGTATCCGTATCTTCACTTTCACGACGGGACGACATGACAAATTTTGACATTTATGTTGTGGAACCTACTTGTGTGCTTGAGAGGGAGGAAGGGCACATACCTACCTACTCTTGGCTCTGTTGCATCGTCGGTTCATTCACCGGCGCCACGGCGACTTGTTTTGGGGGCAATCTTTTTTTCGATCTCGACAGGTTATGTATGGGATGGGCTGGGGTGTCATTGTGTGTAGGCTCATATTGCCATCGTGACTCTCCCGTAGGGGACCAGATATGTTTGAAGAACACTTGTACTGTTGTAACCTAGCACCCCCATACATGTATGTGATCGAGCGAAAGGGTTTTTAGGATTTCACGGGTTTACGATTTTGGATAACTTGGATAGTAAGAATGTCATGGGCAATGAATGCGACTACGTTGCCTTTCTCGTGGATGCTTGCTTTCGAAATCTAATCCACAGCCCCTCGCAAATATTCTCTCTCGATTATCAAGCAAGATAAGTAGGTAGTGTATCAATATTCTGCATTAAGAGCAATCGAATCCCCACATCTCGTAGCTACCTATGTATGTATGGACTAAAGCCGCTTAGACGCCGAACGCTAATGCAAAAGAACAAAAAAGAAGTCCCATTGGCGAAAAAAAAACACAAATCCGTCTTCTGTCGGGTATGATCGCTCAGCTAGTCGCCCTCCGCAGCACAGAGATGAAAACCCGGATTAGGTAAGGGGAGAAAAAGAAGAACCCGTAAACACCGGACCCTAAACGCCTTCAGGATGCTCAGTCTTCCCTGGGTGTGGACCAAAGGGTGAGGAGCAACCACCCCGGCCCGTCGAGGAGCGCCTCGTTGTACTCGTCGTCGTCCTCTTCCTCAAAGTCGACGCCGCTCTACGGTCCGTAGTTAGAGGCATCGAGCTTGTCGTCGCTGTCGAGAACCCTGCGGAGATAGAGGTTAGCGTAGCTCGACCTCGAAAGGAGAGAAAAGGGGGGTTGTGTGGTTGGCACATACGAAAATTGCTTAACTAAATAGCCCTCTCCACCTTGCTCCATATCGATGTTGAATACGTAGAAGCCGCCGTCACTCGTAACGACCATGACCTGGGGGCTACTGCTACTCATTGCCACGACGCTGCGCAGTTGCTGACCGCTACTTGATCCGCCGGGCCGGGGTGACGTGGCCGAGCTCTTGGGTATTTTGATGTACGCGAAATCGCGAAGGGGTTCCCACATCTCCGTAACAGTCTGTGGCAGATAATTGCCCACGACACCGGCCACGCTGCGCCCCATCAGTTGCGATGACCGACGGAGCATGCTGCCGAAAGACCCGCTATGCTTTCTATACGTCGGGATGGCGTTCGCTGTCGACGTCGTCGCGAGGTCAGTCGCTTCGCTGCGAGGTGACCCCTGAGCACTGCTAGGCGAGTCGTTACCACTGTCATAACTGCGGCTGGGAGACCAGCGCGGTGTCGGGGGAGAGGTCGGCCTTTGCGTCTCAAGGGGGTTACTGTTGTTTCTGGGCTCTGGTTGCTGTAGACGGAAGATATGTACGGTATCCGAAGTGGAAGAGACGCAGAGCAACGAACTCGCCATATTGAAGGACATGCTATAGATTGTGGTCGGATACGTGCCACGTCGGAACTGGAACAGTTTATGGCCCTGCGGTACGGAGAATACTCTAATAATCGTCCCCGTTTCACTTGCCGAAGCTAGTAAAGTCCCCTCGTTGTTAAGCGCGATACAAGACAAAGGGGAGCGATGTGCTTCGACGACATTAACAGCCTTTAGGGTCAACGTATCAAATATGAGGACGTCTCCGGATGTTACGGGAGCGTAGAGTGAAGCTGGAGGCGCATGTGACGGTCGTTTGTCTTGCGTATCGTCGCGAGGTTTTGGTAAGGGGTAAACGAGGAAGCAGTGCTCGGACGAAGGAGAAAGAGCGCAAACAGCGCTGGGATTCGGAGAGGTCGCGATGCTGGTGAGAAGTGACATGTTGGCTATGTCGTATAGGTAGATCTCGTCTTCGAGTACGACAGCAAGTCGCTTTCGGTTTAGGCGGACGGCAAGGACGGCGGACGGGAAGGTAAGTTCGCAGATAACGGACGCACGTTTCGTATTTTGTATTATAAGGTGGCGAGGGGAGAGGACGAGAGCAACGAGCGAAGTGGAAAAGAGCATCTCGATAATAGCTATGTTTCCATCATCGCTACTAAAGATCTTTGAAAAGGGATCGGTATGGTATATACGAAATCCCTTCGAGGTCCCTAAAAGTCGTCAGCCGCCTATGCATATCATAGTGCCAAGAGCAAAGGAGAGCATTGGAAAGTCGACATACCAACAGCTAGGCAGCTATGGTCCTGGTTGAAGGTGATGAAATTAAGAGCCGGGTTCGCCATGGTCGCAAGAGGGGTTAGATAATTCCCAACAGAAAGAGCAAATGACGAATAAATTTGTAAATCAAGTCCTCAGCGTGGAATAAACGTCGTCGCCGTGCCCAGAGCTTAGAATGCGACGAGTCCAAGACGTTTCTCGAGCTGAGACAAGCTGCTGTGTACCGAGGTAGACCAGGTTTAAAAGGACCTCAACCGTTTACGACCGCTTCGACTGGAGTCCGACTCTCCGACTCATGACAAAAAGAGTGAGTCAATATAACAAAGGTTATGTTCATGAATATAGTTGTAGCAAAAGCTGCGAAATCAGGTCACCTGCCAAATGCAGCGAACCTTGCCAGGCAACTCAGATATTGAGGCAAGGGTAGTTGTCGGACAGAGACGTGGATGCCAAAAAAATACGAGGGGGTTGGAGTTTAGACGTTGAGTGGGGGGAAAGACGTTGGAATCATCAATCAGATGCCACTGTCAGGCGGGGTACTGCCGGGGTACAGACTTGTAGCACTGCGTCGGTACCGCTAACGTTCGCGCTATATTACGCCTGGAGCTTTGGGAGCTTGGGCCCGTTTAACGCGGCTTTGGTTGTGTATCCGCCCGCTGGACCCATGCCCTGATCGCCGCCCATGCCCTACGGTGACGTACCCAGGTAGGTACCTGCGGTGAAAGGCGTGCGCCACAACCGATCGAGGTAAGAGCTATCACAAAAATTGATCTTGCTCATTGTTGCGCCTACCAGATTTACAAGGCCGCTTCGACTAGAGAATTGGTGCTACACGAGAAATAAATTTCAAACTCAGGCACTATTCTGTCATACTCGTATGAAAGCTAGATCTATCTAGGCTACCTCCAAAAAACAAAAATTTTTGGCAAACATAAAGCTTTCACTTATCACTTCACTTCTCAACCGCCTATCACTGCTGTACCATGAGATCAAATCGGGACGGTGAATCTCATTCCTCTCTCTGACCCGATGTCTCCCACAACCAACAGCGAGGGCCATCCTCGCCCGGGCCGTTCACCAAAGGAACGCGCTCTAGACGATTTGGTCATGGCCGTAAGTCTTACTTAACCGAATTTTATACAGGGGACCTTTTTGGCTCATTCTCTAATCACTTATATCAAGACGAACAGCAGCAGTATTGTATCTAAGAGGAGTGTGGAACGCATCTACTATCCTGACGAGCCTCATTTCTTTCGTTTCTTCGTCAAGAAATTCCAACGACGGGCTCCGTTGATCAATCGAGGCTACTATATCCGATTGCACGTTATTGACGTTGCTGTTCGTCGGTTTCTTGAAACCCCTTCGGAAAAGAAAAAGGTGGTTGTGAATCTAGGCTGTGGCAGGTGAGATGTCGTCTCACATTAGACTTGTTGTATACCGCTAACACCTGTTTAGTGACGTGCTTCCTTGGCAATGCATGACGAGATACCCGGATATGTGTCATAATGCTAAATTCGTCGACATCGATTTCCCTGACTTGATAGAGAAGAAGTGCCGAGTCGTCCAGGAAACCCCTGAGCTCAACTCTCCACTGACTGGGTTGAAGACTAATGTGGGAAACCATATACAGCTATGCAGTGACCAGTATGTCGAGATAGGCTGCGATCTCCGTAATATCTCTGATATAGAGAAAGCGCTTTCAACTGTTGTTGATATTGCTCACTGTGAGTTCATGTTTGTGGCTGAAGTTTCTATTACCTACATGGAGCCCATACATGCGGACTCCGTTATTGAATGGGCCAGCACACTCGGACAAGGTAAGTCACCGATCTACGACACGTATTGAGTGACGCTAATCGCACGCAGCTGAATTTTGCTTGCTCGAGCAAATCATTCCAGAGGGCGAGGACCATCCATTTGCAAAGACCATGCTAGGACACTTTAAGAAGTTAAAGACGCCTTTGAAATCTATCTTCAACTATCCAAATCTCAACGCCCAACGCAGTCGTTTCGTCAGGAGAGGCTGGCCACAGGTTGACGTTAGAAGCCTGTGGGAAGTATGGTCTAGCGACCAGTGGCTTTCAGCAGAGGGCAGAAGAAAACTCGATTCTGTTGAGCCTTTCGACGAGTGGGAAGAATTTGCGCTATTCGCTGCTCATTACTGTGTAGTAATCGCAAAGACGAATCAAGATGATAGTCGAAAGGTGTCTAGCAGCCACGAAACCTTGAAGAGACTTACGAATGAGATCTCGCTGATATCCTCAACCATGGAGTTCAGGGAATACTCTGGTACCCGTGGTCAACGTCGATATGGTGCGGCAATGAAACTGGAGAGCCGTCTAGGAGAACAGTTCCTAGCCAACACATTTGGACTTGGGCCCAATAATCGATTGCAGTCGTATGATCTATATGAAAACGGCCCCCCTATACAACACATCGAACTGCAACACGCCGGTCCTAGTAGCCGCATGTGCCATACTACTACTGACTTGGGCTACCACGGGATTTTACTTGTTGGTGGCAGGACTTCTCCCTCGAGCGCTTTGCAGGATAGTTGGCTTCTTGATAGAAGAGTGAACAGATGGGAGCGAGTGCATGACCTTCCACTACCATTATATCGACATGGAATAACACGACTCGGGTGGTCAGATATGGCTCTTTTGATCGGAGGTAAATCAGATTCGTCAACAATTTTCAGTGGGTGTCTCATCTATCAGCCCAGCTCTGGCTGGACCGAGTGCGAAATCCTAGGGTCAAACTATAAACCCGTGTTTGGTGCATTACTGGTTAATGAGCAAGACATGACTTTTCCGCTGATGGACGGTCTTGTTCTGTTCCATGGTGTGCTCGCAGGTGGAATATCTCAAGATGGCGTCATCGCTAATCAACTCCTATCATGGGCTTTGAGGGTCCCAAAAAACAGTAAGCCGACGATTGAATTCAAGGATTTGTCGCATCTCGAGTCCTCTGTCTCTTCGAACCTAGCTGTGGTCAATATGAACCGCTTTGGTGCCTCCGGACTTGTTTTTCCTGAAGGATGTCTGAGCTTGATTGGGGGGATTATCTCAAACGGTATAATCCCACGAGATCTCGATATCCTACTTATAGACCTCTCTGCCCAGAGCTTCGAAATCCTTTCGACTATCCGCACGACATTCATTCCTCGTCCTTTACTAATAGGGGTATCGACTGCACTATGCGATAAGGGCCAAATAGTTATCATGGGTGGCGGAGCTACGTGTTTCTCTATGGGAACTTTCTGGAATCCGGGTTGCTATACATTGCGGTACATTTTTGCAACCCCTGTTCCTACAATACATTATAAAAATGTCAGACCATGGCTCCTTACGCAGACAGTCGAACTTACAGGGGAAATGGAGCGTCTGAATAACTCAACATCTTCATCTGGTAAACAATCTGCTATTAAAGTTGATATACCCAGGGTTCGAATCAGTACGGCTAGTGCATTTCTAGCAGTCTTGAAGGCTGCAAAGCCAGTAGTCATCGAAGAAAGCGAGCTGGGAAGCTGTGTCAAGACCTGGTCACCGGACTATATAGTGGATCAGCTGGGCTTCGATAGAGAGGTAACAAACCCCCTTAGCCCCGTCGTTCTACCCGATCTAATCAAGTCATTAGGTTGTCGTCCACGAAGCCAGTAGTGCAAAGATGGATTTTAATAGCAAGAATTTTGTCTACGCCAGAAAAAGGCTCGGAGACACGGTGCAAGCGATGGCAACCGGCCACAAATTATATCTGCGCGCCCTTTCGGAGGAACATCCATCTGACCAGCCGGCTAACATCAAGGTGGATTTTCCACAGCTGGCTGGAGGTTTCCAGCTTCCCGACGCGTTGTCCTTCGTTACAGAGAATGAATTCAGTTCTGTGTTGCGAATAACTGGACCAGTCAACATGTGGCTGCATTACGATGTGGGTGAGCTGCAAGGCTGATTTGAGAATGGTTTGCTGACGACTCAATAGGTCATGGCGAACGTTTATTGCCAGATCACAGGCTCTAAGAAGTTCATCCTATTCCCACCGTCAGATGTCACCCGACTTTCATTTGCGCCCGGTTCATCTAGCTCGAGCATCGACGTATTCTCCGAGCTTGAATCAGGCTCTCTATCCGAGACACACCCTCATGAAGCTGTTCTCAAACCTGGCGATATACTATTCATTCCACCTCTTTGGATGCACACCGCAACCCCATTGAGTAACCTAGGGATCGCTATTAATGTCTTCTTCCGTAATCTCGAAAATGGCTACTCGGCTGGAAGAGATGTCTATGGAAACCGGGACCTTGCAGCCGTAAGTATCAAGATTCATTTATTAACCCGGTCACTGATTCAAACTGCTGTAGTACGAAAAGGGCCGGCAGGATATTGCTCGCGTTGCGAGTACGTTTAGCAAGTTGCCGCCTGACGTGCGAGGCTTTTACATCAAGCGATTAGCACATGAGCTTTCCCAGAAAACTAATGACTGAGAGGCCATATGGATAAAGCTTTTCGTCACAGTTCGCCTGTTTTCCATCGCGACGAGATAAGTCCGGCGATCTGAAGACTTACATATAAGTGGTAGGCTATCCAAGGGCAACAGAGTCTCTCCACAAAGCCACTTTTACAGAAAAGAGAATGCGAATTTGGAGACTTGAAATACTTTGATGATGGTAGAGTACGGAGATTGTCTTACTCCAAGCACATTCAGATGAGGTGAGTACCTAAATTATATGACTCCCTACTGAACACATCGAAGCAGCATACGCTCGAGTTCCTGCGCCTCGGCTTCTGACCTGTGATACCCTTCAGCTCCATTTGAACAAGCCATTGTAAGCCTCCCAACGTCCTGAGCCAATTTTTAAGCTGCACCCGGAATCGGGTTTGGGCCAACTGGAGGAGCGGATGAAGCGATGTTTGCTTGATGCATAGTCCTTGGCCCATATGAAGCTGGATAATCAATAGCCGTATGGAACATCTGATAGTTGGCCCACATGACGATATCTCCTTCCTCTAAATTTGGAATCAAGATGTATTCCGGCTTCAATATTCTCTCTTGGATCGTTTTCAGCAGCTTTCTGATTTCAACGACGTCCTCTATCACCCTTTGTTCTCCTTGAGACGAACCAATGAAGAGTTTCCTGGCACAGATTCCATGGACTTGGAATGCTTTCTCGCCCGTCACGGGATTAATCCATACCATGGGATACGTCTTCACATCCTTCGAATCAAAGCCGCCTAGGTCCGCGAGCTTCTTCTCCTTGCCCTGGCTAACGAGGCCGAGACCGTTGGCGTTCCCCTTGCAATCGCCTATCCACATGTACTAGTAACAACAGGCGTCAGCATTTGCTTTTAGTGTTCGAGCCACGGAGGCCTTTCAACATACCGGATGAGGTGCATATTCAACCCAACTGTGATCGGCCATATTCTTTTCATCCTGGGTCATCATCTCGTACATCTGCACATTACTGGTGAACGCCGTCAGGCCGGGTTCTGCTTTCATGCTAAGACCAGAGCCGTCGTCCCATCGAATGTTGACCTCCGGAGTGGTTGGTCGCTTTATGCATCGCAACGTTGTGAACCACGCTGGGTCTCTCGCATACAGCGGCGCATCCATATGCCAGCGCTGGAACCGGACGTTTCCTTCTTCGAATTCCTCTTGAGGCAGCTCCTTTCCATGCCAATCGTGAGAGAGGGGCTTGGTGATGGTCTTGTTCTTGATACCATAGTGGTCTTCTCCTTGGAAGCCTTTCCCAATAAGACGCACATTCTCCGCTCCCGGAATGCCTATTACTTCGCGATGTTTCTTGCTTGACTCTCAGCATAGCTCAACTTGGATCCGAAACGGCCCTTACCGAAAGCAAACCACCTTTGCTGTTGAATGTCTTCAAATCGCCGTGAGAGTGAACTTGGGGCGCGTCGGGATCGAAGCGGGTTACTAGTTCCCACTGCTTGATCGGCGCCAGATGTTTCTGCCCCTTGACTACGACTACTTTGTGGATCCATATCGCATTTGATAGATGGCGGACGTCTGCATCTATCGAGGTTGAATGCTAGGATCGCGGACCTGACAGAAATACTTACCACTAATATCATTCAAGTCCAGGCCAGTGATAACTGCACCATAGTCATGTTTCTCTTGTGGGGATTTCTTCATCGGCGTGAGGGTGAAGCTTGCCTCGGGGTTTACTGCGCTTGGTGACATGTCAATTGTTTAGGACTCGAATACTAAGCTAATAGGTTGCAGAATCTTGCAATATCTTTAGAGATGGTAATTTACCCAAAGTGTAAGACATTACTAATATGTTCCGATGTCCCGTAGTTGAGCTTGACGTGTTCTATCATCGACCTGCATAGATTCCAGGCACTTATCTATCGGAGGCGGCCGTTGATACGCATCGCGGGATCCCCGCCGGCATGCCCCCCGATGTAGTACCAAGGTGTGGGCGGGTTTCTCCATCTCAGGCCAAAGCGTGATGGCTTCCAGTGGAAAAAAGCATTATTTAAGGAAATTCTTCCCATTTCCTTAAGTCTCTTATTCCCATTGGAATGCAGATGAGTGGCTGGAGGGCCGTTCATGGTGGTTCACTGCTAGGACCTACAGCATGCTCTAATATTCATTAACAGCGTATTTTCGTGGTCAGACACGATGTGGCTTCCATTAGTTTTACAAGCGTCTTTCTTCTACTTGACTAGCCTGGAGTTCTGCAAGGAGCAGGCCCCTTTCGAAGAATCTACACTCTCCATAAACGGCATACCCTTCAGCACGAGGGCATATTGGATGCGTCAAGCCAACCTCGCCCTTACCCAACCCTGCCCCTACGCCGCGTTCGGAACCGTGATCGTAAACCACACGGGAGCTTCAGAGCTCGGAGACCTAGTCTGCTCGGGCGCCAATGCCATGAGCTCGACGGGAAACCCCACCCTTCACGGTACTGCACCTCCCTTATAAATTAGAAAGACTGGTGAGATTACTCAACTTCGTGGGGATAGGAGAAATCGCGGCGATAAACAACTGCACCAGCATCCTGACGGACCCCTCAGGGCCCTACAAGCTATCGCCCAGCGAAGCGCTCGCCGCCTTCGCGGACTTGACGCTGTACACCAACGCGGAGAGCTGCCCCATGTGCGCGTCCGCGATCCGCTGGGCCGGGCTCCGCGAGTACGTCTACGGGACGTCGATCGACGCCCTCGTGGCCAAGGGGTGGGGCCAGATACGGATCTCCTCCGCGGACGTCTTTCGGCGGTCGCTCGACCTGCCGAGCCCGAGTCGACTCATCGCGGGCGTGCTGACGAACGAGACGGATCCGTACTTCTTCTGGCAGAACGACCCGGGGTATCCGTGTCCGAGGGGCTGCTCGCGGGTGGAGGGGAGTTGCCGAGCTAATTCAGATAGAAAATGAAGTGAATTTAAGTAGGTAGTCAATTATAGATTTATGGTTGCGAGTTCGCGCTATTGCCGAGTATCTCAGTACTCTATATATATTCATGTGATGGTAACATCTCCTACTTCCTTCACAGAGGCAACTTTAGACTCTGCCATGACCTCATGTCTCACCTTCTCAGCCTGGGTCGTACCGCTTTCCACATCAGCTTCGACCGCCCTCACAACGGAAGCATCTCCCGGAACGACACTAGGTATCAGCGTAGCCCTGTCCGGCCAAAAGTAATTGAGGACGTAGTACATAGCCAGCGCCACAAAGAACCCATACAGCCAGTTGAACGTAAACAGGTTCACCAGCCCCTGACTGACACGAATATTCCGCGGCGTGACTTTCTTAGCCAGGGCCGGGAGCAAAGGCACGATGACGACGAGCGTCGTGACGAGCGCCCGCCAATTGACGCCCCATCTATACCGGTATATGCCCTCGGGGTCGTACAGTGCCGGGACGTCGTACCGCCGCCTCTTGACGAGCCAGTAGTCGCACACCAGGATCCCGGCGATCGGCGCCATGAAGATGGCGTACGCGCTCATGAAGTTGAGGAACGCGGCCGCCGAGGAGATGATGATCCAGGGGCACAGGGCCCAGCCGCCGACGAACGACACCAGCACGACGCCGCGCCGGATGTCGAACCACCTCGGCGCGAGCGTCGCCACGTCGTTCGCGAACGAGATCCCGTTGGCGCTGATGTTCACCGAGATCTGCGCCAGCAGCCATATCGAGGCCGCGAAGAAGGCGGCGGCCCGACCGCCCGGCGAGCCCTGCCACCGCTCTATTATGTCGAGCGGCGACCAGTAGACGACGCCGTAGACCTTCTTGGAGGCGCTGGCCGATATGATGCCGAAGACGCCGACGAGGGTCTTGAAGATGGGGATGAAGGGCAGCTGCCACAGCTGCGCGCCGCGGGACTTGCTGAAGCGGGAGAAGTCGGGGATGTTGACCGCGAGGGTCGAGTATCCGCCTGTGACGCTCGTCTGCAATAGATTCTTGTCAGTCTATCCATGACGCGCCCTTAAAGGGTGGAGGAAGTACCAGATTAGACAGCCAAAGCCACGCCCTCGTCGACCCCGACACCGTCGCCGGCGCGTAAAAGAAGTCTCCCTGCCCGCCAGCCACAACCGTGATCCAGATGACCATGGCCAGCGCCATCGGCGTGACCAGCACCGTCTTGACCCAGAACAGGTACTGCAGCCTGTGCGACGGGATCAGCAGCAGCGGGAACTGTATGCACCAGTACACAAAGTAGCTCAGCAGGCCCTGGCTGGTGGTGCCCGCGGACGCGGGTAGCGTATTAGGCAGTCTGGCGTAGCTCGGCCAGATCGCCGTCAGGATGGCCGTGACGCAAGTCCCCCCGTTCGCGCTCTGCACGCCGAACCAGAACAGCGCGAGGATTGCTCGCGTGACGACGCAGAAGTAGCTCAGCCAGTAGCCGTAGCTCGCTCGGACGGCGATGGGGAACGGGATGTGCAGGTCGGCGCCGATGGCACCGTTCAGGACCGTTGGGATTGCGTTGCACTGTGGCCATCAGAGTTAGTACATAACATTTAAGTACCCACAAGGCATGTATGGCTATCAGGGGTCTGATGCTCCTGTGTAAATATGGAGGGGCTTATATCACACGGAAGACTCACTATAGCAGCAACCAGAACAATCAAAACGGCGTCAGTAGCCGTCAACCCCGTGGTCATTATGGCGCTGGCAGCCGTCCATGTTGAAACGGTCACCAAGTCGGAGTACCAATAGCCAATGAATGCCCAACTACTCCAAGTCCGTTTATCCTCCGGTACTGGATCTTGATCTGTTGCGCGGAAAGGCGGCCGCCATTAACAACGAAATCCCGCGACATGTTGATAGGGTGGGAGTGATGTAGCATGACCAAGACGTACCGGCGTTGGTCCAAACATGAGGAGGAGCAATACTGCTCGACTGCTTAGGCAATGTCCAGCTGGGCCTGTCGGTTAGCCGAGCTATGGCCTTTTCTTTGACGGCCAGGCCGTGCTGTCGAATAGTGAGCGAATCCATGGCTACAAGCGCATTGGGAGGGGTCGAATATTGAAGTCCTCGTTTGACTGATTGGCGTTTCTCCTATTACCAAACCACCCGCAGAGCAACACTATGGAGTCGACTTCTCTCCGGCTCTGGCAAGAATCGAAGTCTAGCCACCGTCAAAGATACGCGATGGGCTACATAATATGAATCCCATTAGGGCGGATTTTATTATATGTTATCTCGTAACGCAATTACCTGAACTATCGCAGATCTTGTTAGTCCCTACTGCATTTCGTCACAGGAGACAGGCCCGCGGAATCGGTGATAAGAGCAATCTTCACTCATTGGCAAGTTGGGGGTCGGAGAAGCAGGGTGCTTATCTTTACCCCAGCTGACTTGGCGTGATATTCGGGAAAGCGCCGCCGGTGGTCTCGACCGTAATCCGGTCCGACATATCCTGTTCTCCCCGTTATAACAGGCTAGAGTCCTCAGTACATGCAATGCTCAGCGTCGGACATAAGCTAGGCTCAGGCTCAGGGTAAGGTTGACAGAAATTTTTTAAAAATGCATTGCAGTGCTCAGAAACCCGTCAATCACCACCCGTCTATGTAGCCTCGATTTGAAATCCCCGAGGCCGCCTATACACAAAGTAGAATACAAGAAAACATGAAGTAGCTAATGCCTGTTCCCTCTTCGTGTGAATGTTTTACTTTTTACTTAATTTTGCGTTTTACTCGCCCTTCAGCTTGTCTTGCGTCACCGTAAACGCCATCTCAAGAAGCTCCTCCTCTTCCTTCTTGTGGGCAGCCTTTAAGCCAGTGGCAACCGATGCTGAAGGGTTTCGGCCGGCGTACATGACGTGCTTGCGGTCGTGGTACTGGGTGTTGTTCAATAGTGTCTCAATGCGCGGTTGAGTGAAGCTCCATGCACCGGCATTGAGCGGCTCCTCCTGAGCCCAGACAATAGTCTTGGCGTTCTTGTACATGTCCAGGTTCTCCCTTAGTTGCTCCCATGGGAAGGGGTTGAGCTGTTCAATTCGGGTGAATGCGACATTGTCGATGTTGTTATCGGCACGGTACTTGTGGAGCGCTGCCCATACCTGACCGGTGCAAATAATGACACGGTCAATCTCCTCGGGAGACTTGATGCTTCCAGTCTCGTGCTCAGGGTCGGGAATGACCCACTTGAAGTGAGCATCAGGGCCGGTGAAGTCCTCGATGTTGGAGCGAGCCAACGGGTGTCGCAGCAGCGACTTGGAGAAGAAGATTACGAGAGCTGTCTATTGTTAGCAATCATTTGTCATTTCAAGCATCATGGGAACGACTTACGCTTTCGGAATTGTCGGTGCATTTGTCGACGGAGGATGTGGAAGAGGTTGGCAGGAGTTGTCATGTATGCAATCTGCATGTTGCAGTCTTGGTGCTGGCGATCAAGCTTCTCCCTAGCCGGGAAGACACGAGGGTCCTCGTTGCAGAGTTGCAGATAGCGTTCTAAGCGTCCAGAAGAGTGCTCGGGACCTTGTCCGTCATATCCATGGGGAAGAGACATGACCAATCCTGTTCGCTGCATCCACTTGACCTCGCCAGAGGCGATGAACTGGTCAATGATACATTGGGCATTGTTCGCGAAGTCACCAAACTGAGCCTCCCACATGACAAGGGCATTGGGAGACGACAACGAATAACCATATTCGAAACCGAGAGCACCGTACTCGCTCAAAGACGAGTTAGAGATGACGAATTTGCCCTGATCTTTGCTGACATGCTGTAGAGGAGTGTACGTGTCTTCGTTCTCCTGGTCGTGGAACACGGCATGTCGCTGAGAGAAAGTACCTCTCTCAACATCCTGGCCCGAAACACGGACGTGGTGGCCCTCAGTGACGAGCGAACCGAAGGCGAGAGCTTCAGCAGTAGACCAGTCAATATTCTTACCCTCAACAACCGACTTGGTGCGGTTCTGCAGAATACGTTTCAGATTGCGGTGGAGATGGAAGTCTTCGGGAGCCGAGCCAATGACCTCGCCAATGTGCTCCAAAGTCTTCCGATCGACGCTCGTTGACATGTGAGGCAAGACTTCAGTAGCCAATTCCTTGGGCGACTTGAAGCCGTTCCAGGCAGAGGTGGTCCATTCCTTCGACGTCGGTTGGTAATCCTTGGACTTTGCAAAGCTCTCTTCCAACATGCCCCAGACCCACTGCTTATGTTCCTCAACGTCTTCCTTGGTGAATGTACCGTCCTTGAGCAACTTGTCTACATAAATGTTGATCTGAGGCTCCTTTGCGCTAATGCGCTTGTACATCAAGGGTTGGGTGAATGATGGCTGGTCTGTCTCGTTGTGGCCGTGCTTGCGGTAGCAGACGAGATCAATGACAACATCAGACTGGAACTCAGCCCGCCAGTCAGAGGCCAGTTGACAGACGAAGTTAACGGCTTCAACGTCGTCGGCGTTGACGTGGAATACAGGCGCATCGATAGCCTTCGCAATATCCGTGCAGTACGCGGTTGAGCGAGCGAATCGAGGGTCAGTAGTGAAACCAATTTGGTTGTTTACGACCAAATGGATCGTTCCACCGGTTGAGAAAGCCGGCAGCGAGTGGAAACCCAGACATTCGTATACAATACCCTGAGCGGCAAAAGCAGCATCACCGTGCAATAACACGCTCATGGCAGTTCGGTGCATCGTCTCGTCATTGTTGTAGTGCTGGATAGCTCTGGTCTTGCCCAACACAACAGGGTCTTCGGCCTCAAGATGCGAGGGGTTGGCAACGAGCGATAGCTGGACCCGCTTTCCAGATGGTGTAGGGCGTTCGAAATTCATACCCAAATGGTATTTCACATCACCAGATCCTTCATCTTCAGCACCGGCGGTACCCGCAAATTCGCTGAAAATGGATTCGTTCGGCTTGCGAACGACGTTACTGAGCACGTTGAGACGACCGCGGTGGGGCATTCCAATGACAATGTCTTTCACGCCATAGTCAACGCTTCGGTCGATGAGCGCCTTCATTCCGGGTACAAGCGTCTCGCATCCCTCCAGACCGAATCGCTTGTCATTAGGGTATTTAGTAGCCAAGAATGATTCGAAGCTGGAACTCCAGATTAAGCGGTCAAGGATTCGGCGCTTCTCGTCGATCGAGTACTTGAATGGCTGGGGAACCTCAACTCGCTCTCTCAACCAATCGCATTTGGCTCTGTCAGGGATGTGAATGAATTCAACACCGTATGAACCACAGTATATCTTCTCGCAAGCCGCGATAATTTCGCGCAGAGTCATCTTTTCTCGACCTTCCCGCTTGAAACGAGGGAGGATACCCGGGCCAAGCGTGAACTCTTTGTCAAGGTCCTGCTCGGTGAATTGGTAGTGCTCTAGGGATAACTCCTTGGGCTGGATATTGGTGAAGCCCTTTGACTCGTTTCGGATTCCGAGAGGGTCGATATTGGCCTTGTGGTGACCACGGGCCTGATATGCGCGGACTAATAGCTGGACCTTCAGATGGTTGGTGACATCTGAGCTCTGTCCAGCGCCTATGCCTATGGCTGGGCCAACGCCTCCTGTTGCATTGGGTACAAGTGTGGGAGGAGGGGTGAAAGCTTGCTCGATGGGCATGTCGCCGCTCTCCATGTTCTTGAAGTAGACCTGCCATGACACATGGACGCTCTCCGGATTCTCCTTCCACTGCAGATACATCTCGTCAATGTAGTTCGCGGTATTACCGGACAGGAAGCTGTCGTTAGGAGAGGGCGCGGACGACGTGGTCGAGGAATATCTCTTAGCGGCGACGGCAAGAGGGCGGCGGGTAGCGCTAAGAGAATAGCATCTCGAAGCTTGGGAGGCGCATCTCGAAACACGGCAGCTAGCTCTAAGGAGCTGGCTGCTCGATCGAAGGGAGCTACTCAGCATGGCGCCAGGCTTATGCTTTACAGCTGGGAGAAAGTATTAGGTCTGTAACGGAAGGGAAAAAAAGACAGGTACTGTCTACTTTGGCATGTAAAACCCAGAAATGACTTATTAAACTCCTACCGAGGGGACGAGATCGTAGAGACCTCGAGAAATGGACAAAAGAGTGGCGGAGTAAGTCTTTGGTTAAACAACTTAGACACTACCTTACCAGGTTGTGGTGTTGAAGCTGGAGGAAGGAAACTTGGATGGACTGGGAAAGGTCATGCTCCCCAAGTTTTGGAGAAGGTGAAAAAAACGTAGTAGCGAGTTGCGATTGCCCCTGCCCCTTGTCGTCACCCGGTCGCAGATCAAGCAGCCAAGAAGGGGCCGGGGCGGCCGGATATTGAATTACGCAGTGCCTGTTATGCGACTAGACAGCCTCTTTCGGTTACCACTGTTTGCATTTAAGTGATAAAATGTAATTATAGGCTAAATTCGGCTCTTCGAACAAAGCTGGGATAGGGCAGCGACTTAAAAGTCGGCATCTGATTCGGTGGAAAGGTCCGACTCTTGCCGCAAAAACCACCGAGGCAATGTATGTGTTCACTTTCTATTTCTAGCTATATACCTACCTGACTGACCACACGGCTTCGACAACGGAGGCATTTTTATCGCTCAATGTGACCTTTACTTGCACCTATACGGTATTGGGCATATTTGCAAAAGCCTCACTCAACAAATGGTCATCAGGTCTCTGCAGATTCTGATTGCTCGAATTAGACGGGAACATAGCGCATGTTGACCTTGGTGGCCACAGTACATGTGTGTGCACCGCATATTTCTTTGCTAATAATGACAAGTACAATAAGAACATTCCACATACAGTGGGGTTTGTATTGAAGAGCACAGATATCCATATAACCGAATCTTCAAACATTGTAAAAGAGAGTTCTGCCAATATAGATACATCTGGTTCAATGGCAGTCTCGGTGCCAATAGTGGCTGTTCCTTTCAAAGATGTCATTGTGCTTGGCTACCTCACATATGAGAAGATTGTATCCAATTAGAGAGCCTCTTTGCGCTAGGATAAGTAGCAGCTAGAGCTTCAGCCACATTTGACGTGGCTTGTTTTACTGTGGGCCACATACATCTTGTGTGGCTGGTGAGTCAGAGTATTTGGGCACTTGAATGAAATGAATTTGAACGTTTGGACTGCATGTATAACGCGCGTACTTCAAAGGTTATACAAATACAATGTGTATATGGTTTTGAAATGATTATGCGCACGCTTGCCGACTCTGGTGAACTTTACTCTTCTACCTTTAGGTGGTTCTCAGCTTTTTCTTCCTATTCGAGTGTGCAGGTTCAGAAGGGGAATACAACACAGGCATTATATGGGCGTCGCGCTGTCAAAGCGCTGGAAAGTGTCATTAGCAGCAACTTTGGCTGATCCCGAACCCCAGGTTGAGAATTAGCTTTCACTTTAACCTATTCATCCTCCATCGAACAACATGGCAATCCCAACAGGCGCTGCTGCCTACAAGAAAAAAGACGGCATTCTCACCCTCACCCCCGATCAGAAGAATGTCATCTGGACTCCGAACTCTGCGCCTGGTGGTCCGCCATCCATTTCGTTATCCGTATCAAATATCACTAGTAAGGCCATCGCATTTCCCAGAATACGCGAGATATTCTTGAGCTAATAAGATTTCAAGATCTTCAGCAGACCCCGGATTCAGCTGCCAAGGTTATGCTAAAGATATTCGACAAACCCCCTGGGAGTGCCGAGCCAGTAGCTTACCTCTTCCACTTCAACTCTCCCTCAGACCCCAGGGCGGAAGCCAACGTCATCAGAGATCTCTTATCAAAGCTTCTCGCTGAAGCCAAGAACAATGATCCCAGCGTCCCACGGCCGGCCGGCACGCCCAGTGGGGGCAGTGGCTCGGGGTCTATGGCCTTTGCTAATGCGGCCAACTCTAAACCAGCAGCGGCGCGTCTGTTCGACGATGATGCCCTCAAAAGCGATATAGCGCTACAGCAATCGCTCATGAGGGCAGATCGCAACCTTGCTCAGATGTACATGGAAGGTCGCAGGACTAAACCAGAGTCTATGTCAGATGCTACGTTCAATACTCAATTTTGGTCCACGAGGATCAACCTGCTCCGAGCCCACGCTATTGAGAACAATCAAAAGAAGGGGCCGTATAACGTCTTAGCTCAAGTAAAGCCTACAATTGAGCAGAACGCAGACCCAGACAAGCCTAGCGAGCTTAAGATGAAGTTCAGCGTCGAGCAGATCCAGATGATCCTCAACCAGCACCCTCTCGTCAAACGCATCTACAACGAAAATGTCCCTCCCCTTGGCCAAAACGAGTTCTGGGAGAGATTCTTCCTCAGCAAGTTGTCCAAGCAGCTAAGGGGAGAGCGCATCACGGAGCTAGAGAAGCCTGACAAGATCTTTGACCAGTATGATGAATACGACGACATCAAAGACTTCAAGAGCAAGCTCTTAGCCCAGCACGTGCCACACATTATCGATATAGAAGGAAACGAGGAGAACCAGGGCGGCGCGAAGAGCGGAAACCGCAAGGACATCGAAATGCGACCTCGAGGCAGAAAGGATGTACCCATCATCCAGACTTTGAACAGCATCAGCGAGAAACTACTAGCTAGCGCCATATCCCTTGAGAACGATTCTGCCAACCAGGTAGAGTTGGATGATGACACCTATCGAGAACTCGCTTTGCGGGATCTTCGCGGAGATATCGAGGAGAACCGTATAATTCTCAACATTAAGGAGCAGAGCAATTTCTTCTCGAACGAGACCGGTACCATCTCCGAAACGACTGCAGTCTACGCCAAGCAGAAACCGTCAAAAGTCCTCAAGGATGTGCAGGTCGACTTGAAGAGTCTCAATCAGTATAGTGCCGGTGGTGTCGATCTTCACGGATCGATAGGCATTGACGACGCTAGCGAGAGCGAGGATGAGGGGCAAAGACCGCCTCATGTAGGCTCGAGGGCGTCGCGGAAGACTGCGCAGAAGCAAATACTTGACAGTATGGCGCAGAGACGGGCTCAATTGTTCGGGCATGATTCGGATGAGACCTCGCCGATGGGATTACCTGCGGATATTACTCAGACTTGCTGCCTGACCCATGCTACCACCATGGAATTCCTGCATCAATTCTGGTCGGCATTCCTATCAGGCGATCCTGACCGAGCTGTCGAACTTGGCTATCTCGCCGAGGCTCTGAAGCGGTCCAAAGAGAGGATAGACGCTGTTGCCGTAGAAGCCGAGAAGGCTCGAGAGGAGCTTATCAAGAGAAGAAAGGAGGAGATCATACAGATTTACGAACGGACTAAGCGGAAGATCAAGTTCAACTCTAAGTCCGTTCGTGGTGGCAGAGAGGCGGTTTACAAGCTTATGGAGCCTACAATCCAGTCCCTAGACAAGGCTATAGCTGATTACCAGAGAGCTCTGTCTGCCGAAGGAATCCAGGCCAGCACAGAGCTGTAGAATACTTGAGAGGACATTCGGCGTTCTGGTTGGGATGGCTAGGGAACATGGATTGCATAAACCCCCTTTCATGGGCTAGCTTAAAATACACTATGATACCAGTTGTCTACCTACGTATAGACGACAATAAACGACATGTCTTTACAGTCGCACCAATTTATTTACAGTGTGGATACTCTTCTGTGCTTGGACAGGCAGGTAGGTTCAAATAGTCACGTCTGGCGGAAGGGGCGCCTTGATATCGTCATACACGTCCTTCTTCCATCGAGGAGGAAGAAACTCTCTCGGCAGTTGTAACGACTCAGAGAGCGAAGAAGGCACACCCCTCGAGGCACTACTCGAGCTAAATTATCGCAACATCGCAACTGACGCTGGATGAAAGAGCCAATCCCCAAATAACACAACATCAGATCTTCCTATCACAGCATCTAGCCCTCCGCCCTCAGAAGATCGGCATAGCTTTACTTGCACAATCATCATCTGGATACTTTACGAACTCAAGAACCTTAAGGAACGAGTATCGACACGAGCATATACCATGGATAACAACATTAAACCCGGCCCCAGAACCTCATCCATCGCATCCACCTTCCGATCCCGAATCCCTCTCGCGAACAAATCCAACCTCGGCGCCCTCGCACGCCAGCGCCCACTCCCCGAAAGTCAATGGGAACGCAAGGACTCGTCCGAGAGCCAGCCCAGCTCCCACGACTCCATCTACGACGCAGCTTGGGTATCCGACCAGAGCGACGCCGCCAAGTCTCCCTATCAGACCCCAGCCCCGGCCCCAGTCCCCGATCCAAGCCCAACCTCCGCGATGGTGGCTAGGCCCGCGACTCCTCCGCAAATATCTACTACCGCACCTATAGACCCGAGCTCAGAGTCGCCTCTCTCGCTGCTCGAAGCCTCTGTATCGGTCTTCGGCACGCCGTTCCTGTACGGCCACGGCACAGAGCTCGCGCCAATAGCCGAGCAGCGCAGCATCGCGACGCTGCGCACCACCGCCACGGGCGGCAGCGGCCTCTCGACGTCGAACATCTCCCCTCTACTGAAGCACCAAGCGTCGAGCGTGAGCAATAAGAGCGCCGGCCGAAGCAGTGCTAATAACGCGCCCCTGAGACACCCGCTACGACGTCAGCATTCCTTCAGTCTAAACGACTTGTCACCTCCGTCGACTCATAGCCAAAATCATGGCGGAAATCAGTACAGACGAGAATACTCAGAGCCCGCTCTAAGCAGCGGCGTCGCCATCGCGAGTACCAGCGGCATCGACGCCGGCGCCGGCACTAGGATCCCGCGCCTGCGCAGCATAAGCAAGAGGCACTCGCCGCCCGCCATCGAGACGGTGGACATCCACGCGTACCCGCAGAAGCCGACGTACCCGCCCCACCAGGACGCCCCCATGCCGCGCAGGTACGCAGAACTGCTAGCCACCCGCGGACGCGAGGACCCGTACCTCTACCCCCCGGGCTTCGAAGTGCCCTTCCGCGGCGTGCGCAGCGGCCACGGAAACCTAGCCACGCACCCCTTCATGCGACGGCAGAGCTTCCGCGGCGGCAGGCTGAGCCCCGGCCCGACGTTCGACGACATGCAGACGGGCTTGTCCCTGCAGGACCCGGGCCAGGGCCGCAGGCTGCGCGGAGCGAGCGCGCCGAGCCCTTACGGCGGCGTGCCCTACCACCCGGTGCTTCGAGATCCGTCGTGGGCGTGCCGAGCCTGCGGGCGACCCGCGGATCAGCGGTGGAGCCTCGTCTCCACGGTCGTCGGGCAGGGCGAGGGCATGAGGCGTGGCGATGACTGGTGCACGCGCTGCGCGTGGCGGAAGGTTATGTATCTTTGGTGCTGTTGCGAGGCTCTTGGCCTGTGAAATGGATGGATATGTGCGCTTAGCACTTACTTGTTGGCCCCTTTGATATGGAGATTGCTTAAGTAGGTAGGAGGTGACGGCCTCCACGAGTGGACGAGAACATTAGCTCTTATCGTGGCACTAGGGACTTTCGGAGACTTCTTTTTTTTTTTGCTTCCTTGAATAGGTAATCATTGTACAGTAGGTAGTTATTGGCTGAGGGCATGGGAATTCCCTAAGGGAGTAATGCAGTGCTATGCTAATTTCATCTTGCGTCTCGATTTGCTGCCCATTACTTCGTTGCTCTGGGGCTTCC
The DNA here is from genome assembly GCA_022578575.1 of Hypoxylon sp. FL0543. Classification (NCBI taxonomy): domain Eukaryota; kingdom Fungi; phylum Ascomycota; class Sordariomycetes; order Xylariales; family Hypoxylaceae; genus Hypoxylon; species Hypoxylon sp. FL0543. Next base: position 1,026,224 of record MU393995.1, read on the forward strand.
CCGTCTATACCTATGCATCATAGCTTAGCTAGCTAACCCAATGAATGAAAGAATGCCAGACGCTCCTTTGACATGCAAGCAGAACTCAGCCTTAATGCCTTAAGAGCCTAATGAATTATATACAGCTTTGGGGGAATAGACGACGCCTGTGGATGATCCTCTAGCTTGGTTCTGGTATGACCTGCCATGGTCGAACAATACCATCGTCTCCAGTGGTGACCAGCATCTCCTCGATCCCTCTTCTCTCGGGTGGGCAGCCCTGATCGTAGCGCTTGCACCAGGTAATGTGATTGACCTCGTACGGGCCGTGGGCGTTCGGTGTCGTCGAGATGAGCTTCCATCTGCGAGATTCTTGCGGTTCCTCCGCGTGGCCGTTGGTCATGGGGATATCGCCATCTAGTTCTGCAGCCGCCTCGTCACTTTCGTTGTGCGTTATACCATTGGTTACTTCCTCCTCGTCTTCACGGTAGATGGCGATGACCCCGTCGCTGCCTGTGCTCGCGATCATGCCAGTCTCGGGACTCCAGGTCGCCGAGTATATGTCTCTTGTGTGCTTCCTAGGGAGTATCGCGGTGCACTCCCACTCCTCCTTCAGCGATCGGCGCATCGTGTTCGGAATGCCGCCTAGACTTCCCCAGGCATGCTGTGGCGCATCCTCCTCTTCCTCCTCCTTCAGCGTCCATATCCGAATAGTGCGATCCGCGCTCCACGTCATAATCCTGGGGAATTTGCCATCCTTCGGTTTCGGCTCCCACTGCACGCCCCAAACGGTCCCCTCGTGGCCCTCGAGCACGGCAACGCACACCCACTCCTGCTCTTCCTCCTCCCTCCATATCCGCACCGTATTGTCGTAGCTCGAACTCGCCAGCACGTCGCTGCTATAGCGTCCTCGCCCCGTCCGATTCGTCTCGGGACACCACGCGACGCACTTGACGTCGCCCTCGTGCTCGTTCAGCACTGCCATCGTCTCCCACTCGTCGTCGCTCTCGTGTTGACCCACATCCTCCCAGATCCAGACGCTCTTGTCGCGGCTGCACGTGGCAAGGTACTGGCCTGTCGGCGAGAAACTCACAGACTTTATCTCCGAGTCCTGGCCGTCGAGGACGACGATCAGCTCCCACTCCTTTTCCTTATTCTCCCCCTCGTTATCCTCTGTGACGTCCACCTCGAGGTCGTCTCCGTCGCTAGTGTTGTCGTTGCCGTCGTCGCTCCATCGCCAGAGCCCCGCTGTCGAGTCGAAGCTCCCGGTTACGAGACATAGCTTGTGAGGTGGTAGGTTGGGCTTCCAGGTCGTGGAGCGGACGGAGCGGTCGTGGCCTTGGGTCAGCGTGCTGTGCGCGGAGAGCGTTGTGAGCGAGAAGACGGTGACGGATTTCTGGTGGGTGGTTGCTAGGAGCGGGAGAGTCGGATGAGGTATCGACTGCCACGCGCGCTGGTATAGATCGGGCTTGAAAGGGGGCAGCGCCGCGAGCTTGACAGGGTCGCGGGAAAGAGCCATTTTGCTCCTAGAACCGGAGCGCCTAGGAATTTGGGTTCGGTGTGCTAGTATTTACGCGCTTCGTCTGGTTGATGGATCATAAGGTATTGCTTTGAAAGAGTGGTGCTTCCGTTAAGTGGGCAAGTGACGGCGTGAATCTGAGAGAATGGAATATCTTGAAAATTCGTCGAATTATCGAATTACCGGTACCAATTGAGGATTGCGACTCCCTGGATTACTGACGTATGCGGGGCACATGTGGGGTGGGATGGGGCTCTAGGGGAGTACAAAGGTACACCCCTCACTTATCGGAGATATCAGACAAGTGCATGCAGAAGACAAGATAGGGCTCATTTACTTTCTCCTTATAGTGTCCATAAAGCATGCCTTTTAAGAGCTTGTATTCTCAACTTCACTTCCAATCTTCACTTATAGTGTGTCCTCGCTACATGATGCTATAGTTGAACATCAGGCAGTACAAAGACTTAATCTTATACTTACTACAAGTCTAGCTGTTCGTACTGCAATTTAATACGAGGTATGTAGGTAGGTAGGTACATTTCCACGACGGCATATTCCTTTTTATACTCAGTGTATCTCATCCATACCAGGTAGCTAGGCAGCACAAGACCGAAATAATGAAGATATTATGCTGAGGATAATGCCAAGAGCTAAAAGGAAAAAAAGGGGGGGAACCGTGTTATCGAGGGTCCTGCTCTTAGTTCTTGTTGGTTCAGCTTTATTGGATTTGGAGCATTGCAAGACATTCGAATGAAATAGTAATAGTTCTAGATAATTCGATTGGCTATTAGCGAGTACCACGACAGTGGTACAATAACACATGGCTCGATCTAGGATGGCTGGGAGCGCTCCCAGTAATGTATCGTTAGTATGGAGACGGGTATTCCGATGGGAGATGAGAATCGGCCGCGTCTTCGGCGGTATTTCACCAGCGAAAGCTTCCAGGGGATCTCAAGGAAGCCTGGGGTTTGGATAGTTGTCTTTGGCAGTCCAAGGGGGTTCCTGAGGCTGAATGGAGGCCTACCTAGGTCAGCTACTTTGCGCAGGATTACCCGCAAGTACTTCCTGCCTTACTCTCTTGCGCTTCCATTTCAGAGTTCGTAACACGGCATATGTTAACCAGCCGGAAAAGGCACCAATTCTTGCGTAACATATCTGTTGAAACATCATAAGCAGCCAATTTGTACCTCCTGACAACCACCCCGCTGATGTCTGGATTCCGGCAGCTTGAACCACTTGGCCACGTAATCTAGGAGGTACTTCGACCAACTCCTCATTGCGGAATTTACCGCGAATCGTTGTGGCTTGAAATAACAGAATATCCCTGAGGAAGCGAGAGAACACCTGGAATCAGGGACGAACTGTCGCCATGGATTCGTTGAACTGCCCCCTTGGGTGATAGCCGACAAGATCCCTCTTTCCACGCGGGCCACTGTGGCTTTAAGCTGGATTAGTATATGTTTACCTGTTAACCTAATGGGGTCAAATCATGCAAGGTCTACCTAGGTAGACCATCCCTATAGGCGGGGCTTGGTGCGAGGTATCCTATTTCTTCTAGTTTTGTATTGAGGCTACAAACCACATGGCTGAAGCTCGATCGAATACGTGGCCTGTCTTTGATTTCAAACGCCAGTCAGCTGAAGGTGTTCCTTTCACCTCGTGGCAGGTCCAACTCCTAAATAATGAGGGATAGATGATGCCCGTTTAGGCAATTAAATGACGGCGAGTTGGTACTTCTCGTCTGATCGTCGATTTGAGTGATGAGCCGCGCATGTCGGTGAAGATAACCGAAGCGGAGATCTAGTGCGTTATCCGACTGCTTATAGGATCAAACGGATTGTGACGAACTAGACCTCCTCATTGGCTGTTATTGTAGCTGAAGTGGCAGGAGAAGATGGGCTTGATTGGCGTCCAATTAGGGGGGATGCTGGGCATCGATGGCGTGCTGATCTCTTCCTTCTACCATGGGTTCATCGTTGAACCTACGGGAAGTCCCAAACCTATGAGATCTGGCACGCATTCTAGAAAGAGAGAAACTAATTTGCATGAACGAACTATCGAACCATTGGCAAACAAATGAATGCTCAAAAAGAAAGTCCTGTCTGTAGGGGACGAGAGATGTTAATTTAATACTGAGGCTCCCTCGAAACGGAACTTACCGGATGGTTGTGAACTTGGAATGAGATTAGGTAGGTATCGGAATGTATGATTATTGGACCGGGTATCTGGGAAACCTGCTGCTCCTTTAGGTACCCTGCAGGATCTACATAGACTAAGTAGGCCCCGGTCCGTCGGTATTCACTCTCTACTAATGACTGGGGATGTGATCTGAAGTTGGCGACTTGCAGCACGATATTCCTTGTTGTCCTCTTCGAAACTATGTAAGAATAAAGGCGATGTACAGCGAAAGGCAAGACGCTTTGACGTTTCTTAGAGAGTCTCGTCCATGATGTTCTCGAGGGCTTATTGGGCGATCAAGCCCTCGTCTGCGCTCCGGTTCAAGGTCTATGTTGACTGGTAGAGAAATAGACTGTACCGACGGTCTGGTCGTCAAATTACGAATAAGAACAGGTAACTAGATAAGGCGATTTCGACCAGTATATCCCTATTTATTTGCGTATATGAGATCTCGCCGTTCGGAATGTAATCCTCGTGAAATGTACGATAAATGTAGGATTCGAGTGGTTCTTGTTCCTCGCTTCGTGAAACGACTGAAAGAGATTCGTAGCTGGCAAACTGTTTCCCTGTTATCGGAGTACACCATACCTTCGAGGCATATATTTGCTGGGCTGTTGTGCCGAAGCTCGCAGTCCTGTAGTACAGCACAAGTTCATCGCCGGGATTGGGCGAATAAGCAGTCTGAGGACTATGCTATCCTGGATTTCCAGTTATGGACATAAAATGCGGGGATTATTATAGAATGGATAAATCTGCAGCCTTGCCATGTTGTTGGCACGTTTGCCAAGTTGTGGTATCCTTGCGAGTGCCGAGATGCTGGAACTGTAATGATTATGTAGTATCCCAACCCTGCTTGGAGATTTGCTCCTAATGTGTGGTTAGGAAAAGAAACTCCACGGTCCAATGGCAACGCTTCCCGTCCATTCCGATTCATTTTGAGTTCGACGGCCTTTTAGCTATGGACTGAGACAACGCTGCTATAATTGTTCCCCGGGAGCGCGATCTCAAATGTTCTCCCATTTTGATGCTGGTTGAACTCCGAAGCGTCATCGACTCAAACTCTGCTTCCTGGTCGGCATAGGCGTGGCATAGGTGACAACATATCTAATCGAGACACTGCTTCATCCTTCCTTTCCCACACTGAATCACGGCGCCTTCGCTCATGTGTGGCGCTCCTTAGGATCACATCTGAGCCTCAGCTGAGCTGACATGCTTGTAGTTGATTTGGCTTTTTCACGATTCGGATTCTATCCACCTGCTGGCATATCGATGCCGATGGTAGGGCTTCTCGATTATTCGCTCCGGTGCCTCCTGAGTTGCGGTCAACCAGCTCGATTGGTTTTATTATCTTGAGCAATACCACTATGCCGTTGCGGTCAACGTAAAGCTTGATTGACGGCCGAAATTGTCTCCAAGCCAGTCGCTCATGTGATCCTCGACCTGTCTTACACGGAAAACCGCTTTTCACGATGTCAGGAAACGGGGACTTGTTATTACAGTATGAGGGACAAATCGTTCCCCGGTCCTTTCGACCTGGCTTCGTCGTTCTGAGTTACTTCGTCTCCTTTATCGGAGCGGCCTTGACAGTAGAACTACTCAACCGGCGAACTTCCCGCAATGGCCTGGTCAACAATCTCATACTCATCAGTGCAGCGATAGCGATGGGTGGTATATCGATTTGGTGTATGGTAAGATACCACGACGTATCCATCAGATGATTAATCGGAGTCTAATAGGTCGTAGCATTTCGTCGGGAATCGCGCTGTTGTCTTAGGCCATGACGAACTCGAACTCCACATTGATTATTCCAGCGGGTTTTCTGCGCTCTCCTTCTTCTTGCCGGTAGTCGTACTACTTTCAGCTTTCGTGGCCATTGGTGCAAACTACAAGGTGTCCATGTTGCGGACATGTTGTGGAGGTATTCTTGCCGGCGCTGGTATTTGCGGGATGCATTACTTGGGTAACCTTTCCATCAACAACTACCAATGCATATATAACCCGGTGTACGTGGCGGGAGCAGCTGTCATTGCAGTGTTTGACAGCATCGTGGCCTTGTCGCTATTCTTTCTCGTCAGAGCATCATGGACGAATTCGTGGTGGAAAAGAGGGTTATCCGCATTTCTGCTAGCTGCGGCCGTTTCAGGAATGCACTGGGTGGCTGCCGTAGGCACCCAATACCGTCTGGTACACTTGAACGACCGTGCACGACTCTCTGAGACTCAAGCCATCACAGTCGCTATTTGTCTATCGGTTGTTGCCGCCTTCGTTATGCTTGGATCTATCATCTATGCAACATGGCTCATGAGACATAATGCCAATAAGGCCCAGCAAATTGTCTTGGGGGCCGCGGTGTTTGACAAGTCAGGAAGGATCTTGGTGAGCCCAGACGGTTTACTGCCTAGTGAAAAGATCACAGACACTTATGTGGAAAGGACTCAAGGCGACATCTTCAGCATTGCTCACCCCCTTTTCCACTGGATGTTTCAGGTCTCCCGTAATTGGAACAGTGTGAACGGCATGGTCGAGGGTATGACTAAGCACTTGTCACTTCTACCTAAGAGTAGTCGTGACAGCAAGATTCGCCTCATCGACGACGACGGAAACCTGATCGAGAACTATGATGCCATTTTCCGCGAGTTATTCTGCGTTGCGGCTGCGGGTTTGGCGGGAAAGTTGAAAGAACAGCTCGTCGACGTGGGCATTTTGTGGGATGATATTCTCGCTACTGGGGTTGACGGACTGCCTCAAAAATTCGACCAAAGTGTTCATCGTAGACTCGAAGAAGGGGGATTTGGGGAAGTGCGTGAGAATCGAATTGTGCGACAGCAAGAGTATGGACGTGGTTCGCTGATGTTCTTGGTCCGCCGTGTCGAACGTCGTCAAGACGTGGATCGACTCGAGGCCGCCGGTTTTCGATTTGCAGAAATTCATCAAGTTTCTGGAATTATTGCATCTCGCATGCAGATAAAAACCAGAGACCTCAAAAGCAAACTGGCGAATATGGCAATTTTCGCTGACGGGAAGGCTATAATGCACCCTGGCGTACACATCGGGTTCTTTGGCGTCAAAGCACGCGTTGGAAGTTTTGGATTCGACATAGTGGTAAAGAACGGCACCCGAAACTTGCTCCCTTCTATGCCTTTACCCCTCGAGCGCCTCGAGGGTTGGCAGATGGACGGTATGTACATCTCAAATCATTAATCATTTTGTGCCACCCGTCATCTTCTCCTTTTTTTTTTTTTAGGCAGATGAGACTTAAGAAACTGAGCCCTTGCCTCGACACGTTCTGTAACACGAAGATAAATGCTAATCCTTAACGCTCTAGTTATTCGTCGGTTCGACAGAATGAACATTTCTCTCCTGTTCAAAGAACTTGACGGGCTGAGGAAGCTTTCTCCTCGAGAGATGGTATTCGCCTCCCAGTTGTCGGATGCTCTCCAGGCTCTTCGTGCTTGGATGGATGATCCCACATTTGATGAGGCCGTACTAACGTCTAAGGTGGTCCAATTACCTTGCCAGGCCCAAAATAGTTCGAACCCAGGAAAGTCCTGCACGATGGTCGCCTTGTGCATAATGATGCCAATTCATGCCAGTGCTAATAGCCCGAGATGCGAATTTATTCCCTTGAATTTCTTCAAGGTCCACCAGATGGCGTACAAAGATTCGCCTCAGCTTGCCGCCTTTACGCGACATGTGCATCGAGAACTATCGCCCATTGTAAATGCTGCACTGATTAACATGCCGCAAACAACATACCAACAGGTCGGGCGAGCTGTTTTCTGGCGGAATCGCTTGGGCTTTTTGCGTTGCCTTGGACGACCGAGTGGTCATAATAGCTATGCTATTATGGGGGACAGCAACTCAATCCAGCCCAATCCAGGACGGAAGTCTGCTAGCCATGATTCAGAGCATTCCGACTCAACTACAAAACTCTGGAAGCAAGACTTTAGCCATTGTCAGAGACCAGGCAGTGATACGATGTCCGAGAGGACTGGAGTACAGCAGCAATCTTCTCTGGGTGGTATTATGGTGTCGCAAGAAATCCAGGTAGACATAAGCCAAATTGACGAGGCCAGTGGAAGGCTGTCTGTTCCATTGAAACCGGCGACGAAAGCGGACCGTGTGACAATGGTCAAGGCCGGCGCAGGATTCGACTTTGAGATGGACTGTCTACCCGGCGCAGAGGACACACGTACCGGACAACCCTTTGGCTCAGTTGTGGCCGAGCGCGAAAAAGTCAACGAAGTGATCACCTTCGTGGATGAGCTATTCGCCGTCTGCGTAGACAGACTTTGATATATTATGTAGGTATATTTTGGCCAAAGCTCCGGTCTATATGCGCATGTGGTGAGGAACCGAAGGAATGTTATGATTCAATTTGAAGTGTCAAAATGTACATAGTTGGGCTCCACCGAGTCAGTTGGTACATGTAATCTTAATGCAAAAACTCAATCAATGATGACATATATGTCGTCTATGTATGCGCACGTGGGGAGAGGAGGCTGCGTTGAGTGGATCACCCCTATCTCTTCGTGCATATGTATGCGACTATCGAGAAAAGCACGTGCTATCGAATAATCTCTTGCTTACATTCACAAGGGAACATTAATGAATTGTCGGATGATTTTAATTCATAAAAGCAATATTGGCGTCTAAAATAGCCTTTGATTGATGGAACATTTATTCCGAACACTTGTTGGAACCTTGGAAGCTCTTCCCCTGTTGAATCTGGTTGCCCCAGTATTCGAATATTTCCTTTTTGTTGAGTGCGCGCTTTACACTCTCTACCGAGTCCAACCGTCGCCGCTGCCATGTTGCCGCATCCTTAAATACGGGGCCTGTGGGGTATGAGCCGTTGCTCACTTTGCGATTCCGGGAAGGGAGCTGCGGTACCCAGGCCCAGTTCCACCCGTCACAAGCTAATAACACGACTAAAACCGACACCTTTCCTCCATATTTTCTCCCGGCCTAACCCTGTATCTGATAGGAAATGATGTTGATATCGAGTCTTACACGTAGTTGTCCCCATTATTCCTCCAATTTCTTCTCCACTGCAAGGAGAAGTCACAGACGGCGTGGTCACCCCCACGCTGTGCCGGCACGATCCTCCTTCAACTCCAGAGAGTGAGGGAAATTTGTTTCTTTCATCTTTTGCGTCTCATATCTGGGTACTTCGAGTTTCCAAGTCAACCAGACTCGAATTGAAGCCACTTTTACCGGCAGCCGACCGCCGATTAAAAGTCCTTTACCCTCCTCCACCTAGCTCACCCTCCCTTTATCGAGGCTCGAGCCGGGGAAATCTGACTTGCTTAGCTGTTGTGTTCGCGTTGATACTCGAACACGACTCCCCATCTGCAGCTAGGCACAGTCCGCACTGCTAGAGAAGTTCTGCTTGTAGTGCAGCCATACGGGACGCATCCACCTACCAATACGAGCTCCCCTCGTTACCGCCATGTCTAGATTTGCGAAGGGACTGAGGCGTATCGCCGTCCCAACCACAATCGCCGCGGTCGGCGGTGGTGCCCTCCTATACTCGTACCGTCCTCGAAATATCCCCGGCTTCGAAGGTCCTGCGGTCGCTCCTCCCACCTATGGCGCCGATGGTACATTTAAGCTTCCTAGGTTTCCGAAGGTGAAATCGCGCGAGGAGCAGGTTGCCGCCTTGAAAAAGAGCGGCACTGGAGAGGAGGAGGAATATGATATGCTTGTTATTGGTGGTGGAGCTACTGGAACCGGCGTTGCCTTGGACGCTGTTACTCGAGGTCTGAAAGTAGCAATTGTCGAGCGGGACGACTTCAGCAGCGGCACCAGTAGCAAAAGCACCAAGCTCGTACACGGCGGTGTAAGATACCTAGAAAAGGCTGTATGGAACCTGGATTATAATCAGTACCAGCTGGTGAAGGAGGCCCTGAAGGAGCGCAAGTATTTCCTTCAGACCGCTCCCCACCTGAGCTCCTGGCTCCCTATCATGCTTCCGCTGGACAAGTGGTGGAAGGCGCCATATTACTGGGCTGGCACCAAGTTCTACGATTTTCTCGCTGGCAGCGAGGGGATTGAGAGCTCTTACTTTTTAACCAGGAGTAAGGCCCTTGATGCATTTCCCATGCTGAAGCAGACAGACCTCGTCGGTGCATTAGTCTACTATGATGGTGCTCACAATGACTCGAGAATGAACGTCTCTATTGCTATGACCGCGGCAGTGTATGGGGCTACTATTCTGAATCATGCAGAGGTGACTGGTCTGTTGAAAAACGAAAATGGCAAGCTCTGTGGCGCTCAGGTGAAGGACTTGATCCCTGAGCGCAATGGTAAGAAATCCGACCCGATCACTGTCAAGGCTAAGTGTATCGTCAACTGTACTGGCCCATTCACCGACTCGATACGGAAGCTTGACGACCAAGAGTGCAAAGAGATCGTTGCACCAGCTTCTGGCGTCCATGTCATTTTGCCAGGTTACTACAGTCCATCAAACATGGGTTTAATTGACCCGTCGACTTCTGATGGCCGCGTCATCTTTTTCCTACCTTGGCAAGGGAACACGATCGCCGGTACAACCGACGAGCCTACAAATATCACCCCGAATCCATTACCGGACGAGAAATCAATTCAATGGATTTTGAACGAGGTTAGCCACTATCTATCTCCCGATATTAGTGTTCGCCGTGGTGATGTGCTTGCCGCTTGGGCTGGCATTCGCCCCCTCGTTAGAGATCCCAAGGCCAAGAACACCGAGTCTCTGGTGCGCAACCATCTCGTCGATATTTCTAGCTCGGGTCTAGTTACCTGCGCAGGTGGAAAGTGGACGACATATCGACAAATGGCAGAAGATTGTGTGGATGCGGCCGTCAAGGAATTCAACCTACCAACCAAGCCTTTTGTGAACGCCCCGCGGGTTAGTGGCACTGAAGCTATAGATGATGGTGCCATTCTGAATGGAACTTGCCAAACCCATAATGTTCGGTTGGTTGGTGCTCATGGTTTCAGCAAGACGCTGTTTATCAACATTATTCAGCATTTCGGCATCGAGACCGAGGTTGCTAAGCACCTGACCGAGAGCTACGGTGACAGAGCCTGGACCGTCGCAGCCTTGTGCAAGCCCACGAACCTGCGTTTCCCAGCGAGAGGGGAACGTATCGCTCGTCTCTACCCTTTCGTGGATGGTGAAATTAGGTATGCTATTGCCAATGAGTACGCCCAGACCGCCGTCGATGTCATAGCACGAAGAACGAGACTGGCCTTCCTAAACGCCCAGGCCGCACTCGAATCTCTACCGAAGGTCATCGACATCATGGCCCAGGAGCTGAAGTGGGACCGAGCGCGACAGGATCGGGAATGGAAAGACAGTGAGTATTTCAAACACGTGACGTGCCTTTACCCTTGACTTGAATGAGAGACGCTAATTCATGTTCCAGCCGTTGCTTTCTTGCAGTCAATGGGCTTACCCGAGCCAATGCTCTCCGTTACAAGGGCGCAGGTTGAGAAGGGTAAGCTTGATTTCAGCTCCTCGCTCGAGTACAAGATGTACTCCAGGCACGACAAGCCTCCCGTTGTAGAGGAGGAGTAAACGCGCGAGAAGGGAAAAGGAAACGGGACCTGAACACTTGAAACCTGGGTATCTAAGACTGAAGGGTTTGTGTACCAAACCCATAATTGAAAACCATAGACGGCTGGATGGAGCAAATCTGGCGCATGTTTTTTCTTTGGTAGTGAGGAGTCCTTTCAACTCGATATCTATGTATGTATCATAGTGACGCCGGAGGCGTTCGGTCTATCAGGTACCTAAGCTGTTAGCATTGGATGTAGCTGGAATGGGTTTCGATAGTCGGTAGACGATTGACAAAAAGACTATGAAACTACTTGTTGACCGAATTATCATAGTAATTACCATAATTAAGTACCTAAAGTTCGGCATCTTTTAAGATGATCAATTTGTGACATCATCCAGATAAGGATCGATGTCGACATCTTAGGCTCCGGGAAACTTCCCATGCTTCAACAAGTGAGACCATATCCTAAGACTCCAGAGTATGCCTAGTCCTAAACTAGGTTGACCACTTTTAGGCGTTACGTTTTCATGGTAGCACAGCACAATAATTGGATGATTCGGTAGTTTTTGAATTCATATATACATCGACCTGCATACTATATTTAACGGCTCCTCTCCCAGCAACGCTCCGAGGATTACGATGTTAGTATTGACATGAAGTTTTCCCATCGCATCGCATTGCACTACACGTGTCTTGCCTTTGCCTTGCCTTGCCTAGTGATATCCCACTCTATACAAACAAACAGGATATGTAAAGAGCCCAAAAAATGCGTTCGTCGTGCCTCGTCGTAACCGATCCAACGTGATGAGTGGAAAGTCGTGTCCTCTAGCATAATAGAAACAAAAGACAAAAGATGATATCCCGAAGCCGTTTCCCGCTCCCCGATTTGAACGCCTCGCCAAATCCAGTTAAAATTCCCAGTCTATGCCCCTTGTTCGTGCCCAATGTATTTTTGATGCTTGCCGCCCAAGGAACCCGGTTGCCCGGGTTGTTTCAATGACAAAAACGCCGATTAAATGATGGATGCTTCCCAAAAGTCCTAACTAGTAGAGACCGTGCTGAGGAAATTGTGTTTCCAGAGGCCGGCATGGTTCGATCGGTTTTCATTAATCCAGCTCGGTCTCGCAATTCGATGGCACCGTTATCTTCCCGTTCGCGGATAGAATAAGGAGGCTCTAAAATGCAGAAAATCTCCTTCCCGGCACAGCGAAAACCCGGTGGAGCAGGCTTCGCCTACCGTCGCCAGGTTTTTGATAGTCGTAACGACAAGGACACGCGGAATCAGTGCTGACTCTGCATTCCATCTTGCGATCGAGCTCTGCTTCCCAGCCGTAAGCGTCGTCGACAGAATTAGTTGGTATAAAGGCATCTGCGCCGACGACCGTCACCGATGCATCATCTTCCTCATCCCCTCGAGATTTACAAAGGTAATTTGAAAAGTCACTAAGGTGGGTCTGGCTGACCGCCGTCGATTTGATGTGGTCTGTGTCCGCATCGCCAGTAAGTGTGCCAGTCTCAACGCCGACTTCCGTCTCAGTATCGGTTTCAAATTCAAGACGCGGAAGAGGCTCGGATGGAGGTAAAAAACGTAGTGATGAAAACGTGTTCATAAAAGGACACGGTTGTGGCACTGCTGACGGAGCGCTTTTCGCATCCGATTCTTCGAGCACCTTGGCGGGTATTTTCAGAGATTTGGGCTTAGCGTTGCGCTGACGGCCACGAACGCTTCGCCCGATCATTAATGGACCATTTTCGCAGTATGGTTTCCGTGCTTTCACGGCCACGCCACCCGTAGCATCTCCACTGATAGTCTGAGGATAAGTATACATTCTGGCAGGTAACCCGAGCGGTATCTGTAACCGTTCACCGGGGTGGGGATCCTGCCAGGACGCATTTGTTAGGTCAGCAGCCTCGTGCGTCGCAAGTGTCGAGCTACTTTGGCTATACACGGTAGTGGATGAATCAAGGGAGGGCGTGACCTGTAACCCTCATAATGGCGGTTGGTTGGCTGACGTCGAACCTGTACGACGAGTAGATTTGCTCTTTTTAGTCAACCCCAGCTTCGCCCCCATTTTCTTCCAGCCATTCCCTGAAATGGCCCGTTGTAATGTGCTAGGCGAGGTATTATACGTTAAGTCCGAGTTAGGAGGTGTTGTAGGTGGTGTCATGGGCTCTGCCGCAAAGGTCGAGTTCGGACTGCAGCTGTCATCAGTCATCATATCAACATCCACTGTTTCCATTGAGGCAGTCGTAGAGCGATTACCAGCCCCACTGCGCCCCATGAACAGAAGCGGTAGATAAGATGACCTAGGTGACTGGCTCGAGTCATCCCCGAGCATGAGATCCCTAGGTATTCGAAGGCGCGAGCGGCCCTGTCTAGGGTCCAGAGCCTCTGCCTCCGCGCTTGAGTCAATTGCAGTCGGAACCATAGACTCGAGAAAGGGCACAAGGACCGAATCGTTTATCAGCTCCCGGACGATGTGGACCGCTTCGTCGAGCTCAGAAGGATGTGGTGGGCTGGTTTTGCAGCAGGGGAGTTCAAGTAGACGATCGCGAACGTCCGCTGGAAGGTTGACCTCTCTCGGTGCGCATGGCATAATGTAGGCATCAATGACTTTCCTCCATAGCGAACATATTTGCGCAGGACCGTTAGGCGATTGGCCCTGTGCAATCTGATAGTATGCTGTCCTGTAACGCTCGGCATCCAGAATGAATTCTAAAGTTTCTAGACAATGGTTTTGGGACAAAAATGCCATGAACGAACTGAGCGTCCACGGCGGCGGTGCCGTATTCGAAAGGATATCTGTCAGCGACGGCGGGTTGGCGAAGGGCGAGCCCGTCCGCGGGATAATTAGGCTCGTCGGGCGTGACATATCCGTTGCAGTTTCTTGGTCCCAGTCCTCCAAGATGGATGAGGGTGGTGTTAACTCCGTAGGAGATGAGTTCAAGTAGACTGGCGAGCTCCGTCGTAATCTAGGTTTTCCCATTATTCCTTTCGAAGCTGTATGAATAGCAGGTATCGGGTAATCCGCCTGGCTGTGTAACCCCGAGCAAACAGAAGCTCTAGCAGCGAATTCAACCCAAAACAAGTTCTGACGCCATGCAAAACTGGCAGGCTTCCTGTTTGACAAATCTTGTTTGTGACAAGATGATGGGAACGTACGAAAAGCTCTTTCTAGGTTCTCTTCAACCAGTCCTCACCATCTGCAGGCAGCCCGTGTATTAAGTCTCCCTAGCCAATCAAAGGACTCTTGCCCTAACACCGTACGGGTAGTGGCAGAAATCAAGCAACTTTCAAAACGCCTAAGTCAGTCGGCCAGCCGGTCACAATGTCTGGTGGCCAGGACAAACTGGTAGTCAAGGACAGGTAAAACAGTCGCCAATGGCCGAAATAAAGACAATACGAATTTGCCCGACACAATCTAGGCGATGTCTGTCAACGAACGGCTAAGACCCAGACCCGAGAAGAAGTGTCTTCCAACACAAGGTTCGGAGATCTGAGGCGGCGGCCGAGCTTAAAGCTGACAAGCCCCGCTTGCTGGAGAGTTCCGTGTGCGTAGCGGAAAGCTGATTGATAATAAACCGGCCAGAATAAAGGCGGCAGTGTAGATGACAGGGTATTTATTCCAAGGTTAGTAACGTGTGAGCATGACGGAAAATGTGTCTTCGTCTGCTCAATTCGGCGGGTTCCTAGGCCAAAGCTAATCTGCAGGCCGAGAAAGTTTAAAGAGGATCGCCGGGCTTCTAGCACTCTTCTAGAGCGAGATGGTGCAACGAAATCCCAACAAGCAACGGCTGTCTTGTTCAACAGCGTACTGGTACGGCAGGCCGTGTGGAATGAAGGACGAACAGCAAGATCGTGGGTAATCCGTAACGAGGGACCAAAACACAACAGTTAGTTCCACCGGTAGGCGTAACAGTGACAGGATTTGTGGTTTTCGAGTAGAAAATGGTTTGATCGCGTTGCTATAGGTTATAACTGAGGCGCGGGCCGGTATTGTAATTTGTAATTAAATCGTACAGCGAACAGTCGTGAATATTAGCAATTGGCTTTTCGTCCTTCTTCTCTATCCTTAGAGACGGTGCGGCCTTGAATGAGAGGTAGTTGGCGAAGTCGAAGTCAGTTCGAATAACAATAAAGAGTCGGATGAGGGCTTCGGATAGAGGTTGACGAAGTAGGCGAGACAGCCCAGAACTCGAAACAGAAGGCCGGGTGGGAAAGAGAAGATTAAAGGGAAAAAGGGAGACAAGTACTGGTACCCACACTTTGGGGGGGATCAAGGTACCTGATGTATGGCGAATGACTGGGGTTATAGGTGGGTACCCCTGTAACGTTCATTATGGGTGGAACTTTTGACTAAGAAATTCTATACAAGTACATTGTGTACGAAGGACCAGTCAAACGTCTTGTGACTTACGGATTCTTATTCTTAATTATTCAGCCGGATAGTGCCCTTTCCTACACGTCTAGAAGAAAGAATATCTCTTATCATGGGAGGCAGTCTCATTCGCGATGACATTTATTCTGGTTCTTCCGGTACTGTATCTATTCAACAGCGAAAGACCAGGGTCAGAGGGGGGGAGAGACCTTGGAAGCATGGCGCTGGGGAGATGCGTGCCAATTTCTCAATAACCTCTTCGTCCAACTGTTCTTACGTACATATGTACATGTACCTGGTTATCCGTCGTATCTAACTACAACGGCGAGACCAATCATAAGGCTACGGGACACATAATAGTCCTGCTAGCTCTCACGCCGCTTTGTAACCGCACTGTACCTGGGCTTGGCTTATTGAAGCCCTACCTGTCTGCCTGATTATATTGCCGTCATCCTTCACCAAGTAAATGGAAAAGTTCGCTCTGTTCCAGTTGGCCGCCCCGGCCATTTCAGCCAGGTGTGAGCGAGTACGTATGTACTGTACGACGTACCGAAAAGTGGCGCCACGCTAGAAGGACGCTAGAAGAAGCAGAACCAAGCCAGGGGTCCAATCACACAGCCAATTCCAATCGCATCCGAGGAATCTCTCTTCCATGCGGAATAGTCCGTCGTACCCCTGTCTACTTTAGCCGTACAGAATAAAGCGGCGACAGATGATGGAAGAATGCTAGAAGCACCTGACGATACGGACAAAGCCAATCAGAAGGCGCAGCTGATCCCTGGTGGTGGAGCATTATCGTTTAGCGGTGGTACCACTAAGGATAAGAGGTAGTGTACCTTCCGGGCGGAAGACCGGCCTACGAGTTACATGAATTCTTCCTGTAACAATAAGCCATTCTCGAAAACCAAGGCAAAGTGCAGTTTGTAAGCCGATAATAATGAATTCATGTTGCCACTTAGGTAATAAGCCTAGACAACACGAAGCACACAAGGGCACTCCCGACGCAATATGTAAAACCTAACCGCTTAAAGTTCCCAAAGTTCGGTAACATGGGCCCAGAGCCTCTTTTCATGAAAGAAGATCAAGACAACGATGGCATCATCCCGATGATTTCTTAGACTCAGCATCCAAATCCCTGACGCTACGTACCTGGTCGACGATCCCTAAGCATCTCTGTTAAACCTTGCGTGGTATCATAAGGTACTGCAGATTATGTATTCTGTAAGTCATGCAGAATTACCCGTCACACATAACCATCTGCGTCGTCGCTTCGCTCGACTGCCACCGCAGAGAAGAGCTGGCGTGCAACATTTGATGCTGTCGCACGTTTCGAGCCAAACGTGCCCAGCCTGTAGAATCCATCCCACCTATACGGCACTGGTACTCAGCTCACCAAAGGTTGATCTTATTCATCCATATCAGCAATGTCAATTTGCCCCTCTCAGCAACTATCGCATTGCAGCATCTCGTGATTTTGGTGCAATGTGACTGGCTCAGTCGATATTATCCTAGATGATTACAGTATCATTGCCCCCCAACCGTTAATTGGGCGCGCGCGACCCTTGGACCAAGCTTCTTCGGCAGACGCCATCTATATTATATCGGGCGACCTGGAGAGACATTTAAATTTCACCGCTTGATAGGAAGGCTCAAGGTTGCGCTGATAGATTATTATTATGAGCATGTGGGGGAAGCTATCTGCCTATCTGCACCCCAGTGATGGCAGGAATACATAGCTGTATCACTGATAGACGCGCAAGCCGCGTGAGAGGGCAACAGTCGATAGCGCACGTAGATCTCCCTGCCAGTTGGAAGAGAAGATTGCCGGCAGTTGGTGAGCACATCAAGGTAGTATCAGTGTCTCGCGCTCGTCCGCCAACCAGTTCGAAACTCTCAGCGGGCATCGGAACAAGAAATGTCAGTTTGCATCATTGGACATAAGCGCGGTCCTACACGACACCGTCTCTCCCCCAACTCCCAGGGTCACCGCTCGGGAAGCTTTTGGTCAATATGAATGCAGTCAAGATCGGCCATGCAGGACACAGGCAAAGCGCATAGCTGGGCGACTCTCTTCTCGAAACAGCCTGGAACCCCACCGACAAAGGCAGGGGCAGCAATCTTAAAAAGAGCAAGGTGTGAGATCAGCTGCTTATGCTGCCATATTCAGCGAAGGTGGCTGTCTGTCATTGGGCGTGACATCACGGAGATAGATGTCAGCGTTGCTGTACCCGGCTGCAATACCGGACCTTGATGACTCCAGCGAAGGTGGGTACCTAGCCTCGCCGGAGCGGCATCACGAATATCGACGGTGTGTCGCATCAGGAGTTACATGTTTGTCCACCGTACCTTTTGTGTCTTAGCTAGGCGCCGAGGCTAGAGGACGCTTGCGCTCGGCCAGGCTGGGGGCTGAATCTAACACAACGTTCCTTTTCCTCATCTGAGTAAAGCAGGTACATAGGTAGACAGGTAGTTAGATAACCCAAATACTCAGCACCCAAGTACTGGCTCTTCACCGCAATTTCGAATCCCCTCCATAAAAATCAAAAGTTCTCTTGGGAAAACAAAGAATAACCTATTGATCCCCCATCCCGAAATGCGCTGAATACGCTGGATACGCGGAAGCAAGCAATAAAATGCGACAATACCAGGCAGCATGCGACAATGCCGACCTCAACCGCATCCGCATTCCAGGGGGTTCGTCGTGGGAGAAGCGTGATGCCCATTATTATGGCCCCACAGATAATGCCACCTCAATAGATCTTCGCAGCGAAGGAACAGCAAGCAAATCTCTGCGTCGAAGCGCGAATCTCAAAAAATGACATTCGGTTTTGAATAAGGCGGAAAGGCTGGACAATACATAGCTCTGCGCTCTTGATTTATACCTAACCTCCGAGTTCTCCGTTGCTTACTCTCCCAAGAAGGAATGTGCAAAGAAGCATCATTGGAAGGAATCGTCATTAAGAGTCATACTATTAACTCGCAATCGCTTGGCTACGGGAAGTGCCAGTATCCATGCTGGTAGCCGAGTGCACTGTAGTGTACCTTGTTCCTTGTGCACTACAGGGTAGGGAAACTCCACCGTCATTTCAATTGGTACAAGTACTTGCACCCACCTATTTGCTGTTTGGATACATCCATGTAGGGATTACGTAGCGCCGATCGGGGGCCCCACCTGACCAAGGCGGCCAAGTGGGTAGCCAAGGCAATATGTAAAAATCCATCTGTCGCACAATGCAAGCTTGTGCAGCTAGGGGTACATATGTAGTATAGTCCCGTAGTGTCCTTCTAGAAGCTTTCCAGAAGATTACCGAGAGCAGCGCATGGTGGGCCGAGGTTTGCTTAGCGCAGAAGCGCAGAGTCGGTACGGTCATGCCGGTCCCGACCAAAACCCAATGGGCGTTCCCGTTTGCAAACACATCCCCATGGATTCACCGTCCTTCCCAACATTGCTACGTTGTTGCGGCGTTATCAAGTGTCTAACACATACGCCATCTCAATCGTGACCTGGCATTGATGTAGGTATTTTGCGGCCCCCTAACAAAAACGGTTGATCGACACTCTTGCCGCCTTCATCTAGAGTTGTGGCCGGAATTTCGGATCTCGTGCCGCGTTATGGCAGCTTATTGGCTGTCTGAATGTCAAAATCTTTCAGACCCATTCGACGTCTCGACTAATCAGGTATTTCCCTGCACTACCAATCAACATCTCACTTGGTTCGAGGATCTGGCGCTTGGTAAGCGCTCTAGCGGTATCAGGAAGGAATGCGAACCGACATGGATTACTCTGCGGTGAAAAGCTCGACAACGAGCTGAGAAAAGGATACAGCCTATCTGACACGCCGCTTGTGCTTTTTCCTTCTTCAGCTCCTACCGCCAACCCTGGCTATTCGGCACTATCGACGATGGAAACGATACGTTGCGCGCCTGTCGTATAGTCGGCCGTTATGGACCTAAGAATGTCCCAGAATCCCTACGAGGGCCGAGAGTCCTCTAAGAAACATCGAGAATTTCGTGCAACACCGCCCGGGATGCAGAGCCCTTGCTTGACCCAGACGGCTTGCACCCTTTCCCAACACTCCGGTTCAGGGTAAAATTTTTCGTCCAGACATTACCATGTCACATATCTGGACCCCTCGTGTCCAGTCAAATCGCGGGAGCACAAATTACGTTCCTCCATGCGAGCGTTAGCCGCTGAAGAGTCGAGACATGGCTCTTTCTAACGTCAGGTCGGCTATTGACTCATAGTTCTAGCCTTACTACGTGTAGTAACGTCGCACTTCGAGGACCGCTTATACGTATATCGAAACCGGTGAATTCCTAACTACCTATATATTCTAATTAATTTTCCACGTGACGACGAACACCTTCCAATCTGGAACGCAGAAGATAGCTGCCCAATATATGGACAATATGTCACTGCTTGATATGTATTTAGCTACATATACCTAAGGACTTCCAAGTGGTGCAATATGCAGCAGTCCGGCCCAGCGCAAGCTCAACGTTACACCGCCCGCTGTCGACCGACTGGTTCAAAACCTCTCTGGAGAATCTACCCAAGTGGACTTACCGATATATCACCTTTTAAGGTAGCACGACGTTGAAACAATCAGCGGTTAAACAGCTCGTAATACGATTGATTCCCTGTGGATTGTTCTATTCACATTGTCAAGCAACCATTAAAAAGGATGTCAGGTAATTTAGCCGTTCAAGCTTCGTCCCTGACGTCCCCGATCGCCGTCCCACCCCTTGAACCCTCTAGAAATATGACAAGTCAAACATACTCCGCGGGGGTCATGCAACAGGAAAATAAATCCGCAATGAGCAACGGCAGTCCCAGTCCGGGCTGGCGAAACTCTGGCTGGTTCTCTGTTCGAATGCCAACCTCACCATATAGAGAATTAGAGATTATTTCATCGTGCAGTTCCGCCAAGGCGCCTGGAGATGAGAGCACAACAGCTCTCCAAGACGCTCCTTACATAGTGGCGGCAAGAGTTACCCAGGACGGAAATGCTCACAGTCCTTGGCAGAGCCTCAGTAATGACTCGCCTCTCCTTACATACCTATACCTTACCTAGGCATGCTATTCGTATATGCTGGTAGATGAAAGAGTACTTTTGATAGCTGCCTCTTTAGGCAAGCGAATACCGCATATAGATCTTCCAGGCTGACCTATTTACAGCTTGGCTCTCATCAATGTGCTCATCACTGTGACTACAGACCCCAACCAAATCTTGGATTCCGATTGGCTTGTGCCCAGTCGATGTTAGTTGCAACTACATAGTGCGATGTCATCGAGAGGCCCTACCAGAGCCTCATTCCCCACTAGTTTCCCGGTTGTTGGTCTAACCTACCTGAAGGGCAACTCCAAGGGCAGACCCCGAACTCGGAATATCCGGGATATCACCCGACCTCAGATCTCAGGTGCATTGTGCTTCCTTATGGCATCTGCCAACACACTTGCCAAGCTGTATTTCAATAATATTACCTTGGGTTCCTACTCGATCTCCTCTGGAGACTGTTGTAGAAAAGGCCGTGGTTGTCCTAATGCATGTAATCTAAACTCCCAATTCAAGGTCGTTCTTAGCCTCTCCATCGCGCAAAATATGCCCGTCTGTAGTGTTTATTCTGACTCCAGCATTGGAAGATGAGATATATTTGGCATAGAGTAAGGACTAGTGCCGCCTCAAAGGGTCCTCTTGCATCTTCCTCACTTGTCACGCCGGGAAACATCGTATATCCAATCTCTCATCTTGGATTGTCCTCTTGGGGGCCTAAATATGGCCATACTAGAATATCCGAAGGCATACTTCTCGTATGCGACGTTTTGCGGGTACATAGGTAGGTAGTCAAACTTGGCAAAGGACCGCAGCTTCTCCTGTAGGAAGATGAGAAGATGCTTGGTGCAGGTATTGACTCTGAAAGATACGCGTGACAAGTTGAGCAGCCTTGTAACTGTAATCTGTTCGATCTGGCTACCGGCATTGAAACGAGCGAGCTGATAGATGTTGTGTCACTAGCGACCCGGCACGATATTTTGTAGATGCGCAGATGCTTACTATGGGATGAGATGACTAAATCCCCATCTACTGTTGGTCAGCCCTAGGTTTGGAGAGTATGTAGACGTCGAGCCTCTTAATGTCACGTCGCATTGCTGAGACCAGCCATTGGGTTGGGCATGTTGGTATTCGCCACTTGCAGAGAATAGAGCGCCGTACAGGATTCACTTGACCAGCCTCTCACTATATAAACGGCGCAAATCCTTATGTGACTGTACTTGATTACAAAGCTAGAGGTGCGCCAGAGGTTGTCGCGAAAACTAGGTAGATAGATGGCTAATGGCGCTGACGTTACGGTAAGCGGCTACGTCTACGGACATCTAATAGGGCTTGTCCATATTGTCGCTTCCCTAGCTGCTTGGACGCAACTGAGAATGCGATATTGAGTCAAGATATCATTGAATACAAGGTAATTTCCCCTAAGTTGTAGACTTCATGGGTGGAAACTCATGACAGATTTTCCTAAGCGACCCCTTAGTTACATGGCCCCCTAACGAGGTACGCTATCAAACTCAGAAACAAGAACACGGCAATCATCAACTGACAGCAAAGCACAACAAGTAAAATACAATAACCGAAATCATAACGTGCAGGGTCGCGTCGCAGACATCTACGTGTTACCTACTTGCGATGTGTTGACTGCTTCCGGCTGTGAAGGGAGAATGTGAGTTGACGGCACTGCGCTGTTTTGGAATATCCACTCATATCCACTGACAGACCGAATGAGAGGATTGAAGACATACGGAGTTGCGTTTGATGCCGGTAGTAAGCCACGAAACCCAGATACTCATGCTGTTTTGGCCCGCGTTACAGCGGTGCTTGCTATCCATGTCGCTACGGAAGGACTTGCGCTGACCGTTACATATGTGACCATGGTATGGCTTAGGCACTTCATTTGTTCTCAGGGTATTAATTCTTGTATGCTCGGACGCTGTGTGGTAACACTAGATCCCGATGACCCGCGTCTTTTAGGGAGACTCGGGATCGGGATTCAGAAGCAGGTTAGGGGTTGCGGACAGACTGCGAGTTACCTCGCCTAATATGAAACCCTTCTTCTAGAAGATGTGATAGAAGCTCGCTAAAAGCAGCGACTAGATTATTCAAGCTATGCTTCAATCTGAGGTGTCGAGGGGTGACAGAGATGGCATTTGCCGATGGGGGGCGCATCTTGATTCTCGATCATACCCTACGCCACCGTCTTGGGCGGGAACACGAAGTAGATCATCATTAGAGATTTCAGGCGTTAGAACCAACTCAGGTTGATGACCCATCACCAGTTATAGCTTCACCCTTCTTCCGAGGGCTCGCCTCCGATACCTTGAACGAATAGTTGCCCGATCTCTAACGTGCCATGTTGCCCCTTTTTGTGAAGGCAGAGTCAAAACGCATAAGCTGAATGTAGTAGAGGCGCGCCAAGTCGAGCCTGAACAACTTATGCTAATCAAGTCACGACCCCGAAACGGGTCTTGTTACCAGCGAATAGGTATCAGCCCCTGGCTCATGCAAATAAATGGTAGACCCCTCAGCAAGACTGGGCGAGGCCTAGAACATCTGCTCAGCGAGGGTACTACTACAACTCTCCTAGAAAAGATAAGAACTCCAAGAGTAGGTTCTCGTATAAGCCTCCAAGAACCACATTCTGCTACCAATTTTGACTCAACGAGGAGCGATATGGGGTAGCGCAGCCAAGACATGATTCACGATGCTAACTCCTGATGGAAGGTGTCATTATTTCTTAACAGCCGCCCGGACTACTTCGTCCCGTGAGCGTATCCATACTGAAGAGATCGCGAGTCGCGAAGCTCCAGAACGAGTGCCACTGCGCGTCGGGCGGCATTCGGTATTGTAGCAGCTCGAATCAGGATCGCCTCTTACACGACAGAATGCACGAGACATCCAACTTTCATATATGTTTACACTAAGCAGACATCATATTTACGGCATAATGCGTTTGTATTTGAAAATATTCCTTCATTTACCCTTTCCGCTGTACTGAGCGGTCCAACGATACCGTACAGTTATCTACCTATTCAGGGGGGTCGCGGCTCCTACATGGTAATCACTAGACGGGCACGTTTCCGCCACGGAAAGCATCGAATCATCCCTTGAGATGTCCGGATTCCAAATATTGAGGGTAAAATCATCGCGAAGATCGCTACTTACTGCTTCATGTCATCAGTGTCACGAGGCCGACCATGAGAGATGGGAGAAGCAACGTTGTTCCGCAAGGAACTATGAACCTATCTAGGGAGGACTCTCGCGTACATATGGTACTGAGCTCTTTGTCCTACTGTCTCATATCCCGTAGGGATAACTCCTGACAATCAGCATCAACTTACTACGGTAATCCGCGCATTGGTGTGACTTACTGGCACCCCCTGTGACCTATGACACTAGCAAGCCAACCTACAATGGCCCAAATCCATTACACGAAGCGTAAACTTGGACAGTTTGTACCTCTACATGCAGTGAAGTTGCAAGCCAAGTGGACGTAAGCAGGTACTCCCAACGATGTTCCTGTACATCGCCTCAAGTCTCTCCTAGGCCCTCTGATCATCCCTGGCTCATAACAGCGATAAGCTTTGGAGAAAGGGGGCTGAGTTCTTGACGAGAGGTACACCGCCTCATCTTCAATTGCTAACAGCTATACATAGCTTCAAGTGCTGCTTGATACCCGCAAAAATGAAGTACACGCGCACAATATTGCCTCAATATACGGACTGTTGGGTTCGAAATCGTAGTGGTATATTGAGGCGCAGGGCACGATCTTCACCCTAGATTTACATCCCTGACCTAGAGCGAAAACTCATCAGCAACATGAGATACTTCCTTCGTTCCTCACGGCTAAGCAATACTAGTCTTGAACATGACATATTATTCAAAGTAAGGAGTCTACTCTTAGTCCAGTGAACACGTATAGGGAAAAACCTTCGGATCCAGGAGGGAAAGCTCCGTTTCAGGAGTAGAAGCTCAGTTTTAGGAGCAAAGGCTCAGGGCCTAGCAGAGAACACTCAAAGTTAAGAGTAAACGTGACTATTTACCTTGCTGGCAAGCCAACTCAGACTGTTCTGATTCAGATGTGAGGCCGAATTACCCTCCGGGAACCGACCTCAAGGTTCTCCCAACTCTATGCTCCGCCTCAATAGCGGAGTATTACATTTGATTCAAGCACGTCAACGGAAACTGAGTCTGTATTCGGGGTCCGCTAGACGTTCGAATGACTCGCAAGCTCGACGTCCTCTCGGCATTACAACATGATAACATCGAGGAGTGATCGGGGTCACATCTAAGGTATATGAATAGACCACAAGCTAAGCAACGGCGTATTATTCAATCGGGCCATCAAGATGATCGATAACTTAATCTCAGAGCCGCGTCTGCTTTCGGACCGCACCAATAAGGCTTGTTAGGGCTGACGAGTCCGGGGTACATACACCGTAGCACACCGACGCTATCGCGCATCTCTCGACCTGCCAAGACAAGTGTCGTCACCATCACCTTGAGGATGGGCGCGAGTCACAAAAAGTAATACTCGTCAGCCTTTCACGCCCCTATCTCGGCCAAGGCTTCTGGATTTCCCAGTCCAATCAACGTTCCGCTTTTTCCGTCATTCGCAATTCGACCATGAGTCTACGTACGAGTTGAATGCGAAGAGCTGACGTAGCACCACACTATCGCAACGCCAAAGCGGGGAAGAAAGACGCAGGACTTTTGAAGAATAAGGAAAAGCCTACATGTAGGTAGCTTACCTTCTAGCAGTGGGGTATATCTCCAATAACGCGGAACCATGGCGTAGGTAGTATAGCTCGGCCGCCCGTATACGCGGGTCCATACCTTAGGTACCCAGCCAATAGAGCCTCCCCAGCTTCAGCACCTACCTTATCGAGCTTCCCTTTTCGCAACCCCGCGAACTGCAGCTATGTCCTCGACGAGCTAGCTACACGCATAGCGTTTCCGAGATGACTGATACACCGCTTCGCCCTATGGCTCGATGAGGCAAAACACCGAAAGTACGCCTGCAGCAGTATGCGCATACTCCGAGAGGGCTTACGTCGCCTTCTTGACTGCAATTGGGCTAGAGACGTCTTGGTCGCATGGGTGGAAACGCCTATCTAGCCCAGCGATGTGGAATGGCGCATCATGGAGATTGGTAATGGCGATCACGTCAGTCAGCAAGCAGCCTTACGATTGACAAAACCACCACGTCTGGCGAGATTCCCTAACATCACCCCACTCGAGATAGATTCATTTTGTGTACTGTCTCAGACAACACAAGTAGTTAATCATTAGTACGACTTGTTGATACAATTGATCATTACTTGGCGATCTAATTATATCTCTGTTTGCGGGCGTATGATAAGACACCACGACTGTTTCGAATAGTAGCAAAGCAGCCTTGGCGATAGTTTCAGTCGCGCTGCCAAGAGCGTTTCAATAGGTGAAACCATGGCTTATTCCGACAACCTATATTCCAATCTGGGTGGCGATTCGGAGTCAGATGGCGAGAGTTACGCAGATCAGCTATCGCCTTCGGACGGTTACTTCGCTTCTTCGTCCTCGCCATCCCATGTGGTGCCAAACGTGCCAAACATCTTAATCCCCGACCCCACACTACAGCAAACGTCGCAGTCAGACACTGAGTCGAATAAAGCTCGAGAGGTGGACGAGGAGAGGTCCTCCTCAAATAGTCAGAGGGCTGAAGACTACTACCACAACTACCATCACCCCATTGGATCAGGCGACAGTCGAGAACCAGATCGGCTGGACCAGCGCGCACCTAGTTCAACAGCACCACGTCAACCGCAATATAGTCCCACGTTAGGGCATACGTATTCGCCCTCGTCAGCATCAGGTACACTATTCCGACACTTTCCCACAAGAGGGCGGACTCCTTCCGTATATTCCGACGCGCCGCCGGCCTACTCGCCTTCTCCAGTATCTCCCATCCCACACACGAGCCAGCAGACCTATTCTAGAAACTACAACACATTCGGCTCTACCATGGGTGTAGTAGATACAATCGAAAGCGAAAGGCTGCTGGGGCGAGACCCCGAGAGCATAGGCCAACCAGAGGACCTGGAAGTCGGTCGCACACCACACTGGACTCGACGAGTCAGGAGGCGGCTGCCTACGTGGCTCAACTGCAGAGTCACTGTGCTTGGCCTGGTTGTACTGATTGTATCCATCGGATTTCTAGCAGGATTATTCCGGATAGTCCACGAGGACGACCATGTAAGCCGGGTTTACTTACCTGAACTCCACCCAACTACCTTTCTAGCAACTTTTTCAGCTGCGGTAGGAGTATCTCGCTGACATGGTGGTCCAGAAGAAAACTATCGGGGCGCAGCCCATCGTGGTCCCACCAGACTCAGCTAAAGAGCCTGTGACTGAACCTGGGACTAATGAGCCGGTCGTCGCGGCCCCTTTCCGTCCAACATATTGCGAAGATGCGCGGTACCGTTTTGATGGCCAGATCCTAGACCTCAACTTCGACAGGAACCATGATGTCACCTTCATAGAGGAGCAGAAGGCGCACTCCGGCAGCAGCCAAGTACATGTTGCCGGGCAAGTCAACGTGAGGCGGCTTGATGATGGAGGCAGTCCGCGCCTCATCTTAGAGGTCGCCACCAACGACAAGGACTTGCTGCTTGACGTCTACGTAGATGGGGATATACAAGCTATGAAAATAAGCGTACCAACGAAGCACGACCCTGTGGACCCGCAGATATCGCCCTGCGTGGAGATGAGGGCCACGATCTGGGTTCCTGAGGATGCGGAGTTGCGGATGCTGCAGCTGGGCGCTGTTCACCTTGATATTCTTCTCTTGGACGATCTGAATATTCACGTGGCGGAATACTCAAAGATCTCTTCGATCGTTGGGAACATTGGCTCTGCCGCAGACAGGCCTATCGTGTACAACGATACTGGCATGATGCTTATGGCCCCAGATTTCACCTTCGTCCCCGCGAGAAATGGGTACGTGTTTGACTCCCGTATCATCGAGGTCACGACCACTTCGGGCCAGATCAACGGCAACTGGCCCCTATACGATATGCTAGGGCTGCATACGACCTCTGGCGACATCAGTGTCTCGATAACGCCAAAGGAGGAGCTTAAAGAGGACCCCAAATCGGCCGTCCTATCCCTGAGTTCGATATCCGGTGCTGTCCACGCTACGGAGCCGGTGCATTCCCCTAACCAGATCCCGTGGCGCGACTATCTCGTGGATATCAAGTCGACGTCCGGCGGTATCCACGGTGCCTTCGCATTCGGGGCTGGTATCGAATTGAAGAGCACCGCAAGCGATATCGCGCTTGATCTGCTGCCCGTGTTGAACACGGACTACGTGTCTGCTTCTCAGCCCGCCCAGCTAGAGACTGCGACGACGAGCGGGACTACTGCGGTCCGTGTGCTGAAGCCGATATGGTATAGCGCAACCGGGTCGATGGGCAGTAGGCCGCTTAACTGCCTGCAAGCGGTGCACAAGTCCACTAGCGGAGACATCGGACTACGTTATCCTCAGGCGTGGGAGGGCGACTTATATGCCGAGACGACTGCCGACAAGCTGAAGATCAAGGGTAGAGATGTTAAGATCATCAGATCTGTCAAAGGGTGGCCGGGACAAAAGTTGGAAGCTCGGAAGGGTCCTGGCGGCCCCGGCTCGACTGTTCAGGTCCATGCGTTGATGGGTAATCTAGACGCTGTTATTGGTAATGAGTAACGAACACTTATACGGGAATATTACGTGCGAGTGGGAAACGGGGTTTGAGTGAGGGGAATCGCTGGGGTGAGCATATGGGCTTTGATGTTGACGTGGGAATATGGAGATACCATTGCATTCGTTACTGTGGTCAACGTGTGTTTATGAATTGGGCACGGAGCGTACTTGTTTCCTCACGTACCTAAGGTTTGGTGTTGGCGTTGGAAGCTTCCTTGGAAGTTTCCTTTGGATGTGCATTTCGAGGTGGTCACGACACAGTGTATGTCAAATTGACTATGAGCTACTGCCTAGGTACCTTCTAGCAAACTTCCAGACTAGTTAGAGCCATTGAAGCTTCCAGGTCCTTATACTTTCCACCCACAAGGCAGGGGAGGCCTAGCCTGGGATACTCTGAGCCTCAAAATTCAGTCTGCTTACATCTTGTTCTGTGAGAAGAAATTCTGCGAGCCTCTCATGGTGTATTGGCCAGCTTGGATATACGCATCATCACCACTATCGTTTACGAATCGCGTCCCAGAGCTATTAGACAGTATCTCTTCGCGAAATTCGATCGTTCTCAGTAAATCATTGTATAACGAAAAATTAATAAAAAAAAGAAAAAAAAAAAAAGAATATAACTTCATTCGGGACGGGAAGACCATACCAGCCTCTGTATTCAGCAGTTCGCCTAACCACCTAAGGTTAAGTGCTTGGTATACAACACGATGTGTTAGATCCACACGTACTTCACTGTCTGCATGACGTGTAACAGCGTCACGAAGGATGCTCAAAGGCGCCAATACTGCTGCACTTACATTGACGGAGATCCCCCTCGTATGCAGAACCCCCATGTGCTCAACTGCGAGTTCACCCAAAAGCAGGGAGGCCCATATGCGCCACACATCAATATAATTCCTCCAGGACATGCGGACCTGTGCTTCCATTGCCTTTCGGGGTCACCAGTCTCGGTTAAGAGCAGCCTTGACGCCTTCAGAGACCTGCAAGTTTCCTTGAAATTCAGGGGGTTGCCGCCTGAGCAAGATCCAAGGCTTCGGGTGGTGTTCGAGCAGGCGCCGAGCTACAACCACAGGGAAGAGACAAACCCCCTGGTGATATCCCTGGGCGAGGAGATAAACAGACCGGCACCCCCATCTCTTAGGAGGAGTCTGCTGCCGTACCTGCGCAGCATCCAGCCTGAAGAGGGTCTGCGTGGAATTGAAGTAGCAACCGAACGGCATGCACGAGTAGATCTTGTGGGACACAGGTTGGGCCTATATTCCTTTCCGGATCCGGCTGGCCAACGCTTCGCTATGGGTTTACAGGATGGAGGTGGTGCACTTCCGCCTAGTCGTCTCTTCCACTTTGAATTACCGGCTGAAGGCGGTCCAATTGAGGTTATCAGCAGCTTTCCCAACCTCGTGGCATTGTTGCAGAGGCTGGATATGAGATTCGAGGTCACACTGTTTGGACCTTACACCCTTACACCAGACGATATCTTGCTCCGCCGCATCATGACAAGACGCCGATTGAGGCATCGTATGAATAGAAGACGTGGTTCGGCAAGAAATACACATGCCCGGAGACCTCGGTCAGAGATTCCCCGTAGACGTCGAAACTCTCCTGGAGACCAGCGATGACAAGTGAAATGCCAGATGGCAATCTTAGTGCTGGATTAGAAATCGCCGGCAGTCAATTTAGGAGAAAAAAATACGGGGGGCTGTCAAATATCCCTGAGCAACGGGAGCGTGGAAAGTGTTGCGGATACCTCTAGGGGTGTTGGATTTCGTCATTCATCAAGCTTGTTAAAGAAGCGTGATTAGAGTTTAGGGATATCTCACGATTAGGTGGCTTGCCTTCGTTCTATGTTACGTTTCAACCACGTGGAATATAAGTACAGCGCTTGGTTACTCTATAGAAATAAAAAAATTCAGCTCGTCTAGAATGTCAAAGTCACGACCTTCTTTATCTTGTGCTTCATGGCATAGCAAACGCAACGTGAGCAAGATCAGACAGCAGCCACGGTCCCATAGTCACTAGTGAACACTTCATACCTCTAGGTACCTGGTTTAGGCAGTTTGCTTATTAGCAGACCATAGTGGTGTGCTAGATCACGAGAGGTAAGTTTGTAAAGTCGGGATCAATGGAGTTGTACTCGACCTAATTGCCTTATTATCCACATCACATCTTTCACCGCTGACTGTTGTGACACAGGGAGTTTCAATATGTCCAACTAATGCAGAAGAGTGTCTTTGTAAACAAATTTCTGGACAACGTTCCTACCTGATTCACTGAACACTGTGGTGGATAGATGTGCAGCCAGCTACAATCACGACGATGCAAGCAATGACCAACTCCAGACGCCTAACACTGAAGCACAGCTCACTCAACATTCGTAAAAACCTCGTTCCATTTCTTTATTTATTTCCCAAAACCACGATTATTTGACCCAGGCCTACTTTTATGTTGACTGCTGAATACGCGTTAATCCTCGTTCCTCTCATATCGCTAATGTTATCGACAAAACACGCCAACTGGATTATCACCCCCTTGAGGCTTCATAATAAGCAACCACATCGCCGCTACCTCGTGGTAGTTTCCGCAACCGGCAGTTATACCACCACGCCTTTCCCGGCACCAAGTTACACCGAGAAGCCATGTGCATCGAGATCTGGAACGCTTTCCAGCATTGCAACCACAGGATATATCAGA
Source organism: Hypoxylon sp. FL0543 (assembly GCA_022578575.1). Lineage (NCBI taxonomy): Eukaryota > Fungi > Ascomycota > Sordariomycetes > Xylariales > Hypoxylaceae > Hypoxylon > Hypoxylon sp. FL0543. The sequence goes on from MU393995.1 coordinate 1,057,290, forward strand.
ACACGTTCCTCTGCCACGTCGCTCGGCGATGTGCGCCCGAAGACGACCTTCTCCTGGAGAAAACGAAGTTTCTTCCTGACAAGCCTCCCAAGATACCCCCTGGATTGCTCGAGTGCAAGCTCAGCGTCGCAACGAGGCCTAAGAACACCAAATGTCCCGAGTGTATAAGGCAGGAGAGAGAGGCAAAGATGGCTGCTAGCCAGACTGCTGGCTTGAATTCGTCCACGTCGCCAGGTAAGAATGCTCGGCTCCTCGTGACGATCCGTGAGGAGAGTAGAGAATAGAGCATCGACTTACCAACAGAATAGACCGAATGGCGACCACCCCATCGCCGGATGGGGAAGCAGTGAATCGAGTTCGTAACTCGCTCATGATGCTGGAGGAGAAACGAGTAGTCTCCTAGGAGCACTTAAGTATGAATTAACTCGATCGTAGTTGGAGTTCGATTCAGGTCGTGGATAGATGGGAATTAATTGCACGAAGCTCCCGGAGGATGAACATCAGGCATCCAGAAAAGGGTACTTGCATTCCTAACATAACCCTGGTATCCTTCGCCAAAGCAGCTCCGCGAGTAGATATCGCACCTACCCATGAGGGATCATGCTGGTGTTCGTATTTATAGCTGAGCCCCTAAATAAACATTATTAACGCCAAGCCATGGACTAGGTACGAGGTTTTCGCCGCTTCAAGGTATTATAAAGCACTCGTATGGACGTATCTTACCAGTGTATGCTGGAAGCGAGTTGAGTGTCAAAATTGATAATAGTGAATTCCTCGAAGCTTAACTCGACTTCGCCAAAGATCATACTCGGTGCCTACTTCAGTAAGTTGTCAAATCAAAGCCTTACCGTATGGTCGCCTTCTCGTGCAAATTGGTAGATTATTCTACTCCATAATGGTATGCAGCCTTCGTATCTCCATACTCTACATGCAAAGATCTCTCCACGTACTCTGTTGTCCGAGGTAGAATACTGCTATGGCCATGCGTGAGTCGGCATGTAGGCTTAGAAGTAACCTCTGGCGAGGTCGATATATACGTTTGTGGGCATCGTCGGCTTCAACTCCGAGGACAGGACCAACGCATCGAGTTTTTCCACTTGTCTCTTGTTGCAAGAAATGCACGGGTACCTGAGTAGCATGGTCCTGTGGGAGAAATACTGTGATAGACCAGGAGAGTCGTTGACGTAGTACCAGGGATCCTCTATCAGCCTTCATTAGAGCAAACAATATATATTTGGAGTCTAGGAGCTGTTCAACAGTAATTTCTGGCACCTTAAAATACGGATTTCTCGTCAATGCAGACGCGCCTGCTGAGCTCAGCTTTCGGGCCGAGGGGTAGAGTGCTTTTCAACGTGGAGAAGACGGTCTTGAGGTTCTCGCGTACAAAGGAATCCGCCCATGAACCTGGGACAGCGAGATATCTGGGACGTTTCGAGGTAGCATCAAACTAACCGCTTAATTTACTATACGGCTCGTTACTGGACGAAGCGTGCTACTAGGAAGCTAGTCTAATCCGATGTCTGAATAAGTCCGGTTGAAGGCATCGTCCGATGTGATCAGACACAGCGGTCTGGCCGGAAAGCGTGTAACTCGAGGAAGATTGCAAGACGGAGAATCTTATTGTTTGGGGGAAGTCGGCCTAGTGCAGTGGGTGGGTCTTTGAGTTCTCAGGGCCCTGTTCGTGCCTTGGCAGCTAGGACACCGCAGGTGGGGTTACCTGTACCGAGCGGCTGGGGAGGCCTAACAATTAACCTCCGCGGTGATCGCGTGGGACTAAATCCATGGCTCAGGCAGTTACAGCACAGTAGCGTCGGCCCCTTTGGGAATTTGGGAACCATGCGGAGGATCCCGGGGTAGCTCGGTTTCTCTTCACTTACACTCTTCCATGTTCTTACATCTACCCGCCATTTCAGCTCGCCCACATAGCTGTCTACCTATGGAGCTCTATATGTCTATCTGCTATACTAATCAATGCTGCTGCGTCCCGTCAAGGTAGCATTCTGTTGAGACAAACTATTTTACGCATGACTATCCCTTCATTTTCTCACTTGCCATGGCCAAAAAGGCTCGCCAAAGGATAAGCTATGGTTCGTCATCTCTGTCAATCTGTCAATCTGTCTTAAGCCAATCTAGTCCCCTCATTTCGTTCAATGTTGATCTTCAAGCCACCCCGCATGCTCGGGACGATTGCCTCCCCTATCCCACCTGAACCTTATCATCACATCTTGCTTCGTGGTGGAGTGATGTAGCTACATCCTAATGCAAGACTCGTATTTGACTTTATCCTAACAACTGGGTTGTGTTTCAGTTCTTGAACTAGACCATTCGTCGTCAGGGGGGCATAGGCTCGGTGTCAATGGCCTTGCGGTGGACCGAGACAATGCTATTCTGTAAGCTTCCCCAAGCTGGGTATTGTGCGAACCAGATTTTCACATTAACCGCTATCGCATAGCTACTCCGGAGGTCGAGACGGAGTTATATGTGCCTGGGACTTGAATCTCGAGCTGAATAATCGTTCCGACCGAGATCGTGTGCCTAGCCGAGACTCAAAATCCCAGCCGACAACCAAGTTCCGCGCATCTACACAGGCTCACACGCATTGGGTCAACGATATCGTACTCGCCGCCAACAACACCGCCCTTGTCTCTGCATCCTCGGACCTGACCGTTAAAGTTTGGCGACCCGAACTTGGAGATACCGAACCCCATACCATCGGGCAACATGCCGACTACGTCAAATGCGTCGCGACACCGAACACCGCCGACTGGGTCGCCTCAGGTGGACTTGACCGGAAGATATACCTGTGGGACCTCAATGGCAAGGGAAAGTCCCTAGAAATCGATGTTAGAGGCGAGGATGTCAGCGAAAAAGCGTCGGTCTATGCTATGAGTGTCAATCCAAACATTCTGGCTAGTGGAGGTCCAGAATCGATAGTGCGGTTATGGGACCCCAAGTCAGGAAAGAGGATCACCAAGCTGGTCGGCCATACTGATAATATCCGTGCGATATTGATGAACGAAGCTGGCGACACCGTCATGACAGCCAGTTCTGATCAGACTGTCAAAGTATGGAGCGTTACCGCTGGACGATGCATGTACACGCTCACCATGCACAACGACAGCGTCTGGTCACTCTTCTCCGAAGATCCCGAGCTGGCTGTCTTTTATAGCAGCGACCGCTCTGGTCTGATTGTTAAGACGGATACCAGGGGCACTGTAGAGATGGACGAAGGCTTGTCTGTAGCTGTAGCTCAGGAGCACGATGGAGTCAATAAAGTCGTGGCTTGTGGAGATTACATATGGAGTGCTACCTCGAGCTCTTCCATCAACAGGTGGACGAACGTTGAGACGGGCCCTGATGCTCAACTTCCAGAACCATTCAGGCATTTACGAGCAAGCAGCCCGGTCTCAAGATCGAGAAAGCCATCCACGGCATCCGCAGACGGACTAGTGAAGAGTGAAATTCCTGCGAAGTCTATCCTGAGAATTTCAAACACTGCGGTGTTCCCACCGGATCTTAATGAGCCCTCCGAAGCTAATCTGACACCCGGCACGCTCGCTAGGAAAGGCTCAGAAGTTGTCAATCCTACGATTCCTGCCATCGAGCCCATACATCACTTGCCACAAGAAACGATTGAGGGCCAGAACGGGCTTGTGAAGCACAAACTCCTAAATGATCGGCGGCGTGTTCTCACCCTAGATACCGCAGGCGACGTATTGCTGTGGGATCTTATTAGGGTAAGTATCCTTTCCTATGTTGTATGCTTAGGCTGAGCTGACCCGGAATAGTGTGAAGTTATCCAGAGGTTCGGAAAAAGACACCTCGAAGATGTTGAACCGGAAGTCAACACATTGGAAGCGGTTGCTCCTTGGTGTTCAATAGACACGAGTTCTGGAAACCTGACTGTTGTGTTGGAGCCTTTCAACTGTTTTGACGCTGAAATGTACGCCGACGAGCTCGTCCTATCAGAACCTATTGACTTCCGGGAAGACCAGAGAAGTACGATGCGTAAGAACTTCCTAATGAGATGGAGACTAACTATAGTATAGTCAATCTTGGAAGGTGGATTCTTCGATATTTGTTTGCTAAGTTGATTGACGAGGAAATTAAGCGAGACGAGATACACAGGCTGAGACTCAACGACGGCGTTGAAAAGCGCCAGGCTGCCTCTCGACTAAACCCGCCGACATCGATATCGATACCTACTTCAAATATGCAGGGATGGGAAGCTGGCGATTCTCCATTGACCACACCGAGGGCGAACGGAGCCAACTACCCTATGTCCCCAGGACTAGCGATAGGCGTAGCTACCCCAGCCAATTTGCTAGGACTCTCTGAGAATGCGGTTACTCCTGGGAGCCCTTTGGAAAGGGTATCGTCATCACAATTGCATCGAACGTCTACGGAAGACTACTTCTCTACTGGTATTAGTTCAGTAGATGCTCCTGCAAAACCGGCCACGACACCAGCAGCAGTGGACCAAACTCCTGCAAAAGATGAGGTACCAAAGTCTCCAGTAGACACAAAGGATAGAGACAAGGATACGGCTAAATCCCCGAGTACACCCTTTGGCAAGAAATTCCGAATGGGTATGTCTTTTGGTACCAAGAAGTTGGGAAGGTCGGCCTCGACCACGATTGAGAAACCCACTACTGCAGAAGAGAAACCGGAGGAGAATAAGTCAGAATCATCTTCGAATCATGAAAAGGAGATAGACGACAGTTTCCGCGGTGTCATACAGAAGATCCACAACGACTACGAGAAACAACTGCTTGAGGCCCCAGACAAGTTTGTTGAGACCAAGATAACTCCCGCTCTGCCCATCGATGCGCCGGTGTTGAAACTTCCGCCTGGAACCAAGGTTATCATTCAGGAGGAGACATCTGGCGGTAGTGCTAACTTGTACCGGGGTACGGTTATGAGTGTCGGTGTCGACGCAGATATAATTGAAGAGAAGGCCCCAATGTGGCTGGGCGAAGTTTTGCTTACAGTATGTATTACAGTTCTGCTGGACACCTCAGGACGATGACTGACTTGGATAGAACACGATTCCGCAGAAGGACCCAGTCAAGGTTTCCTTCGTGCTACATCCTTGGAAAGACACGTTACCCAGCATCGCGACGGCCGATGGGAATAATCGCCTTAACGCAAATAGGATGCTGAGAGTAAAGAAGATTCTGGCTTATGTGGCTGAAAGGATTGATCCGCAGCCTGAAGAGCCCGACCCTGACGCTCTCAAGCCCGAGGAATATTTGGAGCTCTATTGCAACGACCAGGTATGTGATAGCATAAACGAGGGTCGGTTTAGTGTGCTGACAGGTGAATTAGTTGCTACCGAATACTATGAGTCTCGCGACTTTACGAGCTCACGTTTGGAAAGGAGGTAACGATGTAGTCTTGTATTATAAGGCCAACGGTCGGAAAGAGATTCCAAAGGAACTCCCTCAGCCTACGCTGGAAGACCCCGCTGTCTCAGATCCCGGAGGACAGCAGGTAATACCACCGATAGCCACTGTGACTTGATCTGGTTAAATGTTGGGATTGGAAATCTATGACAAGGAGGGAGGGTATCATCCATTGTGTGTCTATGTCCGGTCATCTAAGATGGGGTATTATGTCATCTGTTGTACATACTCTTCTCTCCCAAACCACCGTTTTGAATCGCGGGCACGAGCGTATATACCCAGGAGTTGTATACAGCAACGACTATTCAGTCACGACATCCCTGCATTTGTTCGTATCAGCTTCGTTGCAGTGGCAGTTTCAGTGTGTCATATCAGGGTTCCTTGCAAGGCATTCACGGCCCATTGATAGCTTCCGAGGAATATGGCTCCTCCGGCACTGATCCACATCACGCGAGGGCCTATACCAGCAAAGAAGGGCCGTATGCCATGGTCTCTGAGCAGATCCCTGAGGACAGTGAAGACCTTCTCGCGCTCCTTAGATAGCATGACGCGCGTCTTCAGCACGTCGAGCGGCGTCGTAATGCCCGCGGCCACGGCGCCGGACACGCTCCCGTAGAGCGCGCTCTCGCCGGCGCTGACCTCCACGCTGCCGCCCCCCTTTCTCCGCCGTCCCCACCCCTTCAGAGCCTCCCACAGCGGGAACTGGATCACGGTGAAGGGCACCTCGCGCATCACGGTGATGCCCCACCCCCGGTAGAGCTCGCGCCAGACCCCCGTTAGCCCGATGGTCTTGTGCTGCGCGAGTATCGCCCCGAGGGCGGCCGCGCTGGACCCCCCGTGCAAGCCCGCCTGCGCGCGCTGCTTCACGACCTCGGTAGGCACGCGCACGGCGCACGCGGCCACCTCGCCCAGGCTCGCGGCGGCCATGTGCTCCAGCGGCGCTTCCCAGCTCGGGCCCGCCGCCTCGCCTCCGTGTATGGGATCGCCTGGGCGGCTCTGCCGCCGTCTGGACGACAGGACGCCCTTGACGCCCTCGTAGGTGCAGAAGAAGAAGGCGGCGCCGGGCGCGGACCCGACGAGCGCGGACCCGACGCCCCGGTATATGCCGCGGAAGCCGCCCGAGGGGAAGAAGCCGGCGTGCGACTGGAGGCGCGTCTTCAGCGTGTCTAGCGGGAAGAGGGATAGGTCGACCGTGGTGCCGGCTATGCCGCCGGCGAGCAGGGCTGTTGCGAAGGGCGGCTGGGGGGGCTGCGAGGGCGCCATTGGGGGGCGTGTGGTGGCCGATTTGCGGCTTGGTGAGTGTTGAGTGTGGGTAGGTACCTAACGTGAGATTACTTTCGGATTTGGGAATGGAATATGCGTCCCTTTAGATGTAGACTGCGTATAGTGTTATCAGGGCCATAGTGAGAAAGAGACTCGAAGTGTTGCGTCCATTGGTTCGTTTTTGCGTCGTAGAGATGCTAGGCAAGTAAGTGAACCGCTGATAAGAATTATCGTGGGACAAGAATAGCGGCTCCGATTAAGGTATGAGGTAGCTAGAGTGGGGACGTACCTCACTGGCGGGGTTATCGATAGCTCTATCGATAAATAGCTTCCTGCGGAACTCTTTGATGCTTTTTGGTGCTTTTTGGTGCAAGTTTGCGTTAGAGCAACAACTCTACATACAAAGTCTCACATTTGTAGCTGGAGATGAATATATAGACATAGGATGGAATGGGCACGCTCCACCATGTTATGCACACAGGTGCCAAGCCGGTCAGCGTGTTGGAATTCAAGGATGCCATCCGCGCCATCTGCAAACCCCGTTTCCCTCATGCGAAAGGGACGCAGCACAGGCGAGTCGGTACGTGTACTATTCCTTCCATTGACCCCTTAAGCTACTCGAGGTGCTAAGAACTCGAACAGCCCTGGCCGTGAGCGGTGGTGTCGACTCTATGGCTCTTGCCTTCCTCTGCTCGCAGGTGCGGAAGAACGATCTTGATTTCAGGATTTCAGATAACCCGGTGTCCGGGTTCCGCGGCATGGTCATCGACCATGGGCTGCGCCCGGGGTCCCAAGCGGAAGGCTTCGCCGTCTGCGAAGCCCTCAAGGAGATGGGCATCCCGGCCGAGGTGCTCCCTCTTAAGTGGTCCAAGGTCCTAGGTGAAAACAGTCGTTCGATTCATCCCAGGGATCTGCCTAACTTGGAGAGTGCCGCGCGCACGCTCCGCTACCAGAAGCTGGGGTCCATGTGCGCCTTTTTCGACTTGGCTAGTCTGTTCCTTGCGCACCATCAGGACGATCAGTATGAGACGGTCCTCATGCGCTTGCTGCAGGGCCACGGCCGTCGCGGCTTGCGCGGCATGAGGACAGCCCATGATATCCCCGAGTGCGAGGGTCTGTTTGGGGCCAACCAGAGCGGTTACATAGACGACCAAATGAGCGTGCATCCTTACTACAGGACGAAGCCGTCGTATAGGGAGCGTAAGCACATACGCCGACAGCTTAGGTCCGACGTAAGCCGTGTAATGACTGAGGCAGAGCTGAACGATCCTGCCGGCGCATTACCTGACGTCGACCTGGAGGATTTTTATCACTCGGAACGCGTCATGCCATTTGAGCTCGATCCGATTGACATCGAAGACGGTGGAGTCATGATGTACAGGCCCCTACTGGAGTTTAGTAAGGACCGTCTGATCGCTACCTGCCTTGAATACAATGTTCCGTGGTGGGAAGATGCTACAAACCAGGACGCTACCCTCACGATGAGAAATGCTGTCAGGCATCTGTATAACGGCTACAGTCTACCCAGAGCTCTTCAGAAACCATCTATCCTTGCTCTCTCCAAGAGATGCGAGCGGAGGGTCCAAGCACAGGAAGCCGACGCCCATAGGTTATTAAGTCAAACTATCATTCACGACTTTGAGCCGCACGCCGGAACCGTGACGGTCCAGTTTCCGAGATTCGAACGCCGTCTAGCGAGGAGAGATTCCCATTCGCCGCTACGCCGAAAAGCACGTTTACTGAGGCAAAGAGAAGTTGCAGCGATTTTGCTGCGCAGGATCCTCATGCTCGTGAGCCCTGAATCGCATCCGCCGCTTCTTACCACGCTCGAAAACCATGTCTCGCGCATTTTCCCATCTCTCGCTCTTCCCGAGGAAGCAGCAGCAGCAGTTAACCCTCCAAAGGCGTTCAGTGTATCCGGCGTCTTCCTCGTACCCGTCCTCAACCCCAGATCCACCTCGACCTCGGCGAAGACCGCCGGCGAGCGACAGCTCAGCTGGTACCTGTCCCGCACGCCCTACCCCTCGAACCAACCCCTCCCGCGCGTCCGCACGCCCTACTGGGCCACCAGGCGCAACCGCAAGAACGGCTGGAAGCTATCCCCGCGCATGCAGTGGGCGCTCTGGGACGGCCGGTACTGGATCCACATCGAGCACCGGTTCCCCTACCGCCTCGTCGTGCAGCCGTTCCTGTGCGAGCACGCCAAGCCCTTCCGCGAGCTCCTCGCCCCCGACGACAGGACCCGGCTCGCCGCCCTCCTCAAGAGGTACGCCCCGGGCAAGGTCCGGTACACGCTCCCGGCCATATACCTCGAGGAGCACCTGGACCTGGACAACGTCGTCCCGCGTCCGAACTATCCGAACCCCCCCGGCGTTATGAACCGGGATGAGGACGGCGGAGGAGGTGAAAAGGGGGAGGGGGGAGGGGAAGTGTCGTTGCACCCCAAGGTCCTGGATACCTCCAAGATGAAACTCGTCGCGCTGCCCACGCTGGACGTCCAGATCCCCGGGCTCGACCAGTGGATGTCGTACGAGATCAGGTATAGGAAGGTGGACCGCGATACCCTGCAGACGGCCGGGACTTTCGATCGGGGCCCGTTTGTGGCTCCGCGGGCGTTGAGGCGGCGCGTTCTGAGCCGTGGAGTGGGAATGGATAGGAGGCGGAGAGCGCGACGGAAGGGGTCGGGGTAGGTGATTTGGTGAGATGTCTGGATAGTGTACCTAGATAATAGACCTGGGATCTACGTCCTCTTCTCGCAGTGTTATTCTCAATGGATAAGTCCTCTTCATCAGATACAGTCGCCCTGCCTACTCCATTGAACTACGATAGTCAATAATAGCAGCATCCTACCATATCCACATACGTCACGTTGGCCCTATTCCCCAGTATTAGATTTGCCGAATTTACGAGTCTACTTCCCCTACCTACTCATTAAGCAAGAACACTGGATGCTTTGAATATATCGATTGGTATCACGAGCCTACCTAAGCCAGGCGATTCAATCGTTATCGTACATGGCAATAGCAGCAGCAAAGGCAAGTAAACGCAACAGGGGCAGGACGAGCGATTCCACATCCACATCCACTTCAGGTGAACTCGAGTTCTTGATAAAGTTAGGCAGTGGGTGGGCAACATTTCAGCTTGTATCTCCCCCGGTATTGGGATGATGCGGTTCCTTGGTCTGCCTTCGAGGGAAGAGATAGGACGACACCACTTCTCTTATCTCCTGCCTGCCCCTGGTCTTGCCACGACCGGGATATGTACATACATTTCGTCTTTTCTTCCCCTTTTTTCTTTATGCTTTTTCATCTCTCGCTTTTTTTCTCTACTCCCCTTTTTTTTTGTTGCATGGGCGTTCACCGCAGTCCTTCGGAGAAATCACAGCGGTCGAACTGTGGCGGCTAGACATCAAGTCTTGGGTATCAACAGACCTCTCAAATAAGTACCACCGTCTCAAGAAGTCCAGGTTTCTGCGTCCATAACGTACAATCTTCATGCCGGAATACCGTTTTCGTCTGCTTATGCCCCTTCTCCTTCGATCATTACAGCGTCAAGCCGAGTGTGACAGCGAGCCGGTATATTGACTCGCGACCACCCCTCAAGGTGAATTGACGGCAACGAATGTATGAGAGCCTAGAACGACGTGGCCTTTCGGAAAACAAATTGGGCGCACAGTCGGTCCAGTAGGCAGCCTTGGTAATATGAGCCTTCTTGCTCCGCAAGCGCAGTCCTTATCATGCCGTGTCCTCATAGCTTCTTCCTCCTTGTTTTCTTCTCCTGCATTTTGCTCTCCTATCCCTCCACTCCCTACTCCCCCTTTCTCGCATCATTTCTTCTTCGCAGCAGCCCCTTACTAAAAGGCCGCACCGCCAACGCCATCGCCAGCAAACTTCTTCATTAAGTTCTCGCTTAGCTCCAGGCGTAGATCAAGCACCTTCGCTTCTCGCTCGAACTTATCCCACATGGCCAGACTCTTGCGTAGCTTCTCCTCCTTGACGTACTTCTCAGCACGCAGCTTCTCCTCTTCCTCTTTCAGCTGTAAGTAGTGCGGTAGTAGTTCCGGTAATACGCCCATCTGGTGAGCGAGGTCGCGCTGGTCTACCTTACCGCCGGGTACGATAGGGGGTATAGTGGAAAGGAGCTGCTGTGCTAGGCTGGGCCGGTTGCTCTCGGCTGCTGGGCCTTTCGGTGGGTTGAAGGTTTTGGACGCGCTCACTGGCGTCGAGGGGACCGATTGCGAGGATGGTCCTGCGCGAGGGCCTGTGGGGATGCTATTAGAGCCCGTCGTTGCAGATGCGGAAACGGGGCCTGTAGCGGGCGGTAGGTTGCGGCTCTGTATCGTGCTACCCCAGCCAGGTCCTCCTCGACCACCTCGGACGTAGCCACCTCCGCGCGAAGAGACGTATCCTCGGGGACCCGCCGGCGGACCACCGGGGCTGATATCCGGTCGGCTTGATGCTGCAGAAACGTTTGGTGCTGGTCTGGGGGGCGGGCCTATCGCACCACCAGACTGACCTCCGTAAGTGCGAGTATCTCTCGGTCCGGTCGGAGGTGCTCGTAGAGCAGCAGGGCCGCGCGGAGGAGATCGTGGGGCGGGAGGATCTCTGGGAGTTCCCTGAGGACTTCGCTCCCGGGTTGGGAGGCCGTACGACGATCTAGACAAAGGTCTCGAAGGAATGGGGGACTGCGGCCGTGAGCGATCGTCGCGACGAGGCGCGACAGGGTGAGGTGAAGATCTGCGGGACGTGCTCTGAGACGGAATGGCGGAAGAGAGCGCCGACTCGCGGGGCGGTGAAGGGCGTCTGCTGTACGAGGGACCGTAGCGATCGTCTCGGCGTTCAGGACTGCGTGAGCGTGCTCTGTAGGTGCTAGCTCTGGGAGCAGGCGGGGGTGACCGTCGGGGAGGCGTCCTGTCTCGGCCGCGATCTCTCTCGAACGGAGATCTAGATCTTCGTCTGTACGGAAGTCTTGTTAGGGGTATGTTGTTAGGATTGTTGTCTTGGGTGGGTGATTGGAACCTTGATTCGAAGCCTCTTCGAGGAGATCGCAGTCGATCTCTGTCATCCCGTCTCGGCGAGAACCTACGCGGCGGTGGACTTCTTCGGCCGGGACTACGGCGAAGGGGAGATCGTCGCGGAGGGCTGCGGCGGAGACTGCGGCTTCTATCCCGTCCTCGCCAGCTATCGCCCATGCCTCTGGTTTCTCGTCTGTCTCTAGAAAGGTCGCGGGGGTCGCGGCGGTAGCGATCTCCACTTCGTGAACGGCGTCGCGGCGATCGGCCAGGGATGTAGCGGTCGCTGTCTAGCATTGGCGGACTTCGGCCTCTCGGAGGGCTTCTAGCACGGCGAGGGGATCGGTTCGAGTTGAACGGTCGGTACGATTCACCAGCGCCATATCTAGTGACTTCGCCATCGTCGTACCTAATGTAAATATTAATTAGCGTGCAAATCTTTGGTTTTTCTTTCGAGTATGCTGAGCTGTAACAGTCGCATTGGAGCGCCCGAGCTAGGAAGTCCCATCGCATCAAATACTATAATTAAATTCAAGTGACACTTACCTTCGACTTCGCGAATCGCGATCCATCTTGGGGGAAGCGCCGGGGGCGCCGCAGTGGTCGGTTGAGACGGAAGATCGGGAGGTAGACGAAGCAGGCCCGAAGAGGTCTCGAAGATGAGGGTCGGACGAGAAGCGAGATCGATAACCACGGTAGCAATCAGGGGTTACAGGAGATCCGTATGTTTCATGTGAAGGAGAAAAATAGGCTTGCGACGTAGGCCCGAGGTGGTCTTGAGGATGATGGTCAGAGCGGACGTTAGATTGATGACTAGGTTCTGCCGGCGGAAAGAGTTCTCGACGATGTTGGGTAGAATCCCGAGGTTGCGATGCAGGTTCGAAGAGTTCCCGACGTTGGCGTTGATCGGCAGGGTTCAGGTGTTCCGAATTCAGCTCAGCAGCTTCAGAAGTCTCCAAGATCTCCCCGCTCTCTGCTGAACTTGGCCTTGACCTTGCGGAGGCGGGCGGTAATGCCTCTGTTGAATGTTCGCTAGGAGAAGAATGGGTTTGAGAGTTGAAGAGGGGATGTTGTTGGTTCTGTTGGAAGAGCTGTCCAACTTCCCAAAATCTTGCGCGTCCACGTCCACGTCCACGTCCACGTCCACGTCCCCGTCCCCTACGACGTGCACGTCTGCTAAGACCAGGGTAATTTCTTAGTGGGGCCATGTTTGCGAGTGGCCAATAGAAATTGTCGATAACGGGTATTTGTTCTGCCTATCGCCGGTTCTCTTGGCAACTTCCCCTTAAGTAGGTACATGTATGGATGTACCTACGCCGCTACATGTAGGTGCATATGGATACATAGGGCCCAAAACTACCGTACTGTATGTTAACTGGTTAGCAGGTTAGGTAATTGATCCCAAAACGGCCAATGAGTAGGGATACAGTAGCAGAGTATAGCAGAGAAAAGCGGATGATGGTGAAGAAAGGGGGAATCCAAAGTCAGGATGTGCGTCGAGAAAAAACTTATTATTACTACCTACACCTAGGTACCTTGTAGGGAGAAGTAAGTTAAAAGTCATTGAAAGTCACGATCATGTTCACCGCTCTACGCGTCTGAAAAGAAAACTTTATCTCACTCGCTCTATCCCATACATACTAGAGTTCATTCGTACGGGATCGGTGTGCGCAATATCTCCCACATACGTACAGGTCCCTTTCTGCAAGTAACAACCTGGGATCATCTGCCTGTTGAGGACTAGCAGCTGGCCGTCTATGTCGACCTGGCCACAAAGCTACAGAGTCATCTCCAAGCCGAGTGCAGAGAGACTAATGGCCGAATAGGGCCAGCTCTAGTGTATACAAGTAATACCCTCCAAACTCCCTAGGATCTACCCAGGAGGTAGGCATATGAATTTATTCTCTTTTCAATGGTATAAACTCACACCTCATCCTCAGTGGTATTGCCACTTGTATCTTTGCCAGCCCGGTTAGAAATGAATTCGAACACTTCTTTGGCATGTGCTTCCATCATGCGGTTCAGCCCAACTTCGGGGCTCCTCTGGACGCCTCCGAAACGTTTCTTGAGGACCTTCTTCTTCAGGTCTGCATCTCCCCAGCAGGCATGGTCGTTGGTAACGTATACCAGCGAGTTTTGCTTATACCAACTCGACAAATCCGTGTCCGTTTCCGACTTGACTGGTCGGAGGTTTCCCGTTACGAAGTTGATCACACCTTGGATCCGGCTCTTACAGTCTACTCCATCGTTAGTTGTGAGATCCGGGTGGTAACATGAGTATCCATTCGTACCTCTATTGGTAAGAAGGACTTTGACCCCCAAATATGCGTTGCCCACGCCCACGACAAACAAATCCTCAACGTCATAGAGCTGGAGATAGTTGTCCCAGATGTAGCACACTAAGTCTTGAATTTGACGTTGCAACGTCCTCTCATCCGGGCGGGCCGTGAAAGCATCCATATCCTCGGGATGCGTGATGTAATGGGGAATGTTGACATCCAGGATACCGAAGTCGTTTTGGTGTGCCCAGTCAATATAAGACATGACACCGTCCATCTGTCACATGTCAACAAAATACTCTCAGAATTAGCGGGGACCAACGTACAATAAAGCCATTATGCGGATCGACCGTGTTGTCTACGAGGTCTGGCATAACTTTGAGTTCGGGACTAGGTGATTCGTTAGCAGAGAGGTGAGAGGAGTCTCGTAGATGCGCTTACGGATCGTGAATGATGAATATGATCTTTCTCTTGGCTTGTAATCCCGGTGTGATGAGAACTTGGTTCTCAAATGACTTGTAGAGAACATCCCGTTGAATGAAGAGGGCAATCATGCCATACTTCTCGGACAAGATCTGGCGCTGGTAGCCTCGGATGACATCATGTAAGCGGGATGTTCTCTCGCCTAGCTGTCGCACGTCGATTATTCCAGGTCGCATGCACTCCCAGAAGGGAGCTTGCGCGGCTTGAACTCTAGCCAGGACCCGAGCAGCCTCCTTGTTGATGGGGGGCGTCTTCAACTGCGGAGGTGGTTCCCCCATAAGTGTTTGGGCGACGGCTAGAGCTGAATTGGATATCGCCTTCAAGTTGTAGCCGCCCTCAAGACATACAGCTACCTTCCCGCCGGCGAGAGACATCAACATATGCGTCATGTGAGCATAGCATGCAGGCGTGACGAAGCATCCACCTAGCTCGTCGCCGTCGGCCGCGTCAAACCCCGCAGAAATGATTACGAGGTCTGGGTTAAACTCCTGGGCGATTGGCATCACTATTTTTTGAAAGGCAGCCAGGTACTCGCCGTCCCCCATGCCTTGGGATGGCCACGGGATGTTGACATTCTTGCCTCGACCAGGACCCTCCCCGACTTTGTCCAGATCGCCGTCGGGAATCATTGGATTGTCGGGCTTTCCCGGGTAAAAGTTACCATTATCATACACGTGTAGCGATATGTAGAGAATGTTCGGGTCGTCGTAGAACATGTTTTGTGTGCCATTTCCGTGGTGGACATCCCAATCTAAGATAAGAACCTTGCGGCATGTATCTGGATACTCGTTCTGGCACACCTTGGCACCAATGGGAACGTTGTTGAACAAGCAGAACCCCATAGGGACATCATACTCGGCGTGGTGTCCGGGTGGTCGAATGATTGCGAATGCATTCTTGACTTGGCCAACAACGACGTTCTTGCAGGTCTCTACGCAACCTCCCGCCGCAAGTAGTGCTGCTTCATAAGACATGCCACCGACGTAGAGAGAAGCCCTTCCTTGATCCAGCTTATGACTTAGTGATCGAAGTTCTCTTGTTGAGGTGTCTGAGAGTTCTCGGACCCAATCATAGTGTCCTGGTGTATGTACGGTGCAGATCTCCTGCTTCGTTGCTGGGCGAGCTGGAATCCTCCACATGTACTTCGTTGGATTGTCCCTTAGGACATTGGCAAGCTCGGAATCGGGGCCTGTATAGACGAGACCAGCCTTCTTAAATATCTTCATGATCTCCTCAATCCGTCTCGGGTCCTCTGGGTGGTGGGGTGATGGGCCATAATCGGCATTGGCATGAAGCTTCATTCTGTCGTCGTAACAGCACCCTGTAGGAAGTAATCCCAGCCTCGGAATCGGCTTGAATAGCTCACCTGCCTCAGTAGGGTCGTCTCTGTCCTCCATGTCGACGTGGGAGTCGACAAAGCCATTAGGCGCATCCGTCATGGCCAGGTCCTCGCCTTCCATGATTCTCAGCTCTGGACAATTCGAACGGACTAGTCCGGTAAGTATGAGGTGATGCTTCCCAAGTGAGAGACGACGGCACAGTCACTCAGCGTTATCTGGTTGTTGATTTCCGACTCGGGCACCTTGATCTACCGACCGCCGTGAAAATTACCGCGCCTTGATGAACGACTATGTAGTCAACTCAGTTCAGGTCTGGTGAAGACGTGAAGAGCTAGATGACTCAGGAATGTTGTCGATTCGCATGCCCGCGGCTAGCTGTGAGAATGCTGGAAAATAAATCTCAGGGTAAAAAGATTGCGTTGATAAATGTAAACTAGAAATTTATTAGCAACTCACATTGTCCATAAGTGTGCACTGGTCACGAAAGAGAACGTTTCGAAAAGGACGCGGCCGATGAAAAGTACAATCACGACACGCTCGCACCACGGGTCACATGCTCTTATCATATACTCGCGCGGCGCACCTCGAGGTGAGGTCAACTCGATAAACTCTCAAGAGCCAGCTTGGTGGGCTGAAGCAGTGGTTTGTCAGTGTAGCAGCATCGTGTCTTCCCCCATAAATAAAGAGAAGTAACTTTTTATGAGTTGCTTATATAATTTCAAGACAGGTGAAGCCTCGAAAGGGTAATTAGTCGAATCGAGTACTCACGCAGTAGATTCTGATAGCTCAATGGATCATGCATCCAGCCTCTTAGGTCGACTGTTGAACGCGATCAACAGATGGTATAAATGGTGTCGGCGACCCAGGCGGCCCAAATATTCTGAATGAAGAATCGCTGGCCTGACTGACGATATAGGCGCGCTCAGAGTAGGTCGCGCAGGACGAATCTCGTTGCTATGGATGGATGTAAGTAAGTAAACTGCACCAGGCCAGTAAAGTCCGACGTTCCAATTGTTTTTAGCGAGTCCAGAGCTGAGGCGCGGCTGGTCGGACCCAGTTAGTGCCGTTTAACACCAGCTATTAAGTACCTACCTACCTCACGTACCTGCCGCCTTCCATCTGGAATTTAACCTTTGAGTGCATATCTTCTAATAATAATTAATATATAAAAAGTGCATTATTTATGCGCTTTCTCTTAAAGTTCATCTATCAATATGTGCTCAAAAATGATGTGCTTCATGTGGGCTGGCGTGATGGCAGATAGTGGTTTACCTACCACTGCCTTGTACAAACTGTAACTCGACCATTACTTTTGAATCAGTAACTCATCACTGGAAGGCAACAACTTTATAATGAGAAAGAGAAAACCCAGGTTTATATGAGGGTGACATCGTATTGAGAACCTCACTGTAGATCTCTTGGAAGTTTACATCTCACAAGAGGGACGCACAAGGATAGTTACAATGTATAGTTTGGGATTGTCCTATCTAAGAGAAGTTGGCAATGAAACCTGTCGAGCGGCTTCCTAAGCACCACCATAAAGGGTGCGCAGAGGAAAGCTGCTCTCCAGGATTTCCTACCTAAAACATTAAGTCGGATGAAACGAAACAATTCCTATCTGAAAGTCGGCACCGAAGTCTGCGTAGTCAACATCCTAAGCACTCCAACTAAGGGGATGGATGCATAGGAAAGCTGCCGTACAGGACTTCCTAGGAAGCAAGACGGAGGAACGAAGCGTATCGAACTGCTGAGGCATACCATCTCTGGAATGCGTAGGGGAGCCTTCTACAAAGTAAAATCCCTGCAACAATCTGCCTAGACACCAACTACAGGTATGCATGGGAAAGCCGTCGTACAAGACTATGTGATGGCCAGGTCCGACTTCTCGGTTCAAGGCGATCTGAGATCCTCTGCGTCAGTTCCGTCGGCTACATGAGCCTCTGTGTTGTGGTGCGGAATAGTTCTTGCAGGTCCAAGTCTGGGCATATGGCCATGACTGGCGTCACTCACTTGAAGGTTTCGAACATGCTGACCGAGAGCTGGTAGCTCACCAGATTCTCGGCTCTTCAAGTGGCGATGTGAATGAAGAGAAAGCCTTTACAAGGCGTACATGGAAGAGAAAAAGGAAAGTTACAAAGGAAACATGACAATGTAGTCTCGGGGATGCGCGTATACGTGTGCGTGCGCGGAGTGTAGGACCAATGGCAATCAGCCGTTGTACAACCTTGCTCATTATCCCCCTCCCCTTTTTTTTTCCTTTTCTTTTTTTACCGTTTTTTTTCTTCTTTTTCTTTTTTCTGACATGGTCCGGATGAAGAAAAAAAAATGAACTTGAAGCCGTACAATGTGTGCAATCTTAGCTCTGGAAACCTGACTCTCTTTCGAAGAAGCCGTGGTTCTGCACTGCGAAAAAGGCCAACAGAGACATCTGATTTCTCAGGGATGCTCTCAGTGCTGACTCAAAAGATGAGACACCAAACGCGAGGTTTGCGCCAAAGTAGTAATGGGGCCGACAGGGTAGAACAACTCCAAAGCTCAAAAACCATTCCTGGAAATGAGTTGGTGGTGATTGTCCAATGGTGAGTTACAGAGTGGGGACAATAGGAGAGTCCTCGCGACGAAGTCGACATGGGATAGGGGAGAACTTCGATTCGGTGATCTGCTTTCTGCACTTCCGGCAGCGGCGGCACTTTCGACCATGCTTCTAGAACGGAACAAACGCATCTGTGCCATCATCACCTCGGCAGACCAGGGAGGACGTGTCCTGAGGAAGAGTAGCGATCTGCTGAAGGTCTAGAGGCACGCGTCCATCTAGCCATCTGTCGTTAAGCCATTCGGCATGTTGTTGCTCGTCTGCTCGATCTTCATCTAGGATGCCGAAACGCGGAAGGCTTCTCCAAGCTGCGACTCCCTTAACATCCATGCGTTCCTCGAGCACCTTGTTGAGGGCGACGGACAAGGTCTCGGTGTCGCGGCTGAAGTCTTTCGAGCAACCGGATATCGCGTCGATGGTGACAGTCTTCTTCCAGTTGGAGTACCTGATGAGATAATACTGGAGCTGTTCGGGATCTAGCTTCATGTAGGTTCTGACGATCTTCGAGTGACGACCTTCGTCAGCTCCCCAAGGAACGAGGTCGACTCCATAGCCGTCCTAGAAAAAAACTATTAGTAACTGTATTCAGATTTAGTCGCACTTTAGGGGCTAGAATTACCTTGCAGAGACAGACTCGTTCGGGAGATGAGCAAAGGTCCTTGCTCACTGTGTCTCGTACTCGACACCAGAGATCGGCCAACTCGCGGATCTCACTGGTAGGCATGAGTCGGACCTGCATGAGTCGAGTATCGCTCGCGTCCCACTTCTTGGGCTGCAGATAGCTGCGGTGCCAGTAAGAGAATCCATGGTGGTAGTGGGCATACAGCCACCAGCGGGCGACGGCCTTTCTCAGTCGGGCATCCTCGGCAGGTCGCAGACAACGACGGTCTTCAGGAGCGTCTCTCCATCGGAGTCTGGGATACATCTCAACCCACCAGTCGATCACCTTAGCTCGCTTCCAGAGTTCCTCAAAATCATAGGACGTAAATGTGAACATGGGAACTGGGATACCCGTAAACCACCGAGGGATGTTATCGGCATCCATCAAGTTAACCGTACCTGATGTAGTCTCACAGTCGATGACACGGGGATGGAACAGGCGGCTCGGCTGTAGCTCTTCTCGGTTAGAGGTGTAGAGATAGAGCAGGAGATCGAACTCGGGCAGATTCTGGAGAGATCGTCTCATGGTGCTAGCCTTGTAGTTGTCGAAAAGTGTATAAAACACCTTGGCCGATCGGGACAAGCTGGTAACGTCCGAAGGATTCGATAGCTCCATGATTTTGAGGAGGGTTTCAGCAGGCATAGCCTGAAGACAGGGTGCGGGTGCGTCAGTGGAAGACATGTTGAATGACTAGTTAGACGCCAACGGCCCCGTTAGGTTCGCTTGCGTAGAGAGGATGAATGAAGGCGAATAGGGTGTCGTGCTTTCGGTGGGAGCTTGGCTGTAAGTAAATCTTCGTGTAGTTGCAGGTGAGAGCTAGGTAGGCTGTGTAGAGAGTGAGGTTGTGCGAGGCCACTGTCGACGAAGATGGCGATGCCAATATTCCAACCAACTTAAGATGGGAGTTTGTCGGTACACCTTGAAATGGTCGCCAGCTAGGATATGTGGTCACTATCGACAGTCCAAGGATGAGGGTTGGTGTTGTGCTTCTTGTGCTTCTTCTTGAGAACGGCCTTGAACAGTATACGGACCGAAGAGCTTGTTGACCTTGGACTTCCCTTCCAGGGAAGAGACAAATGTGGATGCACAGTAGGAGCAGGATCTCGCAAATGTTTACCACCTGAAGTGGCCAGGCTGGGAGCAGGTGAAATAGTATATGAGATGGCAGTGAAGGGGAAGGTGGCAAGAAAGGTAACTGGAAAATCAAGAGGAAAGTTGAGAAGGAAGTTGGGAGAGAAAGGTGAGAGGGAAGGTTGACAGTTTTGGTGATCAAGTACGCAGTAAACAAGAGAGTGGTGGGTTTTTTTTTCTAACGTCAGGGACGGGCTTGAGGGCAGATCTCATAGGTGACAGTGGAGGACTTCGGAATATAGTCGTCTACAGGATCTTGAGGTACTTCCCAAGGTGTTTCCAGGGCGGAGGGATCCGAAGGCGACACCAGGTCTCTGAGGCCGTGGAAAAGGTCGAATTCTGACGAGGATAAAGCTGACTTTGGACTAGCTGCAATGCAGGTGTTCCTTTTTCTCGACAGAGCCTTCCGCGATACTACCTAGTTTGAGCGGCAATTATCTTGACTGGCTATGAGCTAGTTAGCATTGTGGGCAATATAGACTGTGAGCATGGCTTACTTTGTGTGTGGTGGATATTGGAGATATACAGCTTTGAGAATACGTCCGGGATGAACACTATCCTTCTTGTTCGACAGTATCTGCCACTCGGGTCGACGCTTCTGTGAATTTTGGGAGCTTTGTTGTCCTGGCTGCCTACAAGCCAGTCCACACGTAGCGTTAGAGGAAGTGTCTGGGACGTCTTCTCCTGGTTCTATATGGTTCTCTCTCACAGAGAGGGGCAATTACTGTATCGTTCCTTACTCAACCTGGTGCTAGACCGTCGACAGAGCCCTGTCTGTCTGTCACCACCACCTGACAGCCCTTGGTTGACCCAAGGAGCGGAGAGCTACTCTACTCAGTCTACAACAACCCCTCCTTTGGGGCTATACTGGACAAGGGGAATGGATGGCTGCATTGCATGGTGCTGGAGTTCCTTCGCCATAAAGGCGAGATCACAGTGTTGTATTGCCATATCGTTTTGCTGGATAAAAGGGGAGATACACCAACGAGGTGCACCCATCACGATTTGAAGTTTGTCAGGAGGCTGATACAGCAGGGCTGCAGGGAGCTCGCGTCTTAGTTGGGCGCTAGCATTGCTTCTAACCGTAGTAGGTACTTATTGGTAACGGCGGATACCCTTTTCATCCGTCGTTCTCTCCTCTTTTGGAGGGCCTAAACTATTCTGGGTCCTAGGCCCAGTCAGGCTCAGGGGCACGTGACAGCTACACAGCTCGAGCATTACAGAAAGTAAATGGCCCATGTGCGAGTAGCACAGTGTGTACTATGCTATTCTACGTACTGTATATACAGTACCATATGCACATGGGCCACTTAGTCTGACGTCTTTCTGCGTGGTAAAAAGAGGTTTTGTATAACTACTTAGGTATCGTAGAATGAGCAGTGTATATCGCTTATACGGTTTATGATAGCAATGGCTGTCCATCTTGATACCATCCCTACAGGATTCTGTATATCGATCTACAGATCCAAAGGCGAAGGGACCAGGTGGTAAACTTCAGATACATTCACTTTCACGTATCAGGTACGAGTTATTACGAGGGAATAATTCAGTGTATAAGTAGGTAGCATCTCTACGAAGGAACAGTAGATACCTGGGTGTCATGAAAACGCCAGAACGCCGATTATTAGGAGATACCATGCCGCTTAGGCGAACAGCTCTCTCGTGTCCAGCGCGTCTACCGGGGCCTGCTTCCCACCACTCGTACGTAGACCTAACTCTCCCTTCTTCGCTAACCTCTCGACGTATTGCTCCGCACGAGCATTGTGCTTGGAGGCACTTCTCTTCCGCAGATCAGCCCGGACTTGGTTTGGCGAGACGAATTCCTTATTCTCATAGATGATCGGCCCGCCGAAAGAGCCTTCCTGTATGATGATGGGGGATAATACGAAGCGTGGTCCTATTTCCACCATGCTGATGTCGAGCTCCTTGTTGCGGCCCTTGGCGGACTTAGAGCTCGCTCCGGTCTCGCCATCCTCGTCCTTCCCGGGGTTCGACTTCGAGGGTTCCGACTCGTTGATCTGGTAGTTCCGTACCCATATCTTCCCATCCGCAAAAGTGAAACCCAAGACATGATCTATAAAAGGCTTGGATTTTCTTGCGCCCTGCGGTACGCCAAAGGTGTGGAGGAAGAGCTCCTTGATGACTTGTAGGTAAGGTTCCTTGTCGAACGCAGCATCGAAGGACAGAATAGGCCTTGAACCCTTAAGGCAATTTCCAGTGAAATGTAATTCTGTTAGGGTGAAGAGTCAGTAATCACCATCCAGTATCGCATCCCTACCAACACAAACAGGCAAGGAGAGAGAATAAACCAAGGATTACGAACCTTCCATCGTATGCAAGTTCTGAAGATGCATCTTGACCGTTGGGCCATTAGGGACCTTACTCAACCACACATACAAATCTTGGCCCTTGCGCGCCTCGAAAAAGAGGACATTGTTGCAGTTGTAGAGCTGTGCAAGCTCGTTGAGTTCGTAAAGCTTGGATTTCGAGTCGAACTTCGCATCCTTCCGTCCATGCGGGAGCATAGCTGCCAGGTCGTTGAGTAGATGCCGATGCCTACAAGCAAACACCATTAGAATTTTGCGCCAGTCTTCAAGGAGCAGTCGGATCGACAATACCTGTAGGTCACGCCTCTGGAAGACAAGATTAAGACTCTTTGCTTGTTCTTTTTGACGCCATTTGCAGGGGCCTCGGCTTTTTGGCCGTTGGCGCCCTTTGATAGGGACTTGTATACGGCAGCCATTGCAAGAGTGTCGACGACTACGAAGGCCGGTTAAGTTCGCGAAAGCAATTCAAGGTCACAATGCGCCAAGGTTAACTTTTTTTCTGGCCGGTCCTTATCGATAATAGGCAGGTCCCTTATCGACGGCGGGGCTGGGACTAAGGCAAGTAATTGGGTGGAACGTTTGTTGTGCAATACAAATGGTAAGCCTTGTATGTATTCCGTACTTGGTTGAATTGCAACCACGTGCAATTCGTTCAATGTTGTTGGTATAATCCATTTGGATCACTAAGGTTACCTTAGGTAGGTAAGAGGCAACCACCGAAACAAGCTGATCTGATCTAAGACACGGTGAAGCAACCAAGGTAAGCAGTCACGGAAAAGACAGAAACACGTTCTGCATCTTACATACTATAGTCATCTAGTATGTAGATATGATTCTCAGCACTACACGTCAGTGCAGTACAAGAAACTAGGTCGAGCATTAGCAAACCTCCAAGCTAGAGGCAAACGGCAGAGCTAGACTATACCATGTGAAGAAGCAGTCTCTATCTTCATGTTGGTACAGGCAAGAAACGATAGCATTTTGTAACTACGTCGGGTGTGTTAGATTAAAAAATGTTCAGCGACCTCTGGCTGTCAAATATCAGACTACGGCCCACGCACACCAGTGAAACGAGGAAAGCAAAACAAGAGAGCCACGTCTCGTGCAAAGGTCAATATTCCGAATCCCCATGACGCATCACTCTACCACAAAGTGTTTCGTTCCGGACAATATGTGACGCCATATACGTAACATCATACCAGCCGTACAACCGTCATAACATCCCGCAGCATGTGATTCGGACTAACAGCACTTCCCACCCTGCTTTGCGGCGTCGTCAGGAGACTTGCTCAACGAAATGTTGGTGCCTGCCATCGGGGCTTGGGCACCCTCGCCGCTATCCAGGGCCTTGCTCGAAACGATGCGGTAGATCTCTGAATAAAAAAAGCGCGATTAGAATTTGGCAACCATGGCTAGCGCTTTACCAAGCCGACTATTGCATGAGTAGACATACCGGTCAGGATATTCTGGAAGGCAAGCTCGACGTTGCTGGCGTCGAGAGCCGAAGTTTCTATGAAAGAGAGGTGATTTTCGCCTAACGGGGGATCCTTCGTTAGCGGCCTAGACATATCGGTATGGTTGTAAAGTGCACATACTAGCAAACGCCTTAGCCTCCTCTGTAGGAACGGCTCGCAGGTGCCGTAAATCGCTCTTGTTGCCGACCAGCATGATTACGATGTTGGCATCGGCATGATCCCGAAGCTCCTTAAGCCATCTCGTGACGTTCTCGTAGGTCTGGTGCTTGCTGATGTCGTAGACGAGGAGCGCACCAACTGCTCCTCGGTAATACGCAGAGGTGATGGCGCGATATCTCTCCTGACCCGCAGTGTCCCAGATCTGCGCCTTGATCGTCTTGGAATCGACCTGGATGGATCGGGTCGCGAACTCGACGCCAATCGTCGACTTGGAGTCTAGATTGAATTCATTTCGGGTGAATCGACTGAGTAGGTTGGACTTTCCGACGCCCGAGTCTCCAATCAGCACCACTATAAGCCCATATAGTCAGCAATTGTATATCAGGGGTGAGACCTAAGTAGTTGGCCAGTAGGAGTACCTTTGAAGAGGAACTGCAATATGTATCAGTTAGCTACATCTGCTAAACAATATTGGAATCGAGGAGTAGAAGGGGTGCAGCGAGTGAAGCTTACGTCGTATTCGTCGTTGGCCATGTTGGGCGATGAGCTTGCGGTTCAGATGCGGTTTGTCGATGGCCAGAGGCGGAACAGGAGACAAAAGGCGGTTTAATGCGACAAAGGTCGAGGCCGGCGCTAGGTTTCCAGGATTCGGGATATCTGCGGGATCCTCTTAAAGCTTCTCCGTAGTCGCGGGTTCGATCGTCTGGGAGGGTTTTAAATGTGTCTTGTAGATGCGGCCGATCGAATACACTTCAGTGGTGGAGTTGTGAATTGGGGGGAATTATGTACCGTGCCTGCTGTAATGTTAGAGTGGAAGCGGTCGGGCTCGTGCTAGGATCATTGATAACACTTGAAACCACGGAGGCAGCAGTGGTTCCTTAGGTACTCAGGTACCCATCGTCTAGGCTCCGAATCACTGTTGGCACCGTGCTACAAGCCCCGAATCATACCTACCGGCACCTCTAGGTAGCCCACTTTTAGCTCATTAACTCAGTGCTAGTACAGCTGAATGGGTCCGAGTCACACTGAAAGGCAGTGCATTTTTGAGCACGTGATTCTTCGTCCCATATTATGTAAGGTGACCCCACTCTCCTCATACTCGGCGATCAATTTGTCTTAATGCATGTAACTGCTGAGGTACGACTTTACGATCTTTGGCGAATATGTCTCCTAATTATATGAAGATTTATCACAAAACTAAAATATGCGAGGAATGGTTAACAGGTTTGTAGTGAAGATCCCCTGGTGGGAAGAAGGGAAATCACCCAGCCTAGTCAGGAAACTTGCCCAGGTTTGGTTTCTCAAGAAATGAGTATATCATAATTACCAACAAGACTAATAAGAGGCATCTCTAACCGTCACACTCTCACTATTATGTAACAGCCGATCAAACTAGCTTAGTTGAAAGTCTCACATTCGTATTCATCATCGCCAGTCTGCCTGTGTAGCTAGATAATTCGGGTATGGAGTACAGAACAGCTCACATCGACGGCTAAACTGGTCACAACATCTCATCTCAACACCGCGCTAAACACACAAACTCAGCGTCGTGGCTTCTTCTTTCGCCGTCAATCTTCAGTTACTAACTTAGTCTATCTTAATTACGGCGCGGAACCGAGGTCGGCCACTCAGCATGGCATCTAAGAAAGTCAGCAACGGAACACCAAGACAATCACAGAACAGCCGCCTACGTACCATACGCCTCCTGAGCCTGGTCAAGAGAAAACGTCTCGACAGCGGACTCCACGCCGTGCCGATGGGCAAACTCAATAGCCTTTTCGGAATCGTGATTATTTCCAACCGGCCAAGCCTGAACTGAGATGCCGCGCAAGGCCATGTCGATGTGGTTAAACGTCGTCTCGCCGGGGAGACTGAGCACGACCAGCTTGCCCATGATATTGAGGCCTCGGATGAGCGGCCCGAACGCCTCCGCTGACAGCGCCGTCGTAAAAGCGGCCTGGGCACCTCCCAGAGCCTTAAGGGCTGCGCCGACATCGTCTTTGGATGAGTCGATATACTCGTGAGCGCCGAGCTCCCGCGCCGCCTTCTCCTTGTCGGCGTCCCGCGAGACGGCGACCACGCGGTAACCCATGCGGTTCGCGTACTGGAGGGCAAGGTGGCCGAGGCCGCCTAGTCCCTGGATCGCGACGGTCTCGCCGGGAGGAATGCCCGACTTCCGCAACGCATTGAAGACGGTTGAGCCTGCGCACAGCAGAGGCGCTGTCTTGACCGCGTCCACGTCGCGCGGTATCCGGACCACAGCCTCAGATCGAAGGGTGCAGTACTCAGCAACTACGCATGTGTTAATTGTCATATATCTGCTGCCACTGAGGACGAGTGGTGGACGCTTACATCCTCCATTCCGATGTATGCCGTTTCCGACGGCGTTATCGCACATCTGCGGCCAGTTCTGTAGGCATTGACCGCACGTCTGGTCATGGCCTCCGTGATAGCCCGCGGCAATGCCATCACCGACTTTCCAGCCTATTACATTATCGCCGACGGCGGCCACTTTGCCAACGATTTCATGCCCCGGTACCCTGGGAAACCCACCGCCCAGCCCATTGTATTGTGCGAACATGTCCGTATGGCAGATCCCGCAGGCTTCGACTTTAACAAGAATCTCGCCATTGCCAGGCAACTCCAGTGGGACTTCCTCAATAACCAAGTTCCCTCCTGGAGCTTTGAAAGCGGCTTGTCTGTACGATTTTGGCAGTGCCATGATTGATTGTAGGAATCTCGGAAGTTGAAGGGGTTGAGGGGGACAATGTTATACTGAAAACCGAGAAATGCAGTTCGGGATCGTTCATGTCATCTTATATGATTCTTGGTTGCATGGAGACGGTGAGTCCCAACGTATTGACGGTAAGGCAAATCTTAATACATTAACGCCCGGATATCTACGTTATATTCGAGACTAGTTTCTACAAGTCTATCTGCATGGAGGAACGTGTCGGTGGTGGTGTCAGCCATCGACGCATTGCCCTAGGTCGTTTAAGTCATAGGGCATGTTCCTGCCTCCACTATGCGTGGCATATGCACGTCGTTTAGCATTCACCACTCAAGTTGGGAAACCGTAATAAGTCGAAGTCCTGGTCCTGGGCCTAGACATCGCAGGCATTAGAATGAGTAATATCAGAACGGCCACTTGACGGGTTTTCTGTCAATAACTCCAGACGTCGAATTCGCTTACTGGATCCTCGGCGAGACTCGTGGCAGCATCGTTTCAATTGGCCAATTAGGTGTGTTAGAAAGCCCAAAATTCCCTTTTAGTTTAGCAA
This sequence comes from Hypoxylon sp. FL0543, assembly GCA_022578575.1. NCBI lineage: Eukaryota > Fungi > Ascomycota > Sordariomycetes > Xylariales > Hypoxylaceae > Hypoxylon > Hypoxylon sp. FL0543. The sequence continues at coordinate 1,084,698 of MU393995.1, forward strand.
ACCCGTGAGATATACTCAGCTATATGTAAGAAGATATCCTAGCTTACGTGGAAGACAAGGTGAACTCCCAACCCTGGCCCACGAGCCCTATCCCCGGATCTAATCTATTTGCAGATGAAGAACCCGATTGATAGCCACGCGCCTACCTAGTCCCCATACGCCCTCCTGGGATCACCTGGATATGGATGGTGATGGTGCTGCGCAAGCAGTCAGATTGGGGGCTCTAAGCGTTGTCTTTGTCAGGCGATATGCTAGCTCTACCCGTCAAGGGCACTCTAGCCGTCCTAGGCACCATGGTTGTGCGGCCAGTGTAGACTAGGTAGGTAGGTATATAGCCTACACGTCCTCCGGACGTTAACGAACTCATCATCATCATCCACGACTAACGCAACGCGAATCCGCTTTATAGCCTATTCCTTCAGAACTTCTCTCAGCTAGCCATTTAGCTAGCCAGTAACCATGCGTCGTCTACCCCCGTACATTTAATTTTTCGGATCTTCTCGTCTGGTCCCAGCGCAGCCTTCGAAAGCCATTTGTCTCTACCTGCTTGGTTCAGTCGCATTGCTTGCTTACATTCGATCTCTCATGTTCAGTCATATCATGGGCCACCCAGATACACTCTATCTTTGGGATCACCAAGCGTCAGAAGAAGAGAAAAGGAAAAGACTATTAGGCATAGATATCGAAATATAAACATTAAATGCAAGGTATAAGCTCTATGGAAACGCCAGGTATGCCTTACACCCTCCCAATCAAATAATTAACACTTACGCCATGAGTCGCAACAAACAGTCAGATGTACTTATTGACCTGGGCATCAGTCCAATCCCAAAACTCTCTCGCGACGCCAGTGCCCCCTTCAGACTTCGTCTTTGTCGCAGCGACCATTGCCTTTGAAACATTCCAGAATCTCCCCCAGGGAGCGACTAGTTTTCCGTTAGCTTAGATTCTGTGAAATACTGGCTAGTGATCGAAAGTAGGTAGGGTACTTACTATGACTACCAGATTTCTCAAGTGTAACTTGAGGCGAAACCCCAGCGAACAGGCAAGTGTAGGTACCGTAAATAGGCGGGAACAGGACCGTCTTTCGAAGAAACCAGGTCATGATGGGCCCCTGGGTGCGCCACAAGTCCGAGTCGAGATTTCCGGGATTCAGCGACACGGAGACCACGCCGTCTGCCTTGTGACGGGCCGCGAACTCGGCCGATTGCAGGTAGTTCCCTAGCTTGCTGGTGAAGTACTGGTCCATCGAGCTTTTCTTCTCGATCTTGTGCACGTTGTCCATGAACACCTTGGGATTCACACCCTCGGCGGCGGAGGACGAGACCCAGACGACACGGACGGAGTTAGGCTGAGCCGTCTTCGCCGTCGAGACGAGAGTCGGGGTCAGGAGCTTTGTGAAGGCGAAGGTGCCGATACAGTTCACACCAAGCTGGAGTTCGTAACCCTGTTTCGTCGTGGATCCCTTCTCCGGGTACGCGACACCCGCGTTGTTGAACAAAAGGTCGAGTTTCCGTTCCCTGCGAAGGAATTCCTCCGCCGACGTTTTTATGCTCGGGAGATCAGCGAGGTCGAGGCGGATGTATATCAGATCGCCCGTCGAGTTAGGAACGGCAGCCTTGATGTCGTCGATTGCTCTCCTCGTCTTTTCTTCTGACCGCGCCATCATATACACCTTAGCGTTCTTGGAATAGAGAATCCGGGTCGTCTCTTTGCCTATGCCGGTGTTGGATCCGGTCACTATGATGACCTGTAACATGTTAGAAACGTAAAAGGTATATTCGTAGCTTCGCCTAGATAATAACCGCGCTCAGTATTCGGGGGGTTTTGTACCTTGTTCGTAAGGTCAGGGACGTCATTCTCCGTAAAAGTCGGCCTTCCTGGGAAGGCCTGTTGGAGGGTACTAATGAGACCAGATATAGACATTATGATTTTTCTTCTCCTATTTTAACGATGAACTGATGAGAATCGAGGTGTCGTATAGCTGTATGGGTTTCTGTCTTGTTCTAAGTTTGGATAAAGCAGTTTACCTAGAAACCAAGAGGTGTCAAGTTTATATAAGTCTCTTGTCATATCTCAAGCCTCAACCAGAGGGGAGAGAACTTCTCCCAATCCCGCGGGATTCAACACATCGGTCGGGATGTCTCATGAAGGCTGTGGGTACGCGAGCTCTATGTACATCTTGAAAAAGAAAAACTCCTATCTTGTGATGAAGCCATATATGCGATTGATTACCGACTAAGGCCCTGGCGGTATAATCCTATCCGGAGGACATTTTACTTTGAAACTTTTGGAAATGATAAAGGAAATTAATAAGGAAACTGATAAGCTCATTCTCTTTAACGATTAGTCTAAAAAATCTTTAGCGCTGTGTTAAAAAACCTTAAATTCCTTAAATAATAGCAATAATGTAAATAATGGTATTAAAGACTTACTTTTACAGCAATAAAAACGTTTTATTAAATGCATTTTTAAGATTAATTAATTAAAATAAATGCCTATGCAATTAATAAAAAAAAAAACTTTTGCCTTATTTACATACTTTCCTACCTTTTTACATAAGCAGTTATTAATAATATTAATAATTTTAAAGCTTTTATTATTCATTATAGGCGAATTATATTAATATTAAGATTATAAAAACAATATGTCGTATTTATTAACGATGTTGTTAAAAGTAAAATAGTAATTAATTTATTACTTTTTAAGGCAATAAATAGGTTTTTATTTACTTTTTATGTTATATTTTATATGTGTAATATATATAAGTAACCTTAATTATAATGTTTTTAGGCTAATTTATTTAAGTAAATAAAAATAAAGCTTTATGTATTATAATATAGGTAATTTTTAGCGGTAATAATATAACTTTTTTTATAATAAACTTTTCTTTTTTCGAACCGTGATGTAACTTTATGTATATAACTTTTATAAAAATGTATTATTATAACGGCCGTGTTTTAATAAATATTATATTTATAGTAATAATATAAGTGAAATTAAATACTATTTAATGTTAATATTAATTTAAGTAACGATAAAGTAAAAATTTATTATAAACCTTTACTTTTAAAAAGTTAGCTTAATAGTAATATAAGGATGTTATTAATTAACTTTTCCTTATAATTCCTTAAAAAGGTAGCTTTAATTATTATATTAAAAGGCTTTATAAGCGGCATTAAGGATAAGTCCTTTTATATAAAAATTTAAATGAATAATAAATTAATCCATTACCTTTCCAGCCTTATAGTTATTTATAGCATAAATAACCTTTATTAGTAAAGAATATAATTAATAAACTTTAGTTAGATTAGCCTTTATTACTAAATAAAATACTAGGTAAATTTAATTAAGTGTTTATTTAGTTTATAGGAAATAATTAAAAGTGTTTTTTATTTATGAAAAATATTACTTTAAAAAGTAAATTTAATAAGGCATTAATAGCTAAAATTATGAATAAATGTTTATGTTATAAAGAAAAATGGTTTAATATTAAGTTAAAAAGTAATGGTATTTATATAAAATGTTATAATAAAAATAATAAAAAATAGCAAAATAAACCTTTTTTTTATTTTATGAAAAATAAGCTTAATTTTAGTATTATTTATAAAAACTTACCTTAGCTAAAGCCGCTTAAAAAGCTTTTTATTATTTAAGTTTATATTAGTATAAATATTTTTATTATATGTTAGTTATTAATAATTTAAAAATGGTTTATACTAATTTTTATATATATAGGTTTAAAGGTAATAATATAAATATTATAGCTATATTGTATATTTTTTATAAAATATTAATAAGGTTTATTTTAAGCTACCTTTTTTACCTAAAAATCTAAATATTATAATCTTTTGCCCACTTAGTATGTAAAAAATAAAAAAAATAAATAACTAGTTTTATTAATGATTTTATATTTATAAAACATTAATAGCAGTATGGTTAAGATTTTTTATAAAAAAGCATCCTAAATACTATAAGTTTATTTAAAACTATTATAACTTATTTTAACTTTTTAATAATAACACCATTTTTAATAATTTAATTATTTATAAAGTTAAAAATATTAACGACATTTCAGTAGATGTGGGTTTAATAAAGGAATAGGTTAAACTTAATAATAAGATGTATAATAAAGCTGTTATTCTTAATATATTTATTAACTAGTTAAAGATTAAATAGCTTTAAGGCTATTTTAAGAATAAAGGTATGTAAGAAAAGGATAGTTTGCCGTTACATCCTTATAACCTACGAAAGGTACATTAACTTTACATACCATTAATATAGTTAATGCTTTTTAACGAATTTAATTAATTTTATGCTTTACTTTTACTTACATATCTAACTTTTTTCTTGAAAAAAGTTATTAATTTTATTAAGCCATGTTAATAAGCTATTAGTTATTAAAGCTATATTAAACATATAATAAAGTGGCATAATAAACATTTTACACGTTATTATAGCTTTTATTACATCGCTTTTAACACCTTTATAAAATAATAAGCTAAGGTAAGCAGTAAGTATTTTATTTATAAGCAGTAATAAACCCTTATTATTAAGAAAGATTTTTAATTCACGCTAAAGGATTTTAAAAAGCTGAAAGCTTAAGCTATACTAAACTATATCTCACAGTATATTAATGCGTTAAAAAGGATATGCCCTTTCTAATACTAATAACGTAAAAAGTTAAAGGCTTTTACATACTATTTTAATATACCCTTCGTTTTCATTACCCTAAGCCTAGTTAATTTCCATTAGTGGAGTTTATATTAGCATATACCTAAGTTTAAATAATAAAAAATCTTAAAAAAGCCTTTATAAATAGCTTTATCTTAACACTTTTTAAAGAAAAACCTTTATATTATAGCTTAACACTTTTACTTTAAATTTATATTATTTTATAATATTATCCTACATAGAAAATATAGCTTTAATAATTATTAGTATTAATATAAATAGTAAAATTATAATAGCCTTTATAATTATAGTTTAAATTAATATTAAAATACCCTTTTTCTTAATATAAAAACTAATAAATTTAAGGTATATTTTATTAAGCTTTAAAAATATTATATCTCCGCTATTAATCCTAGGCTAGAAATAATTAGCTAAGGTAATAGTGGTAATTCCTTAAGTATTAATCCCTTAAAAGCTAATATTACTTAAAAATAGTTAAATAGTATTATTAATTATTACTAACACTACTATTATTTCTTTAAATATTATTTAAAGGTGAATAAAAAAAAGCTTATAAAGGTATAAAAGGATGGTAAGCTTAATCTTAAGCTTAAATGTTGCTTCTTTTTTTTATATAAGCTTTATAAGGCTTTTATTATGGTAAAAAAAAAAGGTAAAAGTTAATATATATTTAAAGCAAAAAGAAATAATACTTATTTAAACTAGTTTAGTTATATAGTATCTTTATGCTAACTTATTAACATAAATATCTTGTTTTATACCTTCGTTTAAGCTATTATTAATTACATTATAAAGTATTATAACAAAGGTAAAACCCCTTTAACGACCTATATTAAGATTATAAAAGGCATTTTTCCTTATATTATTAATATAAATTTTATGCTTTCTTTTATATTTAAAATAATGAATAAGTTAATTAGCGAAAGGGATTATTTAGCTTAAAAGATTTATTACATTTTATTAAATTTTTCCTTATAAAAAGATAGTTAGGTAATTTATAATGTAAATTATTACTATTTAAATAGCCATTTTTAGTTATTTAATATTAATAATAATGGTTAGTTAAAAAAATAAGTATGTTATATAAAAAGTATTTATAACGGCCGTTATATATGGATGTTATATTTTATTTTTAATTTTTAAAGATATAAAATTTTAGCTTTTACGACTTAAAGCGCTGAAACCTTTAGTAACGCTTTATAAAGGCTTATATATTATTATACTTTTCTTAGTATAAGTTAATACTTACTTATTTGTAATTTTTCGAGTTTTATTACATAAAGCTAATGTTAAATTATTTTTACTAAAACTATAATAAATTATTATAGCTTAACGATAAGTGGTTTTATATATATTAGTATACCTTTTTATGCTATTTAAGCATTTATACTCACTTAAATAACCATTATAGTAAAATGGATTAAGAAGTTTTTAAACTAAAAAATGATAAATTTAAGCGTTTTAATTAGGCCGTGGAAAATATTATAATAAAAAACTAACATAAGATTATATAGTTAGTACTTAATTTTTAAGTAGATTAAAAGATTGCTAACCTTTTTAATTATTAAAATATAAATATTAATTATAACTAGTTTTAATATATTAGTTATTATTACTATAAGTTATTTAAAATAGGTAATTATTAAAAGTAATTATAAAAAAGTAATTTAAGTAGCTATAATGTTAAAAAGTTACCGCTTTATATATGGGATACCTTAAATTAAAAGTAATGTTTAATTTATAATACAATTATGGGTTATTATTAATAGGTGAAAAGTGGTGAGAAAATATCGTTGCTTTTTTACATTTAGGTTAATAGCGAAGAAGGTATTAGTAAGTTATATATGGTAAAGGTGTTATTTTTATACCTTTAAGTTATAATGGTAGGCTAAAAATTCTTTATAGTTAAGGTAGCTTTCATTAAGGTTACTAATAACTAGATAAGCGGCTAAACTTTACACTTATTTTTTTATTTTTAAATTAAAAGCACCTATAAGTTATTATTAAAAAGCCTTTTAATGTTAAATGCCTTATAGCGTTAGTTTAAAGGCGTTTATTATATGGTTATTAATAAAAAAAGCATATTAAAATTAAGGATATTAAGGTGAATTAATAAGCGGCTACGGGAGATTTTTCCTAAACGCTACGATAATTACTTTAGTAGCCTTAGTATCATTTTTATCGGTAATTTTTTTTAGCTTTTCTTAGTATTAAATAAGCCTTTATATATAACTAATAATAGGTTAAAAAAGGATAAGATTATTAACTAAAATACATACCATACTTTTACTTATTTAATATTCCTAATTATAATTTAATGGCAAATAAGTAAAAAATAAGTTTATTTTTACTAGGCTTTTTTTAAGCTATGTTTATTAAAGGTTTTAATTGCTTTTTAAAAGCTGCTTACATTTAAATATACGGTTAAGCTTTTCGGTAATAAAGTTAATAGCTTTTAAAACATAATGCACATTTACCTTAAAAAGGCGTAAATAAATAAGTTTAACTAAGAACATATATTAAGCCTTAATTATACTATTATTCATATTAAATCTGTTAATGAAGGCATTAACGCTGCTTATGTTAAGTTTTATTTAACCGGTAATTTTTTTAGGTTTTTTTTTATTTACATTAGGTGTAAAATTATATTTATACGTAACATTTAAAGTAATATAGGCTTAATAAATAATGCTTAAGGCATGGTTTATAATATTATTTAGGTAAAAGGCTTTAATATTTTTAATAATTTTCCTTAGGTTATTATGGTTGCTTAAAATAACTATACTAACCTATTCTTTTACCTATTCTTTAGTGAGGAGCTTAAAAACTCACGTGGTAAGCTTATGGTTTTAGTTAAGTATATACGCTATAAATTCACTTTTTATAATAATATGTGTTATTAAAAGTAATTTTTATTAATTATAAATTATGTTATTATAATGTATAAGTTATAAAGTATAACTTTAAATAAGATTATATATAATATATTTATTTTTAAATTTATATTTAGCCTTTTTTACATAACTATGTTATAAATGTTTACCCTAAAAGGTTTATTATTTAATACCTTATTTAACCGGTTTTACGTTTTTAATAAGGTTTTATTACATTTTATGTAGTTAAAGATTATAAATTATAAGCGTTATAAGCTTTAAGCCTTACTTATGTTATTATATAAACCATTATATAGCTTAAATAGCGATAAAGATACCATAAATATTAATTAAATAGTTTATTAATAATAATTAAGTTTAATTTAATATTAAATATTTATTATATAATTATAATTTCTTATTTAATTAGTTTTATAATTAAATATTTCCGCTTTTAGTACATTATTAATTAAATAAAGTAAACATTAATTATAATTATAAGGCTTTATTTTTTATTTATCTTTTTATTTAATTATATAAAATTTATTAATATTTATTTATTATATAGTTAAAAGAACCTTTATTGTTATTAGTAAAGCTTTTTTATTTATTTTATATAATAGTTAATAACTTGTAATATAAGGCTATATTTGTTGTAAAGATTTACTATTTTATGTATTTCTTTAAGTATAAGCTTTTAGCGTAATTTTTTATATTAAATAATGAGGGTATTAATTATAACTTAACTTATTATACCTATTATTTTTTACTTAATAATGCTTAAATTAAGGTAAAGGTAAAATGACTTTATTTTTTATTAATATTTATACTTAAACTTGTTATAGATTATATTATATATAAACTTAATGGCATTTTATTTATAAATAATTATTATTTTTATAACCTTAAGCATTTTAATTTTAATAATAAATCTTTATTATTTAATATTATAAGTTAATATATTATTAATATTTATATTTAATAAAGCTATATTTTATCATTTTAAGCTTTATTTATTGGTTATTTTCTTATAATAATTTATTGCTATTATAATATAACTTTAATATTACTTTAATCTTTATTTATAAGATTAATAACCTGTGATGTAATGGCTGTAAAACAATTATTATACATAATAAATGTTACTATATAACATAGGCTATTATAAGCATAAAAAAGGCACATATTATTTTAAAAGCTAAAACGTTTTAGTTTATTAATAATAAGATAAATCTGTATATTTAAACACTAAATATATTTAAAAAGGTTTATAACATTAAGAATTTTTTTTTTTTTCGCGTTAATGTATATAAAACTTTTAATACTAAGTAGCTTTTAATCTTTCTTAAGTTACATAATAATTATTATATATTAATGTTATATATTTTTTATTTAATAATTAAAACAATATATAAGTTAAAGAAGTTATATTATAATTGCTTGTTATATTAGTTATATAGTATTTTTTTTAAATTTCTTTTTACTTATTTTATTTAAATTATACTAAATAGTATTATAATTTAGCTTTTTAATACTAATAAGCTTAAACTAATTGCTGTTTATATTTATAAAGATATAAAAGGTTAGAAATTTTTCACCTTTTAAGTTATATATATAATTAGGTTAAATTAAATATTTTTTAGTATATTTACGTGCTTTATTTTTAAGAAGCATACTTAGTTTATTAATAATGTTGTTGCTGTTTATAATGATTTAAATAATAATAATTTTAACTGTAAAACTTATTAGGATTTCCATATTAATAAAAGGCATAAAATGAATAGTAATAGTAAAGGTAATGTTAATTTAAAGTTTAAAAACTTTAACCACTTTATTAAAAAAAGCCATACTTTAGTTTAGCTTATCTTTTTAATTAGCTTTTTTACAACGCTTTTATGTAATACTTAAAGTAACAGCAATGCCATTATTAAGATTAATACAGCTATTAATCCTAAAGTTTTAAGGTTTAACCTTAAGATTAAAAAGATTGTTTTTATAAAACATTTAAATTAAGTTAGCTTTAAGCATATTTTAATATTTAGTTATTAGCTTTAATATTTAGTTATTAGCTTTAGTAATTAATTATTAGCTTAAGTGTTTTAATTTAAGTAATGCTATTACTTTTTTATTAATATACCCCTTAATAATAAACATATATATTATATAGCTATCACCATTATTTATAAACTTAGCTTTAAATAAAATATTACCTTTTTTACTTCCCTTTTTATTATATATACCTAAAGAACCCCAGCTACCAATTATACCTACTTCCCTAAAATAGGTATTCCGTGAGGAAAAATTTTTTTAACCTTTTTTATTTTTTTTTGCTTTTCCGTAAGATGGAAGTCCATGATTATAGCTCTGGCAGGCCTTATCTCGAAGGAACAAAGGGCCATAAGGTCTGACGGAGATGTGATCATGGGCTGGAATCCATAGGGCTGTAAGCAAGGAAAAACAAAAAAGGTCAAAAAAATTTTAAACCAAAAGCATGATCGGTCTCCATCATGTCTAGCATGGTGATGAGGGTCGATGGAGATAGCGACTCTTGGTTTACAACAGCTCTGTTTAGTACAGCAATTTTAATGAAAATTCTCCCGCCATTTATTCAATCTAGAAAAGATCGAAGCAATAGGATCGCAATCAAATACGTTGATACGGCGTATACGTCGCAAGGCGAAGAGAGAATATGAATCCCGCGCGCTTACATAAGACCGTTGCTGCCATGTACCTTTGGCGAAACCCGCGGGATCCGGACTGCGATCTCACCATCTTCGACCTTGGGCGGCGAGAATCGAGTTTCATTGCAGCAAATTACCCTGTTCTACTCCGTGAAACTCCGGAATTCGGAATACACTGGGAATTACTAACGAAAACACGAGCGGGATCTATTTTCCATTTCGGGCTTGGTGGACTATTCGCATGATATGCCTCCCGGTTCAGTAGCGGGGGCCTCGGCGTCGTTGAGTCCGGCACCTTACGGCCAGGCCTGCGCCGGCTGCTCCCGCGCGAAATGCAAGTGTTTCTATCGGTCTGACGGGACCGACTGCGAGCGATGTCATCGTCTTGGGAAGACTTGCGAGCCGGCGCTCGCTGTCCGTAAGCGCAAGGCCCGGAGTCCGCCGCCGCCTCCCCAACTGCTGCCTCCGCCCGTCTCGACACGACTTGAGGAGAAGTTGGACGACCTGGTGACTCTCTTGCGCTCTCAGGCGACGGAGAAACAGGCTCAATCCCAGACCCAGTCACAGCGACAGACACCGCAATCATTGCATGAAGGGACGCCGACTAGTCACGGTGACTCTACGTCCTCGTTACCAGGGCGCGAGAATCCGGACCTCGTGCTAGACACCGCTGCCGGCACGGTACATATCATACGCCCCGAAACTCCCCCCATGTCACCGTCACCTATACTCGATGATGTGTCCGTCCACCAGGTACCAGACAGGGTTGCCCAGGAGCTATTAGATTCCTTCCGCCACGTCTTCCTTTCCACGTTCCCATTCGTCCATATCCCCGCCACAACGAGCGCAGCCGAGCTCCGTCAGCAGAAGCCGTTTCTCTGGCTCGTCATAATGGCCTTGACTACCAAGATGGTGGCCCAGCAGTTTGCCATGGCGGAGACCATCTGGCACATCATATCACGCAGGGTAGTGTCGCAACATTTCGCAGATATAGACCTTCTCCTTGGTGTCATAGGTTTTGCTTCCTGGTCTGTTTTCCTTAAGCCCAATCTCTACAAATGGCCTTTGGTAAATTGAGTTGACTGACGACGACCAAAGGTCTCACTACTTCAAGAAAGACAAGCCCTTCATGAGCATGCTGTCTCAGATGGCCGTCTCACTCGCTTTCGAGCTGGACATTCACCACGACGTCCCCACAAAGACGCTGCGGCGCAGTCGGTTTCCCCTTCCGATCCAACAATCCGCCAGACGGCACCCTCGGACCTCAGAGGAGCGCCGAACCATGCTCGCCGTGTTCCACCTTACATCTTCGTAAGTCCTGTCCTTCCGATACACACCGAGATACAGATTCCTCAAGCACTTGGTTGATTCGAGCTCGTAGCGCGTGGTCCACGTATCGGAAAACCGAACCGCTCCGCTGGACCCCGTACCTGGACGACTGCCTCCGCATCCTCGGTGAGGGGAGAGAGACGTATCTAGACACTCTGCTCGCCACGCAGGTCAAATGCCAACTCATTACGAACCAGCTGAGCTGCTATGGCTTCAACGAGACGCAAGGGGCAGAAGACGCAAAAGCACTCTCGACAATCCTAAGCACTGCCCTCCTAAGACAGCTTGACAGTATCCGACAGGGATTACCTGCCGAGATTGGATCACAGAGTTAGAAACCCTACCGCTATATATCAAAGCGAGGTCTAATCATCGTCAGGATCTGCGCAATTTTATCTAATGTACACGGAACTCAAGGTTCGCGAGTCTCTGCTCGGCAGACCGAGTCCTGCGGACCAAAGCGGCCTTTCTCACTTCCAGCGACTACAAGATCTTGACTTAGTGCTGGGCACCGTCGAGCGCTGGCTGGCGGTGTATTCCGAGATGCCGCTGAGCGACTGGGTCGGCATGACCGCGGACGTGTTCACCCAGTTCATGCAGTATTTCGTGGTGCTCTTTAAGCTCTCCATCCTCGACGAACCCGGCTGGGATCTTCAGGAGGTGAGACGGCGGGCCAACGTGTTCGAGATGCTAGACCGAGCCTGCGAGAGCGTCGACCGCGTTCCGGCGGTAACGGGGATGGTAGACGCCGAGGGGCCTCGGTCCGGCCTTTTCTTTAAGATAAATTGTGTCCTCCGCGACGTTAAGGCCTTGTTCCTGGCTGAGATGCCGCCGGACTTACAACCAGGCGCCGCTTTCCCAAGCGCGAATGGCGGCTCCGATGCTAATAATATGAATGGCAATGTTGAATACATGGACTTCACCTTTTCCGACGAGTTTCTTTTGGGTATGTTGCAGGAGAATATTTTGGGTCCAGGGTGGAATTCCAGGCCAGATGATTCTTATATGACATTCACCACGTAGCTGGTCATTCATACCAGCAAGACATCCTGCAGCCATGCGACCGATCAATACTCAAAGTCACGAACTAGAGGAGTTCTTCTAGCGAAGAAATCCCTGATTACGCCATCCTCTCTAACAAGTGGGAAAAGGGGGAGGTTACCTTCCAAGAATGGATGAACCCGAATGACTCGATTCGCGAGAAGCCTGGTCATAAGAAGATCACGGGAGCATGCCAACGAGTGACCCCAATGGGAGGGGCATATTGAGAATAGCTTCGAGCTCCTCTGCACTTAGACTGTCCATAATTTCTTTAGGAGGTATAGATTATAGCTAGGGTAGGAGTTCACCGTCGTGCTGCGAAGAAATCAGGCATACAACACGATAATCTTTTCAGCTTCCCCCGTTCTTCTGCCGTTTTTCTGCCCCTCCGCCGGCGTGGCGGAATCATGTTGCCTCTATGTAGTACGAGGAGGAAACAATGCACAGCCTCCATCTCCCTTTTCCCCGTTTGTGCCAATCTTTAATATACCTCCTAGGTGGGCAGCCTACCGCGTAGACAGAGGAAAGGTTGCATTGAGCTAGATATTCATTAAAAACTAGAATAACTGAAAATAAGAAAACTACGATTGCGCTGGACATCGGCGACAAAGTAGCAGGACCCATATTAGGCCCAGAAGTTCAAGGGTGCACCGTCGCGTCCCAATCTCACTCAGTGTAGTATTGCGGTATCGTATACTTAGAGCTTTCGAACTAGTGTCTGTTCCATTCCATTTTCAACCCTTTCAAACTTCGAATTTTCTCCTTTCGCAGAATACAGACTCGTCAACCCTCCCAAGACTGTCGAAGTCTACCTCTTCCGTTGAAACAGCTTCTCCAAGATCTTGTCCGCGCTGTCCACGTTGACGTGACAAGCATCACGGCCCTCGACCTTCATATCGTGATACCAGTCCAGAGTTGACTTGTATTGGTATTTCATCCTTTGGCAAGACTGGTTCTTCATCCGTGCATTCAACGCGGCCTCGTACAAATGATTGCCGCACCTCGACTTTCCTCCTTTCTTTGGGCGCGGTGCATGCCAGATTGATCGCTGCGGTTTGCTTTCGTCGCTGAAGTTCCTGGGAAAAGCACTCTGCTGCTGCACTGCTGTCGGTAAATCTGGAGTCTCCTTGAATATGCCCCCACGCCATTCGGAGTCCCCAAGAGGTGACCAGCCCCACTCGAGAAGAAGATTATGGAAGGGAGCCAACCAGGTCTTACCGTCGCCCAACATCTCTTGGAGCCTCAAGCAGGTAACGTCTAACGGGTTGTCCTCCGGCTCGAAGTTCACTCTGGTGGTGCTACTGGTATATACCATGTCGAGAGAGAACCGCTCAGGTCTCAATGGCAGTTCTTGTCTCACGACTTCTATTAGATGCCGCTGCATGTCAAGAAGGAGCGCTGAGTTCCCTTGGGTGCGTTGTCTGTCGCGAGCAGACATATCCCAGATGAAAAGCTCCATTTTGCGGTGCGGCCTTAGATGAGGGTCAACGGGCCTGATGACCGCGATCCAAGGATGACGCCCATAGGTGTGAGGAGGTGCCTGTGGATTCCACTCTTTGTCTATGGTATAGAATAGACCGTACCAAGTGTTTACAGCTTTGCTCAAATCCGGGAGATGTCCCAGCCAGTTCTTGAAGGTATCATATTCGCATCTCGGGTCACCAAAGTAATCCGCCATAGCGACGTTCAACCACGACACTGGATTAGCGTGCAACCTGGCCCATCTTAGGAACTTGAAACGATTAAATTGGGTGATGGTCCAGTGGCGTATCTCAGCAGCACTGTCGCTCCTGAAAATGCTGCTTCTGAAGTTAGATGGATGGGATGCTGGCGTAGTTGGAGTAGATGCGGTCTGCGTATAACTGCCCGAGTTGGTGAAAACGTCTTGGCTAGGTCGCTTTGTATCCTCAACTGCGTTTTCTGCCTCCTTCGCTCGGCGTCGTTGGTCCTCAAGAGCTAAAGCAACATCAGGGTCGCCCACTGTCTCTTCTGTGTAAGCCGGAATCTCGATATTCCTGTAGGCCGCTCTGATTCTATTGTTACTGGAGCCAAGTACAGTGAATTTGCGGTACTGGTCACACTTCAGACTAGACCACCAACAGAACCAATTTACTAAGCTCTGTTCGTCATTTGGGTCAATGAAGTTCGTGATCCACAGTACCTTCCGACTATCTTCACTAGTCTCTTCGTCCCCATATTTCTCGACGATGTCCTTCAAGATCTCCCAAGCCCGAAACCTTGCCTCGAGGTCGCCTTTGCCCAGGCCGTGTTCCGCTAGCATCTCCTTAAGCCTAGGGGAATTCTTATGTGATGAGCACATTTCTTCGTGCTCCTTTGCCTTCTCAAGGGTGATGGCTTTCAAATAATCGAGGAAATCCGCACAAGCCATAATTAGGTAGTGCGGATTAGCGGCATAGTTTTTGAACCATTCCAGGAATTGGCAGAGTCTATTTGGATCAGAAAGCGCGAAACTGGGTGTAATCAGGAAGGCTCGACCATGAGGGAATAGCCGCGTCATCTGTAGTGTGCCGGGTTCAATCCTAGCAGACACATCTGATGGGAATCTCGGAGGATTATATTGTCCTGTAGCCAGATCCCAAAAAGTGTAACTGCGTTTATTGTCGAGTAGCTGAAATAGGCGTGGAAGTCTTCGTACGGCTACACTCACGTCTTCGTGTAGAATAACGGTGCCAGCCCCACTGGTAGCTCTCACAGTCTCGTGAAATTTGTTCCAACTGTCCTTGAGCTCCTGTGAGAAAATTCGACAGTTTGGCTGGCAGGAACCTGTAAATACTGGGATCAGCAATCATGGTTCTCTTTATGCAACTATAGAAGTCGTTTGTTTGGAATTGGACTCACGAAGCCAAAGTTTGATCATATTGCACACCTGTGCTTCTCTGTCGGGGAAAATCAACATAAACACCTGTCGGTCCTTCTCGCTAGGTACTTGAGGCAAGAATTGGGAGAAGTCTAATTCGAATAGGTCCTTCACAAGGACTCGACAATGTGATATTTGCTCGACCTCTTTCAGATGAGCCGGGGCACGAGGGACGGACGCTGGAGGATAGAGCCTCATATTGCCTGGTGATCGGTAGATCATGTATCGTAAAGGAGACACCGACATGTTCTTTTCTAGGCCAAGAACATCCCAGCCGTCACATTTGGAAGGATAAACAAGGATTGAGAAGTGCTCGGTTACTAGATGGCATCCGTAGGAGCCTCGTCGGAGATGCTCTGCTACGTTAGTTAAGGTCGATCTGACCTCATTGGAGGTGCACTCAATGACGCCGGTCGAGAGTATTTCTTCGACCAAAGACGCATAATGGCCATTAAAATAGTATGAGGCACAAATTGAACCAAAGTTAAGTGTTTCCTGGGCAATGAAAGCTGTTAGCCACGGCTGGTTTTGTCGCGTAATGTCGGTAAACAAGACTCGAATTGGCTCTGAGCCAGCTTTTCCGAATACAGCCGTCTTCGAAACCACCTGGAACTGTCCTCTTTCCTGATAACTTGCTAGAGACAGCCTTCGTGCAGGTGGAGAAGCTTGGGCCGACCCTGAGCCTCCTGAGGAGGAATCTCTACCGCCGGGCCCGGTGGCCGGGCGATCGATTACAGCACTCGGAGCATCATACATTGGTACATCCTCGGACGGGACGTCTTCCGCTCCAGTAAAACGAACAGACTTCTTCGCCTTAGGTGCTGATGGGGGTGCGCTCGTGCTGGTCGGCGACATTGCTGTGGGGCTCTGAACGACAGGTGGTGGCTCTGGTGGTGCTGAAGCTAGGTTGGCCTTCGCCTTGCCTGCGCTTTGGCGATCCCGATCGTTACCCAGGATAAAACTGGCTGGGATTGAGGAGATATCGGGGTGGGCGACATCCTTCCTCTCGATCCCCCGCTTTTTAGCGATGTTCATGACACGCATCGAATTGAAGGCCTTGGGGGCTTTAGATGGGTCATCCATTATATCACCCAGACTTGCCCTCTTCTTTGGTGCTTTACCCGAGATAAAGACATTACTTGTTCGCGTGGACGGCGCAGCTGGCTGGGGGCGAGTACGAGTTGCTGTAAGTCGTTTTCCTGCGAATTTATTGGCCAGGCTAGATGTCATTTTAGGGGGTACGGATGGAGGAGGTTTTGAGGCTGAATTCGGCACCCTCTGGTCAGCGCTTTTACTGCTAGGAACTGCAGATGAAGACGGCCTGGAGCTCATTTCTGCACTGGGCTTTCTAGCGGTGCCTTGATATCCAGTTTTAGTCTTGCCTATCATTCCACCACCTGAAGCTGCTCGTTTCGGTTCTGCGGGCCGTTGAGCTGGCTTGGGTGGTAGTACAGGCGTCAAAGTTTGCTCAGGCTTCTTTCTTTTCTTCTTCTTCTTTACATTAGCGGTTCCGCTCGCCTCATCGATGGGCTTTTCTATAGGCTTTTCTATAGGCTTTTCTGGTAGGGAGCTATGAGAAGGCTCTTGCTTGGTTACATCTTGAGATTTGGTCATAGCCGGGAGACGATCTGGGTCGATGTCGTCCGGTTCTTGGGCCGCATCGTAGAAGAGCGGTTCATCCCTACTCGCGACTGACGCAGAGTCTTCTGGTATAAGAGGATCAGGAGGAGGTAGATAGGTAGGCGACATTCCCAGACGGACCCTTTTTGCATTCCGTCTTTCGTGTCTCTTATACCTTTCTCTATAGGCAGCATTGAATTCCTCAATATCAAAAGGCTGCCGTTTGCCAGCTTCGATTTCCTCCTTGGTCTTAATCCATTCTGAAAGTAGACCAGGCCCGAGATTCTCCGCGGGCTCCCACGTGCACTGGTCCATCGGGAAATTTTCCCACTTGATGAGGTACTGCTTCTCACCTGGCCTATCCGGGTGGTCCCGCTCGGACAGAACGTCGTCGACAACCCATTCCTTTTCCTGATCCGCGTCTTCATCATGATTAGTAGAGGTTGTGGAGATGCTATCCAGTTCGTCCGTTCCACCAGGCTCGCTGAACGTGGATGGACGGGATGACGGAGACGCCATCTTTACGGAAGCGGGTTTGAAACATAAGTCTAAGGAGGGAAGATATTAGCTAATGAGGAGTATCATGGATTGAATTACAACTGAATACGCCAGTTGTCGTCTAGTTCGGGCGACCCGCCGAAAACGAATCCATTGAGATGAATTCTATGGCTTGGCGAAGTATCGCCGTCTGGTGAGGGGCGTGGGTCCAAAGTTGAAAATCTTAGGCCTTAGGTATCGAAAGGAGGGAATTAGGTGTGAAGTCGTCGGCAATCACTCTAGATGAAAGGCACATTACTTGCTGCATAGGTAGGTACCCTCAAGGCGAACTGGATGAAAGTTGAAAGTTGGAAGTTGATGGGCTGAGCCAGATGCGTGCAAGATTGAGAACTGATATAACTGATTCGAGGCTGGGTAGACCCTTCCAGTGTGAAGATAGTAGCGCACTGACCAATCACCCTAAAGGAAGGGAACAACTCGAAATCGTACCTCCCCGACTCCAGTCGTTCTTTCGTTTACTGTGAACAAACAATTACCCCTGAACTTGTACCTTGAGCCGAACATGCATGTGAATTGTATTCGTTCGTGTTTGTTCTACAGGCCTCGAAACGTTTGTACTCGGAAATCTCAACTACCGACTATGTCAATTGAGTTGGAAGTTAGCCACATCGGCTAATAAAAGACTCTATTATCATTACATCTCCTCATTATTCTATATGATGTATTTACTTATATATATATATATATGTACCTATAATATCAGAGACCGAGAAATTTGAAATCAAGAATAACGACTTGCTAAGAGAAAGTAGGTATATAGACCCAACGAGGCCGGCTGCATCGAGCCGTGGCCGAGAGAAAGCGGGAACTTGCATCGGATATCATGTACAGGCAAAAAAAGAGAAAAGGAGGGGTGGCTCAATACCTAACCAGGAATTGGAAACAGGGAAGGGGCCAATGTAGAGCTACACGCCATACGCCACAGAGGCTTTAGCGCAGCCTCTTTGCTGCCTAGCAGCCTAATTAATAGCGGTATTCGCCCTCCGTGCTTCGATGCTCGCTCGATCTCGGTCTGGTGTCACTCCGATCGTCATTCAGCCAATCCTCAACGTTCTTCCAGCTACGCGCGTCGGGATCGACCTCCCGCCCGACGCCACGGCTCCTAGGGCGGTCGCGGCCTCGATCGTCCCAAGGATCCCAGTCGCTCTTCCAACCGTAGGCGTTGCCGCTACTGCTGCGCGGGCGCGCGATGAGCTCGCGCTTCTCGACGATGTCGGAACCCGCCGGTCTGAACTTTCGCTCCCATCTCTCCTGCTTGATCCGCTCCTTCTCGCGACGCACCTCGAGCCGTTTCTCGACCGCGTTCGCCCCGAGCGCCCCGACAGCTGCCCCGACCATGGTACCGATGAGCTGATTGCGCTTGAGGGCCGGGTCTTCGTGGTGATGGCCGCTGTGCTTGCTCGTGGCATCGACTGCTTCTCTAGCCGCTAGGCCTCCGACAAGTGCGCCGAGCACGCCGACACCAAGACCAGCCGTGGAATCAGTGAAAGCGCCGTCGACGAAGTTCTTTGCCTTTTCGACAGGAGACCGCGTCCGGCCGTGCTCCGAATTATCGCTGTCGCTGTCTCTGTGGTAACCTCTTCCCCTTCTCCTTCCGCGACTCGATCGGCGATATACGTCCGGAGGAGGCAGTGACCTAGGTCGCGACCGCGAGTCGGGGACTTGTAAGTTTGACGGTTGTGGAGGCGGATAGAACGGAGTCTCCGGCTCGTAAGTGAGCTGCTTCAGCGGCGGAGCGGTCTCATACGCGGGGTGTTCCGCGTTTGCAACCTGCCGGCTTTCTTCGTAGCTTGTTGGATAGTCGCCGGCCGAGTAGTTGTAGTCAGGCGAACGGTCGCCGTGGTAGTTCGACCGCTCACGGGAGTAGTTGTCGTAACGCGACATCTTCTTTAATGGTGAGTAGATTCCGCAAACGTTAGACCAATAAGTCGTACGGTCGGCGGAGATCAATGAGAGTTGTGTGTACGGTTAGATGCTTTAGAAACGTAAAGTATCAAGTATATGGCGAACTAGGGTTTGGTAACAAATTTATTATGTCTGGGCAGGTAATGGATGATTAAAGCGCTCAAGTCGGAGGGAAACATAACGCAACATAGCAGCCCCGTATAATTATCTTACCGAGATATATGTATTCTGCCTAGGCTGAAGGCACAGCAGATAGGCAATATGCGGAGGGGATACAACAGGCGTTAGCATTTGGTATTAGTAAAAGACTCTCGTGGAAAATCCCTCTGATCCCGCGCGCGTTGTATCGTGCAGTTCATGCAAGACATGATACGCCAGAAGAGTCGCAGTGCGTTGACTAACTGCTCGACTTCGTGAGTAGCATCGGGCTCCAGATCATGGCCCCCGTTGCCTGTTGCTGGCGGGTGACCATTGGTGGGACCACTGGCATATGATGTCACGGTCCGCGAGCACTTGATTACCTCCTGCATGTGGCCAAGGGCGCCAGGTACCTGCGTACCAAAGCGCCAAGAGCGAGCAATTCCGAGCTCGTAGCGAAGACGTCAGCGTTTCGTGATCGTGCAGGTCGATATCCTATTCTTTACGAGGCCCTGGCGGTTTGTCTACTCAGTCGAATAATGGTGTTGATAGCTTTGCGATGGCTAGATTTGCTTTGAAAGAACTCATGGATCAGGGTTATTACCGTATTTTATACCTGGCCGAAAGTGAAAGAATATGCAGGTACCCGAACGAAGACACACAAGGCCCTCGTCCGACTCGACTCCTAATCATCCAGCCTGACCTTAGCCTACCGAACTAGCGCCAAGTAGAATCTTACCTATTCCCTATAGGTATTTACACGACCTCGTTATACCACCCATTAGAGGGTGGATGCGGCATATAACGGCAAATAACTAATGTGAGATGATAGACATGCCTACGAGTTATCGTGGATCTCACAGTTGTGGAACATCTCGGCCTCGTCTCTACGAACATCTTTCAGCTTAGGTATCAAAAGACGGCCCATCTCTACGTGGAAGACACAAGCATATAACCCAGAACTGGATTTTTATTATTATCTGAAGAGCACTGCCTAATTCACTAATGTACAAGTTCGCCGTCTCAGCCCGGAGAAATGCATCAACAGGCGGCTTAGAAGCCGCCAGAGCAGAAGGCCAAAAGGTCAGGGTCTCCAAAGAGACACCCAATGTTGAGCCAACTAATTACGTTGTGCAATTCCTCTTCGCCATACGCAATGCAAAGATGTCGGCTAGCGCGAGCAGACCATAACCTGGAAGAAAGTTCAAGATGCTATTGTGGGCCCCTGGATCCCGAGGATGCGTGCGGTTATCCAGAGCATTGATCTTGAGATAGTAGAGCAGGAAGTCCTTGCAAACAGATGGGAAGGGCCAGGCGATCGAAGACACGAAGGCGATAACAACGAAGATGATCACCAAGCAGATGATGCATGGCGAAGTGTCGGCGGCCAGAGAAGATATTCTCGTCCGGTGATGTAGAGGAGCTGGTGATTAAGATTAAGGGCTGAATGTGTTGCGTCTGTAAGGAATCATCGATGATGTGTCAATCAGCAGTACAGGGACACCCGTACCTCAGATGTAGTCAATCTGTTGGAGGTCGAAGATGATGATCCTGCGCCATTACACTCCGTCGTAATGTCGATCACAACAACAAAGGAAACGACAAAGGAAAAACAAAAAGAAATCGGCCATGCGAGCACAAGTGTTTTGCCGCAGCCGTATGACGCATTCCAGGCCTTCCTTTTTTTTTTTTTTTTTTTTTTTTTTTTTTTTTTCTGGTGTTTTTGGTGTTTTCGTGTGTTTTCTTTTCCTTCATCTCAACGGGATGCTAGGGAGACTTCCATCCTTTACAGAAGTTTCCTCTCGGGTTCAAAGCTGGAAAATGTCATCCGGCCAGAACTGGGAAGATAGTATGCCTGTGGTATTAGTGACGCGGTCGAGCTGGTCGATGCTATCCATGGAAGCGATGTTTCTCCTAGCACAAGGCCAAGCGGCCCTACAGAACACGGAAGTGCTAGCGTTAGAATCCAAACACTCTAAGCACCGTGCCACGGCTGACGTCCCGCGTTTACTTGTGTGCGCGACTGCGAGGGATCGTAAACCTTGGGCTCAAGTAGCGGTTCGCTGAAGTTGCCCTGAGTGTGAGCCTGGTCCTTAACTCGATATTCGCTGGGATAGTTACCCTTCGGAGGAGACAAGGGTTCGAGATTTCGTGGCATGACACCAGCATCGGGCGCACGTTCTACGAACGACTGTTCCGCCTCTCGCTTCATGCGTGCGTCCCGTTCGCGCTCGATGACAACCTTGAAAAACTGGGCTACCTCCGCCAGCGGGACCTGTACTGACTCGGGGCTGTCGAGCAATTGGGCCAGCGCCTGCGCGTCGAGGATATGCTTTGCGATGACAGGGTCTGGTTGGCAATAGGTACGGACCCGCATGACTCGCGCGTTCATCTTCATGCCGTAGAGAAGGCCCTTGATCATATCCTGATCCGTCTGATGAGGGCCATAGAAACGGAACGTGCCAACATGCGCAGCAATCATGTCGACTTGGGTTTCGAGGTCGTAGCGGAAGCCAGTAACCTTGGGGCGACCCTTTTGCTCCCACGCGTCAGAGATCTTTGCGAGTATGTGCGGGTCGAGGCGTCCGCTGTGGAGCTGAATATTGATGTATCCGCTCAACGTGTTGCTCAGGACGAACTCCAGTTCGCAGTAGAGCAGACTCTGCTCACGGGGGTCCAGGGAGATGTTTAGCTCCCGTGGGGTGTGAGTTTTGGGTTGTCCAGCTCTAAATTCGGTGATCTCGGCCTGCGGAACGGGGGTGTTAGTTTCAACGTTGGACGAACGGAACAATGCATACTTACAATCTTTCGAGCCGTCTTCTTGAAGTTGCCCATGAAACTTGCAGGCTTCTTGCTTTCTGGCTTCTTCGCTTGTGCGGCAGTGTCTTCGAGCCATCCCTTATCGCCAATCAGGGTCTTCGTCGCCACTCTAGTATTCATGAGGTAGGGAGTCAGCGGTGTAAAGGGCGGTTCCTCAAGTTCCTTGGAGCTCTCGTCGACGTTAGAAGGTCGTGAATTGGCTTCTTTGGCCGGTTGTCCCTGGAATTCCTGGCCATCCATGTTCAACGTCTCTGCAGCGTTCTCATGTTCCTTCGTTCCCTTCGAGTAAAGATAGCCATTCACAGCCACTGGTGCCCCGACAGGTTGGTTCTCCTTCCAATCGTTGTAGCCCTGCAGAATGTTGACGCCGCCCATTCCGGATGTCTCAGCGGCGCGAAGAGGAGCTTCATAAGATGGAAACGCGTTGCCATCTGTGTACACCGAAGAGCTCCGATCTCCAAAAGCCTGAGCCATCTCCGATTCGATCGGAGAAACGGGATTATGGATAGGATGAAGGTTCGATTTTTCGGCAGCCACTGTACCGTATCTACGAGCATCTTCAAGGTCAAGGGGCGCGGGGCGATGCTTGTCCTTGAGCTGAGTAGAGGTGTATCCGACTGGCTTCGGGGGGGACTTATGTCGAGACACGGACCGAGATTGAAGTCGCTGAGAGGAATCTCCTTGGGCACGGTTGATGATATCCGTCATTGTTGTAACGTTGCTCTGACGATTGTCCATACCACCCTCGAACACTGGAGAAAGGGCGTTGTCGCTATCACTCGACTGGAATTCGTACCTTCTCTGAAGCGAGCGACCTCTCTCCGGTGACGGAACGCTGCCATGTTGCTGATAAGTTCTGGACGATGTGAGACTATTGTCTCTGCCGTGGTAGTAGTGAGGTAGAACGCCGCCGTTCCTGCTTTGCTGAGAGTGCGACGCAGCTCGGGAACAGAATGCTTCTCTGTTAGGTGCTCGACCTCGAGTCATATCCGGCTCAGCAGGGCCGCGGCTTCTCTCGGGAGTGGAATCCCTATTATTGTGTAAGCATAAGTATCGATGTAGCTAGGAGCTCTAGTGGCACTTACATCTTAGTCGACTTGGTAAACCGGACGCGTTTGACCTTCTTTTGAGTGACGGAGAAAGAGGATGTTCCTTGCGAGAGCGGCCAGTTAAGCGACGATTGGCGCAGAGCCGAAGATGGGTATTGCTTTGGTAGTGGCGCGTCCACTTGCTGAAGCGGTGGATTGCTCTGGGGTGATTGATCAGCCACCGGTGAATAGTCAGTTGGAGGAAACTCCCTGCCCGCGAAAGGACTAAGAAGATTCGGATCTTGGTTGCTGTTGGCAGCGCAGTTCAGCCAAGCCCAGACTTTTCCCTGCTCTTCTTCACGAAAAACCAAATTTTAGCAAAGGGTATTTGAGTGGCGGGTGGAAAAGAGCAAGAACGATAGAGGGAAAACTAGATTATTAGGTTGCTCGATGAATTTCCCACTTACCCTCGTTGAAGACCTCGCTTTGGGAGGCACTTGTTGACACTGGTGTTGAAGGTGGTAAACTAGGTGGTGTAGAGGGTGGTGAAGCAGGCAGCGGAAGAGGTGATGGAAGCGGTTGTAAAGATGGGAGCAAATGTTGACTATCCGCAAAAGCTCGTGTCTTCTCCGGTCCCTTATTTCCTAAGCGATAGTTGTCAGGTAACTTCCAGTTGCAAGGTCGATCAAAGCTTCGGCCGTGATGTGAACGTTGGTACGGAGGGGATGGGAGGCATACCATCAGAGAGCCTATCCCATGCCCAGCGACGATCCCTACATCCTTCGCTGCTCTTGTGCTTTTTTTCGATCTCAGCCAGTGTCATAGGACTCTGTAGCCCAGCTGCGGCTTGTTCACCAGATTAGCTGCACTGTACGCGGAGAAATGTGATAGCAATATACCTGGATTAACAACATCGCATCCCGGAAGCCGGAAGGCTTGACTAGTTTCCATTTTCTTCGACATGGTTGCTAAAAGGAATCAAGATGTGGTGATAATGGTATATTTTGGACGAAGTTGAGGAGAGTTGCGTTGGAAGGTGACGGCGATTTAATTCTAAATACAAACAATCGGGCTCAGCCAGTTGCCAGTGCGGAGTGTCACTTCAGCACGCACCTGCCTTGCCAGAGTCCTTGTGTTTACCCTGCCATTTCCATGTTGCCCTAACGTTGAAATTCAGTGGGCGACAATTTTTAACCGTGGCCCCTTGAGAGACACCACAAAGACCAGGGCCATTCGTGCGCTGCATTACCCACTGCTGGCGAGTGCTGAAGTCCTCCCTTTCACATCACCAGCTTATAAACAGTATTCTTCCCCTATCTGTACACCCCCTTGAGGATAATTCCGAACAGATGACAGTGAGCTACAACTCGAAGGTAGCTCAACTACGGTAAACTTACGGTTTGAAGTTGGTGTATCTAGCTCGAGAGTTCCGATAGGCGTTGTAAATTCAACATTTTCGAATAGTAAGGGATGTCGACGGTACAAGCTACGCCTGTTTCTGGATAATCAATTAGCTTCACAGGTATGTATTTGTGCGCGTAGTATAAACCTTTCGGCGCCAGTCGACTCGACCCGATCAGAAACTAATAGTGCTGAGTGATGCTGAGTAGCTAGAAGGTCCGTCTCATTGACGCCTCGGGGTATGGAGGCGTTTGGATACTTAGATATTGAGGTGTTCGAAGTAGTATAGTTGGACGATGATTGCCGGATCATATCTATATCGCCATCACCTCCTATACCTAGGTTGAGAATCATCCCTTGTCTCTTAGTAGATGTCCGTTGATGAGTCTCTTGGCTTCTTATTCTCTTCGGCCCACTCCCTTCAAATATATTATCGTGTCCCGCATCCGGTGCATATTTGGTTGAAGCAACCACGTGGAACCTTCGCGAGGTCACACTTGGCTCCTGGAGGCCCCATTGATAGTCTAGTCCTCCATCAAAGCCTAGCTGTGGTGTGAAAGGCCCACGGAACGACCAAGATGATGCATTTTCAAGCAGTCCGCTAGTGGCTGCTTCCACTATGGTGTCAGTAGCCTTCGATTCAGCTGTAGGCATCTGGCTCAGGAATACAGATGGAGGCAGCGAATCGCTCGCCTCAAGGAGTGAGTGCTTCCTAGCAAAAGTCGCATTTGGTACCTCGAAGCCATCTAGGAGACCTTTCATGTCACGATCAGGATGGATTCGCTTATCTCGAAATAGCGATGTGTCGAATACGAGGGCGTCTGGCATCCAGCTACGCCGTTTCTGTTCCACCTCAGGCTTTCTTTTATATGCTGAAACCCTACTTACTAATTTATGAAGAAGGCCGATTGCGGGGGAGTAGCGGCGAAGTCCTTTGCACTGATTTGAAGTGTTCAAGAGAGTCTCTGTAGTCTCTGTGGTCTTTGAGGGTGACGTCTCACTCGGACAGTTGGGAGAAATAATGGGCACATCTCGCTCCTCGATAAACTTGCCTTGGGTGCCATACTCATGATTCCATTGCATTTCGTGGAACTCCTTCGGGTTTGGACGATTGAGTGCGCGAGTGCCGTTATTTCGTGATGAGATGTATAGGGTATGGTCAATAAGCCATGCCTTCCGATTTCGTATGCAGCTGGGATCGACGGATGCCCTTTCAGTCGAAGGAGAGGAGTCGGACAACACGAAAGGATATCTGCTTGAGTGTTGTGATCGCCATTGTGCGAGCCTCTGAGTCGGAATAATTGCCAAAGTAACCGTAGTCAGATGTGGAACGTGAGGAAGTTCGAGGTCAGCCTAAAGTCTCATGTTAGTTAATCCACTAATCAAAACGGCCTTGGTACCCTCACATATCTGCGTAGATGATCATGTTTCCACCGTTGGAAGGCAGCCCCTGGATCATCCGTATGTTCACAATCAACCTCGATCAGCTCATATAGCACCCCGCCTGCAAGATCGAGGTTCTCGTCGCCAAGATGTTCGCGTAAAATGAGAAAGATCTATCGGGGTTTATCAGAGGGTGGAGTGTACACGCAAGAGATACGTACGAACCTGTTGAATGCCATCTTTGTATTGAAAATTCCTCGGAATATGTGCGCAGTATCTCACGAGAACGTTGCGGCATTCTAGGCAACAATAAGCCGCTGAATACAACTAAAGAAATAATATGGAAGTTTACTCACTCTCTTCATGGTAGCCAGTTCGGTTCAAGTTATGAGTTCCAGATTGATTGAGGCTAGTATATAGATCAAGGGACGAACTGTTTTCGCCATGAGTGTTGGGCATGATATGCCTGGTACTATGATGGCATCTTTCCATGGAACGTCGATGCTCTCTCTGGCCGTTTGCTGTATGTGGAGTCATGATAACTGAGGCTCAGAGAGTCAGGCCTGTACGAAAGATGGCAAGCATGAGTCTGGACTAGAGGTCAAAGAACAGAACACATTGGCTTGGAGAGCTGGGCGAGACATAAGCCAGAGACGTTATAAGAAGGCCAATTTAAGAGCTTCATGTCAGAAAACAGAAGGAGAAAACACAGTGGAGGCTTCTTGACACGATGGTGGAAAAGTTTACCTGCATTCAGACGTGCCTTCTCTTACCCGAACCTACAACGTCAACGTCCTGCTATCTCAGAGATGGAACCTGTTAGGGCCAAACTTTGATAGCTATGTACATGTGGGTGAGTAGGTAGCTACCTCCTAGCATGAACCTTCCTTCTAAGCAAGTGCATACCTACCTACATATATAGATTTGATGAAGGAAGCTGCAAATGCACATGTGTAGACGTCTGGAGTAAGAGCAATGATTACATGTATGTAAGTATGATGTAGGTGTTCAGCTTGGTACCTACCTAATCGCCAGTGTCCTGTACGGCTTTCTAGCTTCATCCTAGCACTTCGAGGAACGGCCAACCCGATGGTAGTAAGCGGTACTACCCCATACGATGAAGTAGCATTGAAAAGAATCTCCATTCTCAGTCGTAAGTAAGTAGGTATGTTTGAGAAAATTGTGTGGTCACGCGGAAGACCTACAAGTAAATCCAAGCATACATTGATCATGAGCCTGCTACTTGGACGCAACGAACCTTTATTTACTAGACCGTACAATGCGCTTATAACTGAGCCATCATATCACCCAGCCTTTTCGTGCAGAAAGCACCAAAATACTGATTCAAAGCGTCCAGAGTCCCACTGCCCTCGACCAGGCTCGTGACGATGCCAATATAGCCATCTGGTCGAACGACAACTACGCCACCTCTTTCTTGGTCGAGCCCCATCTTGGCATGAGCTGCAGCGTCTGCATCAGGTACGCGCCGGTCCCATCTATCATCAGCATACACATGGCTGTGGTAACGAGCAAGCGGGTTCGGCACATCGCGTACAATCTCGATCCGGTCACGCCGATCGGCGAATACGGTACATAGGGTAAAGAATAGGCTGTGAGGATTGTGCTGTTCGTGGTGCGAGACGAAGTCGATATCTGCTCGAAGATAGGAACCATAAAAGGATTTCTTGCTCCCAAGATGGGATGCGAAATCCTTTAGTGCCTTGCGAGTGACCGAAGGCTTTCCGGCAAAAACGTAGATGCGAAATGAGCCGTTCAGGGGAACCTCTTGTTCCAAGTGCACGACGTTCGCATCCACTACACGCGTAACGTCAGCGTTGATCATAATCCGTCCAGTCCGTAATTTAGTCCCCTTGGGATTTATTAATGGGGACTTGGCTGGATGGGCTGGAGACCAATTCAGCGCATTGGATTTGTATGCTACGCCGTAGCCGCTGGTGAATTCGCAACCCTCCTTGAAGGTTTTGACAAATTCGTTGTCCTCAGTCTTGCCGCTTGTATGTTCCGACGCTGCCTCGACCTCTTTCGCAGCTGGTGGTCGTTGTGAGAATAGTTTGGCATACTTGTTATCAAAAGATAGCAGTGTCTCCGCAACATCTTTACGTTCGGCTTCGTACGTCGTCAAGATAGCTCGGTCAGCAAAACCAGCTTCGACAGCATGGATTTTCCAGGCGAGGTTCAAGGCGTCCAAGAATGCCGTGTTCATCCCTTGGCCGGCTTTTGGCTGTAAAATAGTTAATGATGCCTTCTACTCCCATGAGCTATAGGCGTCTTACACTATGAGTATGGCACGCGTCGCCGCCTAGGAATACGCGGTGGTCGATTGTATACTTGTCAGAAATCCCCTGGCCAATAGGATATACCGAGTACCACTCGACGCGCTCCCATTCGATCAAATATGGGCGGAGGATCTTTTTAGCCGAAGCCTGGACTTCCTCCGCGGTAGCTGTCTTGCGCGGCCTCCAGTCCGCGTCCGTAGACGATGCGATCTGGATGTACAGTCGAACCATGTTATCCTCGCGGGGAATCACCATTATTGAGCCATGCTCGGAGTGTATTGTACACTTCATCTAAGCCCTGTTAGTTTGATCTAGCCTTAGCTAAGGAGGAGGACCAACCTTGATGTCGGGGAAATTGGTTTTTACGACGCCATCTATAACACCCCAAACGTGCGTGATCGGATCCTTATGCGTTATCTTAATGCCCAACTTAGCTCTAACAGAAGATCTGGCGCCTTCACCGCTGAATAGATATTTTGCTCGAACTGTTTCCTGATGAGTCCCATCGACATGCTCAAGATGGACCTTAACAGGGTACACGGGGTCTGACTTATTATCCGACGTAAAATCCTTGATAGTCCATGGTCGTCGGATTTGCACGCCATTCTTCTCTAGATCTGAGATGAATACACGCTCAATTCGGCCCTGGTGCAAGAGCGTGGTGAAAGGATATCTCGCATCGATGAAACTCGGACAGCTCGCCCAGGTGCCTGTTCTGACGATGCCGCTGCCGCTCCGAGGTGGATCCCAGAAGGCCACTTCATACACTCTCGCGGGCTTATGTGCCATTATGGCAGACTTTAGGCCCATGTTGCGAAGGAGGTCTAGAGACCGAGGCTGGATTCCATCTGCGCGCCCCGTGGGCGTAGGTTCGGCTCTGTTGTCAATATGCTTAATCCTATAACCCCATCTCGCTAGACAAGTTGAGAGCATGAGCCCAGCGGGGCCAGCTCCAACAATGACTATGTAGGCAAACGTTAGTAGAATTATAGTATTCAGCGAAAATAAACCTACCGATATCATAAAGTGACGAAGCCTGGCCCTCCATTACCCCTGGCCTATTCTGTATCTTCAAGAGAAGAGGTATGGATCAATGAATCAAGCCACGTTGCTCTATGTTAGTACGGTGAGGTGGCCTTGTTACAGATGTGAGACGTGAACAGGAACGAGCCACCAAAACATCTGTGTAGTTTGTCTCAACTGACACACGCTTTTTGGGTAGTGATAGCTATTTTATTCAAGATAATAACCTTGTTAAAGCGAAAGAAAACGCTCCCTAGCATTCGGCACCCCAGAGAAAGCGGTTGTATCTGTCAAGAGGATTATCACTGGATAGTATAAATAACATGTAAATTGTATAGGAGAGTGATAGGAGAGATGTAGGAAGACGTGAGGGCGGCGCTAGTGGCATCCAACGGCAGAAATATCGGGAAGTGAGTGTATCCAGTTTGCCAACGCCGTTATGTACTACTAAGTGCCCGTCTGACAAGCCATATATAGGGTACCTAAGGTGAGGCAAGTACCTACCCATCAGGGTCGGCCCCACGCAGAGAACCGGACTTGGATGGCTGGAATACCGTGAGGACGGTGCAGGATATATGCGAGGTACGGAGGAAAGATGTCGATGTTAGACGGTCTTGATCCTTCATCTCGCCAACACACGCTCTTCTGTGGCCTGTAATCAGCGAAATAAGCATGTTGTTGGCCCTACAATCGTAGCCCGGGATGTCAACACGGCAATAAATGGTGGGGCCGTAGCGGGGATTGTTCACGGCTGAAGAGAGCGGGAATGAGAATGAATGGGGGGGCCAAGACCACCGAGTGGAACGGAGGAGCCTAATCCGCTGATGATGAAGGTCTGATGGGGCCCAAGCCCTTCGTTCGGCGTTAACGGGAGCTTGGATTACGTTGTGGGGTAATATCCAACAGTACCTATTCTCCACATCGCGACTGCATGTGGTATCAAACAACTGAATACCTACCTAGCAGCCCCAGGCACGATGCTGTGGTAGTTTCCTAGCACTGTAGGCACATTGAGAAACGATTGCAAAGCTCCAAGGTCTTGAGCGCGGGCCTACTCACGTCTAATGCACTACGTGACTGCTATCGTCTTTAAGTGGCATGATATTGTTGTTTGAATGCTTTAGGAGGAGAAGTAGAAGAGGCCTACAGTATGGATAGGTAGGCGGCATTGCGAAGAATGTTCCTCTAATCCTTGTATAAGCCGACGTAAAGCACTGTTAAGGTACATACATACATCATAATTGTCGGGATCTCGCAGTTGAGGCTGAACCGAGAGCCGAGTCAACGAGTTCACTGGATGTACGTACCTGCTGGGTAGCACGATTGACACATACATGTGTGTAGGTATGTACATACGTATGTATTACGAACCAGCGCACAAGATGAGATATAAGCGGCCATCATTATGAAGGAGCTATGGAATGCTAACCGTTAAACGAATTCATTCTATGTTATTGAGAACGTCGAAGCATAGGTATAGAGTCGAGAAGGCACCTGCGTACCTACATGTATTGGCAGACTCCCAAATTAGGTACCTCATGTAGGTACTGTAGGACCTTGCACTAAGTACAATCATTCCGCATTTGGATTATGTAGGTACCTATATCTACCTCGATCTTCCATCAGAAACTACCTAAGGCACTGGACCCTTTGCAATAACCGAATCCGGTAGGATTAGGATTCCACGTCACGCATAAGATGATGTAGCGAAAAGTTCCCCTAGGCATTTACACGTGTAGGTGGCCTTCATGTAGGTACATACATGTAGTGTAGGTATGTAGCCTGTAATTGCAGGGCCTTAGGCGATCGATAAGGCTGGATGCGGCGATAATTAGCGCGGTAGTTGTGGCCTGTGCACGGACACATGCATGGATGCTCATTGCATCTTTGGTTCTAACGGAACTGCGCAACCTCAACTTTTCCTATCCAGATCACTCCTTCCCTGGCATCGAATTTGATCGCGCACCGCTGCTGCCCTCTGTTGCGAAATCCAGGCGCATCCATGTACGTACAACTCAAAAGCTCTGTTTAACACGTCCACTACGTACACCTCAGTGATTTCCCCATTGCGAGTATGTCACAAGCGGTGGAATCAACAAATCAACCTGATCACCCCGAGCAGCAACTTTAAACTTCAAAAACCCCATGCCACTTCCTGTGCACTACGCTTTCTTCCCTTTTTACATCACCGAACACAGAACATTTCGCGTCCACAACGATTGTCAACAGTAATCGCACTGCTTTATTCTCGTTCGCGCTTTGCCTGTTCATCACAGATTTGCAACACTTTCTGAATTACAAACCCATTCTTCGTCTGACATTCACATTCACATATCATACCTTCCATCACCCTTCTACCTTTACAGCAGGAACAAGACCTCTGTAATCTACTTTCATCTTTCCACAGAACGATCCTTACTTCTCAAGAAGTAGTTATTAACAATGGGTCCAACAGACCATAACTGGCGTATTCCCGCCCACTACTCCCGCTGCATTTCCTGTTCCCTGACTCGCAAGCGTATCAATCGAGAATCGCAAACCGAGGCGTACCTGCATGCGAAGATTCATGCTTTGGCTGCCGGTGCCCCCATGCCACTTGTATCCCCTCCTACCTATCGACGTCGAGCCATCAGAGTCCCACGAGGGCCCTTAACCGTCACTATTCAACTTCCTGACCTACCGTTCCCTGTCGAGCCTGACGAGCCCGTTCGCCTTGGGCTTGGACAAAGAAAGCGGCCCTTCTCGCAGGTGCAGCCGAGTCGCAACCAAATCCATGCGCCAGCACCTAGTTTGTTCGATCCTCAGTCGGTTAGTTCATATCCATCACTCACCGTATCTTCCCATTGTACAATTAATCCGCTTGGTTCTGACTGGGCGCTAACATTTGACCCTAGACACAAGCAACGGCACAAGTAGGTCGGGATCGTTAGGTACCTCCCCGATATTCTTGGTCAAGGGTGCAAAGTCATCGCGCACAACCTGGTATTCCCGCTCTGCCATACCGTAACCTCAGACGCTATAGCCCTCCGACGCGAGGACATTTACTGGGGCCATACCCCCCTCCGATCCCGGTTCGCCCACCCCCTTCAATGCCTGGAGCCTGGCCGTCCGAGCTAGAGGAGAAGGACGGCGTGGAGGCGCCAACAAATAATGTCATGGCTTTCTCTACCCGATTCGGCACGAACCTCCAGAATGCCTATACTTATCTGCGAGATTCATCCTATAGTCTCTACGCCACTCTGAGCAATAAGTTCCGCTCAAACCACCAGACCGCTGCCGCTCTAGCAGGGTCACCTTCTGAAGATGATGAACGTGCCTCAAAGCGCCGTCGGCTCGACGCTGACGAGCACGAAAATGAACAGTTGATTACCCCTCCCGAATCCATCGACGATCCCATGGACATTGATGACCCTGTCGGTATCGAGGACCAGGCCACGGAACTACGAGCATCACCAGCCCTCTCTCCTATTATCTCGCCTAATTCCGGTGCCGCTTCTTTGGCAGCTAGAAGAGCCGCAAAATTATTCCCTGTTGGCAAGAAAGTCAGTCCAAAACGACGCCAGATACGGGCTATTACCCCCCCAGCCGAGTATGAAGACGAAGATGAAGACGAAGATGAAGATGAAGATGGCGGCGAGAACCAACTACCAACCCAACAATTGGAATCTCCTCCCGAACCAGAGATATGGGGGCCACTCCCTCCACCGAAATACACTAATATCCGCGAGTTTTTCGACCATGATAAGGAGTTTTGCCTACCCGGGTTCGAGCACCTGGGGATGAAGCCCAAAGATGCTAAGATGATTGAATTGGCTGCTCAGCGGCAAGAACGTCTACGTATCCAGGCAGAAAAGGCCGAAAAAGAACGCCAAGAGCGACAAGAACGTCTACGTATTGAGGCAGAAAAAGCCGAAAATGAACGCCAAGAGCGACTTCGTGGAGAAGAAGCACGTCTGAATGAAGCCCTTCGCCCGCTTGGTTTGCGAAGGTCGAAGAGTTGCCTCATTACTCCCTTGTCGCCGTTCTGGGAAAGGAAAGCACTTGAAGCGCCAGAAAATGGACGTGCGGAGCGAAGCGAATGGAAGGGGACGTTGCACAACGAGGGTGTAGACCTCGCGCCGCGTGATTTTAAGAGATTAGTCCCTCCAGACGCCTGGCTGAACGACAACGCAATCCAAGCATCATTAGTTCATCTTGCAACATATATCAATGATGCAGCTGGCGTCATTCCCAAGCAAAATGCACCAAAGTGCATCGCGCTATCTTCCCAATACTGGTCGAACTACCTAAGTGATCCTAAAGAGAAGCTCTACTCGCGAGGATTCAGGCGAACTTGGGGTTTAACGAAAGACAATCTACTTGATGTGGATACGGTGCTGATACCTGTCAATCAGAATCACCACTGGACCCTCCTCGTCATTCGACCAACGCGTCGAACTATCGCTTATGTCGACTCTTTCCAACAGGTTGGACTTGAACATATTCGAAACGCCCATCAGTGGCTAGAGGCCTACCTGGGCAATAAGTATGTTGCCGGGGAGTGGAAGACAGAGAAATACGAAGTACCGAGGCAGACGAACGGATATGACTGTGGCATGTTCGTCATTACAAACTCGATCTATCTGTCTCTTGGGATAGACCCCAGCGGTTATTCGCAAGGGGATATGCCCCTGCAGAGGCTTAGGATAGCTGCAATGCTCCTAAATGGCGGCTTTACGGGAGATTTCGACCTCTCGCACTTATAATAACTAAGAACTATCACTACCTACTCGAATTACCGCCCAAAATCCTACTACCCATACATCCCGACTCCTTTACTTATTAACAACGAAAGTGACAGGTGGGAGGACACTGTCGCACCGCACTTATTATTATATCGATTTGGGCCTAGGCCGAGAATTGCATTGGAATGGCGTTTATCGGAGTTTACGACATTGACTTGGTACGCGGCACGAACCGCTCGGTCTCCATTGAATTTTCGCATTACTGGGGAGACACGCATAGGACACAATGCAGCTTTTGTTTTATTACTTTTCCTTTGCATCATTGAGATATCCCGGAGAGAAGCATGATCGGAACGGAGTTGGCAGATATCGGTTGAAAGAGAGATGTCTTGAGAGGATATGTGAGCGCCCCTGTATAGGGAGATGCAGCGGGAATTTGTTCGGAGTTCGCGGAGTTGCAGGATTTCGCATAAGCATTGCTAGACGGTTTGATTCCGAACGCCCTTCAGAGAGGCATTGATGTAAGTCCCTTCGATGGGCATATGGCCATAGGCATTGTCGATTTAAAATGAAATCGGCCAAATTCATCAAAAACAACGGGGCTGTAGTCGATGTTGCCTCTTCCCTTGTGATGCGTAGGAATTATCTGTTGAAATGCCCTGGTAAGGCAATCCATTCAGCTTTTAGGCACATATATGTCCATGAAAGAGGTAGGTAAGGTTCAGGAGTTACTCCGTCAACTCCGAGACCCAACATCATCTGTCGAGCAAAGTAGAGCCACAAAAACGGCAGTAAGTTCAGATGGCCGGCAATATTCGCTATAAAAGGGTATCCTCGCGAGATTCACACTACGGGAGAACTAGCTGCGGTAGTAGATTTCACCCGCCTACACACAAGCTGTCTGCAACCAGAAAGAAGATGATGCCTTGCTTCGCCTCGCCTCGCCACGCCACCTGCAACTTCCCTCGTACGGGAGCGCCTCGGTCCTTGAATCTCCAACCGCACACCTGCTCGCTCGCGGCGCCGAACGTTCTCGTCTCCTATCGTATCGTCTCCGTTCCGTCTCAAAAGAACACAAAAGATTTCCTGCCTGCCCTTTATAGAACGCCGGCTAATGCAAGTGGGGATATATCGCGGTCCTCATCTCTCGGAGATCTATCCATCTAAAACCCCTTTTCTTGATTTTTTTTTGTATTATAAAAACCTTCCACTGCTCGATATA
The DNA here is from genome assembly GCA_022578575.1 of Hypoxylon sp. FL0543. Classification (NCBI taxonomy): domain Eukaryota; kingdom Fungi; phylum Ascomycota; class Sordariomycetes; order Xylariales; family Hypoxylaceae; genus Hypoxylon; species Hypoxylon sp. FL0543. The sequence goes on from MU393995.1 coordinate 1,120,314, forward strand.
TCCACGGTCGAGGTCCTTTGCCTTCGAGGTGTCGCTGAATTTTGCTATCCGTCCTAGTCCTTACTGCTCCTTATTTGATCCTGCCAATTCCCCTCTGGGGGTCGGCCCTTAGTAGTGAGAAGCCTGACATTAGCTTTTACCATACTAGGGTGCTTGGATTTGCCTAGTTCAAGTGCAAGATCTTTTTGGCATTTTCGTATACCATCCAGGTAATACTTAACGCGGGGGCGACCTTGAGAAGATTTGGCATCAAGCCCTTATAGAGACCCCTGAAGCCCTCGTTACGGACCGTCTTTTGGGCCACGTCCCATATACCCGTGTAGCGTGCTGGATGCATGCTGGTGCCCTGGGTCTGCAACCTCGTGCGGAGCACGTTCAGGGGGTAGACGACTGTGGCACCAAAAGCACCCGAGGTCGCTCCCATGATTCCCGTCGCGAATGTGCTGGGTTGGGCGTCTTCCTCATGAATACTATACGCTTTCGCTGTGTACGTCACATAGGTCGTCTTCAAGAGCTCGAATGTACCCATGTCAATGGCCGAATAGGGGAACATGCCGACTAGGCCCATAGTTACACCACGATAAGCTGCTCGCATACCACCTTCCGTCCACATCTTGCGGGCAGTCTGGAAGAGAAGAGCGTTACCTCGTGGGCCGCCAGAGACGTATTCCGATTGCAATCTAGTTGATGTGTAAGCCATACATTTTAACGATAATATAGAGGGAATCTCACCGAAACTTGAGTGTGTCAAGAGGGTAGACACAAAACCTAGAGGTGCATTAGTCACTTGGAGTGGGAGGAAAGGTATACAAGAGAGCATACTGCGCAGTCATGCCAGCTACGCCGCCTGCCACAAACCTAGAATACGGATTGATTTGCGTCGTATCGTTATGTCCTTCGAGGCTTGCAAGAGTCTTCTTCGCAGCCTCGTACGCACCGAACTGTGATGTAGGTGGTTAGCATGAGATTGCAACGGTGAAGTACCTTAGATTCTTACCCTAATTGCCGTCTCAGGCATGATTTTCACCACGTTGAGCCCATTTCCTAGTAAAGAATAAGCCTCGAAAGGTCAAGTAGCCTAGTCTGGGGATATAATTACCAGCAAAAAAACCCGGGATACCTCCGGCTTTGTATATGTCGGCAATGGCTGTGACAAGAGGTCTGCCAGCATGTCTCAGGGCGCGGAGGGGCTGACCATGCTTGGCAGCGTCGACGACAATGTTGGCGTTCGCTGCCGTGTTCACTAGCAGGTAAACTTTAAGTCGGTCGAGGGGAGCAGTAGCAGTGCGAGATATGCCTCCCGCCACGGCGCCAGCAATGAAATAGCCTGGATCGGGGACGTATTTAATCAGCACGGATCTTTTGCTTTTCTCACTCAAGCCAGATTCAATCTCGGTGCCCTGTGCTGCGGGGAGCTTCGCCTGTGCGGCTCCCAGGACGACGTTGACGGATGGTGCGGCTACTTCAGGGGCGGTTCGAGCACACGATTGTGCTGTAGTACTAGCCATGGTGACTGCTTCATTGATTGCTGGAGAGAGGTGTGTCACTCTTGTTTCGGCTTCTTGTTCTTCGTTGCCGATGGGTGAGGATGAAGATGAAGATGGAGCGGTAAACTCTTCTTCATCTGACGGTAATCCAGGAGAGGCAAGTCTTAAGAGTGAACCAAAGAGGGTGTAGAGAATTTTCGTACCTAAGCTTTGAAGAGTTTCCTCGCTAACCACCGAGTCACCTTCCGAGTTGAGAGTGAGGATATCTGAATAGAATGTAAAAACCGCCCGCAAAGTGGCAGTTGAACTGGTATTGGGCATAAAAAGCAGAAAATTCCTGGAGTTGGAAAGGTCAGTACTCGTTTCTGTAGTCGAGCGCTTGGATATTTTCAGGTAGATGCCAACCCGCCATTGCTCTCTTTATCCCATCTGAGAGTTGGCGGATGCACGTGAATGGAGTCATGCGCGCACGTCACACTACAGCGATATTTATCCCCGGGCACGAATCTAATCCCTCAGGGCTAGGAGAGAGAAGGAGGAGGGGCAGATGAACTAGAGAGATACTAACCGCCATTCTTCATATGTGATGAAGCCGTCACGATTATGGTCTATATTCTCAAAGAACTCCTCTAGTCGCCGCATTGGCACAGCGAGACCAGCACCTTGCACCGCATGATGAAGTTCTTCCTTGTCTATTTTCCCGTTTTGATCTCGATCGATAGATTTGAAAAGAACATAAAGCTGGCGCTCGGCGGCTTCGACGAAGACTCGAAATTCTACATACATCCAGAAAATGTCAGTTAACGACGTCATAGCCTAAAGGAGACAAATGTCTGATGCGGAGTCTGCAGACCTTCGTACTGAATCTTGCCGTCCCCGTTTGTATCTACAACCTTGATAATGGCCTTGAGCATGTCATCGGCATTTTTCATTGCTACAGCACCAAGTCAGTCACGGAGTGTCTCAAGGCAAGACGACCAGGGCGGGAATTTGGTGCTGACGATGATCGATCCTCCTGAGTCCCTTCTGCAACCCCTTCCAGTCCAATGCCCCCTTGCCTTGGTAGTCCAGCTGTCGCCAAAGCTGCTCCACACGAGCATCGCGCTGGTTCTGCGACTCCTCCATCTCCATCTCTAGCTCGGTTATCACCTTGGGAATGTCCATGCTAAGAGATCATGACAGGCGCCACGACGAAGGATGGAGAAGAGGCGATCGCAAAGCTGGTCGTCGAATACTATGGGTATGGCATAATTGGGCACCGAGTCGGGGACGGTGATTGTCTCGTGTCTGAGATCATGCCCTCAAACCAGTCGATTATTGACGTCGGTTGTTTTCTGCACCAAGTTTCAAGGCTGGACGGGCTGGCGGGAAGCGCGAAATGACGGCCGTCCCGCAAAAGCGGCTTCGGGAAACAGGGAATCCTTGTAGTCCTTGTCAAAGCCAATTGGCAAAAGGCGATAAGCCCTGATAAGACCAATAAGCCGATAAGAGACAAAGCTCACTGGGTGACGACTTTCCGTGTAAGGTCGGAGCTGGAAACTGTGCGCTACCGTCAAACGAAGCGGGAAATGTACAGTGTCAATTAGGTGAGCGTTGACACGTGCGAATCAAAGCGAATCACTTTCGTCCGATATCTCCGGCGAGATCTCACAAACCACCACATGCATCTCTTGCCATCCCGTAAGCTTTGGCTTCGTGGTCAACCCTCCATTTAGCCTCACGGGGCTAGGGTTAGGACAATCCCGATTATGTTTTTCCTGATGTTGGGTTGATCGACTCTTGTTTTCTCTTACTACCTATATATGGTAGCTGGAGAAAGTCAAAACCCTCAAGAAAGTCGAGATGGCAGCCAATTATTGGGAATCAACCCAGAGGCGCTTCTGGCAGTTCTCGAAAGATGAACTTGCTCAGATGCGCGACGAGCTCGAGAAGAGCGACCAAGCCCTGGTACAGATGTTTCCCCTGCCACGGCGGACTCACCTGAATATCTACTTCAACCAACGTGGGAGATGGGATTCCTGGAGCCGTTGCGAACATCGACGCTAACGTTTGCCAGAGATCAGTCGTCTAAGCAAGAGACTCAACATTAAACAGCAGGCTGTCGCCACGGCGCAACTATACATCAAGCGATTTTATTGCAAAGTCGAAATACGCCGCACAAACCCCTATCTCGTTCTCACCACCGCGCTATACTTGGCTTGCAAGATGGAGGAGTGCCCGCAACATATTAGGATGTTTGTTACGGAGGCTCGATCTTTGTGGCCAGGTATGGCCGGACAATTGCCCCTATCTCAGACGAACATTCTCGACTAACCAGACGGCCTATGAACGCAGACTTACTTCACACTGAAGTTTCGCGGATCGGCGAATGCGAGTTCTTCCTCATCTCCGAGATGAACTCCCAATTAATCGTCCACCAACCATATCGGACTTTATCGAGCCTCCAGTCCGATTTCTATCTCACCCAAGACGAGGTCAACCTAGCCCTGTCAGTCATAAACGATCACTACATGACAGACCTACCGCTCTTATATCCTCCACACATCATTGCGCTCACAGCGATCCTCCTTTCCTTAGTACTTCGTCCAAACCCTGTTCCAGGTGGAAATACAACGCCAACTATGGCAGCAGTGACGGGAGCGTTGGCTCAGGCTCAGGCTCAGGCTCAACAAGCTCGACCGAGTGCCGGCGGCAGTGGCCAGAATACCCCTGGTGCCACCGAGAAAGACAAGCAGCAAGAAGCGCGGGTCGGCAAAGTACAGCGCTTTGCGGCCTTCCTTGCCGAGAGCAACGTCGATATCGAGGGCATGATAGACTGTACGCAGGAGCTTATTTCGTTTTATGAATGTCATGAGCAATACAACGATAAGATGACGCGCGAGCAAATCAACAGGTTTGTCAAGGCCAGAGGTTTAGACAAGCACTAGAGTCTCCTGAAGCAAGAGGACTCCTGGAGGGCGCAGCGTTAAGCGTGCAGAGTATTGCAAGGCTTTCCTTGCATGCCTTATGAACAAGTATGACAATCGAGCTAGGTAGCATAGCAATGAATGTTTGAGAGTGAGGACAATGTCTCAATCCCAAATCACAACTCTCTTCGCAAACGCTATGATGACGCTCAAATACCGACGAGTGATTACACGGATAATTTCAATTCTTTACATTCTCTATAAAGTACAACATATTTACTGTGTAGGATCATATCCGCCAGGTGGAGACCGCAAAGATAGGATCTATACAGTAGATGATGAAATTCCACCTGGCATGAACACTGGTTGCGAATGTGCTATCTACTGACGCTTGCGTTCCCAAAGTTGGTATCCATCGTAAGTACGACATTCCCGTTGTCTTGCGTTGCTTGGGAAACTTCGACTATTGCACGTGGCTGGACCCTCGATTCATCGGAGGTTGGGGCATGGAAATCAGTCATCGAGCCCCTAAGTCCCTTGCACCAGATTCATGGAATCGCTATACTCCCATTTCAACCTTGTCAGGACCCGCAAATACTGACATGCAGAAGGGTGGCCCCTATATAGGGTGGCTGAATAAGAGATTGTAGTGTATGTGTGTATGTATGTAAGGTTCCCCGCAAGACGGGAAAATAGGCCACTTTCAATGTTACATGGCCTGATGATCTTGTACGATGACGATGGTTTTGGAGGGTTGGGACATGCGGTACCGCCGTTGGCGAAGTATCTCACCATCCCACGCCGAGTGTACGGTAGAGTCGAATGTTGTACATATTCTTCTGATCTTTTCAGTCCGTTACGTTGTCTCTGGACCCTGAAAACATGTCTTTGGCATCTGTGAAATACGCTACGTGCAGAACGCACGAGCGGGTGTGGCAGTGGTCTGTTTCGCAATGGCCGGTAATAGAATAGGAAGGGCTGTGCCACTCAGCCGCTGGTATGCTCGTAGTTGGTCCATGCTCCGAGCCTGCTTATTTGCGGAGGAATGCCGGGGCTTCACACACACCAAGTGCGTCAGAGCTGCAGAGTTCGGTGGCACAACGGGGGGAAGACCTGTCTAGCCCTCTGTAGATGCCGCTCATCATATCAATCAGCATTGATTGATACAGTACAGCAACATTAAGTTATAACATAAGCCTCAAGAGCAAATAGTCTGGGTAGAGTCCCATTATCTCATTGACCTTACCCCTATCAACTATGAGAGTTCCTAGAGTCTACCAAAGGGAGACAGATGCTACTACTATACCAGACACTATGTATGTAGAAGCAGCCACATCTTCGATAGGGCCAGGTCCGGGTTCTCCTGCGTCGGTAGATCTGCCCCATTCGGGATCAATCGGCCAGCCTTTCTATTCCAATTGTCTCTCAGGCGAGTCAAAGGTCCTAAAATAGTAGCAGGCCTGCCCCGTGACCTCGGCCGAGGAACAGACCGGCTAGTTTGTTTACATACATTGCAATATGTAGTATTCAACAGCAAGATCGTCGCTGCGCCGGGTTGCCAGGTTGCGCAGCGAGATCCGCGTTTCTGCGGGAGTTGACATCAACCAGTCGCTCGTTACATGGCGATGCTATGTAAGTCGGCCAAAAATTAGCGATAACAAGATCGGAATCAGTCGTAATATGGTTGAATAGATATACATAGCGCGATGAGATTTAATGCGTCTAAAAAGAAGGGATGACATCTGCAGTATGGCTTCGCGTCTGTGGAGTTCGATTTGCCGCTTTCGTCACACGCGGCTGTAGGTAAGACAACGTAGATACATCGTGTAGTTCAACGGAGCGGGCGTAGGAGCGCTAATCTCTTACTGCCGTATTGTCTAGACACAAAGTCCTATATTCCAAAGGACATTCTGAACGCATGTTGGTACAAGCTTCCGCCAAAAGGGTCTTCCCTTTCCAGGGTCTACACGTGTATGTGTTCGAGGCTCAAAGTCTTCAGGGACCAGAAGCATTCTTCATTACACATGGCGGCAACCTGCGTCTTCTGCTGCGACAATCGCTAGCCATTCAATCCAATTTTTGCCTCCGTCGATCTATCCTGTTATCTCACACAGGTGCAGAACAAGCAACCAGAAACCAGCCTATAGAAGACCATTTCTGGACTTGGTAGGTTTGCTAATTTGAAGCTAGGTCCCACGGCCGGACCGCATTCGAACAGAATGGAGATCGGCAGCGCATATTACGTTTAGCTTCAGGTGAGCAAGCGCCTGAATCATAACTTTCTCACACATACTCCGGCAAGCATGTCAACTGGTCGGCTTGGAGAAATGAAACTTGAAGGATAATTGCAAGAATGCTGTCAGCTTTTAGGAGCGCGGGAAATTTAAGCATGACCCCTAACCGCTTACCTTTCTTTACCTTGGCAAGGCGGGCAGTGAGCGGTCAGAACTCTCTCTCACTCTCTCTCTGTGTCGCCTTGGACACAGTTTAACCTCGAAGGGAGGTAAGCCCTCGTCTGCTTAGCTGCCTAATAGGTGAGAGGACGCCAGCATAACCCCGGTCATTCCAAACTCCAAGCAGTCTCACGCTGCACGAGACCTGCCCAAGTTCCACTTGCACCGGTACGGTGGCTTGCAGGACTGGTATGTGCAATCCTAGCGAATCTCCGTACAGGGCAAGGTTCCAGTCCGAAGTCCACTATCCGCTCCACCGCCCAACAGGGACTTCGAACGCTTAGACCCAGAACAACCACCAAATCACAGTGCCAGTGGTCACAGTGTTGGCAAGGGCTGCATCCCACGCAACCCAACTGGGTACCTACCTACGTAAGTAATTACATATGTGCTATACCAACATTGTACGTAGACGACGGCCCCGCTGCAGGTGTGTATGGTAAGATGTGTGTCTGCTACGTTGTTGTCAAAGGGATATTGGTAAAAAGATAAGGCGGCCGAGTCGACGTTTCGATAGTGGTGATATAACGGCGGCAAACCCCAAAGAGATCGGGATCTTCTTGACTGTAATCAAAGCTTCTAATGAGCCCTACGTAAATGGAAGGGAATTCAATATGCTGAATTACATGACGAGACCTCAACTGTTTCCCCTTTAGGGGCCACCCCTCCTCGCGAAGTTTGCCCCTGAATCTACACTAGGGGTAGTTTTGTTCGGATCAACGGTCTACATAGTACCCCTCAAGCAGGCTTTGTTCAATAAGGCTGGATCAGAGGGACCCGACTGCAGAAAAGGGAAAAGCATCCTATTCGTAGCGAAGTTGCAGAATGGAGAGATACTGTAGGTGAATCCACGCCGGGCGCAGATTAACAGACAACTTGCTGGGTCCTTGAGGAGTTTGAAATCCATCTAACCTGATTGATCTCGTGACGGTGGGACCACGAACAGTTAGTTCTGCAGTGATAACGACGACAAGATAGTCCGAGAGTACCAGATGAAGCCATTCGCATCAAGATTGAATCGAATGATTGACGGGTTTGGTCGATTGAGGCCGTTCTCATCTCTCGCTCAATCGACCCACCAGACAATATCGCCGCCACCGTCGTCGAGTCTCCTGATGCATACCGAACTAACTTAGCATAATCGCTAGTGACACCTGCACCGTATGTAGAAAACGAGACTCGTTCATTGGATGTCGTTGAACAAAGGAACAAATTGCCTGTTCCCTCCCGACTGGACGCTTGTCACCAGCCTCGTCCACTATTAGCGGGCGCAGTTCGCATCCATGTCCAATGCATAATTTGTTCCTTTATTCCAGACTCCGCGCCTACGACTCGCTACGGTAAATTGGTCGGCACCCCATCTGCTGGCGATCGCATTGTAGCGGACATCTGGTGACGGGCGACTGGTCAAGGGACGGCACTGTAATGGATGTACTGTGGTAGTGTAGGTAGGTATGGAGGTATGGAGGTATGAATGGGTTGCTCTGCAGAACAAGCCGATTGACACTGTGGCATTCCTCATTCCTGCATGAAAGAGCGGCGCCATCGGCCAGGCTTGCGAAGCTATTCTCCATACGCTCTAGCGCCACACTAGCTTGCCCAATGATCTCAGGTGGCGACTTCAATTTCATTCGCCAACTCACCCAAGTCCACCCACCTGCCATCAATGAGGGAAGCCCTGGGGGTCCCCCCCTTGCCCCCTTCCTGCCCTTGCAAGGACACAATACAGGTTGCGCAGGTTCTTGCAGGTCTTACATGTCTTTGCAGCTTCCGCCGCCCAATGTTGTTCTCCGCTAGTCCCGCTTTGGGTTAGGCCTGCTTAGTCCCAGGTCTTGAACCAGCAAGCGACCCAAGCGTCCCAAGCGTTCCACCCCGGCCCTTGACCCACCCTCCTTTGCCGCCTTCTGCTGTTCCTCTGCTTCTTGTCCATCCAACAAAATCCTTCGTCTTCTCCGAATCACAGCTTGCCCTTCCCTCCTCTCCCGCCTTTCTCTCTCTTAACTGTTCACTCTTATCGATCCTACCTCTCACCTGTTCCTTAAACTCCCCCAACCCTACCCAGAAAACGTACTCAGCTGCTCTATATCCAATTCTGAAACCTTTGACACCAACTTGAAAGCCCATACTATCCTCTACAATTAACTCGCAATTTACTCAATTATTGTTGTCTTTCCGAAGCTGGGTTTTAAATAGCGCAACGCTCGGCAACTTTACAACCCCCAACCCAGTTCAACAACGCACACACCGCCACCCAACGTCTCTTCTGTCCAACCACTCTCTGCAATCCACGAAACGACTACTTCAGAATCATACCTCAGCATAACTCATAACCTTTCAGGGGACGAAATTCATAATGTCTTATTACAACAACTACCACCATCAACCAACAGCCGCCACTTCTTCAGTTTCGCACAACCACCATGGCGGCCGAAATCGAAGAGCACCGAGGCTATCCGTCTCCCAAAACCCCCAGAAGCAGTTTCGCGGTGTAAGAAGTATGAAAGAGCTGAGCGAATCTGCCTCTGTGTCCGCCTTCCGATCACAATTCGAAGCAAGTCGCTCGTTCGACCTCGAAGATGACATGGAGTTTTGCCCCAAGCTATTGACGGACAGTGATGTAAGTTCCCTTCCACCACCACACATATTGTTAGCTGCAATATGTTATACCATATTGCATACCGGCGTATCTCGACGCAATATCTTTCCACTAGAGCATGCTGCTAACTAGCTTGCTCGTAGCTGGTGTCAATAAGCAGCGCTTCTTCCGACCGATCGTCCCTGTCCAGCAACTCGCCAAGTGCTTCCCCCACACAGCACCCGCAACAAGTTGCTTCGACCTTCTCCCTCAACTCTACCTCACCGGCATTTGTTCCTCCTAGTTACCACCACAGTCAACAGTCGACCCTAAAGTTGCACGCACCCGCCGCCACCCGGGCCCGTAATGCTATTCCTATCATCAACCCCGCCAATGGCCTGACCATGTCGAGCCCGCCTCCATCCGTGTCGCCTGCCCGAATGCAACACATCGGCAGACGATGGTAGATGGCTGGTCGTCTCGCTCCCTCATTGGATGCCGAGATGACTCCTCCATTTACATTCGTTTGCAGTTGTCATGAACATCCTCTACTTTCCGTTTAGAAGTCATTCGCTACTCCACAGTAGCTGTTCATCTTGGCGGGCACCGGCACGGATATCAGGCCAGGCATCGACAAATCACTTAATCTTCACGTCACTTTAGGGCTCGACTGCGGACTCACCACATTTACTCCACTTTCCCCCTGTATAAACATCCTTATTCGACATATAACTATGTGTTCATCGTCAAATCTTTTATTCCGGAGCTTTCACGATGGGCGCGTCTAGCATTGAAGATAATCGATACCTCCTGATTTCTGTTCGGGTTTCAAAAGGGTTAAACGCCATAACCCCGGTGTTTCGACCTCGAAAGATGGGAGCTACTTGGTTTTTTTGCGAATTGGCGTTTTAAATCACGGCGGTCTTTGCATTTCGTAATTGCATCGGTGTTCACGACACAACGGAGTCATCGGGTTCAATCTGGGAGCGGTACGATAAAGAGTCATCACGGTTCATGACATTTTTTCTCGCAAAAAAAGAATACCACCTACACATATAGAACAAGTGTTTGGCGACGAGGGGGTCGGTCTCTATTTTGTTAAAGCAGGCAGGTGGTCGTTCCATTGGGGCGGAGTTGTTCTACTCGGCAGGGTCTTTTACACATTTGGGAAATATCCGGGTTTAAAGAGAATCTCAACACAAAGCAACGGAATCGGGTGGGCACTCGGGTGTCATTGTTTGTTTCTGAGCTCATGGCACGAAGGGAGTTGGTTTGCGCGGTGCTTTGGGGCTGCAAATACAGGGCTCATACTCATGTCATTTTCATCACTGCCATTTTTTTTTCTGTTCCTTGTATTACGGTTTGTGAGGGACGAGAGGATACCAGTCCATTTCTTGCGTATTATTCCCCGGCAAAGGTTTCTTCCAATGGGTCAATTATCAAGTGCATCACTGGGTTCTAGGGGTGATGGAGGAATGGAATCTTTGTGTGTATAGGAAATTCATATTCAGGGCGGACCAGCGCAGGCGGCGGTAATGGCGCAGCGCGGAAATGGTGAAATATGCCAGAGGACTACACGATGGCAGTGGCGTACCTATTTTGGTGAAGATTAAAAAAGCACCTGCTGTGTCTTTTTTGCCGTATATTCGATGTGTTTAATTGAGCTGGCGAAATAACTGCCTCTCACTTTCAAGTCATACGTTCCACATTGCGATGAGTGACAGTGATCGAGATATGTAACGAGTATTGTTCGTGATACATGGGTCCAGTAAAACGGGAATTGGAATCTGCTGTTATTAGACCAGGTAGGCGTGTCAGATATTCCATCATGTTAATCCGACGTTGGCTTGACAGCAATATGGCATTCCGACATTTGCGTGTTGCATGCATCGGCTCCTGGATCCGGAGTCGTGCAGCTATGTAGGTCTCTCAGACTGACTGACTGACTGACTGACTGACTAAGTAGTGATTGCATATTTCTGTAAACCGCCGCAGCAAAGACTTACCTAGAACATCATCTCTCAGGTTACCTGGACGTCGTCGTCCAACTATGCAAGCGGGTGTAAGTGTGTCTTACATATCTCCCCGGTTTCCCCTTGAAATTTGTCGCCCAATTCCTTCACGCCGTCACCCCAGGTTACCGGTGCATGCTCGACCTTCCGCATGCGATCGGAAGAGACCTCGCCTCAGCCCCTTTTGCGGCTAGCGCCGTCTGCGCATGCGGGATTCCCGCGGTGTGGTAGTGCGTCCCCCCCTTTTTTTTCTGGCTTGTATGTTGTGTAAGTCTGCCTTTCTTCAGACCCGGATGTCTGGGGGGCGGGGACCATTGGTATCTTGGGTAGGTGAGGCAGTGTACCCGTATGCATGCGGCTTCCCGAGCCGTACGGCATGACTCTGCGCGTGCTACCTACATTGGTATTTCTTGGTTTTGTGCTATCTGCGCGCTGGCTGGGTCAGGTGACGAAGGGGAGATGCGCGGCTGGCGGTGGATGTGCTGGGTCGCTCGATACACAAGAGAGGGGACTGGAGTTTGGGTATGGCATTGTGTTCGTTTGTGCCATGGGGTTGGGTAGGCTTTGTGTATCTAGACGGCAAGGCCCGCCGGTGAAAGGAGGTTGGCTTGATGTAGGATTTCGAGACATCGCAGGTAAGGATCATGATGTTACGTTGATGCTGTCTTCTGCCGGGTCGCTTGGCGTTTATAGTTGACGTCTGTTTCGTAGGTCCTCGTGCTCGAAGTCAGCTTTATTATACAGGTTTCTTGTGATGAAGGTCTGACATTGCACTTACTATGGCTGATCCCACCTGTATCGATTGATATCTGTACTATTTGTGTCGAGGATGGTAACTCTGCTGTTTCTCTGTTCATGCAGTTGGCCAGTGGAGGACAAGATGACAATGTCTATAGATTAGCAATGGAAGGCAAGTAACGATACCTCCGTCCGTTGAGCAACATTGTATTCTGGCCATGGAACAACACTTATAAGCCGGCCGGGTGCAATTTCTGGCCTCCCTGGCGAGTATATATTTTCGGTCATATAGTAACAGTACCGTGCTAGAGGCTGTTGAACTGCATTTGGTATTTGTATATTCGTCCAAGGCCCATTCTCAACCCCCCTTTAACCAAGTATAACATGACATGTTGTGTCATGCTCGCGAGGAACTATTCGAGAGGGTTAACAAGAATTATCTTCACCATACTATTTCAATCACTAAAAGCACAGCGAACGACCAGAGGTTTTTATACTCATTTTGTCTTCTCTTTCGGGGTTCCAGATTTCGTGGTAGGACATGATGGAGACTTCAGCATAAGGCGACGCGGCCCAGGGCCACCTACAAGCATCCCAAATATGAACATATCATATAAAATTAGTTAATCAAGAAACCTCCACACTGCAGAGCGAAACATTGGTCACGGAGATCGTTAATATAGTGATATCGCCAGATAGAAAGCTCCTCAAGCTTGCCTAGAGTGTAAGCAGATGAACCTCTACACGATTCCCAACTCCCCGCCGAGGATGAACTCTATTACATCCACATAAGTATGCCCATGTGTAAGCCATCAAAGTGTCTACATGCTGAAATCGCATTGTACAGTTCGTCGACGGTTTAGAGGTTGAAGTTCGAACGGAACTATTCCCATGCCACACTCCGACATCTAACCCACTTTTGGCTTGTGGGGAGAACATATAAACTAAAGCAAACCAAGTACCAAAAATCATTCAGCCAAGAAGGCCGAGTTGGTACGGCCTAGCGCAGTTGAAACAAGTTACTAGTATCATGACATGACATGACATGAATTCCAGGTGTTCTTGACCAGTCCTCCTAGGCTCTAGGGTTCGATTCCCCAGGTGGTCGTATTTCTATTTTTTTCCCCCATTTTTCCAATCCTTCTATGTTTATATAGGTATCTACTTCTCTGATGCAAAAAACATAAATAGTCCAGGGATAGAGACAGGCAAGTATGTGTCGGGCTATAGGTTACATATGTAGTGATTTGGTATCGGAACACATTTCATCGGCATATTCTTTGAACTTAAGGGATATCTGTCACTGCAAGACCGGATAATCATTTCACTTACGCTGCCACGCTGGTTATGGTAATGCAGCTTTTGGAGCAAAGCTCCTAGATTGTCCTTGACAGTTTTTATGCTACCTCGGTGATATGGACCAGTTTAGGTGGTGTATGTAGGTGACATACATTTATGCTGCTTGGATCTCACGAGCCACATATATGGGGATAATCAACGTAAACTGCAAAGGGCAAGTGTTGCCCTTCTTTCAGGAACTCGTTGTCATGGATATCACAAGTGGATTGTGGCCGTAAGGTGCGACATAAGTGTTGAGCTGAACACATTTATCACTTCAGTTCACCTATTCACTTCAACGTATGGAGGGGCACTCTAAATCTTAAGAGACACAGCTCGATGTAATAGTGGCCGGAAATTCTTACCGAGGTATATCCGCTCTCGAAATACGTTTGCTACGAGTATCAAAAGTTCAAGCAAACTTCTTAACATGAACCCGTCCTATAAGACATGATGAGAACTTCCGAATGATGCTTAGCATGGCACATTTCGGGCTCAAAGCGACTATGCTTGTGAAGACTACATACCAGGGATGCTTTCAACAAAGTGAGATGAAGATTAAGTTAAGAATAGTTAGTGTAAATGTGTACATAATAGTTGGGTGGAGAAGTGATGTCGTTGGTGATGTTATTCCCATCAGCCGAAGAAAGAGTGAGGAAGAGTGGAATGAACCGAGCGGTGGGCCCGTGCTCTACCAAATTCGACGGCTTTGACCAATCATTTCTCATCAGATTTGCGTAACCCACCCAAGCTAGCTTCTTACCCGCTGGTGACGTCATAACGTGTAGCTGATGAATGAACATGAGGGTCTCGGCTGCTTGGTCCTCGGCCAGTGGGAGAGCTTCTAAGTTCCATGACCACGAGATTATTACCTCAAAGATCCTGGCACAAGTCAATTGAACCTTAAAACCACAATAAGATCTGCTCCACTGGTGTACTGTACCATATTGCCTCCTCAAGCTCTCTACATACTTTCCCTAACCTTGTATCACAGCAACAACTTCGACACATCTTCGACTACAATCCACTCGGACAACCTACACTCTCGAGAAAAGAGCACGTAACGCACACGTCCGCACAATGGCTTCACGAATGCTCCTCAGATCAGCCGCTGGCTTTGCTGCCGGCAGACAGTCAATTGCGCAACGGACCTTCACCAGCACCTCCGCTAACCTCGCTTACAAGGAGAGCAGCCGTAAGTCACACCTCCTCTGCGTACAGACACCCAAGTACACAGAATGCAGAGAAGAATCGAGCAAAATAGGCTGACAAGAAGCATCCCAACACAGACGGCTCCGAGTCGCACGACCCAGAGAAGCACAAGCAGGACCTGCTAGCGAAGCAGAAGGCCGGCAAGGGCCACTGGAAGCCCGAGCTGGCATCCGACAGCGAGGAGGCCGTCAAGGCGGACCGGCACGGCAAGCAGGAGGACCTCTCGACCCTGCAGGAGCGCACCAAGCACGCCGCCGAGGAGACCAGCAAGTCCGGCACCAGCATGCGCGATGGCTTGTAAGGCTCTGGGCCCACATCGAAGCTGTCAAATGTGAAAAAAACATGGGCTGATCGGGAATTCAGAGTCGATTTGATGGATAGGGATGGCGCGGGCCCCGTGGACGACAAGAAGTGAAGAGATTGAACTCCTTTTTCTTCGGTGATTAGGAACGGCTTTCGTGGGGATGGCATGGCTCTACATTTCGTTCACATTGTACAAATAAGCAAACCAAACGGACGATGAAATTCTCGGATGAGCATGAGCATTTATACGCCCGGTGACTGTCTCCTGCCAAGATACACTGTGATCCACGAGTTCCTTAGAGTTGATATGTAGGAACGTCCACACACTGTGCCTGACAAGTCAAACAACTTGATCGTAAAATCCAGGACCAATATACAGTCCAGGTCGATTTATATCAAACCCAAAGGGAATTTCTTGCAGTCCGTGGTTCAAACCACTGTTGTATGGTGTAAAAAACAAAACATAGAAAACCCATGGATAGTACAAGTCTTCCGGTGAACGCCGTGCCAGCCGCCATGCCAAATGCAACGAACCTCGGGCTCGAGTGATCAAGTCCAGCCAAATCAAGACATTCCCCCCTGCTTCCTATCTCTCCCCGGTCTTCTCTCTTCTTTCCTCTCTTCCCCTTTGATAATTCCTCTCGTCTATTTCAGTATCGCGATCAGCAGCACCAGCACGATGATCAAGATGATGATAGCAATCATCTGCTTGCTCTCGCTCGCCGCCCTCGAGATCCGGCCGACCTGCCGTCGGGCGCGGTCCAGGCGGCCTTGGTGACGGTCGACGGCGGCGTCCACATCGTCCAACATGGCGACATGCTCATCCAGCTCGTCTCCGATCTGCATGCTGAGCTCCCGCTGCCGCGCGATGCTAGCACCCAGCGCGTCCAGCTGCTCGTCCTGCTGGTCCAAGATGCGCTGGTGGTATGCGTGGATCTGCGTGTTGGTCATGCCTGCCGCCTCGTCTCGATACCCCATGCTGTCGTCGCCCGGGTTGTCCCGATACCGCGCGCCGCCGAAGAGCTGCGCTTCTAGGTCTGGGTCCGCCGCGGATGGGCTGGTCGGGTTGTCTGTGAAGCGCACCGTCTTGGAGGTCGCGCGGGCGCCTTTGGGTCGGAGGTTCGATGTTGATGTGGAGGATGTCGCGGCGGGGGCGCTGGGGGCGCTGGCCGTGGGGGATGTAGTCGCATGCTCGAAGTCGGGGCTGAGGGCCGGGTCGTTCGGATGTGTAAGGGTCGATGCGCTTGAGGGAGAGGAGAAGCCGTGGAATTGCGATGTTAGGTCATTGTATTGCTTCTGCAGACCAGGCAGAGCGTCGGATATGGTAAGCGCGCCTCTATGATCGGGTTAGTTCAACAGTGCTGCTGGTAGCTTTTGGGAATGGATGATAGGTTCATAAACGCGACCATCACATACTCTTCATCACCGGCTTCCTCTAGTCTCTTTTGCTCCTTCTCTAATGCTGCCAGTCCATCTCGGAACTGATCCAAGGATCTGGAAATGTGACCATCTTTCGAGTCGGCGTCGAGATTGAGGCTCTGCGCTCGTTGCCGTTCGAGTAGCGATAGCTTGATATGGTCGGCTAGGAGGAATAGTTGATTAGGATTCGACATGGCGACCCTGTCTTCGTGGAACTAGCGTCCGAGTTTCTAGGGTCGGGAAGGATGGCGAGTAAGCCGAAAAGAGAGGTGATTCAAAAAGGGTATTAGGAAATCGCCGTTCTCACAATCGGGTTCGAGGCTAATTGTCTGTTGGAAGTTCGGGTGGTCGTAGCAGAACGTACAAGATGTACCTAATAATAGGTACGTAGTACAATACAGTAATCTGGGCCAGTCCAGGCAGCTGCCATTCAACCAATAATTGTACAGCGCAAGTGCAGGTGCGAACGAGGCTTGAAGCGTGGTACACGCTCTTGCATAATCACATACATGCGTCTGAACATTATTTAGGTACGTACCGACTATCTGTTGTGCGGTTATGCATTTCTGATGTTCTGTTCTCCACTCGTTCATTATTCGTTAAGGTTATCTCCTTCAACTTTCTGTCCCTCGAGATTTATCTCTTACACATCCCGACACCGATCCGTAATACTGTCTACAGCTCTGCATACGTCTCAAATATCTTCATGCGGCTGCCCTGCTTCTACATATACCGGCTTTTACGAGTCCGCCAGTGAACTCATCGGGAATGATCGACGTCGAGTTGAGGGGAGCGAATCAGGATAAAGGGGCTACTTGGGCCTACCCAACTTGTCCCCTCTCGATCCGCCTCCCGACCCGTCTTACTCATCCCTCGCTGAGGCATTTGGCCTTCTAACAGCAATATCGTGCTAAACTCAGCTGATTTATCGCTCTAATCGGCGAGCTCCTCAACTACCGAAGCCATACTGCTTATTCTATTCACAATTGCGACTAGTGAAACTCCGAATCATCGACGCTCATGGGGCCCAGAGGTGGCCCAAGAGGGTCCATCTTTGGTAACCCGCGAACGAGAGTTGGGGTCTCGGATGAGCGATCAGAGTATAATCAAGTTATTTCCTACATAGCTGCAGCTCAACGTCTCTTTAGCATGTATCATGCTCCAGAGCCCACCGCGCTTTTCTGGGTCTCGGCCGCGGAGGCGTCATCCGAATAAGATGCCTAACTTTGTTCCGAGCTGCCCACCGCGCTACGCCGCTTGGAGACATCAACGGCACGACATAGATATTTCACGGCAAGTGAATCGTGTGGGGTTGCCCATTACTAGCTGCGCTCCCATATTATTCCAGGGGTCCTTTTACGACACATGGGAATAATAACGGCCTGCCCCTCACTGAGGTGAGGTCTCCTATCATTTTGGTCCCTGAGCTAGCTTGAAGTATTTTTTTCTCTTTTTGGTTTGTTTATTTTAGACCTCAAGTGAGTCTTTTCTCTTATGGCAATTGTACCTCGGTCAAATCCATGATACTAGGGTAGCGAAATCAAGAAACTTCAGTTTCCTGTTCCTATTGCTCGAAGAACCGTCCCTTAAATACCGACCTGTCGTTGTCGAACACCACGTTGCACGACAGCATGTCTCTTCCCAATGGTGTGTACCGCGCCGATCAGGTCGGCTCTTTTCTACGACCCAAACCACTCCTCGAGGCACGCGAACAGGCCGCTGAAGGTAAGCTAAGTGCCCAGCAGCTAAGGGAGATCGAGGACAAGTATATCGCCGACGTTGTCAAGAAGCAACTGGATGCTGGGCTGCGCTCTATCACAGATGGAGAGTTCAGACGAACATGGTTCCACGTGGATTTCTTGAGGAACCTCAGTGGAATCGAGCTCCGTGGTGCTTTGCAGTCGACCAACATCAGCGTAGGAGGTACCATGCCTCCACGATTGGTGGTCGTTGACAAGATTGGCCACCCGAAGCCTATTCAAGTAGACGACTTCAAGTTCCTCGAGTCTCAAATCGCAGCTGCTGGTGCCAAAGCTACACCCAAGGTCTGCATCCCGTCTCCGACCATGGTCCATTTCCGTAATACCCGCGAGACCATTGACGAGAAAGCCTATCCAACTCTAGAGCCCTTCTTTGAGGATCTCGCGCGGGTATACCAAGAGGAGCTAGATGACCTCTACAAAGCTGGCGCGCGTTTCGTACAGTTTGACGATACCAACTTAGCTTACCTCTGCGATCCTAAGATGCGCTCCGAGGCCGAGCAAAGACATGGTGATGCCAATGTCCTTGCACGCCAATACGCTGCGCTCATCAATGCAGCAATTTCAAAGCGGCCTGCTGACCTGACTATCGGTATTCACCTATGCCGAGGCAACCACCGCTCGCAATGGTTCGCGCAAGGCGGATACGAGCCCGTAGCCGAAGTTCTGTTCAAGGACCTCAACGTGGACGCCTACTTCCTCGAGTACGACGATGCGCGATCGGGCGACTTCTCGCCGCTGCGCCACTTGCCCGAGAACAAGGTCGTCGTCCTCGGCGTCATGACGAGCAAGAAACCCGATCTGGAGGACAAGGCCGAGGTCATCAAGCGCCTCAACGAGGCCGCTTCCTTCTGCCCCAAGGGCCTGAAGCAGCTCTGCCTCAGCCACCAGTGCGGCTTCAGCTCCACCTCTGAGGGTAACGACCTTACCGAGGACGAGCAGTGGGCCAAGGTCAAGCTGCAGGTTGAGATCGCGAAGGAAGTCTGGGGAGAGGACCTGTCCATCTAGGTTTCTCACTAATGCAAAGCAAGGCCTTTAGCATTTGCAGGCGAGGAGTTGTGGCATATCTCTAGGCGAGAAGCGAGTTTCAGGGGTTGCGAGGATCTACGGAACAGGAGTTGAGATATGTTACTATGGTGCTTTCCCCCGTACGCTGGGTTTGTGGGTTAGCTCTTTCAACAGCGGCGCCTTTACAGAAAGCAGAACAAGAAGATGTTGCATCAAGAGCACGAGTGTAATAGTGATAGAGGCATGATGCCTTACTCTATTGAGAAATAGTACCTAAAATATGGTTCAAAAAGGCTGGGTAATGAAATCAAGATTATCGACGTCTGAAGTCTCTGACGTATAGGGCACTTGCCTACCTAGGTAAATACTTACCTCGTGTGTATGGAGTATGTATGAAGGTCAAAATGGAAATGAACTACTCACAGTGAAGACTTGGGGGAATAGAGCCATAAAAGATGGTAAAACTTACAACTTATGAATAAAGAGCGAAGTGAAAGCTAGGGACATGGTGCTGAAGTCAAAATTAGCAGCAAGTCGCAAAGAAAGAAAGAAAGCCAAATGAGTATACCGAACATAAAAGAAGAAAAAAGGAGGAAATAGCAGAGCCGAGAAAAGCAGAATCACGAAGAGTAAAACGACGATGAGTCACCGGGTCTCACAAAGAGGATAGTAGAAGTTAGCTAGAAGTATTCTCTATGTAGCTACCAACTGTCTATGAGGTAGCAGACGGAAACCCGTGAAACACTTGTGTCGCCTTCAATTATCATACAACCGGGCCGAGTTCCCCTATACGCCAAGTCCCCTGTTTTCGTAAGCCTGGTGTACCAGCCCAACCGAAAACCATTATCCCCATCACCTTTTAGACCCGCCTCCCAATACCAAGCAACTTGTCATCTAGCATACTGCATGAATCGTCGGTCGTAGGTTGGTCCATTGCGTGGTGAAGAGCCTGTCCTGGTTGGAAAGATGGTAAGCATCCGATGAGGGAAATCGTGAGCAATTATGAATCTGTCGGGGTTAGGAAAGCAAAGCTGTGAACCAAGTCATCCCTTCTCCCTGTGCGAGTAGGGGCTCTGCGAAGGAAATCTCCATCCCACATCGGCGATCCCTGGCGAATTTAAAAAAGGGAACGCCACCAAGCACAGATCCATCTCGGCGATTTGTAGGCTTTTAAAAAAAGCAAAGTACAAAATCAACCGCAACATTAATAACTTATTGTCATCTGCGTTGCGCAAAGAGCGCAAATCCCACGATAATGACCCACGGGCAAATTCCCCAAAGAAAACCATGTCGAGAAAGCAGTGTCGTCCGCGTCCAGCAAGTCTTCATGTGCAATGTCAACGCATTGCTGAGACCAGTATATTGCAAAGGAGGAAACAATCAGCGAGAAGAGGAAAACTAATGGAGCTATGTTCCGGTGAAAGGGTGCATGTCGAGATTTTGTACAACTCCGGTAAAATTCGTAGCAGCTAGTCTATGCTGGCTGGTCAGGCGATATTCAGATTCCGGGAGGCTGGGTAGCACCACCAGGCTGCCCTCCTTGCTGGTTTCCAGCATATGCCTGGTACCAGAGGGCTAGGTAACGGTCATAGCCGCCATCTATACTTAAAGTTAGTTTCGTCTATCCAGCATAAAAGGAACAATCGATTTGTGAAGCTCGGTTAGACTTACATGCAGCGTACGGATCAGCAACACCGCCTGCGGCCGAAGCAGGGTCGGTAGCTTGACTCTGCTGTTGAGAGGGGTAGCTCGCGGCGGGATTCGTGCTATCCCAGTCACGACGCTGCTGACCGCGACCTTGGCGGCTTTGGCTGGCTCCTCCAGCGTTCTTCTGGCGCTGCGGACATATCAGTAATCTGTTTACCATGATTGAAATGGAGAAGGGTATAAGGACTCACCACTGCCTCAACTTTATCTTCAATGGCATGCTTGGCTCTATTGATGGCGTCACGGCTTCCTACCAAACCAATCTCACGCTCGACTTCGTCGGGGCCTGAAGAGGCGGTGACATTGATCTTGCAGCCGGTAGTGTGCTGCATCTCCTTAATGGTCTCACCGCCCTTGCCAATAATCATGCCGACGGCCTCCGACGGGACGTATATAGAGTCGTTGATCTTATCAGGGCCGCCATGGCCACTGTCGCGGCCATGATCACTTCTCTGCGGCCGGGGAGCCTTATTATCGGGACCATTGCGGCTGTCACTGGCGACAATCTCCAAGATCAGTTCTTTGGCTTGGGTAGTAGCAGCCGTTGGGCCGATGAGGTTAACAGGCCGCAGCCCGTCGACACTCTGATCCTCACCCACAATGTTGATGTGACAGCCTGACCTCTCCTGGAGGTCTCTGATGGTCTCGCCACCACGTCCAATGATTAGACCAACCGTGCGATCGGGAACCATTATCTTCATGTGATCCTCACCCTCCCTCAAGGAGTTGGGGTTGGGAGTCTCACGACGCGTGTGGGGTGGCTTGTCTAGTCCGGCGCGAGCCAGAGCACCCATGCCACTATCATGGATAATTCGCTGGATGGCGGCCTTCGCCTCAGCACGTCTGGATCTCGGACCGGTAATCTTGCATTGTCTATAAGGGCCAGGTTCACCCGTTGGCGACAGGAATTGCACTCTGCACGAAGTTTCTGATTCAACACGTCGCAGGTTTTCACCCTGGCGGCCAATGATTAGGCCAACTAATGACGACTCAACACTGATTATTTCACTATCGTCTGGCGACTGGGAACGATCACGCGGGTCCCGACCGTACTCTCGATCTCGGACATGTACACCACGATCATTGCGTCTCTCATCCCTGTAGGGATTGACGTTGTCACGGAAAGCATCACGTCGCGCGGGCGGTGAACGAGAGCGAGACCTATAGTGTCTCGAGGAACGTGCATCATAACCATCAGTGTTTCTGTCGTACGGGGTCAGACCCTGCTCAGCCGCGTAACTCTTAGCCTGGGCTATAGCATCTCCCAAATTCACGGTGCCAGAAGTGACGGGTCTAATTGTACTCAGGTCCACCGGATAACTTGCGTGGGGAAGAGGCTGGTTGGCCATGGGAGGGATGGTGTTGTAGGTGCTAGGAGTTGGTGTCGGGTTCTGTTGATACGGGGGCATGGGATAGGCTGCCTGAGCCTGCGATGGCGTAGTAGACGAAGTACCGGACTGTGCTATTGCGATAAGTCAAGTTAGCATGGCGAGAAGCAGAACGTGCGACAGCCTGATGAAGCTGTCGCAGGATATCAGAATACTAAGTAGTGCATACCTGCCAGAGCTGCCAAGATGGCCTGGATGTTGGGTTGTGCCTCGGCCATTTTTGATTCACAAGTAGATCAATCGAGACAATGATGTGGGCGACAACAATGCTAGAGAATCTAACTTAGGATTGAGACCTGGGGACGAGGGCACACCACGAATGCGAATGCACATGCAAAGAGCGCACGTTCAATGTTGGTTGAGAAGGGACACGCAAAGTGGTCAATGTTTATTGTCAATTCCGCGATGAGTTTCAAGAAATCCGTCTGCGATGAAGAGAATTCCGAAGTTTACTTGAATTGCATTGAGAATTGCTTCAATTGTCGTACTTCTTGTGGTCAAGTCGCCAAGTTGTCAAGTTGTCGAGTTGTCAGGTCTGCTTTGAAGGGGAAGAATGAAAAAGGAAAAGCAGAGTTGGGGTTGGGTCGAATGGGAGAGTCGAGGTGATGGAATGGGAAAGTTGAGTCGAGTTAAATGGGAGAGTAGGTAGAAGTTTAGATCACACGGCGATGCGTATGGTAGGTACATTGTATACTATCCACGGAAATACCTGAGGTATCTAACCCTGCTAACCTAATGCAAACTCTTTGCCATTTGGCACTAAGCTAGTTTCGGCCATTGGTGAGACGTGCACCGGTGCACCTATTTGTTCTCGGCTATTGTCCCTTGCTTGGTGCGGTGCTATACTTAGACCCATATTAACAGCTGCCAGCAGCTGAGTTGTAGGTACATAAATACTTGTATACGTGATTTTCATGTGCATTGATATTGTACGCATGTGGCCTATGTGGCCTGAGCTTCAATAAAACTTCAAATTCTGGAAATCAGCAGCCACACAGGTACATGTATGTAGATACTGATTAGACAGGCACGAGCAAAATCACATGTACATGTATCCCTAGGTACGCAGGCATTAATTCAGTTGTAGTTTCCTATATGATGGTGCACGTTTATTATCAGCACGGACATAGTGCGACTCTGCCCTAAGGTACGTGCATAACAACAGCCTTATACAGGATCAGTTAGCACAAGCCACCTCTCTTTCTATTATCTTCATCCATTATCCCTGGCTGCTGTCGCTCAGATTCGTCACTTATCAAGAAAAGAACACCCCTCTCCTGAATCTACCATAGGTCGGCCGACTCCTGCTCCCCCTGTAATCCCTCAAATCTCGAGTCTGAGTAGGTACCAAAGCCAAGTTGACGAAGCTTCTCTTCTTGCTCCCATATGACGTCCTGGGCAGCGTCAAGCTGCATCTTCAGTCCCTCGTTGTCTTGTCTCTCCTTAGCGAGCTGATCCTGAAGCCTCTCGCTGCTTCTCGCGAGGACTACCTGGAAGCGGAAGTTGTCTGCTTCCATCTGGACGTCCGAAACCGTTGAAGCTACAACGTAGCGTTGCGATTCGACTTCCTGCTGCTTCAATTCAGCAGCCAGGAGTTTGTCTCGAAGCTGCGAGGCCTCAGATCGAGCTTCGAAGCATTCTAGCTGCTTCGCTAGCAGTTGCCGTTGTAGGTCCTGTATGATCTTCTGCTGTTCGTCACTGTAGGATCCTGAGCCGTTGGCTTCCGGCATAGTCGACGCCTTCATTGTCATGGGGGCTGAGTCTTTAACAGCCTGACGATACGTCAACAATAAGATAATTGATGGAATTCTTGTTGGGACGGGGCGGGGCTCAGAGTGAGCCCCTATACCAAATCAAGACATTGGTCTGACTTACCTGAGTGGCCTCGTGGAGAGGACTCTGCTGCTTTTGTCCGTTGCTGGTGCTGGCTCCTACCGAAACCCAGCCCGAGCCGTCGGGATTTGTGGTCATCAAGGTCATCTTGATGTGCTGATGGGTAGGAACTCGATATGGTGTGTTACGCCTATCAGGGAGGTCTCCTGGAGTGAGAAAGGCAAAGCTCCTAGTTCGAACGAGGGCTACTGCGTGTGAAGTGGACGACGCAGACAGATGGAGGATGTTGTTTGCAGAATGAAACTATGAGACTCGGCGATTCACTGCATGGAGAGTAGCAAGGAATAGAGGACGATGAGTCGTGCACCAGTCTATATCAACAAACCAGACGAGACCTGGGCAACTATCGTTTTTTTTCCTTAGGATTTTACTAGTCTTTGAAATGTACTACCTAAGGTATGGACTTGTGACTTGGGAAACAGTGCGCATTATTCATGAGTTATCAATTCTTTTGGTGGCAGTGAGGAATAGTGACCCCTGATTGACTCGATCCGCAATGAATCTCGAAACCTCAGTCAACATGTATGTATGAACTACACGTGAATTAGCCTCTTCTACCTTATTTTGGGAGGTAGTTACTACATAAATCTTTGACAGCCAAGATTCAATCCGAACTGTTGTGAATTTATATAAATCACTGGTTCATCAGAGAGCTGACGACCGATACGTGACGAAGGCTGCAGGTAAGTCAGACATCGTAGCCCTTCTTACCTTATAAGGTGTACTTACCTACCAATTCACTCGGGTTTACATAAGTTTCCTCACCCGCCTACCAAATCCGTTTCTTCACTGCAATTACACCTAACCATAGCAACTTCTCCATAAAGTCTTGTGCAATGCATCGATACGGCTAGTGGTTTCTGTAAACGTTTAGAGTTGACAGTCTCTCTTTCCTTCCTCGCAACATCGCCACACAAGACAGAGAAACTCAACTGGCCTCTTCCAACATCTCAAGATGGACCAGAATCATTCTGCCAGTGGCCGAGGACGACGTGATCCCCGTGGTCGTGGTCGTAATTGTGGCCGTAGCCATCAAGGCCCTCGAGATACTCGAAGCGATATGAATTCCGCAATGGTAAGTCCTGGTCTCTTCAAGCAGTCGGCTAACTTTATCGCCTCATGATGAGTTTTCTTCTTAACCCAATTCCGCAGCCTGCCAACCCACAGTCTCACCGCAATTATAACACTAGACGGGATCTTGGCCAACGGCTCGACGACGTTGCGAAACAGTTGGAGGAGAAGCAGCTCGAGTTGACCATCCTCAATAAAAGCTACGAGACTCTTCGAAACCAATACAATCAGTCGCTTGCCGAGCTCGATCTTCTGCGGGAAAGACACAAGAAGGAGTTGACATTGATGAAAAAGGGCCAGGAGAACATGAAGCGGGAGTTCAAGGAGAAGGAGGCCATGACGAAGGAACGAATGGCGGACCTGAACACGATCGCCAAGCGACCGCGTAGTTTCAACGACCCGGATATCATGAAGTTTCTCGACGAGAACGCCGAGTTCTTCTACGAGCTTCTCCGTTACCAGGTTGCCAAGACCGAGGCACTGCGCGAGGAGCTGGCCGCTGTCACACAAGAGAATGCAGAGCTCCGTGCTCACCTAGATTCTCTCGGAGATGGCGCTTCGGAATAGAGCTCTTCTTGCTTGTGTTGACGAGCATTCCGCTGCCATAGGCTCTGGGTAATCCATTTACGCCTCTCCAGGAGTGGTTATGGTTAGGAGTGACGGACTGGTTGGGGTTAGACTCTTGGACCTGGATAGGTATTCATGAGGTGCGCATTGGCTTTCAGGTGTGCGATGGAGTTGCGCCATTCCTATGATTTCCAAGGTAATTGGTCGTTCGGTAAACTACCTAGATAGGGTCATAGGGCAAACACGGGCACGGAACCAGAAACATGGGTCTTCCACTCAGCCACTCTCAATTCTCATTGGCGATCTTCTCGCCAATACGGTGACACAATAGGGTCCAAGTGCTCACTACAAACGCGCTCCGTCGATACCTAAATCTTTGGTCGCCGTTGAATTCTCGCGCAAATCAGGATTCCAGTAGTTCCATTCATAATGGATGCCGCAAGTGCCCGAGAAGCCACGAAATCCCGCGAGCGAGGTAATGAGCTTTACAAGAAAGGAAAGCTCGCCGAAGGTAAGCAGATGTCATCAAAGCTGCGTACTATATAGTAGTACTATATTTACAGAACCAATGTAGCGGCGAGAGCATACGAGAAGGCCGCAAGCCTGGATCCTTCCGATCCCTCTCCATTATCAAACCTGTCTGCTGCGAACTTCGAAGCAGGGAAATATTCTGAATGTGTTGGCTTCGCCGCGAAAGCCCTGGGCCTCCTCAAAGATGACGTAGGAACCGCTGCCGTTAGACAGAGACTACTAATTAGACAAGCCAAGTCTTATCTTCATCTATCAAGGCTGGGAGAAGCGGAAAAGCTTTCAGACCAACTCAGCCCTGGTAAAGAAACAGAGGATCTGTGTAGCCTCCTAGAAGGATCGAGAGAGTTCACGGCGTTCTCTCCGCAGGTATCAACCTTGCGTGAAGCGATACTACAATTACCACGCTTGAGACCAAGCATGTGAGTTTTGCCAATGCGTCGGGGGTCACAAGTTGACGTTTCCAAAGTCAGGATGAGCCAGATTACTTCGGACCTGGCCACGATGATGCCGAATCCCTTTATACTCCCGAACTCGAGAAATCAGCTGGCGACGATCCAGTCTTGTCTATTATGCTATGTGGCTGTGGGGACGCTCGCCACTTCTTCCAGACCATCCTTCGATACTCTTCGACGAAAAGAGGCACCCAGAAGTTGTGCGTGACTTTGCTTGATCATAAACCAGCTGTCATATGCCGGGATTTGATCTTCTTCAGCCTGCTGGAAGAAGCAACTATCGATGAACAGACCAGAGAGATAACTTTGCTGAGCTTGAGTTATCTGTACTGCACACAGGTCATTCCTCCTTTCGTATGGGAAAAGTTACAGGAGACTATCAACAACCTGGTACGCAAGCTAGAGAATAAGGAACAACCACTTGCCTCGGCTTGGGTTCTTGTGTCTCAAATGGACGCAATCGTGCAGCAATTGAAGACTTGGCAGACGGGTCCAGCAACCGAATACAAGGCTGCTCAAATACGTCGCATTGTATCGGAGTCTGCATCGGATGAGGATGCTTATCGAGAGTGCAAAGCAGATCGTCGGGCTTTCCGTGATTTTTCTGTCATGTTCCCTCCGAGTGCAGTTCTGTCAAGATTCGAGCCAGAATTGTCTGCCCTTGTCACAGACTATCAGCACGGAGACGGCAGAAGCCGCAAGCGAATCAGTGCCTATCTGAATAAGCATTGGAAAGTAAATCCCACACTCATCGATGTAAAGTGGCAAGCCAGACAACCCCCAGGAGATGAACCAGTCCTGGAGGGCCACCCCCATGGGATTGTCGACAAACTGATAGGGATGTTTTCAAGGCTGAACGCTCCTAATAGAGCATCGACATACTGCATTTTACAGCATGCAGGAACCTTCTTCGAGAAGGTTCGTCTGGCTATCCTCTCGTTGGAAGATAGGTTGATGGTCGAAATGATCATCGGAGATATGACTGAAGTTCTGGATCGACTCCGGTACGACAAGATGGAACGGCCAAAAAGGGGGCTTGATTCAGAAGGCCGAGAATTGCTGGACTGGCCTCAGAAGTACCACATCATCCATATGAGTAATATCCCGTAAGTTGGCACCATCCATGGAGCAATAAGACTTGCCTGAAGTTAACCAAACTATTAGAGATTACGTCGGCGGCTCTTTGATGACTTTCCTTTACGCGGCTCCGATCCTGAAGGAAGGGACGGGGACAGGAATGATGTCGATTGTGCTGCGCAATCCGCGCGCATGGCCAAGCATTGACCATATCAACGCGGAGTATTTGTTAATGTATGACCCCGTCATGATCCAAGATCATTTCTCAGTCAGGCTAGCCAACGGAGAAGTCTTCAAGACTTCATATCCGATACCGATGTCGATGTCGTTCTTGGCAATATTGCAGATCTACCAGCGTTGGGAGAGATACAAACACGACCGCTCTTCTCTAGAGCAGCTGAAGCCGCGGGCAGCCTTTTCGAGGTGGTTGATCGCTCATTTCCTCAAATTATGCTTGCCATTCCCGCGTTCCTTAGTCGAAGATCCTTCAGAAGAAGACGACCCAGGCTTGGTTTACGCCCCCTTCAATATGACGGTATTTCTGCGGCTCCTGGTTCAAATGGCTGAGCTGGGCTACCCTGGCCATTGGCTATCTAATATTATCGCATCTATCGGCGGCGGGGAGATTACTACGACGGCTCGAGCTCCTAGGCAATACGTGCTTGACCCAGCCGCTGTGGATGAGGTATATACACCTCGCACCATCAGTGTCAAGCCCTGGGCAGCAGAGTTTACTACGCTTGTAGCTCAGTGGCAGGCACTGCTCCCTTTTGCCGTCGTGGTGCGAAGTGGAATACTACCTCTACCGGAAATTATAACCGAGTACTCAGTCAAGTTTTCCTGGTATCCCAGTAGAGATCCTCTGAACGTGCCTCACTTCATGCTAGTCTTCTGGAACCATCGCAAGTACGGCGAACCACCAAAGGACCTATACCGGCTCCTCCTCGATGACGAAAGAGGAGATACGACGACTTCAGCACGGAAGATACGGGCAGACGGGATCAGGATCTTGAGCACGTTCAAGTGGTCGTCTGAAGAGGCGATGGTTACATTCTGGCTCAGGAGCGATGTAGTCGACTTGATGGTAAGAGAAGAGTGGTACGTGTATATCTGGAGGGTCGATTCTTGGATGAGATACTCTACTGGGCTCCCTCTAAAGGATCGTCTCTTCCGGAAGAGGACCTGGACGGACTGTGTAGCCTCGGTATAGTACTACATGTATGTACGGAGTCGGTGATTTGGAACAATAGTGTGCGCATTCGAGTTTCATATTCTTCAGTCGGACGGCTCATCTTGGCAGACATTCGTATCTAGCATATTCTGCATGACTGTCGTCAGACGCCGGTAGGAGGCCTTCCGTAAAGAGCCCTGTCAAATTTCCAGGTGGATGAGGTCCATTTAAAGTTGAATCCAGTTCAACTCTAGTACAAGCTTGTCTGAAGCATATTAGCGCTGCCGGTTCCATTGGTTGATAGTCTCCAGCGCTTACTAGGCATGTAATACACTACGGTCCACCGTAGTCAAGCTCTTGCGTTGGTTGTACGAGGTTTGCGCGGTCCAGGTCACAAGCGCCATAGGTAGTCCTCGTAACTTCGGCTATGAGATCTGTTGCCGCGCCGTAATAGGCAACCATGACTCTGTTGCTCTGTCAAGCATTGCCGCGACGCCAGGATAATGTGTGGCTATCGGACGGTTTGGCCGGTCTCGTCGCACTTAGCCGCTCGTGGCTTTTGAGCCAATCAACTTACACCGCTGCCGCTGTTCTGAGATCGCCCCTTTGACCGATGACGGATAGCGACAGAAGGGAGGTTTCAAATGTTCAGAATTTTTTGGGCGCATGATGATTTATATGACAGCGCTCAGCTAACAGCTGTTACAGGAAATCTCTTCGAATTGCCATCTCCTGTTGCCTGGTCGAAATCTTGAAGGTTAGGGATTCTGAGCGGGAAGGAGGGAGGCAGCCGGAGTTTTGCCGTGCAACGAGCCGGGATGAATGATCTAGTACTATGTAGTAACCAATGACAAGCAGTAGCGCAGCACAGTATTTTGGTGGGCCAAGCCACAGCCAGCCCCACTTAGAAGTACGTACCTGATTCTGTGCTGTCATGTGGTCTGGTCCCTCTTTGATTACATCTGTCTCAACTTTCTATTCTTAGACCACTCTTCCATTTCAATTTGCATTTTGCACAATGCAGGCGAACTACACGACATCGTTGTCAGAAAGAGAGAACTTCTCAATATCTACCATTAAATAATGTAGCAGGGCGGTCTTTGAGTCGGCTCCAGTCACTCGCAAGTCCCTAAGACGCAACAGAAGTCATCCGTCTTGAATATTAAGGTTGCGAGCCTCATGACGCACACTGCCGGCAGCGATCCCTTCCGGCATACGGCTGGTGTCCTATATGCGGCCCTGGGGCACGGAATTAGTTACATCGCAGGTAATCTGCAGTAGGATCTAGATTACTCGACATAAGGTAGCAATGCGAATCTCAACCGCAACTACCAAGAGTGTCCATGTCACAGCTCGTTGCATACAGACTGATAATGAACCAAATACCAATCAACGGCCGCCTCATGATGCCCGGAAAGGACGCAGTACATCGTTATCCTCTGGTCTACATAGTAGTATTCCTTGGGTGATTTCTATGGCCAAATCCCACCGCTGTCAAGCAGTACGTACATATTGGGGGACTGACAAGAGACCTACTAGAAATCGAAACCCATTGACGTAAACTCTCTTAACAAGTAACAAATTCGAATGTTAATATCGTCTAGGTCTGATTTTGCGGTCGATTGATATCCCAGTTAAGTATCCCAGCCAAGACGCTCGTCGGTCGAAAGCGCGCGGACAAAGGAAATCGACTGGCTGAGAGTCACCGCCAGCGCTTAGCTAGCTCTGCACACCGCGCGTATCTTTCACGAACGAGCCCAAGGGACAATGAAGCCTCTAATTTCGTACGGAAGACGAAACAAAGACACCTCATAATTCTAATCTGAAACTTGTCACTTCCTGGTCATTTGTGCCTTGACTGGCCATCAGGTGGCGGCTGCTAGCATGGCGTGTGTTGACATTGGCAACAGTCTGCCTCTCCTTTATCACCAACCGTTTCCCCAGTCATTGTACACCTACAACCTTTTTACAATTCACTCGCAGCCAGCCTTTTCTCGTTTTCTTATTACTTTTCGTGTCATTAATGGCGTCACGGACAACAATAGATGACTGAATGAATCACGAGACGGTTTCCTTTCCCTTTCTTCCAATTGTTCTCCTGCCGCATCTCTTTCTACAAATACTTCTTTCACAATACCCTTGACTCCTATTGATTTACATAGACACGCCCATACGACATTACCCAAAACTTCTGTCGGCACGCCTCGTGCGTTTAATCAGAAAGCGAATTGACTTCTCAGCAAATTGATTTTGCTTGCATTTTAATCTTCAGTTTTCGACACTCCAACACTTATACTAGACCCGTCTATACCACCTCGGTAGACGCAACGACCGCTATTTATGCCTATCTTTCGAGAAAAGGAGGGCTTCCCTCAAGTTCCCTCTTCACTCCAACAAGATGCATACCAAACCAAGGACATCCGCAAGATGAAGATCCGCGAACTGATATCCCAGAGTTCGGCCAAGGGCGTTACCCCCTACCTCGGACTCGGTTCAAGACTCTCGCAGATCTGGTTCAACCGATGGACCGTCCTACTCCTCCTAGTCTTGGTCAACTTTATGATGACTATCGGCAGTCTGAATAGCAACCTTGATGATGCGAAGGTGAAGGCCCTCTCGGCATGTACGAAGGTCGAAGACATTGGTAGTGCCATGGCTTCGATGCCTCACTACCTGTCCGTCGGCGTCAACCGCCTCACTGCGTCTGGTATCACCGAAGCTGTTCAAGGCTTGATGACTATTCTCGACATGATCCTTACAGCCGTCGAGCAGCTCATTCTCTTCGTTATCGGCATGATGACAGACACCTACGTCTGCTTAATTACCATGGTAGTCCATGGAGGACTGAACGCGACGTCATTAGCCATCGGCAAGACTACCGACGCCATGAACGACGCCATTGACGGAATCGCCCAAGCAATCAATGGCACTGCTGACGACCTTCAGAAGCCAGTCGACACCATGTACTCCATAGTCAACGGTGCTCTGAACGCAGGCGACGAAGCTACGAGTGCTGTTGGTGGAGCCATCGCAACTGCTACCCAAGCGGCTGGAGGAGCTCTCGCAACCGCTACTCAAGCAGTCGGAGGCGCCATTGAAAGTGGCCTCGGTGACATTGGTAATATCATACGTCGCATCGATATTCCGCCCAAGCCAGAAGTTGCCGGCGATATTAAAGCAGTGGCTGCGAAGCTCTCGAATGTCAACATCAACACGACTGGCTTTGTCTCGGATTTGGACGCCCTCAACAAGAACCTCCCGGACTTCGATGATGTCAAGAATCTCACCGCCACGGCCGTCTCGTTTCCATTCAACCTCATCCGGCAGCAGCTCACGAAAGCCTACGGTAACTGGACATTCAACGACAGCGTTTTCCCTGTCGCTGACAAGGAGGCCTTGTCCTTCTGTTCTGACAACTCGGTTATCAACGATTTCTTCGACGGACTGTACGAGATTGCCCATATGGCAAAGATCATAGCAATTGTGGCATTGACTCTCCTTGCGATCGCCGTCTGCATTCCGATGGCCTACATGGAGATTCGCCGATGGCGCCGTGCTCAGGTCTGTTCTACGGACGCGCACGACGACATGGATCTTGTCTACATGGTCTCACGTCCTACGTCCTCCCGTATTGGATACTGGATTGCCTCTAAGTTCAGCGAGAAGCGAAGACTTCTGGTCCGATGGTGTATCGCATACGCGACGTCTCTCCCAGCACTCTTCGTCCTCTCCCTCGCCTTGGCCGGTTTCTTCTCTTGCTTCTGCCAGTGGCTCCTTCTACGATCGATCCAAAAGGAGGTTCCTGCTCTCGCCAACCAAGTCGGAGACTTTGCTAACCAGGTCGTCGACTCTCTCAGCAACGTTTCGCAGAAGTGGGCAGACGATGCAAATGGGGTTATCACTTCATTCAGCAGCGAGATCAATGATGACATCCTCGGAAAGGTCACTAATGGTACCACCGCCGTCAACAACACCCTCAATACCTTCATGAACGAGATTGACAAGGGCATCACCACTGTCTTTGGCGACACGATGTTCAAGGATCTAGCCCAGAACACCGTCCGCTGCTTGATCGGGCTGAAGGTTGAATCTGTCGAGAAGGGTCTCACATGGATCCATGACCACGCACACGTCAACTTCCCCATGTTCCCCAACGACGTCTTTTCCGTCGGTGCTTCCAAGTCTATTTCCGGCGACTCCAATCTCACAACATTCCTGTCCACGCCTAGCAGCGTCACGACTGACGAGGTTACGGGTGCCGTCGACCATGTCGTGACTTGGCTGCAAAACAACATCGTCCAGGACGCCTTGGTTGCGACCGGTCTGCTGCTCCTGTATGTCATCATCGTCCTCGTCGGCGTGATCCGCACCCTAGTGGGCCACAACGACGTTGCGGGAGACGCTCGTCGGATGCGAATTGAGAACTTCGACCCTTCCCAACCCCCTGTGGGAGGCGCAGTGCCACAAACCAGCACCAGGGCTACAGAAGCACCCATGCCGCAATTTGGCGGCCCCGGCGACGTCAGCGCGCACCCAGATCATTACCGCGGCTCGCCGTTTGCAGATGACGCTTTCGTCCATGGAGCGGTCCAAGGCGGTCCAGTCCACACTGAAGAGGCGCCCCCGTATACGAGGAATAGCAGCTACGTGCAGTACGGCGACGCGAAGCGATAGGGTCGCACGCAGAAGCTGCCGAGCTACACGAGTTCCGGGGAGCCCGAGCGGGTTGCTCTTGAGAATCCGTTCAGGGACCCGAAGTGACGAGTTCTGTGTCTGCATCTACGGTCTCCCTGTTTTCCTACAGGCATATTCGATTGAATATTGTCTTCTTTGTTCTTTTGTCTTTTATTCATCAGCGATTCTTTTTGCGGCATGCGGCATACATACCCACACATACCCTCATATACCAGACGGACATATCACGTTTCTCTCCTGGATTTCGGCATACGCACATCACTCATTCTGCGAGTTATCACTCTCTCCACGATACTCGGGCACGGCGTAAATGAAGTTAATTAGATGCGTATCGTCACATTATCTACATCTGGTCATTGCATTAGGGCGGCGTTGAGGTGGCATTGCCATAGCGTTATTCACTTTCACTATAAGGGGAGAAGAAAAGAAAAAAGAGAGATCAGGTATCTCGGCTTACGCCAACTGCATACATAGCATAGCGGACACTCATAATTTGCCCTGGTCTACACTGGTTGTCCAATTCTATGACGGGCTAAGGGAAGGTAGTCAGACCGCCCTTGTTGACGGTTATTAATGGAAATCGCGGTATGGACATTGAGAGGGGTGAGGGAAGAATGGACTGTATCATATGCCGGACTACCTTAGCTATAGCACACTAAATCAAACATGAGTTCGATTATTATAACGATTGCTTTGCTTCTGGTAATGTTAGATGTGGTCTACAATGCCTCTTCATGCGATATCACAAGAGCATATTTCGTAAATTTACCGACGTCTCAAGCCATACAATCACAACATTGGCCTCCATCCTTAGTAGAAATCCACCCCGACGCGCCCTTCTCTTCGAGCAGTCGTGGTCATTTCCGAGGCACGTCTACGGCCATGGCGTCGGCGAACCAAGTACGCCATTTCCTCATGGCGGTTTGGTGAAGTATCATATCCCTTCCACTGATATGTATTAGCATCCCATAGGGACCCCGAAAGGGTTGATAAATATACTATTAACACCACCACGGCGGGGCTGATGCCGGGTTTAGGTTGTTTCTCGATATGGATGGGTTCGTAATCGCGTCTGGGACAAGGAAGCGACTCACGTGTTGGTATGGTACTCGCAGGAGTCGAGGGCTCTTTCGGGGCAACGGGGATCATCCTCGCGCTTAGGAGGGTGAGGTGTAGGCGAAGGAAGAATGGGGGAATTGACGTTATATTGGGAAAGGTTCAGGCCTAGAACCAGTGGATACGGTTGGGATTACATACAAGGCCGCTCTGTAGGCACCAGCGTCGCCGTAATTCTAACCTCGGCGAGAAGGCGGAGACCCGCATTTAGATTATCCTCCACTATAGCTTCCCTTCTACTCGGGGCAAACGGGACTCGATACGGTCCCCTTCCAGGCAGCGGGCTGTGCCCATCCTCTGCAAAGCTGTTCTCCTATCTCGCTGCCGCGGTGGGGAAGCTCCTCGCGCTCAAGAACATGCCCTTCACGCTACGAATAGCATCCTTGGTCTTCTTCACCTCGTCGTTGGGTTCGGAACTCCTTCCGTAGCTCAGCCCGCCGTGGAAGGACGAGAAGTCGGCTAGAGGGGGAGCGCCCAACTTGTCGACTTCGTCGCGGACCTCGCGTAAGAGGCCGTTCAACTCGGCGGCGTTCTCGGCGCGGTGGATATGCATATCGTTCATTTCGCGCAGAGAGGCCCGGAGAGCGGAGAGGCGGCGGGCTTGGGCATCGATGGGCTTGTCTGCGGGGCTGCCGCTGCGCGCGTCTTCTGCCAGCATCAGCGGGGAGGTCTGCGTGCCTATGTCTCGGTGGAAGAGCTCTGTCGGATCGCTGAATGTGCTCTCGTCATCTCCGTAGACGCTCTCTTCTTGTTTGGACCTCAACAGCTTGCCGTTCTTGTACGGCACTTCGCTGACGGCGTCCTCGAGCTTTTCTACCAGCTGCTCCAGCTTCTCGCTCACGTGTGCGTAGTAGTCGGCTCGCGAATCGTTGAGTGTCTCGACCATAGGGTTGACGACGTATCGTGCCGTGCCGTAGAGGACCGTCCATATGCTACCGGACACGGCGAGGATGTTAGCGAGGCGAGAGGGCGTCATCAGCGGCGGTGGTTTGGGCGAGGTCGTTAGGAATTCAGGGTAGGTTATGATTGGCGCTGCATCGCTGGTCGACGAAGCGGCGGGGGCAATTGTCTCGACGTTCTTATTTGCTTCCGAGGCCCGCCCAAGATCTCCATCCTCGCTCGTGGATCCATTGGCTGTTGGCGGTGGATTCGAAGCTTGTGCGTCTCGCTCGACCTCCTCGAGTAGCTTTTGTATTTGGGTATCGTCAAGGCCCTTGCTACGCAGGAATTCCGTCTTATTTTCTACGCTGGAGTCCCGAACGGTTTCATCTCTCAGGAATAATCGCGCCTGCTCTAGTGTCGTTGCTGTCGCGTCTGCCGCATCATTGTTCTGAGAGGGATTGGCTTCGGGTGCAGTGTCGTTCTCGGACTGTGATTTCGATTTCGGGGAGGATGGTAGGTCGGGACTTTTGGAGTCCGCCATATTTATGAGGAACCAGCCGATCGAAATATGCGGACTGCTCAGGGGTACAAAAGACGAGAAATGGCCGGCCTGATCAATTTAGGACATTGCTTTACGAAGTAGAAACGTCGAGTGCGGATGCGAAGTACGTGTATGCAGACGCGGCGAGCAGTTGCGAGGTAGCTATCTTATCTACACTAGAAAACATTACGTGGGTAGCTTGCCTCGGTCCATCGCCCGAATTCCAACCTCCCGAACACAACCGAGCTTGGCAAGGGAGTACCTGGTGTACGCGTTGATACGGATCAGATACATACATGTAGGTAGTACTACTACTAAATTTAGCTTAGTAACCTAACTTGGGCTAGCTTGAGCAGCGGAACGCGGCGCCCCAGGGCTTTAAAGCTTAAAAATGTTAAGGGCAGGTTCAGCGTTCAGCTTAGCCGTTAGTGGACTTTGACTTTGACCGGGGCTCATCTGTTGTGAACTACTGCACGTGACACAGGCCTCAATCGCGCCCTTCATCTT
Source organism: Hypoxylon sp. FL0543 (assembly GCA_022578575.1). Taxonomy (NCBI): domain Eukaryota; kingdom Fungi; phylum Ascomycota; class Sordariomycetes; order Xylariales; family Hypoxylaceae; genus Hypoxylon; species Hypoxylon sp. FL0543. The sequence goes on from MU393995.1 coordinate 1,157,123, forward strand.
GGTAACTTTTACCGTCAATACCTTCCTCATGATCGAGGAGGCAATACAGGAAGGTTTATTGGCACAAAGATCAATCTCGGCCTTGGCTTAGACTTTTCTTCCACTCACCCTGGATCATCTTCTCAATCCTATTCGCTAATAATACCCAATACTGTTTGTTAAGTTGGCCCGGCGGTTTCTTTGGGTCGTATACATAAATATTCCGAAACGTCGGCTCAACTCTTCTGTATCACAGGTCGAACACATTGACCGGGTATCCACCCACATCACTACCGGTACCAAGAATCAGGAGAATACTCATTCGGCTTCAGTTGCAGCTAGCAGTTCCCGTCCTCACAGGTTGTTCTCCCATATCAACGCCCCGAAATCTTGGTTTGTAATGAACTGAAACCGGAAGACATCCTCGAATTATAGGCAATATCATCCGAGAAGTCTCTAGGCGAGAAGTTCAGCTTCTTTGCGATACCCAATTGAAAGAGTCGTCCAGCATTAGCTTATTACTCCGCCAGCCACAGCTGGGAGGTACCTACGAGGGACTGTCAATACATCATGTAAGTCCCAGCTGCCAATCCTGATACCGGGCCATCCATCTCTCGTCAGCACATGTCAACTTCCCTGTCTCAAGATCCCCATTACCTTTTGAAAGAGGATAAATCAAAAAGGGGAAGTTTTCGTGGGACTGGTAGAATTCATAGCGTCGCTGTCTGCAGCGTGATGGGACGGTGGATAATTTCCAAGTCCGTGTGCGGGATGTGATAAGAGGAAACAATGTTCAAGTGAACAGGACGAGCGAAGATGACGAAAGGGGTAGGAGAGGGGATAAAGATGATGCGATGCGATTCGGTAGCCGATGCGATGCATGCGCAAGTAGGCCAGTGCTTCTTGCTTGAGGCTTAGGCTTGGGCTTGTCTGAAGTAAAAAACCAAAAATCAATCTCTGGTGTTGGGTTGGCTGCATCGAAACCGATCTTGGTGTGTTGCCTCAAATATCTCGATACACAAATCCAACTGGTCGGGGGCTATCCATCCAATCGCGAATCGCAATCACATATCCCCCAACCTTGGAAGTTCCCAAATTACTCGGAAGTCACCAATCCTACAGCCCTACCCGTCATCCAAGCTCTAAGCTCCCAGCTCCCAAACTCCCAAGCTCCGAGCTCCAAGCGGCAACCTGCCTTCTCCTGTTTGCGCACCACAGACAAGCAGCGTGCCGCGGCGTCAGACGCCGCAGCAATCTTATTTCAACTTCGAAAGAGAACTTGCCCCTTGCCGCCTTGCACACCACACCCCAAAAATAAAACCTGTTCTTTCATTTCCGACAGCCATTTCATCATTCATCTCATTCAACCACCCTTTCTCCCTCCCTCTCTCAACTCAGACACATATCCTTCCTGCCTTGCAGGTCTTACATATCCGAGTCAGCTCGAAAATTTTCGAGAGTGGCAGAAGCACCCCAAAAATGGCCTCTCGTCCACGTCGCGCAGCTGCCCAGAGGGCCAATACGGCAATCACTGACATGGTTGACAGCGACAATCATATCAATAGCCGCACAGGCAGAACCATGTCCTCTAGGACTTCTCGCCGATCAGAGGGTAAGAGTGCCGTAGCATCCACCGCGCGCGGCCCTCCTTCCTCCCCGCCTGGTTCTAACCACCCAATCCATCTTACAGTTAAGCTTCCGGCAAGCAAGCTTCGCCAGGCCACCTCTAGCCGCGCCGGTCAATCCAGCCGCCAGCAAGCTTCCGTCGTTGAGGGAAAGCGGAACCGTTCTCAGAAAAAGAGCTACGTAGTTGATAGTAGTGACGACGAAGACGACGATGCCGAGGATGAGGTCCAGGTAGAAGAAGAAGACGAAGACGACGAGGATGACGACGACGCTGAGGGAGAGGACGACGACATGGCTGACATGGGCGAAGAGGACGCCGAGGGCGAGATTGTAGTCGACGACACCATGGACATTGACGCCGAAGGAGATGACGATGATGTCGGTGAAGAAGATGCCGAAGGTGAAGATGACGACATGGATGTAGACACTATTCCTCCTCCGGCGCCCGTAATTAAAGTCTCAAAGGCTCCATCCAAGAGCGCTGCTTCGGGCAAGTCAAAAGCAGCTGCCAAGTCCAGCGGTAAGACTGCGGCTCCTCAAGCTAGGGACAGCGACGAGGACGAGGAGCTCAGTGAATTGGAGAGCGAAGCCGATGAGATCCAGGATACGGTCAAAGTCGGAGGGGGGGACGAGGAAGATGCCGAGGGAGAGGATGAGGAGATAGAAGCAGCCAATCCCGCCGAAGATGACGAAGACGACGTCGGCAGTGATGGCGGTGTTGAAAGCCGTGCTGAGACTCCTGACCTTACAAGAATGACCAAACGACAACGCGCTCGTTTTGAGGAGAATGGAGACGCGCTGATGAAACTCTCTGATGGCGAGTATCCCTGTTATATTGATCTCGAATACCAAGCTGACATGACTATAGAGGTACAAGCGAAGAAGCACTTCACTGCTGAAGAGTTATCTATGCGCCGCGCTGAGATGGCTCGTCGACGACGCAACTTGAGTGAGAAGCGCAACGAGGAAGTTAAGGTAGGCTACCGCCGCGTTCGGAAGAAACCTTTCAGGGCCACAAAGCCACGAAGCTAACTGACTAAATTACAGATGGAAACCATCAACAAACTACTCAAGAAGCAAGCTCCCAAGACGAACCGCAAGTCTCAGCTTGCCGGGGAATCGACGCCTGATGTTGAAGCTAACAAGCCTAATCCCGTCTTTATCAGATGGATCAGCACCAAGGATGGTAGTCGAGTAGCAGTACCTGACGAGATGCTTTCAGGCCCGGCTGGTCAGGTCTTCGTTCAAGGCGGCCTTGGACGCGGAAAGATGGTGGAGGAAGTATCGTAGAACGACGAACATCACAGCGAGGGGCAAGATCGGCATCAAGCTGAACAAGAGGATGAGCTTGAAAAAAAGCCCCAAGACGAACCGCAAAGAGTGCAGAATACCCCTACCTCGTCGCCATTGTCAGACGTTCCGAGCGATATGATAACACCGCCAGATTGGTAAATCTGAGTGTATTATGGCCACTTGTAGCATTTCTCTGGCCTTTAAGGAGTTAGGGGGTTGATTACAATAATCCAAAGCAACGCAAGGAATAATATAGCATAGAGGTCCTCTCATGACATTGTGTCAGTCAATTGTGATTGCTGTAATAGAATGGTACGCCAGTATACGCTGGATGCTAACGGTTGACTTCCACCCGACATCCAATGTGTATTCCTTCCGCCAAGGTCGTGCGTGATCTGTGACTATGAAGCCGGCGTAGCTGTGGGAGAACCGCTCCTTCTTGCCCATAGGGGTCTGTTCCTAAACCTGAATGGTATCTCCGCACCAAGATAACTATCTCAGGTAGATACCTACATACGCTTTCGCCTCACATTCGCCACTAATAGATATACTTTGATGTAGATTCCAAGGGCTCAATTCATCCCATCCCGTCGACTTCGAATAAGTTGTTTGAGTCGTCGGATATGCCTGTGACTGGTTACATACCTAGTTAGCCCACTATTTAAGCCTCTGGTGACTAGGTACCCAAAGCTTAAAGATAAACGGCGTAAACCGTGCCAGCGACGTATATCTCTATACTGATCGCCTAAACTTTTGAGCGTTAACGCATATACTTCTGCTTCCCAGCTGTGGCTGTATCCGAGTGTCGAATCAGTTGGTTGGTGAACATCGTGGGTACTTACGGTAGAAACTCTTGTGACACACTCAAAAACAACTCATATGAATGTACTCTACGAGAGTCACAGAACTAAAGAGGAAGTCCCCCTGGCAGAAGGCATATAACCTGGGTTTGTAGCCAGTATAACGGTCTTAGCAACCCATGTCCTTCTATAAGACCATGGATCTGTCTACCCCTATGAGGTAACTATATACGTACCTGCAATGGCCTCCACAAGTTCCTGTACCTGCTTCAATTCTGTTTCTTAGGTAGCTATCTAATAGAGCTGAACTCCTGCTTAGCCGCTGACTCATTTCTTACTACTGATGGAAGCCACTTAATTCGTCTATCAACAAACAGCATCCATGGATGTACTTCAAATCCCTATGACTGTATGCACAGGCCTACCAGTGCAATTTTATTCACGGAAGTCTCGCCTACGAAAAGTATCTGGGTTCTTTGCAGAGCGCTGAAATTCGACACCTCGTGACGGTCCGGCCAAGTGACTGCCACCTCCTTCTCCCCTGGAACTCACACTTTTTCGTCTCCCTGTCGACTCTTACATCTACCACCTCTCCTAACTGATAACTTTACCAAATTAACTCACTGCATTTCCTTCCAGTCGATTTCTCAAAAAAACCTGGATTGATTTCTGTTCTACCACCTCCAACCCCTCTCTCGTGTCTCTCACACATAACCACGCGCACATACCACACACACATACCACGCACACACACCCCTCCTATCTTCCAGAAACATACATCGCCATTATCTCATTACAGACTCGACATAATGGCCGGAAAGAAGCATCTTTCTCCCGAGGAGGAGCGCCAGAGGCGTGCAGAGCGCAAGAGGGTTCGGACGAGTTATCGGACAGGCGCAACCGACGAAGAGAAGGCTAGAGCTCTTAAAATAGCCATCGATCGACTACCCGGGAAGAAGTACTCCTGGATGAACCAGGTAAGTTCGCCACATCTAGCTACCCTCGACGTCTCTACAAATAGTCTCGTCGCGCTAACCAGCCTCTCAGGAGAAGCTCACTCCTGCCAAGACCATGGGCAAGCGAGTAGCGACAGAATGCGGAGTCTCTAGCGGTCCTATTGCCAAAGAACTTGGCATCGGAGAGTACTCAAGAGAAGCGACTGAGGTCGCCGAGGAGCACGAGAAGCACGAGAAGCAAGCGGCTCAAGCTCTCACTACTGCAGCGGCGGAACGGCTCCTGGAAAACACCCATGTCGGCCCGAAGACAACGGCTTGGGCACCAGCATCGCTACAGCTGCCGACACCAGACCCTTCTCCTCCTGCGCCCGTCGCCACGGAAGAGTTCGATGACCTAGAAGCATTCTTCATGGAACCCGACGACGGCGCCGAGACTACCGAGCAGCCCAAGGTACCCGAAGAGGGCACCAAGGAGAACCCTATCTCGCTCTCCTCGAGAGAGTCGAGCCCCGTCGTCATCTCGCCAAGAGAGGCGACTCCGACCGCTGCTCCGAAAAAGCGGAAGGCTACGGAGGAGGCTCCCAAGGAGCCAAAGAAGAGGCCGGCCAAGAAAGCTCGCGTAGCCGAGCCCAAGAAGGCCGAGCCCAAGAAGGCCGTGCCCAAGAAGGCCGTGCCCAAGAAGGCCGTGCCCAAGAAGGCCGAGCCCAAGAAGGAGGAGCCGGAGGAGGAGTACGACGAGGAAGAGGAGATGAAGGACTTCGAGGCCTTCATGGAGTACGCGGTGGACTTCCTTTCAGAGGCGTCCTGATGGATTTTTTGGCGGGTTTATATGCGAAGGAGTAAGGGAGCGTGCTGTTTACAATACGGCAGTTTGACGTCGGCGACTACGGTCATGATTTGGGGCTAAAATGTTGATTGCGAGGGAGTTTGGTAGCTTTGCGTTTCTAACGTCGCTGTTTTCCATTTCAATGACAAGCGACTTCTTCCTGCGACATGATGAGTGCTGGCTTGCTTCTGACGTGAATCATACTTCCATTTGACAAAGCTCGACAGGTGAATCAGCCAGCCTATGAGGGACTAGATTTCGTCTCTTGGGGGTTTTCGGTGAATCAGTTACCCAACGAGTGCCTATCCTTACTTGTCGGTTGGGCCTGCTGGTCGTAAACATCCGAACTTCTTCATATCAGGGCACCTTACGTACCTAACACTGGGGATATCTGCCATAGGAAGGTATATCTCTCTGACATCCCGTCATCCTTCGAACCTTATCCTAGCGGGGTTGCTCCGCCCACAACCTTACATTGAAAACGTACGTACCTACCTACCTATTCAGATACAAATATTCGCGAATGGCGTCTTACGTAACATGACAGTCCTGGCCATCAATATCCCTTACTTAAAGAACCGCTGATAATGGATCCTTCTAAATTACTGCGCATCACAGCTGCCTACCTAGTTGTAGGGGCAACTTGTAACGACATTGGTGTATTACAACATAGATTCAGTCTTTTATTTTCTAGCCTAGGCTTAATACGCACTGAGTTACGCATCTCATAAACCCCCTTGGCATCTAGCACGTTCTACAATCAAACACGACTTGTAGGAGCTAGAGATACAGTCCCCTTTCCGGGTAATAGGTTAGATAATTTCTCTTCTCAACTTCTTGGCGTTGCCTCATATCGTTTCTTAAACCTTGTATAATTCTTGCATAATATACCAAATACAAGCTATTTCAAGACGCAAAATTACCGATGTGGTGAAGTGGTCTGAAGAATCAGGGGTTTACTCCATCTGCTAACAATGTTCACTTCTGCCTATTCACCGCAGAATAATCAAGGAAACGCGCGAAGGATCGGTCGGACTGACTTGTTAGCTTGAAGCAGAGCAGTTTAGGTCAACGCATATATAGGAGGCAATCAAAATTGCTCTCTTGGGATAATTAGGATGCTGACTTTAGGGTCCAGCAGGTTGAGGCGCTTATCAATACATACATAGCAAACTAGCTTAAGTTGAGTGTTTTTCAAAGAGACCGGGCGATAGATAGTGAGTAACGGTAATGTCCGAGGATAAGATGTAGCTAGATCATATCTTCTGGAATGGTGGCCTCGTATTAGTGACTCCCTCTATAAAGAGAGTAAAGTTGAGCTCGAAATTAATCGGCCAAATTCTCTCTGTCACGAGGCCGACCTAGCAAGGGACTAAAACCAACGTTGTTCCGCAAGGAGCTATGAGCCTAATTATAGGGAAGAATCCTCCGTACTCGTAAGCAGAGCGCTCTGTATTCTGCTGTCTTAGCTCTACCAGGGACAACTCCTGATACTTTCGATAAATTTAAGAACAGCAACGCCTCCTCTTCATCGACAAACCAATTCTGTACCTGAGCGCTCTGTTTGTGTTAGCTTGTGTAAGTTGTCATGCTAATAAGTAAAAGGTAGCAAGCTGGCCTGAGCCTGTCATAATATAAGCACCTGTTGGGTAGAAGTAGTATAAAATAATACGTATCAACTTGCGGGGTCTAGAGCTGTTCAGATTAAAGCTGGTAACATTATATATAGCCACGATTCGTCACATAAGTATATTAAGCTCCCTCAGCTCGTGCTTTCGGAACATTACATCAGTGACTCACTTAATCAGTTCTGTTACTATCCATCCCATCTATGAGAGCAACCCTACATGTGACTTTCCACAATATTGCCAGTCTTCATGTCCCGTAGGCTTCTTTCCTTTAGTTATTACGTGGCAATGATGGAGACCACCAGAATTGCTAACATCCTTAAAAAACGCTTTCTTTCTGACTACCTATATGTAACTAAATATGGCCGATTCCATGCTGGCTTCGATTCCAATGGCATCGACTTTACCTGAAAGAGTTATCTTAGCAGTATATATACCTCTAATATTACTTAGCACTACGATATCAGGACGGACCCTGAAATCAGGTTATTCATTTCCTGTTGGGTGTATAACACATCTTCTAATCTGCATTATGTTGGAAAGCTCTAATACAGATCTTGAAGTAAAATTCTGTTTCATGATTAATAGCTCCCGAGCCACCGTCAAAATAGTAGCAGCGCCTTTATATCGTGAGTAAGCTGAAGGCAAACTTTTTGAAGCCTGTCATATCTCCACCGGCGTTTATCGACGAGGGTCCCTTCAGCCTCATTACCGTTCGACCTGTTAAGTACATCTCTACGGGATACGTCTTACACAACAGAATCCGAGTGCCTGCCAAAACATGTTTCGCGGTCCTTTAACCTGATGGTTTCCTACTCACTCGTTTCCCTGATGTCCATACTTCTAACAATGTGAATAAGACATCTTTAACCTACGTACCTGGACTTCCCTTTAACCATATAAACCTCTCAGCAATCCCGCGGTGGCTAACCTTGCTTCGCATTATTGCCGTCAATCCGCGAATGGAGGAAACCACTGCCTCCTCCCCTTCTCTATCTCTACACGCTTCATTTTCGAGTCTACTCGACCTGAAATCTTAAGAATTGGAACCTTCTTCTTCATCTATCCCTTCGTATCAACTCTTCTTACTATCTTCACTACTATCTTGCCTGCTATCTCTCTATGAACGTTGAACGGAAACATCACAATATCAAGCTCATAAAGATCGCGGCTAATTCCCACAGCAGCCCCTGATAGACAAGCAGCACCAAGACACTTCAATGGCTAACCGCAATCAGTCGAGCTTGCAGGCAGCCTCGACGCGTCCTTCTTCCGGATGCGAGTGCCCAAAGACGGATACTACGGCATACTCGCCCCCTCCAACATTATAGTCGCCACCGTGTTCAATTCCCTCCGGGTTACTTACTCCAGAACGACCAGTCATGGTGGAAACTGTCTCGGCGGCACCCGGAACGGCTCCTTCCCCGCCGCTGACTCCCGCCCCGGAGCCCGCCACACAGATTCTTCCTGCTCCAGCGGTGATTTACACGGAGGATTTTGCCGTAGAAGCTCCTACCTCGACTGCTTCCATGCCAGACTTTCTTGCCCCGGCAGTTCCGGCTGAAGAAGTTCTGATTGAGGCGTTTCCTTCGGCAGAATCAACTGCGCAGCTCGTCTCTGCCCTGCTCGTCTACGGCAATGAGGCTGGTCTAACTGCCACGATCCTGGTGCCAACTGCCCCAGGGAACCTGGAATCGCCAACCAAGTTCACGAGATCAGCCGCGTTCCGTGAGATCTCAGAAGATGTCTTCATGGGGTACACCGACGGCGGCAATGACGACTACGTACGTGTCAGTGTTGTCGACAAAGTCAAGCAGCTCGAGTAGAAGGAGCGCCACAGCCTGACGTGCGGTGGTCTCCTCACCGACGACTCAATCCGAGACTTGTTTCCGGCTGTCGCCGACAACTCCGTCGAAGCATATGGCAAGACTACGTCTCTGACTTCACCAACTGTACACGAGCCTGCTGCTTCTGCTTCGGGAATATCCCTGGCACACATGTTTCCTTGGAAAGGGGTCGCTAACGGATGTTGAGGGAGGATTCAGGGGATCTTGGTGATTTAAGGAGATAGGGCGAAGGGATAAGGAAGGAGATGATACACACCCTAGATATCGATGACTTTCATAGCTTTTTACATATCCTCCAATTGGTAATATTAACGACAGAAGACACCAACTCATTTTCCTGTTCGACTCCTTTCAAGTTGTGATTACGAGCTGAGGAGTTGCTGATAGTCTAGGAGTTCAGGGGTCCGTTCATGGTTCCGTTCAGGGGCGATGACTAAGCAAGCCTACCTATATTCCCTTGGTCAAAATTGATGGTAGAGGATACACTTATCACCAGTCCAGTAGACAAACTGAAGAGGGCAGCGATGGTAATAACTTCAATTAATAAATAGGTAAGACTATAGTGTAGTTGTTGGGTACTTGGCCTTGTGTGATCTATCGGGGTTGGTTCGACTAAGATACCAATTGCGAGAGATGTGAAGTCTGACTTGGGGATATCTTCGACTAAGTCTGGTCTGAGGCAAGCCATTTAGGCCGAAATTGATCAGAGATCCTAATTGCGAGAAACTACAACTGTGGACCTCAGATCCATGAATCCAATTCATCTCGAGTGTGCCCCGATTGATCGTGTCGGTGAGGAGATGATCCGGGGGGCAGTCCGGGGTAATAAAGCGCACTGACCACATCTAACCCGCCATTCGAGGTACGGCGATACCTATGTACCTAAGATACACAAACCTTGGAAGCCTGTTGCCCTTTTCGCTTGATTAAGCGAGTCAATCCCCGTAGAAGAGCGACGAATCATGTGCCGTGGCTGGCGATCGACAAGTGGGCGGTCTCCTTATTTTTAGGTTATGGTGGAAGAGACCGCCAAACCGCTAAAGAAAATTGTCGGACGCTTTACTGCGTACAGCACAACCTGACCATCTCATCATGATTTCCCCAGTCACCACCTCGGGCTATCGAGGCAAAATGCAACCTAACCACTGTAGTGGAGTACAGTACCTCGGCGGTCTTCCTGCATCGTTGCAGTATTTGCCTGTTGCAATTCCATTTGTTCTCCCCTCTCTCGATGACGCATTGCCATGACTTTCGCTATCGTCTCGACGCCGTCTTGGTTGTAGCAGCTGGTAGATGCTATAGTTGTTATAGTTGTTATACTTTCGGCAAATCTGCCTCGACGAAGTCTCCAACGCAGATTTTCCCCCGGTCCACGGCACCGCATATACCCAAACGGATTCCAGACCCGCAGCTAGCCTCCGGTAGTGCGTCGACTACCAATGCATTTTAATACTACGTTCAACAGGCAGATGAGTGAAAACCTTACTACGCTGCTCATCCCAGAATACTAGGTACACACACCTACTACACCTATTACTACCTACCGGCATACAACGAGAGGATTCTACATATTGCCTAGCCCCGGTACTTTGCGTGACGGACTGGATAGATTCGGTGAAACCCTAGTCTTCGTTCGTACACGCCTACATAGCACCTTGAGGCCCGCATACGAATTTAGCAAGATTAGGTCACACGACACGGTCGACACCACGATTCTCGGCTGACCCGTCTCCGCGAACCAGATCGCTTAGATCTGCATCTCTCTTTTAATGCGCGTTACACCTGGTCGTCCGATGCGTAAGCAATTGAATTGAGACAGCCTCTCGGAGCTACACATATCAAGCCTCTCATCGGTTGGAATCGACGAGGCTTTTTCTTTCTTCCACCGTCGCCTTCCTTCAGGATGACTGTCTCAGACTCGAATTCGTCAGCTCCGGCGAATCCTCCAACAATCGGCGCTCAGAATCTGACTGGACCTGACTGTCAGCAGCCGGGAGCTGAAAACATTAATGCCGTTGTGTCCAGTCCTGGTACTCCGGACAACCAATACATGTGTAAGTCAGTTTGACTTTTGTGCGTCCTATTCCGATACTTATTTTTAAATCTTATTCATGCGTTGTTACCGGAGAGTCATGTACATTTTTCAAGTCCCTTACCTGGAAACCCTGGAAACCCTGGAAAACCTTAGATACCAACATAATGTAGCCGGAGGGTGGCGATGATAAAAAAGGACTTCGGCCTATTCACATTTCAATGGCTTATCTTTCGTGTCAAGTGACTTTGGTCGCATCCGTCCGTTTATCTATTCTATTTGCCATCGTACCTCTCGATTAGTTCATATTTCACCGTTGAACCATCAGAAGTCTGTGTACTACGCCACCGCAGTGCCGGGGGGGACCTTAATATATTTACTGATGCGCGGACGTTAGCGAATGTGCCAACCTTACATGGCACCACCAGTCACGTTGATTCCCCGCACCCCACACAAGCAGAGGCCCAGGCCTGCCAGGTCGATCAAGCTATATCACAAGCTATAGCTCCAGCCGAGGCCGGCTTTGCCAGAAGACTCTCCGTCTCTTCATCCAAGATGCTGTTCTCGGACTTGTACAAGTCGACAAAGGCGCCTCTCTCGAGGTTACGACGTCACTCACAAATCGCAGCCGCGCCTGCAGTTCCAGACTATGACCCTGATCTCGTGAGCCGAGATAAGAGTAAACAGAAAGATGCCATTAAACGAGTTCTCGCAGACAAGGTGCGGACTGATTGGAACTTCAAATGGCCGTCTGCGCCTACAGAAACATCTCCAGAAGGAAATGGGGCTGCAGCCACAGCTACAACCCAACAAGACGACGACCTTGCTGTAGAGGAAACAGATTCAGAAGACGATGCTGCTTCGACGTACAGCACAGTTTCGGAAGATCTTGCTCATTTTCGCCCTCGGTCTGAGTGGCTCTCAGACATGCCCGATGATGATGATGATGATTTCCAGGTATCACCTTCAGCTTATCGCTTTGACTCTCCAGATGCGGTTGGCGACTCGGTGAAGGCAGCGGCCCTCGCTAAGAGCGCAAAGCGGAGGAGGCAAGTACGTGAAGAGATGGAATGGAATGAAGGGCTGGCTTGCTTCAATGCCCGACGAGACGCCTGGACTGGCGCGAAAGCCGCTCGCGTCCGTCCAAAGCCAGCCCCGCCGACACCTATGTCTCCTACATCTGGGAAGCGTCTTTCCTGGTGGCATCTTTCCAGTTCACCGCCGACTTCATCGCCCACGGAATCGATAGGTGCAACTACACCTCTCAGTCCCGCTGCGACACGCACTTCTGGTGACACAACCGTTGTGGGCTCATCAGACGCGGAATACAAAGAGTCCAAGATGAAAGAAGACAGCTCCACTTACCCTGTGGAGACCCTTATCCCTATACCCGAACCCATTCTACCTGCCGCAAGTCCTATGCGTGCGTCCATCACTCCAGCCACGTATCCTACCATTTATGACAAGATTATCCTGCAGTCCGCGACACCATCGTGTCCCGTCAACTTGGGCGACATAGTTCGCGCTTGCGTCACCGGCTGGAAACGAGACGGTGAATGGCCTCCTCGGGCCGCCGAACCTCCACCCGTCGTGGCAGTCCGCAGGAGGAAGAAGGAAAGCAGCCAGGATAGTAAGACTACCGCAAGCAAGAGGATGAGCTTCAGCTTTCTGGGTCGAAGACAAAGCGTCGGCGGTGACCCCAGTAACATGGCTGAAGGCACATCGCATCCAGAGAGACAAGATGCCAGCCAAACATCAGGAAAGGCTTTTAGGAAGAGCATGCAACGTTTCCTAGGACTCGGACACGAGAGGACGGCGAGCAATACCAGCAACCAGGGGACTGTGGCCGGATAGTGGATCTGGAAACGTATGGTAGGCATTAATATCGAACTGAGGACTTGAAGGCGCAAGGCGCAAGGCGCAGAAGGCGAGGAGAAGGGAAATGGGAACAACCACGATAAACCTACCTCCTATGACGATATGGAGGACGCGGGTTCCCGGCATTTCAGGCATATACCCAGCATCGCTTTTGGCGTTTTTCTACACGTTGCTTTGGACGCCCGTCGTTATGGCGTATGCACATAGTGATCAGAGTCTAGAATGAAACTGACAATTACCTTTGTTGTTTATTACTGAATATCCTACTGATAACGTCTTTCATTCCATCGCGTCTCGTGAAATTCGACAGTGAAGCTAGCCTGCTCTCGGAGAACACATATGGAGAGGATTATTCCTTGGCGTCAGGATAGATCTTACTCTACGATGAGACTCCTAGCACATCCGGGAGGAAGGAGTTAGGAGGTGAATGAGAGACAGACGTCCACGTGTACTATCGCAAGTACGAAGACTCGCAATCACACCAGCCAAGCACAGAAGACCCAGAGTATAGTATCACGCAAGACCACAATTAGGTAAACATCATTTCCATAAGTCCAAGACCTAGAAAGTCTCTGGAATAATTAAACTAGACTGAAAACGTTCATCTCTCATGTCATTACCGCCGTAACCATGTCCGTACCATGTAGCACTAAGTACGATGCAAAGCATCCATCCATGCTTCCAAGCCCTTTTAATCCTACACCTTACTTTATGAAAAAAGAATGAAAAAAACGCGCCTCCCCTTTAAACGCCGATGAAGGACTTTTTGTAATGCGCCCTGGCCCCCTTTCTGCCCTCCCGCTCCAATCCGCGATGGCGATGGCGATGACGGAAGAAACCCTGTCTGCGCCTGCTCGGCTTCATTAGTCCCGCCAAAGCGTGTCCGTGTGCCGCCAAATCCGCAAAAAAAAAGGTATCAAGTAACACAGTGTCGAACGGAATGAATTTGAAACCCCTCCAGTTTATCGAGTTCGGACATATTCGGGGCAGACACAAGAAAAGAGGAGATAGGATCAGCCGAAGCTGTCCTCGCAGCCCTACTGCCACTCCTCTTCCTCTTCGTCTGGCTTGGCTGCTTCCGCAGCTGCTTCCTCCTCGACGACGCCGCTCTTCACCAGCGCATCCCACACTTTGCCTGTTTTCAGCTTGGCCATGCCGGCGACGGATGCGTCGACCGGCAGGCCGTCCAGCATCTTAAGCCGTCGGCATCGGTCGAGCACGACCAGCTCGTAGAACCGCCGGCGCATGCGCGTGCCCATATCTGAGCGGCTGGCGAAGCGGTCGTCGCGGTCGACGTTCGCATCTGGCAGCGAGAAGGGGTCGAAGCCCTTACTCGCCTCCTCGTTATCAGTGGGTACGAGCGATTGTATAGGCGCGTAGAAGCCGAGCGTCGCCGGGTTATCCCTCAAGTCCAGCCGTGCCAGATGGGGGAAGCCCGCCAGCACATCCGCAACCTGTCCCGCGTCCGCCAGTCTGTTCCCCGCCACGAGGAGCTTCTTCAGCCGGGGGATGTATCGGAGCGGTGTGATGTCTTCAATAGCGTTCATGTTCAGGTTCAAGACCCGGATGTTCGGCATGAGCTGCCCCAGGTCCGGGGACAAGCTTTGCAGGCCGCAGTTGGCCAGCTCGAGATACTGCAGATTGAGGAAGTCGACGGACGGGTTGAATGTGGTGAGCAAGTTGCCGGACAGGAAGAGCTTCCGGACCTCGTAAGCCGCGTCGAGGAAGGATTGGTCTAGAAGCGCGTCGCCTCGCTGTTCACGCAGCGAGAGGCTGTCAAGACGGCGACATCGAGAAAAGCCGGATATGGTCGTCAGTTGGTTGCGGTCTGCATGAAGGAGGCGCAATGAAGGGAAAGGCGAGAGGTCAAGAGATGTGAGGTCGTTGTTCGAGAGGGTAATGTATTTTAGGCTGGGGGCTGAGACATTCATGCTCGGGCCAAAGTGTGATAGGCGGTTGCGCTGCAGGTTGAGAGTGCCGAGGCACGTGAGCTGCTCGATGCCGTGGATCGAGCTGATTTGGTTGTCCATCAAGTCGAGCTCAGTCAACCGCTGCAGCTTGGTGCCATCGAAGTTGACTTCGTCCAGAAGGTTACCCCTGACGCGGAGAACCTGCAAGCTGTCGTGCATCTTGATACCATCCAGGCTGGTTATCTGATTATTATCAGCGCGAAGATTTCGCAAGTGAACCAGATCTTTGAAAGCATGCAAGCTGCTGATCTGGTTGTTGGATACGTCCACATATTGCAGGTTCATCAAGTGGCCCCATGCAGTCAACTCGGACAGACGATTATGTGTGATGCGCAGATTCCGAACGCTTCCAGGTACACCGTCTAGATGCTCGATGCAGTTGCTCGATGCATTGAGAGTAACAACACTCGTGCAGAACTCATCTAGCATGTGCAATGTTGTCAGATGCTTGCCATTGATATCCAGCTCCTGCATAGAATCCCAGTCGGGTTCGAAGGGCTGGACTTCGGTGATCTTCTCAACGAGGTTCTGGATGGCCTTTGACATAATCTTCTTGGAGCCATCTCCCGTTTTAAGATAGTGGTCCCCGACAACATAGCTGACCTCCAATCCGCACGACTGATCTGCCTGGTTCATTGTAAAGTCCGACAGAGGGCTCAGCGACAAACAGCCAACATACTGCCCAATGATTGGCGTTGCAGAAGTTGGCGAGGCTCTCGCAGGGGCTGGTGTCGTGACCACAACACTCAAGCTGGTGTTCCTGTTGTCGTCATTGTCCGGGTACACGAGGCTCGAATCTTCACGAATACTGATTTGACGCTCCTCAGCTGCGGCGGCCTGCTCCCCGGTCGCGTCTTCGTCCTGTTCGTCAATTCGAGACACCGGCCTTGGGACAAAGTCCTTCCCTTTGACTGATAAGTTTCTTCCCGAACGACTTCGAGATCTCGACTTTGTGGCAGATCTATTGGCAGATCTTGGGGATTTAGAGCGTCGTCCGCGTTTGAGCGAATCGGTGGGGGCCACGTGTTCCACTTGTTCCTTTTCTTGACCGCCATTATCGTCATCCGAATGATGCGCAACGTCTTGTATAACAGATGCGATCGGGGAGGAGAACGAAATAGTTAGGTTTTTCCGTCGCGAAGCGGGACTCGAATTTTGCATCCGGTCTTCGTGTATCGTTATCTCATGCTCAATCTCCTTGTCATCTTCGACTGCGGTTTCTACCTCAGTCTTTGGGAACGACAACTTCCCGTCGCTCGCCATGCTTCTAGCACCGAGGGACTCGTGCGCCGTAGTAGATGATTTCGCAGAAGTATTTGATACTGCATCTTCTTGCAGGGACTGCCCATCGCCGTCCACGCTCTGAGTCGCAGCTAACCCAAGGTTCTGTTTCTCTTTGTTTATGTCGACTGAAAGATCCGGGATGCTAGCGAATGGATCCTCACTATCCTCAGATGGGAGGATATCTTTGCCATCCGAAGCAGGCTGTGGTTGTTTGACTTTGTACCACACTTTCTTCTCCTTATCGAAGACCATGTTTCCAACCTGATCTCCAATGAGAGGCGTGACCACGTCTGGCACAATGAGTCTCCTCGAATCTGATCCTCGAGATGATGTGCTGGGTATTGAACGTTTAGAAGCTCGCGATCCGTTCGAGGGGTAGTCGACTGGGTTCTCGCCAGGCTCAGCTGAGTCCGGGTTGCGCGAGATCCTAACGTTAGAAAGATCGCTGATCACATCCTGGTCCTCACCACCAAAGTAGTCCCACGTCTTGTCGGAAAGGAAACTTTGTCGGATAGACTCGCTGAGGCTGTTAGCCTCGTTGATAGCCTCTCTAATCCGTCCCATCGAATGCATCGAGTTTGTGATGATTTCACCGAGGTCACTACCCTCCTCATACTTCTTAAGACGGTTCAGTAACTCCGGATCTTCCTGGCGCGTCGGCACCCTGGAAATAGGAGGTCCTTCCCGACTCGGGGGTCGTGAGAATGGCTCATTTGTAGACTCCTGGAATGAAGTCTCTTCTGCGCCTGGCAAGATCGAGCTGCGCTGCTCAGCAGTCTCAGCCACAGATTCCTCTACACTGCTCAGATCATTCTTAGGACGAGCCCTATTACGGATCATGGCCATGATTTCCTCTGCAGCATCAAAGAAGTCTTGGGTCTTCATTGATGTTCTTCCAGATTCACCAACAGCGAAATCCTGGACCGATATTCCTGAAGTGCCGTGTTGATCATCTGTGATGATCCTAAGGCTTCCGAGTGGTTGTCGTTGACCAGGAGTTGGCGATCGTGGTCGGAGAATTTCGCGTGTTGCAAGAACACTGGGACTAGCAGGTTGTTGCAATTCGGACTCTCCACTCTCTTGTCGTTTTCTACCAATTACGGATTGCATGGTTCGATGCGAAGACTGGACACTCTCGATCACCGGAGGTTGGTGCTCCAAGCCGTACGCTACGTCCGATCGATGTAGTGTTCTTCTCCTTTTCGGAGTGGGATCTTTGGACGGCGAAGTTCGTGGTCTCTTCCCCTCAGAGCCATCCCTCTTCGGCGTTGCCTGAGCGCCCTTAGGTCCAATTGGGTGTGAAGAGGTATGAGGCCTTGGACCATTGGAGGCCCTAGACACAGCTAAGCTACGCCGAGGAGAGAAAGCACTGCTAGGTAGCTTATTTCGCCGTCGCTGTATGACGAGGGATCTCCCGTCTGAAGACAGATGCTGATGGATTTGGAACCTAACAAAGTGACTTGGCGGCAACGAATCCTCCACAGGCGAAATATTCTCCTTATTCGTAAATTGCGACCGATCAATTGAACTCTGAGTGATGTCTTCGCTGAATTCGAAGCCATCTAGTTCTCCAGCCCCAAAAGTGCTAATGGTGTCGAGATTTTCAGGATAGCCAGAGCTAACTTGCTGCGCTTTCTTGGGACTCGACTCGGTCACAAACCCTCTGCTCACTTCAGATTTGGACGGGGATTCTTGCGTTGGCAAAGCGATAGTATCATCGGCTGCCATTGAGCGTGAGGGGCTCGCGGTCATCTGGTCTTCAAACTGACTTATGCGTCGAAGCAAGGTTTGGTTGGTGAATGTGTCATATGGGCCAAATAGCTTCAGAGGGCTTCCGCTCTGACCAGAAGGAGGTTGGGCCTGCTTTTCGGGGCTCGGATGCGGCGCACGGGGCATAACAGGGCTGAGCGTGGATCCCGGGCCGTCAGCCCTGTCGGCTGACGCAACACGATCTATCCTAACAGTCGGAAACTGTTTTGGAGTGCTGGCTTGGAGCGACGATTCTGGAAGCATGTCCGATGTGTCAAGGCCCAGTGGTGGGCTGAGAGGTCGTTGGCGAAAAGATCCATCTCCTGAGCGTCCACCTCGTTGGAAGTTTATAAACGCTCCATTTTTGACAAATTCATCAGTAGTATTTATTTTCAGACTCTCAGGAGCAGTAGAGGCCGTTTCCGGTTCCAAGTCATTGTTGGGATCCCATTCCAAGAACATTTGGTTTCTCCTCAGGTTTTCTAGGCGTTTTCGAAGTTGCTCTGCTGGAAGTTCGATGGGAGCGAAACTCACTTTCCCGTCAGAGTTGTGGCGGGATAGCAGAATTGGACTCAAATCCTCATTTCTAATGACGCTCTGTCCACTGATCTTGCGCGATGCATCAAGACCATCGTTAGGATTGGGAAGCATGCTGGATTGTTCGCTGGGTTCGTTTGTGCCTTCGTCTTGGCCACCATCGTGACCATCAGACGTCAACTGCTCAACTCTACTTGATTCCTGATCGTCCTGTTCTGTTCTTCGAAAAGCCATCTTCTTAGGAGGTGGAGGAGAGCGCTGAAGCAGAGACTCGTTGGCAGTCTGTTCGAAGCTTTCGTCATTAGTCTGATGCTGCATGGGTCTCGAGTAGGGTGGGGGGCTCGATGGTAGTGTCGATTCATTCACGCCATCCCCATCGTTGCCCATTGTCTCGTTTCCTGTGGATTCTTGAGCTATCGGCGGTCGGAAAATGTTTTCTAGGCCTGTTCCCGCTGAGCTAAATAGATCCTTGGACTCTCCATAGTTAAGCTCTCCGTAAACCAGCCGTCTCTTCCATTCAGGAACATTCTCACTGCCTTTGGAGGGGGAAACGCTCTGTGATTTGTTGTGTTGAAGAGTATTGTGGACAACAGACGCGGTAGTAGACGCGGAGGATGACCGCCTAAGATAGCATCCCCGGGAAGAGGTCTTGGTCTCCTGTGAAGGCTTGGAGCGTTGCGATCCCCGAACATGGATACCATTCACACTTCGTTCGCTCAAGATGTTGACAGCACTGCTGTTGTGCGCTGACTGTTGCGACTTCCTTGCTGCCGCGTTTCCGCCACCATTATATCTCGGTATGCGACTCTGGGACTCGCGCAGACTCTTGCGACTCGTATTTACTCGGGAGCTTGAGAGATTGGGTAATTGGTCCTGCGAAGTCTCGGATCTGGGTTGGGATACCCAATCTTCAGAAAGCGAGTCAAGCCAGGCATGGGCCATGGCGGGCAGATGCGTTGCGGTCTATAATGCGAGAAGTAGCAGTCAACCACTAATGAGAGTCCATGAAACCAGATTCTTGATGTTTCGGTATCTTCAAACTGATTGATAATTACAGCTCCGTCGAGTGTGGTGCTGTAGCCGTAAGAGTCGCGATTCAATATAGTGCAGCATGTATGTCGTGTTGTGTTGACAATCTTGCGTGGGGCAATTGGGCGCGTCTACGAAGTACCCGCAAGGCGGCCGCAATGAGAGAGGCGTAATAGGCGATGGAATATAGGATGTCGTTATGGTGGTCGAAAATAGTAAGTGGCTTTCTTTGGAACAATACTTGGTGAGCTTCTATAAGGGCAAGGGAGGCTGGTATCGTGGAAGGGTAAGTATTGAGCTACGTAATGTGTGGTGTCGTGCAGGCGGTGTACCGATATACCGTTACTTCGTTCTCCGATCTGCAACCTGCGATTTATTGGTCAAAGCTTCCGGGACGCGCGAAGCCTCAGCTATCAGCCGGTTTCTGTAGCAACGGCGACCCAATCCAGCTACTTAGCCACACAAGCCACATCCAGCAGTGCCCTAAAGTTGCATGCAGCCACACCCAGCCACATAACGCCCGCATCTACGTATTCTCATTTCAATTAACGCGCTTGGTCGCGTCCTTTCGCGGTAACTTATGTAGCCCGTGTCCCGCTAGGATGGTTTATCAAGTGGAGCATTCAACCGGCACCCAGCAACAACCGGGACGCAACATTGAACTGACATAAGACAGACAAACCTTGAATTGAATGGTCAAAGCCATTTGCGCGACGATTTCCTCCGCAGTCAATCCTAAAAAGCCCCGCTACGGTCTAGGCCACAATCATTCTGCTTGCAATTTGGAGAATGACTGTAGACTGACCAGGCGCATTACTTGATGTCGAAATCATGGACGACGAAAGTATTGATGTCGACGATTGGAGGCGAGTTTGTTTAGGAGATGAGCCCATCTACTGTGCTGCCCCCCCTCCGTCGAATCCAGACGACATTATCTATCTTGGATCAGACGAAGAGCTCGATGACGCCGCAAAAGTCTCAAGGAGACTGAGATACGAAGAACAGGGAGTCCGATACCTGCAAGGGAAACCCATGCGAATTCTCTCCGCCTCTTTGCGTGGTCCTTTCGACAAAGCTTCGGGATGGAAGAACCCTTGGTTACCGAAACAATCTACGGTCGAGAAATCCTTCCTCAAATCCACACGGCCAAAAGCAAAGCCTCTCCCAGCAATCAAGGAACGCTTTCGCAAACATCTCGAACAGGGTGAAGCTACACCTAATACTGGCAGCTCAATGCGCTATCAATTACCTAGCCCTGAAAGTAGTCGCGATCTACAACTCTTCAGCGACCCCCTAGAAACAGACAAACGTAGTCAAATACAAGATTGGGCAGAGAAGGTCTCAGTGGGCACCGTGCTCGAGAAAGACAGCTTCTGGGCTCCTGGCCATGCACCGTATGAAGATACCGATGAGCCCAGCAGGAAGCGCCCAGCCGGGAAAGAATGGCTGAAAACGAAATTTTCCAAGCGAAAGAGGCTCGATAGTACACAAGTTACTACAGTTTCTTCTCCCACAAGAATGCCACCAACGACGATACCGACACGAGGTACCTCGCTACCAGCTCACGTCGATCAAGCTGGAACGTCCGTCGTTCCCAAGAAGATGGCCAACCAAAGCTTCCAATTAAGTACTCCATCTTCCACTCACCAGAGTGCCTCTGAGATTCCATACAAAGAACCCGTCGAAGCTTCCACCCACTGTGAGATAATACTCCCACAAGACGAGGCGTCCAACTCTAAGCTAGCACCTGAGGAGCCAACTTCGTCACTCACGAGTATAACCGTTGAAGACATCTACGATCAACCTTTTCCACCAGATGACCAAGACTCTGAAAATATTTCAACGGCTGGGACAAGTAGTCATTCAAGTCCAGCTTCTGAAGGTGCAACAAGTGAACAAGCTCAAAGGAGTGATGGAGCAGAGGAAGAAACTGGTTTAGAGAGTTATTTAGACCAGAGCTTTCACTATCGAGCTCGATGCCCAAAGCAAATGAGTCCCGTTACAGGTCTAGATATCCCGACTACGGAGGCCTGCCCCGAGGAGCCTCAAACTGGAACTTCTGAATGTCCAATTCAGGAAGAAGTCGTAAAGGTTGAAATCACTGAAACAGAGCAGCAGCGAATTCACATAGGATCGGTAGCTCCAAACGAAGAACCACAACATGGTCCAAGTTCTGTGCAAGAACAAGAGATTCAGAACAAGGAACAGCTATCAGTATCGTTACTTCTAGAAAAGACGCCCAGCAATGGAGGAACTAAGGGGGGCGACAACCGACTAGTCGAATGCAAGACAACTAACGACCAAACAATAATTATAGAGACTGGATTGTCTCAGGGCGGAAAAGCCTCTACCGAGCAAGCTACTCTGATGCAGATTGACTCAGTCTATAATTTGATGTCGCCGGAAGGTGCCCTTACTTCTCACATACAGACTAAGGTAAAAGAGAACGCAGATCTAGGCATGACCCACGATGATTCGTATAAATTCCAGGCATTGCTTCAAGGAGACATGGGTTATCAAATGGGCGTGCCCTCAGGAGATCTTCGATCGATCCAGACACGCCAAGGAAAGGCCGAACCATCAGTGGATGAGGAGTCTACCCTAGTCGGCGTCCCGACAGACTCCCCCGGAAGTATGCCCCCAGAGACCAGTGGATCCCTTGGAGCTCATGACAACCCAGACAAAATCTCGGTACCTGCCGAGTTACACAACATGGCACAGAATCCGGAAGATAACACGGCGCAAGAATATGAGTCAGACAGATCAGACGGTGAGACCCATCCAGTCATAGCGCCATTATCACATTCAGAATGGGGCGTCACTGGAGTTATGGACGACTACGCAGAGAAGCCAAAGGTTTCTTCTGATGTCGAGAGAAGTAACCTAGTCATGAAAGTTGAAGAGGTCCCTGAGCATGGTGTCCCAATCGGTGCCAATCTATTAGATCCACATGAAACTGTTACACGACAGAGCCCGTGGGTCCCTAATCTACCTCCTGGGGCACTTCTAACGATCGAGCACATCAAGTCAGAGCCGCCTGATGAGCCCTCTAATTCGCCTTGTCCCTCTCATTTAGCGCCATTAGGCTCTCATTCTAGTGGCCATGAGGCCCTTAGGATCAGGGCATCACAACAGAGCCCGTGGAGTAAAGGGCTCTTAGGACCGATAAGCATAGATCAACAAGTCCAGTGTCTCGACATACCTACGAAGATCATGTCGGTGGACGTACAGTCCGTTGCGACTATTTCTGAAAGAAACCAAAGTCCGTGGGTTGGGACGAATACGAGCTTCTTGCCTTATCCACATAACCCACCTGTTTCACCGATACCAGCAGCTCACGACAAGTTGTTACTTCCGTCTCTCCAACTGTCTATGGTATCTACTAGGACAGACAACCAGCCGTTAGAACACTCAATCAGGGACCCAACTACACCCCCTCGAATGCCTACACCCCAAGTGCGAACCCCTGACCTCGAAAAGTCAATCAAGCCGTTCGCTATGTTCAATTCCCCATCTCCCGAGCGACGGACTCGACAATCTATTAGGCAGTGTTCCTCTGCTAGTGGCCTGCGGGGCGTTCTGTCCAGTGCTCCACGTTCGAACCCGTGGAGCAGTCGAAGATCAAGTCGACGAGTGTCGTTTGCCTCGTTACCAAACGAGGCTGACGACGTTGATACTCTACCAGCGCTCAACACTATAAGGCCTGCGTCACCCCCACCCCAAGCAGCGGTTGATACCGAAGATGAGGATGTGGGCGTTACATTCCAGAACCACTTTAACATAATGAAGCGACGCGCTAGTGGTGAGAATATCCGGCCCCGACTTCAATCACGACTGCTCCCAAGCTTCTCGCAGCAGAGGCCTATGAGTCCAGCAATCAGCGCGATGGCTGAAATATTTCAGGAAGCAGATGCGCATATAGCACGTGCGCATGAAGATCCAGTCGGAGATATCAACGACGGTGGTAGTGATCAGGGGGTGGCTGATAGAGAGCAATCACCATGGCGGAAGGAGAGTCAAGGAGTAGATGATGTGGCAGAGGTGATGAATAACTTGGATGAGTTCCTCGATGCCTGGAACGTAGACGCCGAGCTTCAGAAGGCAAACCAGGAGCCAGGTGGAGGAAGTCGGGGGTGGGACTGGTTCGCTTAAGGATATAGCTGCATTATACGGAGTTCGCGCACGGCGGTGGCTGGGAATACGTCCAAGTCATGTTGATACCCAATTATTCTCGTGGCGTTTAGCATTATTAGGAGTTCTGTCGGTCTGCTTTCATGGGGCGCTTTACGGACTACCTAGGTAGACTCTATCGACTCTAGACTATGGTAGAGAGCAATTCAATTATTCGCTTATCACGAAGATGTGGCTATGATAACGCACCTCCGTCATTCGTCTCTTTCCTTTTCTCTTCTGTTTCTTTTTCGACCACATCAGTTGTTGAGATTCTCGAAAATGGAGTTAAGGTCTAAACACATAGCGTTCTTCAGATATCTGGAGCATAATCACCCATACGCTAAGCAAGAGAAGAATATTTAATGCTCATCGTTCATCTACTTGGTTTCTAGCATCTCTGGTATTTTCATGAAAATTTGCCTTTTTCTAAAGCCATGGTTCGAGTAGGTTGCTGATTTCGAGGCCTGGAACTTTAATACGTAGTTCGCGGTCTTCGTTGACTGTCCAGCTAACCAATATATTCGTCATAGCTTCGATGCCACCAAGGCTATATCCAACCCATCGACCGACTTAAAGAAGGTCTTAGAAGGGGATCTGGCAGAAGCCTCATCAATAGACTTTGCCATGCTCTGGGTATGTGCATTTATGGTGTGGTATTGTGGAGAGTGTCCTTAGGGATTAGAAGTTATTCGCTCCACAGTTACGTGTACTGTACTTGAAATATACAGCTAGAATAAACATGTATACACCCAGAGGTGCTACAACATGGATGATACCGACAGCGACAATGTCTTGACCTGAGGTAGCTTCAGATCGGGAAGGTAAGAACAATTTAGGTCTTTCGATGACACAGCCTCCCATTTATCCTATCTATTTTCCTTTTGCTCTACCTACTCTAATTACCGTATAAACCGAGCGCGAGTGCCTGCCTAATTTTACAGACATGTGCTAGGTACCTAAGTATCATTCCTGTCGTCGGGTGGGACCTCTCGCTATAGTCTATAGTTCAACTACTTCTATTTCTTCTTTCCCATAATGGTAGAAAACAGGATCAGGCTTGAGTACCTGCCTAAAGTAACTTATCTAATGCGTTGTTAGGTAAGGAGGTTACTCTAGTAAGATGGACCCATGACAAATGTGCTTAGGCCAGCGTGGGGGGATCACCATGTATCAGTCGTACGTCTGCTTTTACTTCTGGCAAGATCGTACGCCATCATCTAACTCAATACCTTAGGTAGGTAGGTAGCTCACCAGAGGTAACCAAATACGGAGCCTTCAGTGCTGTGGGGAAGGACTTGCCAGGTGGTACTCTACATAGGTACAATCATGCCTACATGGTAGAGAACGTCAGTGATGCCCCAAAGTCCCATCTCGGTACTTAGTACAGTCTTATAAGTGCCTTACACTCCTTTCCGTGTTCAAACCGCTCACGGTTAAGCTCCTCCCTGGCTCCGGGCGCCCTTACCTCCGAGCAGGACTGCCAGGGCGCTTTTGACCACACCACCGTAATTTGCCCTTTCACTACCCTAGATTGTACAATCCCATACATGTATTGAGCGTGTATGTGCATTGGTACTTGCTCCTCCAACGTGCATTTCTGTTTCTTTCATAGGTACACAGGTCCAAGGTCTAGGCTCGACTTTGTATCATTGTATGAATGTCTCTCCTTTTAGCAGACCACAGTGTAGGTACCATTGTTTTACCATTGTTTTTTGTCGCTAATTAGGGTCTTATCGATTATATTCTATAGGTAAATGTACGGTGCAGATGTAGGTATCTTCGTAGAGGTACATATGTACCTACAACGTTCTTACGAAGAACCAAGGGACCAGTAATCGTCGTGCAAATCCCTCTTTGTGGGCCGAGCTTCTCTCCCAAGCGCCTTCTCACATCACTGGCACCAGTGGACATAAGATTAGGCGACTGGTTTATTCTTTAGCAGGTCCTTCCTCTAGTACAGTCCTTCTCCTATTCTCACCACCACTTTCCATTTATCTTTTGTGAATCGTACGTTTCCAAGGTTTCTTTCCATCCAATCCTGGCAGATCGCCGGCTCACAGCTTCCTCCCCTTTTTTTACACAAGGCTAAACAAGATTTATACCTTACATGTATGCAACATGTCAGCCCCTTAAACCAAATACCATTGCCAGGTCTACCGAAACCCAGGAAAGAGGTATCGCACAGCAACTGAAAGGCCGCTGTAGCTAGCTGTTCATGGTCGCCGTCCCTTGAATACTCTGTTAACTGTGAAGCGACCTCCTTCTCCCTCTTGCTTGATCCTATTCACAGCATCACATTTTCACCTGTTGCAGAACACAAATGCAAGGCGGCCCAACCCTCTTTAATAACTATAGGCATCTTCTATCATTAATTCTTGTGAGTATCTACCAGTTTCAGTCCATTTCACCTTTTCGCCTTAGGACTATACCCCTTCTGATGGAGCTCGTTGAGCCAAATACCTTGTCTTCACCTTTTCTCCTATTTTCTGCTACCCTCGTTTACCAAACCCTCTGTTTCGCCCTTCCTTTACACTGCTGTTGCCCTTGGTACCTTTTCTTACGACCGTTGGATCGTGTGTGCTTGCTGATGTCTAATATTATTGCATGATAAGAAACTCGAAAAGCCGTACCCCAGCACCATAACTCCCCTGCGAGAAGTGTACCAGATAGGCACCCATGAGAGACTGCATCTTACCACTAAAAAAAGAAAAAGGGGAGAAAAAAGGCCTACGAGACACATAATTTGCTTAATAAAGCTGCCAGGATAACCCACGGCACCGTGCCTTTTCCTAGACATACCTCGATCGTCCCATGAATGGTAACAATTTCTTGACTCGGCAGTCAGATATTCTCTCAAAAGAGAGACCCTACTGATATAAAGGGGAAACCAGACTACGAGGTAAATTTGGTAAGTAACGTTGTCTTCTGTGCCACTTTGACTAATACACATTCAACAGATTCAGATTAACGTCCTACGCCTCCCCTGGACCTTACGCTCCGGTATTTATGGAGTTTCTATGCTACTAGAAACGACACACATACTTAACGATTAACGGCTAGCCAATATGCCCCATATCCTCCACTATCATTTCAGTAAGCTCCCTTCCAGTAGGTTTCAATCACACTCCTTCGGCTACCCATCCGAGCAACACTGGAGGGACCATACCTACCTACCCTCGTTCCCGAGAGGGATATTTGGCGTGCTATGAGCTCCTTCGCCGAACTTGACTGATTCAAGTAAGTCCTATTTCTTCGGGATTGCGCCCAGTGATGATATCAAAACTAACGGTGACTATCCAGGACCTGTCATGAGGCCAACCTAGCAGGAGGCCAAAAGCAACGTTGTTCCGCAAGGAACTATAACCTAACTATGGGGAGAAGCCCTCCGTACATATAGACAGAGCGCTCTTTATTCCACTATCTCAGCTCCTCCAGGGACATCCTCCAGGGACAACTCCTGACAGAACCCTACTTCGATTATCACAAGGCCAACCTTGCAAGGGGCTGGATACAACATCACTCCACGAAGGACTATAAACCTATCTACCCAGAGGGATCACTACACATATGGGCAGAACATCCTTTGTCCTGGCTGTCTCAGATCCCAGGACACGCCAAAGACAACACCTGGCATCGATTATACACCTAAAATAGAGGGCCTAACAGAATATTACGGTTCTCCGTTAGCATAGCCTTAAACGGACAAAACTCGGTAACCTGATTCTCCAGCATCAGATGTCTCTTCACCGTATTCGCCTCCTTCGTATTCTAGACACCACTATAACCAAGCCAGAAGAAGTCGGTCAGCACCGTATTCGAGTTCAGAGTAGAGCTCCCACCCTATTCTCAATCCGACATCCATCTCCACATAAATCAATGGCTGAAGCACAGTGGAAGACCAAAGCCAGACTGACTGAAGTGCTACCCAACGGCCTCTAGTCCAAACTTGAACTCCCCAAAGAGGACACCACGTAGTTCGTGGTCACATTGCGTCGGCGTAACTCCTTCGGGCGGCCTGTGTCTTCGGGCTGACACCAGCCGAACGTCTCTACCCGATACAATTCGCCTTTGATAATGTTATCGTCATGAAGATATACAACGGCAGTATCCTCGACTCAATCCCCCCCTTGCGTCTCGTGGATGATCGGGGATTGAGTAGCACGGCCAACATGACATGTGCTGAGCCCGGGCGAAGCACACTTACATTCCTACAAGGAGGTGATCGACTCATCCCGTGTGTTTCTCACATGGATATGTTCCTCAGAAGAACAGACCCAAACTCCTGAACAAGTAACCGTTGGGTGAGCTTCCAACAGCTCATACGGGACATCAAGGAAGCGCTCTTTGAAGAGCTAGAAATCTACCTGTTCAACGATGCCTAGAAGAGGATGTTCTTATCCTATGTTTACCTAGGGAGATAGTGGAGTACCTAACTCACAAGCCTATAAAAAAAAGTTTGGTGGCGTCAGCCGAGAGGGAGGAAGACTCCGTAGGCCTTCCATTCGCCATGGGAGTCTTCCTTCCTCTCGGTTGGCATCTTCACCCAATGGCTGCCGGTCCAATGTAACGATATTAGGGAGCATCGACACCAGTGCACCTGGCCGGGATGCGAGAAAACTAATCCTTTGCGCTACGTGGTCTATCATTGCTGCTTCAGCATAACCATGAAAATACGATGGCCAATGAAAGGCACAGGCACAGGCGCAAACAAGGCGGCTTTTCACCAGGCGTGGAGCAATTATACCTACGACTGTGGGCATGGATGGCATGGTGAGTCATATTCGTCTTTCTAACCTACCTATGTTACAGTGTCTAGATGTGAAAAGGGGTCAAAACTAATGATGACAGAGACACACAGAAACAGAGTCATTGATTAATCGGTTTCCGCACATAGTCACCAAATTCAGCAACCGCAAACGTATGAATCGAGCTTCTGGCTACATGTGAGCATGAATAGCTGGAGTATGTCGGTGGCCATCACAATGCTGGATGTTCCACAGTACGCCGTCGCTTTGTTTCCTTACTCGGACGGCGTGGCCTGGCGTCTCACCTTCATCGTTCCTCTCATTATTACCATGGCTACCGGCGTAGCAATGCTACTCCAGTGTCCCGACACGCCCACTGGCAAGTGGTCCGAGCGACACCTCCACGCGAACCGGAGCTTAGCATCCGACGTTGACAACGCTGCCTTCGACAACTTCGGCTCTATGTCTACGACATTTATATTGATGAAATTTGCCAGCGCCACAAATGCTGCAAGTGAGAGTGAAGAACCTCTCATTACGCCTATTAAGTTTCTATACTCATGGTGTCATATAAAGAAGCTATTCCGGAGTACCAGAAACTAGCTCTCGAATCCACTACTATTGTCTCTGAAATTAGATCTATACACGAGGACAAATACATAGCCTGGACGGACCAGTCCTATCAGTCCTTCGCCTAGACCCCTTGGCCCTCAGTTTCCCAGCTGGCCTTACCAACCCTTCTGCCGGCCCTCTTGATATTTTGATTGGTCCTGTTAATCCTGCTGCTGGTCCTAATGTCGCGATTTCCCTGGATACTCTTAAGATACTCAGGCGCCCCCTAAGTCGGCAAGTGTCATTATGACCACTACTAAGGAGCTGAACATCCAGTGGGCGGTCATGGACGTATCATCAATTCGCATACAGCGGCCGATCTTTGCTGATACGATCATCCCCTTCTCGGCACTCGCGCTGCTTCTGGTCAACATCGACCCTGAAAACTGTGCTCCATCTTACACTGGCGTGAATTCACCAACGATCAGTCCAGGACGCATCCGTGGCCGCTAGTCTTGCCGCACCCACAACCAACAATATCGAAGGCATTAAGGCCTGTGTAGGCTCGAGACTAGGAGTTAAGTTGTACTAACGCTCCAGTCTCCTTGCGGATAGAGAGTCAGCCGCAAGGGCTCCGTAGCCGTTGCCATTACAAGCCATCTCAGTTTAGGTGAACCTACATCGTTTTCGACGACCTGCGGCCCGACCCGGGCTCACTGCTTGGAGGAGAACAACCACGCAGCTGTTCTGCTGACCTGCAAAAGGCTTAACTATATTTTCTGTCTGGTTCAGTCCAAGAGCGTGCTCTTCAACAATGCTAACCATATGCGACTCATGCAGAAACTGTGAGCCTTTCTTGGCAGAGGGTGTCAGGACTTATCCCTACGGGATCTGAGACAGCAAGACGAAGAGTGCTTCACTCCTCCCCTCAGCTACCCCTACCCAAAGCAGCAAAATCAACAAGGTCGTCAAGCTAACCAACAACCAATGAGGCAGAACAACAGACAATACCCCATGAATTATCCCCAGATGAATCGTGGCCAAATGTACCCCCAGCCGAATGCTCCCCAATTCCAGCCGAATATTCCCCAGCCGCATTTTCCCCAGAATCCCCAGAGACAACCCTACAATCAACCATACAATCAACAGCAGCAGAATTTCCAGAAGCAGATGCCACCAATGCCTCCAGCTGCTCAAGCAGGTTCGTAGTTCCTTGCGGAACAACGTTGCATTTCCCTTCCTGCTTGGTTGGCCCCGTGACAGAGGGGGCGGTCCTTACAACGGCATAAGAGGAACAAACGAGGGAAGACCGCCCGAAGATCCCGTTGACAGATCGTAAGGGGATTACAGTAACACGATCAGTCTAAAAGAGGGCAGACTGACACCAACGAATCACTGCCGAGTCCGAGTCTACTTTCAATTTCTATATCACGTGCCTACACGCCATATTCAGAGTCAATCTCTATATGAGGCAATCAGACTCGAGTCCTTTCCACAACTCATCTTGCTGAAACTATTCATGGGTCTGCCATCTGCTAAAGGGTCTTTGCGGTTGGTTGCGGATCAAGAAAGGCCTGCTGGTGAGGCTTTTCTGCGGAAACTTGAGCTGTCAAAGATAGCCGCTTGCCACAATGAATTTCTGTCCGTCGCCTGGAAGCCTTGAGCCTCCGGAGCCTAGCTGGGAGAAGGCGCCAGAATTATAGACAAGGAAGCTGCAGGGGAGGTTTCTCCATGGAGCAATCTCTGAGCATTCTGCCGGCTAAACTTTCGACTTCATAGCGCGCTGCTGACAGACGAGCTGTACTTGAAGGTTGGGAGTTGAAGAACATCGGATTGTTTGACTTAGAGAAGAACAAGATTGAGGGCATGACTGAGCGCGAGACCTTTGGATCTGTGACGGTGCGGAGAAACGTCTATGTCTTCATTGATGTTGTCAAGGATGCAGCATCAAACGATGTCCGACGTGACATCATCCAGAGGGAGTTGCACACCCTCTACCGTGGTGACGCGGACACTTGGTCCGCTATTCAGGCACTCGAGGAGAAGAAACGATTGAAGGAGAACCTTGATTACCACCTAAATTAAAAAAAAAAAAAAAAAAAAAAAAAGGAGCCCTAGGCCAGGCAAAAAGCCTGACGAGCCCCGTGTTCCATGTTCAACATCAGCTTACATCTCGTACCAGCCGGATGGCTAGCAGATAAACGGCAAGAAGCGCCGAGCTCAGCAATACCTTATAAACCTTTCCCGCAACTTCCCCCTCATCCTTCTTTGCGATACTTCTTGCTCATTCCACGGGGCCGCCGAAGAGTCTGTCCCATGAGATCCTGCCCCTCTACCTACATCGAATTTCCCCCTCCGACAATTCCCTCTTTTCGCAACGTTCACTGATGGAGCTCGGCCAGTGACCTCGTCAGCATCGGAACTGCCGCCGCAATGGTGCCAGTTAGGAACTCTAAACCCACGACCGGCGCCGCGCCTCAGAAGCCGGCAGTACTCGGTCCAGTGGCCAAGGCAAAGCGAGTTCTCCCCAAGAGGTCCGGGATACGAGTCTTCTAACTTGAGACGAGATCGTAACAACGGATCCTTCTCAACGATAGGCGGGGCGGGCGCGACAGCATATTGCCAGTGGGAGGGAGAACAGTCCTGCCTAATTAACATTGGGACCGACCTCCCTGCAATGCAGATTCTCTCCGGAAACCAATTCTTGGATTGGACGAGTCTCAAACGCCTTCGCATATTAGCTCCCTGTCGTGCCTTACAGCTAATCGAGGACACCTTCGATATTGCAGAAGTAAAGGTTGGAGAGCAAGGTGTAGACGAGAGAGCGGGACGTGGGCGAGAAAACGATGTTGCGGCCCGACTCTCTCGTACCAATATAACAGAGGCATAAACTGCCCAGCTTACAGATCATCGATGTTGACGAAAGCGACAAGTCGTCAAACACAATTACGAGGACAACTATCGTCTAAACATCATAAGTCTGGTATAAGGATGATTGTTACAGACCCTGGCACCCAACATAGCCATAATCTGAAGGTTACAGTAGATCAATACGCACTAAGCCATCTATTCAATACGGAGAGACGCTTACTACTTTTACTACTTGAATGTGTATTTACTGATGAAAGTATTTGTCGAGAATGTCCGCAATCTGTACACCATGCTTGTGTCACGGAGTTATCTGCCTAGTTAGGTACCTGGGTAATCTAGTAGCGCCGGCGAGCTGCTGGCCTAGATTCGCTGTTCGGTGCGAGAAGGGCAGTTGGCTTGCGTAGTGCAGTAACTCCAACCCACTGGCTCAGCCTGTCGGGCCGGGCGTAGGGTAAGGTTGGCCGGAGTTTGCGGCTAAATAGTAGGTCAGGACATCATTCCGAAATGGGTAACAACCCATTGACTTTCTTGGTGCCGCCATTAGGTAGTGTTGTGCCTGAACATGAATACATCTGGATATATAAAGATGAGCTCATCTACACGTGGCAGGCGGCTAGCGCTAGGCTCGGATCTAGAATCGTCGGAGAGACATATGTTGCGCGCGTCTTAATAGTATCGGCGATGGCAGAGTAGTATACGATGAGCCCTATGGAAGATTGATGGTTTAATCAGAGCGACAACGCTCCGTCGAACGCAGCTCTAGCGAGCTGGCAACGGAGCAAATCCTCCACTAATCAAGAGTAGATTGATGGCGATCCCGTACTACGGGATTAGTTGATTAGCTCGTAAGGAAATATGCTACAGTACAAGGGCGGTGAGACAGAGAAATTGGAAAAGAGCGGAAGCGGGATGATAACGCAACGACATGGGATAGCACACTTCTCCATGTCTAGATCTTGGGATCAGCCGCCAAAGTCGGAATTGGGAAACTGGGATATCAGCTGGGGAGTGCTGAAACAGGCAGGCAAGTGGGCGGCAGTCCAAGCAGCCTCGATATGATTTGACGCTGCTACATTGTCCCCCTTCGTCGCTCACGTTCCAGACCTTTCGGAATGCAGCTCTTCTCTGATGCGGGGAGGTTGTGCAAGCTGATCTGCGCCATAACATCCGAATTTAGGCTTGGCTAGATTTATTTGTACGCCTCGAAAACGCATCTCCTCGCGTGTCTTTACCTGGTTAAAAAGGGGGCCATGTCGAAAGGGGTCATCTGCAAAACCTCCCATAACGGGATGATAGAAAGAATAACGGGAGGAACATCCAAGAACTCGACGTTGAATGAACAGCCGTTCGAGCGAAAGAGCTAGACCTGGTGGATAGTTGGTAGTACAACATAAAGCGAAGCATAATGACGTCGGAATGGTGTGATAAGAGGAGCTGCGAAGGGCGCCAAGGGTCAAAAACCTCTGCTATACTAAAAACGTCCCCCGTTTAGCGTGGGATGCGACATGTTGAAAATAGATCTCCTGTGTTCGTCAACCATTGACCGGGCAAGATCAGGAGATTTGTAGGCTGACTTGTCAATCAAAATGTTGGAATCGAATCGTTTCGTTATTGCCGGCCTCGACACCAAGACAAAAAGGAACATAAGCAGGCGGCCCGGTCGACTACATACACCCACCCGTTCGATCCTGTAGCGTACCTGGTAGCTAAGGCGCCTTATGCGGGAAGCTGTGTGATCTTATGTCATTCTTAGCGTGGCCTATCGCAACGGTGCCACCCTGTCAGCCTGTCCGGCTTCTTTGATTTGTGAGCCCGTTCAAGGGAGCCCGCGGGATAATTCGATGTCGTACGGTCACCTCCTGCGTAGAACCGTGTGGTTGGGCGAGTGACGATCTCTTGAACCCCTAACGCTAGGCATACAATGCACGTGAAGGCCAGCGTGGGTTATCCCTATAGCATAGTGCCAGGGGCTAGATCCAGAAAGGGATTGCATGCACGTTGGAAGTATCTCGAGACCAGGCGAATGGACACTCTACGGACTAACGATAAGCCTCTTGGGGGCTCCCGGAGGACGACTAATCCAGTCGAGCTAAGAGCTTCCTTCATACGTGATGTTGATATTGTGTAAGGTACCAGAGACGTCTGATATGTCGGTAGCATGAATGAATATGCCGAAGGGGCATGTTTGATTAATTGGCAATGGACGCGAGTACCGCGCTAGGATTAACCCTTGAGGGACTCGAAACCAGCGACGAGCAATCTCAGCCTCACGACGTTTGAAGTTCAGGAGTCGAATGCATACTACCTTGGCCGGCTAATGGACTACTGGTTGACCGGTCCAGAATCTCTCGGACGATTAAAAAGACGACAACAGTCATGCTCAAAATCGACTTTCGAAGTCGCACGAAGCACAGTCGGATGATCTTTGTCAATCGTGGATGAGGGGAAAAGGTCCAGAACAGTATTGCGACACACCCTTGAAAAAAGAAATGAGAGATTTGGAAGCAGCCAGCCAGCATGCTTCACTTGAGATTGATAGGTACATTAGGTACGTAGAAAATTGGCCCCCGTTAGCGGCTGGCAGGTCATGTGTATTTCCAGAGAAGGGGGTGAGTTCACCTAATGGTCTGTGCGCTCGCTTCCCTACCAGCCTACTAACGTCAAGTGGGACTAGTGTTGTATTTACGTACATAACTATGACGTGTGTCTGAAGCGCCACCTCGGGTCTTGCGTTATGTATATATGTAGAGTTTCGTGACACGCTTCGGGCCATTTCACGTACCTAATTTAGGTATACAGATGCGCTCCGGGCTGTATGTATGTATCGGCCTACGTGGTATGTACGTATAGGTATGTATGCATCTATAATATGTATGGTATATTAAACGAAAACAACCTTACAAACATTAAATGCTGCGTATCTTAAGTTGTGGATGACATATTTGGTCTTACGTGAGAAAAGAAAAAAAAAAAAGAAATAAAGTTAAGGGTATCTATCTACTATGTAAGCAAGCACGATGAAGTAGTTTTAGGGGCGTCTGCTTATGCCGATTATGTCATTTGCCTCCTGCCGTGCGAATAACAACATGGGAAAAGTTTCACCGAGATGCCAATTTCAAGGGTCCTTTGTCTTTGATCCTTTCACCCCAACTTTTTGCTATTTCGTCATCCAGCCGCGAACCCTTTGTTTTCAGTTCTCACTTTATCCCAATCGACCCTACGGCGGTAACCGATTAAGATTAACCAAAGTTACGTAGCTAAGGTCCCTACTTATGGCGCTTGAACAGACAATACCATCGTTTACGAGGCTCAATGGAGCTCATTATTTATGATCGTCCAAGCTACCGCTTAGTTCTAGAAGAGTGGGAACAGCCTACAAGTAGTTCCTGGTGAAGGAGGAGCGGCCTACGAATTATATTATCATCGTCTCCACGCTCCCACATACATAGTAGGTGTTCTGTGTATCCCACCCCCCTTCGACCCTTGCCGCCGTCGCAAAGTAGCGCCATTGAATCGCAGATCATTACCTCAGTCGACAGATTCTCTTGCCCTATTAGGGTCCAGAAACTCCCGTACATTAGTAGTGTTGTCCCTCTATGACATTCGAACGACCCCCCGAAATCTACCTGCATTACCTAACTTGGCTGCTTGGTCCTCTCATTGAAGTAGGACGCCAACTATAATCCCAGGTCAACTCGCCTTGCTCAAGTCAGGCTAGCCCGAGGAACGCTCCTCTCTACACACCACACACGCCCGTCAAACCCAGGGCACATCTTTCGTCTTATTTTCCGTGCGACTTAGTTGCGTTTACTAGTTACGTCCAAGTAGAGATCGTCGGTGGTCCAGGCCGCATCGCCCATTCCACTCACACACCACCACTTCCACCACCATCTTTGACCGGACCACACACCAAAAAGCAAAGGGGGTCCCTGGAAGCCTGAAAAGAACAGCGGGAAGGAAAAAGACCCTTCTTACCATCTTGCACCTTCCCCCACCCGCCATCTTTCGGTGTTTCTATTGCCATCATTCGAGAGAGCTGGGCTCTGTTTCTATCCGTCACCATCAGCTCGTATTGTTCGCTGCGTTATTTCGGCCACCGTCTTCGAACGTATTCTGTGTCTTACTCTAAGCCAGCTTCCCGGTACCACGCTTCAGCCACGAAAGACGCAGGGAGCGAGACATAGATATACGTGCCACCAACACCAATATTATTCCACAAGTCTTATTGCTCCCTGAGAAAGAACTATTGATCTTGAAGAAGCTCGCCATGTCGGATTTATAAGAAATTGTGGCTCATGAAATGGGAAGAAAAGGTTGGACCGCTCAAAGAAACGACGTCATACGCAGGATGAGAAGGAAGATGGCGCCGGACTCGACAAAAAGCAACGATCGTTTAACAACGGCCACAACAATTACCACTACTGCTCAACATTATACCATGAAGACCTCTACGAGACCACCTATTGTCTCATCGCATTCCAATCACTCTCGTCATTCCCAAGCGAATATGCAGTCTTTTCGCGCCAATAGGTCTACGACTCCGGCGGCGTCTCCTCGCATGCCTCATTCTGTCGGCCAGCCTTACCCTCCCGGTACCAAGTTATCTCCCGGAATTACGGATGTTCGCTCTCCAAGTCCCAACTATTTCGGCCTCAATGTTGATCACTCAAATAATGACGTCCGAGACTCGGCTGTTGCTCCTCTCAATCACTGGAGCCCTCCTAGCTCCTCTGTTAAGTCATTTGGTGCTGCAATACCTAAGCAAGTGCCTCTCGATGCCAACCCGGAATTTGAAGCTTTCAGGCGCCAAGTCGATGCGAATCGGTCCAAAGGTTTTAATCTAGGGAACGCCCATTTCGCACCAGCCCAATCACCTCTATCGGCCAGACCTAGACCACTACGCTTGCCGACCAATCAGAGCGACAGTGCCTCCGACCTGTCTAGCTCTAGGTCTCTAAATGGCAGGATACCGGATGGTACAGGCAGTCGCATGGATGTTGATACGGACAGTCTGCATGACTCTGCGTATGTATCATCGGACTCGAAGAGGAACTCAGAGGTGTCGCTGAATCCACCCTCATTTAGCAGCTTGCCGCGTTTTGAGTCTCCTGCGCATGCTGACTCTCCGTTTGAGTCCCTTCGCAAGTCGACCCTGTCTAAGACCGAAGACCGACACCCACGACTATCGTTACCTCAAGAGAAAACGGAACAGCCGCTGGAATCCATGAAATCTCGTGCCGAGACTCTACCGGCGACACTCGAGAGCGGACCGGGACTCATTCTACCAAGCCAGCTTAAGGATATGCTTGTGAATGTGCCCGAAAGTGAATTCCTTTTGTTGGATGTCCGTGTATCTACTCACTACGCCCAATCGCGAATTCTTGGCGCCTTGAACTTGTGTATACCAACGACTCTTCTGAAGCGGGCCACATTCAATCTGCAGAAGCTTCAGCAAACCCTCCAAACCGAAGAAGACCAGCATAAATTCGCGCAATGGCCAAATGTCAAGTATCTCGTTGTGTATGATGCTTCCTCGACGGAGAAACGCGATGCGACTTCGGCCATGAATATGTTCAAGAAATTTTCAAACGAGGGCTTCTCAGGGAAGTCCTACTTGCTGAGAGGGGGATTTCACGCCTTCGCTGCGGAATATCCTGCATTGATCGATCACCAGTCAGCGTCGGAACGGCCAGGTACTGCAGTTACGTCCCAGGACGGCGGACGACCCAGCTTCGCGCCTGTGATTGGCGGTGTAATGCTCCCGTCCAATGCGAACAATCCCAACCCGTTCTTTAGCAATATTCGCCAGAACATGGATCTTGCAGATGGTGTTGGGCAAATGGAAATATCAGTGCCATCTAGTTTGGACTCTAATGCCCTTCCGCGTTGGCTTCAAGACGTGGTTAAGTCCTCAGACCATGGCAAGAAAGCATCTGAGAGGTTTTTGAACATCGAGCGCAGCGAGCAGTCCCGCATGAAAGAAGCTTACGCATCTTTCAATATCTCCGCGCCCCAGAGCGATCACCCTGGGAAAGTCCGCCTATCTGGGGTAGAACAGGGAGGCAAGAACCGATACAAAGACATCCTTCCCTTTGAGCATGCTCGTGTCCACTTAGCTGGTCGAGCCGAGGGTGCTAGCGACTACATCAACGCTAGCCACGTTCAAGCCTCACGTAGTTACAAGCGATATATCGCGTCGCAAGGTCCTCTGCCGACTACCTTTGATGTAAGTTAACCTAATGCGAAGATTCTGCCACAACCGATTTTGAAGCTAATAACTTTTCTCTAGGACTTCTGGTCGGTAGTCTGGGATAACGATGTCCGCGTCATCGTCATGTTAACTGCGGAGTCGGAAGGCGGCCAACTCAAATGTCACCCGTACTGGCAGGACAGGGAATTCGGAGCCATTAAGCTCAAACCACTATCCGAGAAGAAAGTATCGCTCGATATCGACAAGCATCGGTCGGCCTCTGGGACAACGTCGTCCGCAGGCAACGGCGCTGAATATGGACGACGACGCGCGAATACGACAACCACGTTCGAGTCCGCTCAGAATGCTCAACCTTCTCAGTCGCAGTCTGAGACCCCTTACGTTATTGTCCGAAAGTTTGCCCTATCTCATGCTGCTCATCCGTTTTCTCCAATACGCGAAATTACTCAGCTCCAATATCCGTCTTGGCCCGACTTTGGTGCACCGGCGCAGCCGTCACACCTGCTGGCGCTCGTTGAATTGGCCAATGTGATGCAGCGCGCAGCATTACCCGTTGATGCGAACTCGATTGCTGCGTCGGCTATCACCGAGAACCCGGCGGCTATGGGATGGTATGACGAGCCCGAGTCTGATGCGAATGCTCGACCAATGCTTGTACACTGCTCTGCTGGGTGTGGTCGCACGGGTACCTTTTGCACAGTTGACAGCGTTATTGATATGCTGAAGCGACAGCGTCTCGCGGCGATGACGCGTTCTGATGCAGATGGAGACGTGAATATGAAAGAGGGCTCCCCTATTCGTCGTCGGAGTGTTGCTGGCAGTGGCTTCAAGCCTCAGCCTTTGGGAAACGGAAACAGGGAATTAGAAACCGGTTGGCTCGACGATACAACTCTCGATTTAGTTGAGACCACTGTTGAAGATTTCAGGAAACAGCGACTGAGTATGGTCCAGAGCTTGCGGCAATTCGTCCTATGCTACGAGACCGTAGTAGAGTGGCTTTGGAGATTCCAAGAGAGGAACAACAGTACGGCCGGTGGCCGGGGACGACCGCGGAGCGAGATTCTCGATGCCCGGAGATGATGAGGAAGGAGATCGACTGAGCGGCTCCCTGGAGCATGATTATTTTCAAGTTCCGCGTCGGCTCTTGAGAAGTTTGGAAAGGAAATTCGGAGGAGGCTCGAGAAGAAAACTTGCATACAATTCCCATTTGCATCTACACGGCATTCTGATACGGTCGGATGGTCCATATCATTGGCTAGACGGTTTAGCCAGGCTAAGGGGTTTACGGTGTTCATTGCGGTTGGGGGTTTATAGGCGTTCGCGGACCACGGCATGGCATACTCTGGTCTTCATTTAGCGGCACGAAAGCATTGCACATCTGGATCGTAGAGCAGGAATCAGGAAAGGAAGAGACGCGGGCTTATAAAGAGATTCTGCCAGCAGCAGTCACGTCGAAGGCGCCGGCTTTTGTACAGTATGGACGGGGAGGTGGTGTTGGCCGGTGACCGACTGGCGATGGCGCTGCTTCTGAACGATTCCGTTACAGTAGCTGATAATGGCGAGTACTATAATATGGTACATACACCTAGTTGCTAATACGGAGCAGAGATAGATAGATTAGGCACATAATCGAGACTCTGCATTTGAACTGCTCTATAGCCTTAATAAGCATCTGTTGTAGTGACTGTAGGTCCTGATCTCTTGTCGAGCTGCATCATCTCGCCTGTTATAGCTGGAAAGTCGACTTACAGTTGAACGTGAAGCGGCTTGGCAAATTTCATACACGCGTATTCCTGGCAGCGTTTCTTGGGAGTCGATTCGTACACGCTCTAAGCAGTCTCACTTCGCAGTCTTACGTATTACAGTAATGACTACAACAATGACTACAACACCACTATATTCTTTTGAAGCTCACTTAGACGCCGAGGACATTCACAATTAAGCAAGTTCTGCAGATGATCTAGAATAGCAAGGCCCCGGGACGAGGGTCTTGCCTGTCTCTCTTCGCCGCCTCTAGTATTATTGTACACGTTACAAACTGGTTTCTTCGACTTCGCCCTCGGCGAGTCAGTATCATGTCTACCATGTGCCGTTGCCAAGGTGCGTGGTGAGACAGCACAGTGGGAGACGGAACCGCGTACCCCGTACAAAACGTGCCAGCTCATTTCCAGAACTTCTGAAGTGAGACCTCTTTGTCGTCGTGCTTGTTGAGGATCTTCGCCGTGGCCAGTTCGAAATCCTCCTGCGTGACGTGCACTCTCCTCTCGCGGAGGGCGTACATGCCGGCCTCGGTACAGACACCCTTCAGCTCGGCACCGGAGCAGCCGTTCATCTTCTCGGCGATCTTGGTCAGGTTGATGCCTCTCGTAAGGTTCATCTTGCGGCTGTGGATGCGCAGAATGTCGGCTCGGGCTTCGACGGATGGCGGCGGGAACTCGATCTTTCGATCGATACGACCAGGTCGGAGCAGGGCAGGGTCGAGGATGTCCAGTCGATTCGTTGCCATAATGACCTTGATGTTCTTGGTGGGCTCAAAACCGTCCAGCTGGTTGAGAAGCTCCAACATCGTCCGTTGTACTTCCGAGTCGCCGCCCGACGATCCTTCCACTCGCGAGGAACCGATCGAGTCGATCTCGTCCATGAAAATGATGGAGGGCGCGTGCTCTCGGGCCATTACGAACAGCTCACGAACCATACGAGAACCTTCGCCAATATACTTCTGGACGAGTTCCGAACCAGATACCCGAATGAATTTGCAGTCGGTATGGTGAGCGACGGCTCGAGCCAGCAGCGTCTTTCCCGTTCCAGGAGGTCCGTAGAGAAGCACACCTTTCGGTTGGGCGATACCGAGCGATTCGAAGAGTTCGGGGTGCTTCAGGCCGAGCTCGATAACTTCCTTGATTTCCTTGATCTGCTGGTCTAGACCGCCAATCATGTCGTATGTGCTGTCGGGCACCTTCTCCACCATCATGAGAGATACGAGGGGGTCGACTGAGGATGGGAGGATCTTCTCGAGCTTGTAGGAGTCGGATAAGAGCGTCACTCGTTTGCCCACGGTGAGCTTTGCTATGTCTACGGAATCGGCGACGTCGACGACTAAGAACGATCAGCTATAGTCCATTTCCAAAATAGTGCTCATACATACCATATTTGCCCTCTGGATGTACCTTTACTAATACTTTCTTCGTTCCCATCACTTTGACCACCTCGCCAACATACGAACCGGGTTGTTGCAGAAGACCTAGCTCTTCCCTGAGCAGCCGCACCCTCGAGTTGTAGTCATTCCGCTGGGCTTCGAGACGTCGGAGGACCGCTTGGCCCTTGAGGATCTCAAGCTTCATGGCCTCGATCTTGTTGTGGTAGTAGTTGTCGAGCGCCATGGTTGCGGTGGGCTCCTTCGGCGGGTAACTGAATGTCTTGTCTCGTATTCCAGGCGGGCGGGAGGAGATGAAGCGATTGCGATAGTTTCGGAAGGAGAAGAATTGGGTACTACAAGCGGTGATGATGAGGATGATGAATTGTGGTTGGAGTTTGGGATAGGCGGCGAAGTGATGGCGAGGCTAAAGATGCGCCAATGGTGGCCCGGACAGGGGTAGGTCAGCACCTGGTGCAAAGCTCAGATCTGGCACAGGCAGCGGGTGCAGCAACGCGTTCCGGAATACCGGTGATTCTAAAATCCCGATAGCCGTTAGATGGCCCAAGCTCTTGCCAAATAACCTATACCTGGGTACATATGCACTCGCCTAGGTGCGTAAATCTGGTACGTGGAGCAGGTGCCCAGCACATGCATTAAGGTGAGAAGCTCACATGCGTCGATTACGTAGATTACGCAGAGCTTTCCAGAACTTCTCAAAGCAGAAATCCGAGGAGAACCCATGCAAACAATTTCTTGGGAGCCTATATTATTATTGTTCATAAAGCACTAGCCTCATGATCATATTCCTACAGTGATAGTGGCTATTGGGATAAACAAGTTTGAGACTTTTGCGAATAGTGGCCTTGAGAGGCTGTCAATAGAGCAGTTGCTATTTCCAACGAATGTTTCTCGACAGGCGCGGCTGCCGGGATCTGTCCATTATAGTGTACCCAGTGTAAATGTCTCTAAGCAGGGGTCAAGGAATGCTGCCGACCCAACCTGGGTTGGGGAAAGAATAGCGGCCCCTTCTACGCCATAGGGTTCCATAGCTGCCTGTAACTTCCCTGTAGCCTGTAGGTAATCAACGTCCTTTCAAGGTGGGACGGTCTGACAAGGGATCCATCATGCGCTAAAACGTTGTCCACTCACACTGTAAATAATCACGAGGAGCCATCACGACTCGCAACTGGACTGTACCTAACTGGACTTCACTCCATCCACCGTCCCGTCAGCCATGTGCGACGCTTGACGATAGCCATGCCTTTATGTGTTGCATGAGAACTGACTTACCGTGGTTGGCAGTCGTAAGCTGCTTTTCGTCTTGACCTATGACCTATGGAATATTCGGGTCCTAACTGATGGTCCTTATTCCTTCTTATCTTCGTACCTACCTACCTAAGATTCACTCTAATAAGGCCTCTTGTTTTGTCTGTCCGAATTGTTTATCATCCGAAGATCTCTGCATCGTCATTCGCCCGCAAGACATGCTGCAGCGACGTACTGCACGCTAGATCTGCACCCCGAAGCATACACTACAATAGGAATACAATACGTTCCCACCGGATCCCCTCAAACATCAGCCCGGCTCTCTTCATTGTTCGCTTTGGTCTCTTGTTCGAAATCTAAGCTGAAACGGATACCGTCTTTCTTGACTTTAGCCTCCTTGTCTCAAAGTCCCCAGAACTACCTTCATATGCTCCCCAGCTAGTTTAATAGGCCTCTTCGTTACCACGAAGAACCTCGCATATCTGTTTGC